>CAWUFW010007587.1:0-600000 GCA_963921515.1 Calotriton arnoldi
CGGCTCCGCCGCCACGGCTTCTTGTTCTTACAAAGTGCTGGGGGTGGCAGTAGGTGGCCCCCGTGGGGGTGCTGGTGCCTTCCAGTGGCCTAGGCAGTGCAGTGGTGTTTGCAGTGCAGTGCAGTGGCCCAGGCCTAGGCAGTGCAGGCCTCCTCCTCCTTCTAGTGCAGGGTCGGCTTGGGTACTGTTTTAGGGTTTAGGGTAGTGCAGTGGTGTTTGTGTAGTGTAGGAGGTCGTGTTTTAGGGTTTAGGGTAGTGCAGTGGTGTTCGGGCAGTGTAGGGGGTCGTGCTGGGGGTGGTGTTTCAGGGTTTAGGGCAGTGCAGTGGTGTTCGGGCAGTGTAGGGGGTCTTGCTGGGGGTGGTGTTACAGGGTTTAGGGCAGTGGTGTTCGGGTAGTGTACGGGGTCATGTGGGGGTAGTGTTTCAGGGTTTAGGGCAGTGCAGTGGTGTTTGGGTAGTGTAGGGGTCATGCTGGGGGGAGTGTTTTAGGGTTTAGGGCAGTGCAGTGGTGTTCGGGTAGTGTAGGGGGTCGTGCTGGGGGGAGTATTTTAGGGTTTAGGGTAGTGCAGTGGTGTTCGGGTAGTGTAGGGGTCGTGCTGGGGGTTGTGTTTCAGGGTTTAGGGCAGTGCAGAGGTGTTCGGGCAGTGTAGGGGGTCGTGCTATGGCTGGTGTTTCAGGGTTTAGGGCAGTGCAGTGGTGTTCGGGCAGTGTAGGGGGTCTTGCTGGGGGTGGTGTTTCAGGGTTTAGGGCAGTGCAGTGGTGTTCGGGCAGGGTAGGGGGTCTTGCTGGGGGGTGATGTTTCTGGGTTTAGGGCAGTGCAGTGGTGTTCGGGCAGTGTAGGGGGTGTTGCTGGGGGTGGTGTTTCAGGGTTTAGGGCAGTGGTGTTCGGGCTGTGTAGGGGGTTATGCTGGGGGTGGTGTTTCAGGGTTTGGGGCAGTGCAGTGGTGTTCGGGCTGTGTAGGGGGTCGTGCTGGGGCTGGTGTTTCAGGGTTTAGGGCAGTGCAGTGGTGTTCGGGCAGTGTAGGGGGTTGTGCTGGGGCTGTTGTTTTAGGGTTTAGGGCAGTGCAGTGGTGTTCGGGCAGTGTAGGGGGTCGTGCTGGGGCTGGTGTTTCAGGGTTTAGGGCAGTGCAGTGGTGTTCGGGCAGTGTAGGGGGTCATGCTGGGGGGAGTGTTTTAGGGTTTAGGGCAGTGCAGTGGTGTTCGGGTAGTGTAGGGGTCGTGCTGGGGGAGTGTTTGAGGGTTTAGGGCAGTGCAGTTGTGTTTGGGTAGTGTAGGGGGTCGTGCTGGGGGAGTATTTTAGGGTTTAGGGTAGTGCAGTGGTGTTCGGGCAGTGTAGGGGGTCGTGCTGGGGGTTGTGTTTCAGGGTTTAGGGCAGTGCAGTGGTGTTTGGGCAGTGTAGGGGGTCGTGCTATGGCTGGTGTTTCAGGGTTTAGGGCAGTGCAGTGGTGTTTGGGCAGTGTAGGGGGTCTTGCTGGGGGTGGTGTTTCAGGGTTTAGGGCAGTGCAGTGGTGTTCGGGCAGTGTAGGGGGTCTTGCTGGGGGTGATGTTTCAGGGTTTAGGGCAGTGGTGTTCGGGTAGTGTAGGGGGTATTGCTGGGGGTGGTGTTTCAGGGTTTAGGGCAGTGGTGTTTGGGCAGTGTAGGGGGTTGTGCTGGGGGTGGTGTTTCAGGATTTGGGGCAGTGCAGTAGTGTTTGGGCAGTGTAGGGGGTCTTGCTGGGGGTGATGTTTCAGGGTTTAGGGCAGTGCAGTGGTGTTAGGGCAGTGTAGGGGTCTTGCTGGGGGTGATGTTTCAGGGTTTAGGGCAGTGCAGTGGTGTTTGTGCAGTGTAGGGGGTCGTGCTGGGGATGGTGTTTCATGGTTTAGGGCAGTGCAGTAGTGTTCAGGCATTGTAGGGGGTCGTGCTGGGGCTGGTGTTTCAGGCTTTAGGGCAGTGCAGTGGTGCTCGGGCAGTGTAGGGGGTCGTGCTGGGGGTGGTGTTTCTGGGTTTAGGGTAGTGCAGTGGTGTTTGGGTAGTGTAGGGGGTACTGCTGGGGGTATTGTTTTAGGGATTAGGGTAGTGCAGTGGTGTTTGGGTAGTGTAGGGGTTCGTGCTGGGGTAGTTTTTTAGGGTTTAGGGTAGTGCAGTGGTGTTTGTGTAGTGTAGGGGGTCATGCTGGGGGTAGTGTTTTAGGGTTTAGGGTAGTGCAGTGGTGTTTGTGTAGTGTAGGAGGTCGTGTTTTAGGGTTTAGGGTAGTGCAGTGGTATTCGGGCAGTGTAGGGGGTCATGCTGGGGTGGTGTTTCAGGGTTTAGGGCAGTGCAGTGGTGTTCGGGCAGTGTAGGGGGTCTTGCTGGGGGTGGTGTTACAGGGTTTAGGGCAGTGGTGTTCGGGTAGTGTACGGGGTCATGTGGGGGTAGTGTTTCAGGGTTTAGGGCAGTGCAGTGGTGTTTGGGTAGTGTAGGGGGTCATGCTGGGGGAGTGTTTTAGGGTTTAGGGCAGTGCAGTGGTTTTCAGGTAGTGTAGGGGGTCGTGCTGGGGGGAGTGTTTGAGGGTTTAGGGCAGTGCAGTTGTGTTCGGGTAGTGTAGGGGGTCATGCTGGGGGGAGAATTTTAGGGTTTAGGGTAGTACAGTGGTGTTCGGGTAGTGTAGGGGGTCGTGCTGGGGGTTGTGTTTCAGGGTTTAGGGCAGTGCAGTGGTGTTCGGGCAGTGTAGGGGGTCGTGCTATGGCTGGTGTTTCAGGGTTTAGGGCAGTGCAGTGGTGTTCGGGCAGTGTAGGGGGTCTTGCTGGGGGTGGTGTTTCAGGGTTTAGGGCAGTGCAGTGGTGTTCGGGCAGTGTAGGGGGTCTTGCTGGGGGTGATGTTTCAGGGTTTAGGGCAGTGCAGTGGTGTTCGGGCAGTGTAGGGGGTCTTGCTGGGGGTGGTGTTTAGGGTTTAGGGCAGTGGTGTTCAAGCAGTGTAGGGGGTTGTGCTGGGGGTGGTGTTTCAGGGTTTGGGGCAGTGCAGTGGTGTTCGGGTAGTGTAGGGGGTCGTGCTGGGGCTGGTGTTTCAGAGTTTAGGGCAGTGCAGTGGTGTTCGGGCAGTGTAGGGGGTTGTGCTGGGGCTGTTGTTTCAGGGTTTAGGGCAGTGCAGTGGTGTTCGGGCAGTGTAGGTGGTCGTGCTGGGGCTGGTGTTTCAGGGTTTAGGGCAGTGCAGTGGTGTTCGGGCAGTGTAGGGGGTCATGCTGGGGGAGTGTATTAGGGTTTAGGGCAGTGCAGTGGTGTTCGGGTAGTGTAGGGGGTCGTGCTGGGGGAGTGTTTGAGGGTTTAGGGCAGTGCAGTTGTGTTCGGGTAGTGTAGGGGGTCGTGCTGGGGGAGTATTTTAGGGTTTAGGGTAGTGCAGTGGTGTTCGGGTAGTGTAGGGGGTCGTGCTGGGGTTGTGTTTCAGGGTTTAGGGCAGTGCAGTGGTGTTCGGGCAGTGTAGGGGGTCGTGCTATGGCTGGTGTTTCAGGGTTTAGGGCAGTGCAGTGGTGTTCGGGCAGTGTAGGGGGTCTTGCTGGGGCTGGTGTTTCAGGGTTTAGGGCAGTGCAGTGGTGTTCGGGCAGTGTAGGGGGTCATGCTGGGGGTGATGTTTCAGGGTTTAGGGCAGTGCAGTGGTGTTTGGGCAGTGTAGGGGGTCTTGCTGGGGGTGATGTTTCAGGGTTTAGGGCAGTGCAGTGGTGTTCGGGCAGTGTAGGGGGTCTTGCTGGGGGTGATGTTTCAGGGTTTAGGGCAGTGCAGTGGTGTTCGGGCAGTGTAGGGGGTCTTGCTGGGGGTAGTTTTTCAAGGTTTAGGGCAGTGCAGTGGTGTTCGTGCAGTGTAGGGGGTCGTCCTGGGGATGGTGTTTCATGGTTTAGGGCAGTGCAGTAGTGTTCAGGGAGTGTAGGGGGTCGTGCTGGGGCTGGTGTTTCAGGCTTTAGGGCAGTGCAGTGGTGCTCGGGCAGTGTAGGGTGTCGTGCTGGGGGTGGTGTTTCTGGGTTTAGGGTAGTGCAGTGGTGTTCGGGCAGTGTAGGGGGTCGTGCTGGGGCTGGTGTTTCAGGGTTTAGGGCAGTGTAGTGGTGTTCGGGCAGTGTAGGGGGTCATGCTGGGGCTGGTGTTTCAGTGTTTTGGGCAGAGCAGTGGTGTTCTGGCAGTGTAGGGGGTCGTGCTGGGGGTGGTGTTTCAGGGTTTAGGGCAGTGCAGTGGTGTTCGGGCAGTGTAGGGGGTTGTGCTGGGGCTGGTGTTTCAGGCTTTAGGGCAGTGCAGTGGTGCTCGGGCAGTGTAGGGGGTCGTGCTGGGGCTGGTGTTTCAGGATTTAGGGCAGTGCAGTGGTGTTCGGGCAGTGTAGGGGGTCATGCTGGGGCTGGTGTTTCAGTGTTTTGGGCAGAGCAGTGGTGTTCAGGCAGTGTAGGGGGTCGTGCTGGGGGTGGTGTTTCAGGGTTTAGGGCAGTGCAGTGGTGTTCGGGCAGTGTAGGGGGTCGTGCTGGGGGTGGTGTTTCAGGATTTAGGGCAGTGGTGTACGGGCAGTGTAGGGGGTCTTGCTGGGGGTGATGTTTCAGGGATTAGGGCAGTGCAATGGTGTTCGGGCAGTGTAGGGGGTCTTGCTGGGGGCAGTGTTTCAGGGTTTAGGGCAGAGCAATGGTGTTCAGGCAGTGTAGGGGGTTGTGCTGGAGGTGGTGTTTCAGGGTTTAGGGCAGTGCAGTGGTGTTCGGGCAGTGTAGGGGGTCTTGCTGGGGGTGGTGTTTCAGGGTTTAGGGCAGTGGTGTTCAGGCAGTGTAGGGGGTCATGCTGGGGGTGGTGTTTCAGGGTTTAGGGCAGTGCAGTGGTGTTCGGGCAGTGTAGGGGGTCGTGCAGGGGCTGGTGTTTTAGGGTTTAGGGCAGTGCAGTGGTGTTCGGGCAGTGTAGAGGGTCGTGCTGGGGGTGGTGTTTCAGGGTTTAGGGCAGTGCAGTGGTGTTCGGGCAGTGTAGGGGGTAGTGAAGGGGGTGGTGAGTCAGGGTTTAGGGCAGTGCAGTGGTGTTCGGGCAGTGTACGGGGTCATGCTGGGGGTAGTGTTTTAGACTTTAGGGCAGTGCAGTGGTGTTCGGGCAGTGTAGGGGTCGTGTAGGGGGTGGTGTTTCAGGGTTTAGGGCAGTGCAGTGGTGTTCGGGCAGTGTAGGGGTCGTGCTGGGGGTGGTGTTTCAGGGTTTAGGGCAGTGCAGTGGTGTTCGGGCAGTGTAGGGTGTCGTGCTGGGGGTGGTGTTTCAGGGTTTAGGGCAGTGCAGTGGTGTTCGGGCAGTGTAGGTGGTCTTGCCTGGGGTGGTGTTTCAGGGTTTAGTGCAGTGGTGTTCGGGCAGTGTAGGGGGTCTTGCTGGGGGTGGTGTTTCAGGGTTTAGGGCAGTGCAATGGTGTTCACGCAGTGGAGGGGGTCTTGCTGGGGCTGGTGTTTCAGGGTTTAGGGCAGTGGTGTTCAGGCAGTGTAGGGGGTCATGCTGGGGGTGGTGTTTCAGGGTTTAGGGCAGTGCAGTGGTGTTCGGGCAGTGTAGGGGGTCTTGCTGGGGCTGGTGTTTCAGGGTTTAGGGCAGTGCAGTGGTGTTCGGGCAGTGTAGGGGGTCGTGCTGGGGGTAGTGTTTCAGGGTTTAGGGCAGTGCAGTGGTGTTCGGGCAGTGTAGGGGGTCGTGCAGGGGCTGGTGTTTCAGGGTTTTGGGCAGAGCAGTGGTGTTCGGGCAGTGTAGGGGGTCGTGCTGGGGGTGGTGTTTCAGGGTTTAGGGCAGTGCAGTGTTGTTCGGGCAGTGTAGGGGGTCTTGCTGGGGGTGGTGTTTCAGGGTTTAGGGCAGTGGTGTTCGGGCAGTGAAGGGGGTCTTGCTAGGGGTGATGTTTCAGGGTTTAGGGCAGTGCAGTGGTGTTCGGGCAGTGTAGGGGGTCTTGCTGGGGGTAGTGTTTCAGGGTTTAGGGCAGTGCAGTGGTGTTCATGCAGTGTAGGGGGTCATGCTGGGTGTGGTGTTTCAGGGTTTAGGGCAGTGCAGTAGTGTTCGGGCAGTGTAGGGGGTCGTGCAGGGGGTGGTATTTCAGGGTTTAGGGCAGTGCAGTGGTGTTCGGGCAGTGTAGGGGGTCGTGCTGGGGGTGGTGTTTCAGGGTTTTGGGCAGTGCAGTGGTGTTCGGGCAGTGTAGTGGGTCGTGCAGGGGGTGGTGTTTCAGGGTTTTGGGCAGTGCAGTGGTGTTCGGGCAGTGTAGGGTGTCGTGCTGGGGGTGGTGTTTCAGGGTTTAGGGCAGTGCAGTGGTGTTCGGGCAGTGTAGGCGGTCGTGCACAGGGTGGTGTTTCAGGGTTTAGGGCAGTGCAGTGGTGTTCGTGCAGTGTAGGGGGTTGTGCTGGGGCTGGTGTTTCAGGGTTTAGGGCGGTGCAGTGGTGTTCGGGCAGTGAAGCGGGTCATGCTGGGGCTGGTGTTTCACGGTTTAGGGCAGTGCAGTGGTGTTCGGGCAGTGTAGGTGGTCGTGCTGGGGCTGGTGTTTCAGGGTTTAGGGCAGTGCAGTGGTGTTCGGGCAGTGTAGGGGGTCGTGCTGGGGCTGGTGTTTCAGAGTTTAGGGCAGTGCAGTGGTGCTCGGGCAGTGTAGGGGGTCGTG
The DNA here is from genome assembly GCA_963921515.1 of Calotriton arnoldi. Taxonomy (NCBI): domain Eukaryota; kingdom Metazoa; phylum Chordata; class Amphibia; order Caudata; family Salamandridae; genus Calotriton; species Calotriton arnoldi. The sequence continues at coordinate 6,569 of CAWUFW010007587.1, forward strand.
CTGGGGGTGGTGTTTCTGGGTTTAGGGTAGTGCAGTGGTGTTCGGGCAGTGTAGTGGGTCGTGCTGGGGCTGGTGTTTCAGGGTTTAGGGCAGTGCAGTGGTGTTTGGGTAGTGTAGGGGGTCGTGCTGGGGGTAGTGTTTTAGTGTTTAGGGTAGTGCAGTGGTGTTTGGGTAGTGTAGGGGGTCATGCTGGGGGGTAGTTATTTAGGGTAGTGCAGTGGTGTTTGGGTAGTGTAGGGGGTACTGCTGGGGGTAGTGTTTTAGGGTTTAGGGTAGTGCAGTGGTGTTTGGGTAGTGTAGGGGTACTGCTGGGGGTAGTTTTTAGGGTTTAGGGTAGTGCAGTGGTGTTTGGGTAGTGTAGAAACAAGTCCTGTGCACACGTTTTAGGGTATTGGTTTTAGTGTAAAAACCACTTTTCAAAGTACTTTCTGTCCAGAAATTATGAAGGTCGACATCAGGAGTATCATAGTGAAGTTTTTATAAATCAAGTTTCATAGGTCAATACAGAAAGAAAACCAGCCGACACGTGTTTCGTCACGAAGAACTAAGCTCGTGACTCTTCAGGGCTGTCGGAAAAAATCTGTAAAACGTGAGTCGCAGTACCGGTGATACTTCCAACCCGGTAATAGCACGGGTTCATCAAAAGAAAGGGAGATCTCAGCTCCCTGGTCTGTCAGGCGGGAGTAGTAAAATCGAGTTCATGAAAGGGAGGGTTAGAAGGGGAAGGCAAAATAATGCCCTTCCCCGGTGTTTTCAGGGATCTGAAAACACCAAAACAGGACGAGTGCGTCCGTGTGGTAGGGAGACCTTAGCTCCCTCGTTAGTCGGGCGATAATGACGTCTTGATTTCCGGGTAATGTCCATTTTCCGACAGCCCTGAAGAGTCACGAGCTTAGTTCTTCGTGACGAAACACGTGTCGGCTGGTTTTATTTCTGTATTGACCTATGAAACTTGATTTATAAAAACTTCACTATGATACTCCTGATGTCGACCTTCATAATTTCTGGACAGAAAGTACTTTGAAAAGTGTGTGAGAAGTTGGCCTGGTATATGCTGTCCACTAATTATAGTAGGCACCTTGCACCAGTCCAAACAACCCCTTATTGGAGATAGGTTAAAGACAACCTTATTGAAAGCTAGCCTAGTGGTAGCTATGGAGAGCAGCCTTCAGGCTAAGTCTTGAAGGAATGTAAAGCAGCTTGTTTTACCAGTCAATAATCTCTTGAGTGACCAAATGAAAGAGCACCACACCAGGTATATATTCAAAATATATGTATTTATTGCTAAACACACCCTCTAGTCTCTTTATGAGGCTAGAGTTCGAAGTACATAAGTTAGAAGTTATTTAAACACAGTAATAGCACAAATACACGTTTGGGCCCTAGGGGCGTACCAAACCATATACCAATAAAGTGGTATAAGAACCACGACTGAACCAGACACTAGGCCTAGAGCCTCTAGAAGTGCTTGGACCACAAGGAACCACCCAAGGTAGTGACACAGGGGACCCACGGGAGACGCGTGCAGTGTAAATACACAACCGCGATACGCCGTTGACTTCTATGGAGAAAGTCGTGATCGGGAAATTAGAGAAAAGGGACACTTAAAAGAGGACTTGGACCAAACCCTTTGAGATCTAGGACTTTGAAGAGTCTCTACCCACGGGAGCACCGGAGTACTCGTGTTACCTCACCCAGGGAAGCCGGGTGCATAGGTGCCTTTCGGGGTCGGGTTTCGTCGTCGATTTGAATGGCGATCTGCTGCAAAGTGCTGCAGGCGACCAAGAGAAAAGTGTCCGGGTGGATCCAAGAGTGGATCGGAGTTCTGAAGAACCTGAAAGCAGAGGGGACAGAGTCTGGGTCACTAGCCAGTGACCAGGAAGGCGATGGACAGATGCCCACCGATGTCGAGTGCTTCAGGTGCGTTGATGGTCGTCTTGACTCTTCAGGCACGAGGTCCAGGAGGTGTTGTCAGCGACCAGGAGCAGGATTCGGGCTGGTACACGATGTTTGTCGAGTGCTGAGGTGTCAGCGACCGGATTGGACCCAACAAGCCTTGGCAACGGCAAGTCTCAATGCAGAAGAAGATCGTCGAAGGTGCAGACCAGCAAGGTCTGTGGAACTCACCCAGCAAGGGTAAGTGAGGGCAGGCCTGGAGCAACCAGGATGCCAAGTTAGAAAAAGATTGGCCTTCGTTAAGGGCTACTAGCCAACGGGATAGCGACCGTGAAGGAGCCTCGTGATGCCGCACGTGGATCTGGCTCACAGGACACTCGTGGAGTGGGGGCCAGTAATCTCCGGTGCACTTAGTGCTGGAGGCTAGGGCTACTCGGAGCCCAAAGCACGACTTCTTGGGAGACCCAGAAGAGGATGCACTTGCAAATGTGCTTGGTGGCCAGGGGCCACAGTCTCAAGTCACCCACGATAGTCACAGGCCTCAGCTTTACTGGGGACTCAGGGTAGCCTCGGGGAAGTCTGAGAATCTACCTCTGGTGATGCGATGACTTCGGCGTCCGACAGGAGCTTCAGAAATGCGAACCGGACAGATGCTTCTTTGGTGCCTGCCAAGCAGGGGAGTCACTCCTTGACCCCAAGGGAGATTCTTCTGTCCTCTAATCGTGAGTAGAGCGTCGAAGGTCCAGGATTCAGTTTCAGAGTTTCGTCCAGGGATAATCTAAAGTCCTAAGGACTGGGTTCCTATACTTATACTAAGGATAGGGGTTGGACTACTCTGTGGCCCCACCTATGGGTGGGTCAGGGCAGAGGGGTGGCTACACCCCTTTCCCTTTGTCCAGTTCGCGCCAAAGCAGGGGCTGCAAGCCCCTGATCCGGTTTGAACTGGGGTATGCACAGGGACACCAAATGTGCCCCCAGTGCAGGACTTCAAAACACCCGAAAGTGCTCCCGCCCAGCCCCAATACACATTATCCTGTCTGGGGAGGTGGTCACACCTCCCTGGGACAGGAAACCTATTGTCCAGGCCTCCCCTGCCGGAGTTTCGTCCAGCAGCAGGAGGCCAGACTCGTGTCTGTGGCAGCAGCATCCATTTTATGATGCCAGGGCTTTGGAAAGAAGTTACCGGGCTAGCCAGAGTTAACATGTCTTTCCCTCTAGAAGGGTGGAATGCTACCCCCGCCACCAGGATTGGCGGGGGGGTAGTATTCCAAGATGTTTGACACCAAACACGACATGTTTAGGTGCAGCCATTCCAAAGTTAGCATTTTACCGCGAGGTTATAATGCGCTTAAGAGTATATGGTCAGGCTGCACTACAAACAGCATCAGAGAAGGTCTACGAACGCTGCAGAGGGGCCCTGCTCATGCAGGGGCACCCTCTCACATAGGAACCATGCACTCTGCCTTTAGGATTGATAAGGCCTGCCTTAGGAGTGACTTATAGGTTTATATGTGTGTATGTATTTAGTGATATAGGTAACCTATATCACAGTAAGGGGTGCATGCACCACCTTACCCAGGCTGCAGTAGCAGACCTGGGGTGTCAGTTTGGATGGCCTTCCAGGGGTGGCATAATACATGCTGCAGCCCCTGGTAGGCCTCTGAGGTACCTACGCCCTTGTTACATAGTATACCATATACTAGGGACTTATAAGGGCACTCCAGATTCCAATCAGAGATGTGCCTAAGGCACATGGAAACCTTTTACAGAGAAAGCAGATAGACTGGGGCCCTGAATAGCAGGATCCCAGTCCAACTAAGTCATAAACCAGCAAAACACCATAAAAAAAGTGGGGGCAACCATATAGTCAGATTCCACCTTCCTACATAACCCCCCCAAACGAAAGGAGATAAGGCTAACCTTGGCCAGTTGAGCCTTCATTGACTAAGTGGTCATATAAGGAAGCACCTGCATTAGCATGGTTGCCCCCTGTCTTATGGTCCACTAAGCAATCCCTCACCCTAAGGGTATGAGAGGGTCTCCACCATGGGGAATCACTAACTGTGGTGTGCTTAGGTAAAGTACAAGGCTGGTGAGGTGTCTGAGTAGGGAAGTGAGGCCCTAGGAATGTTGGCCTCAGCTTCCTCAGATCACTGGTCACCATGTATGCCTGTCTTTCCATGACTGAGTTGCACTTTGCTCTAAGGGTCAACCTTTGGCTGCCTACAGCTGGGGGTTGGGTCCCTTTGGATGGACTACTGGAGGGACATGGCAGGTTTGGAACCTTCTGGTCCCAGGTTTGCCCTTGCCTACCAGAGTCCTTCTGGGGAGGTCCCTACATAAAGGTATGGGGGATCCCTCAGTGTGTAGAGGAATTTTCACCTGGCTAGGGCTACTAGACTGGGTGCCCTTAATCTGCTGATGGGGGCTTCCTCTGGACAGGGGGCCCTGGGGGTCCACTGACCTCCCTGACCTCTGCAGCCCTGGGCTGACTGAGGCAGGGTAGAGAGGGGCAGGTTACCTGCTCCAGACTGGGTACCACCTTGGAAGGGTCCTCTGCCATCAGGGGTGTGGCCAGGCCAGGCCTGACTACCTCTGTGGCAGTTCCTTCACTAGGGGTAGGGTCAGTTCCCTGAGGAGGCTGACCCTTACCTACTGTCTGGGGGAAGAAGACTTTTCTTCAACCCTTGTGCTCTCTTTGGGGGAGAGTGGGCCATTCTTTCAGGCTCCATCTCTCCAAATTCTTGGGCTGGGGCTGTGGCCATCACAGCCCCACTAACCTTTACAGGGACGCCCAACATCCTAAGATGGGTTTGGTGTTCAACTTCAGCCCAGGCTGAAATTTCCAAATCATTGCCCATCAGGCAATCTACAGGTAAGGTGGGGGACACTGCCACTCTCTTTGGGCCTGTGACCCCCTCCCAGCTGAGATTGACTATGGCCATGGGGTGATCTGTTCTGACACCATCAATGTTGGTCACCTGGTACTTAAACTCAGGTAAAAACTGGTGAGGGGGGACTACTTTCCCTGCCACCATGGTGACACTAGCCCCTGTGTCCCTAAATGCCACAGCTTTCTGACCATTAATTATTGGCTCCAATCTGTACCTGCCCAACGCTGTGGGACCCATGGTAAAGGTGGCAAATCCTATACCACCATCAGAGTCAGAGGAGTCTGTTGAGGGGTCCCTGTCTAAACTAGGGCTCACCTCTGTTCCTCTTGCAAAAGCACCCAACTTTTTGGGTGCACTACTCCCAACTGGAGGATTACTACTGGTAGTACCAGGAGGGGTGGTAGTAGTTGTGGGAGGAACATTTTCTTTATTGCCAATCCTGGGGCAACTGGGGCAACTGGGATCTGTTCTGACACCATCAATGTTGGTCACCTGGTATTTAAACTCAGGTAAAAGCTGGTGAGGGGGGACTAGTTTCCCTGCCACCATGGTGACACTAGCCCCTGTGTCCCTAAATGCCACAGCTTTCTGACCATTAATCATTGGCTCCAGTCTGTACCTGCCCATTGCTGTGGGACCCATGGTAAAGGTGGCAAATCCTACACCACCATCAGAGTCAGAGGAGTCTGTTGAGGGGTCCCTGTTTGAACCAGGGCCCACCTCTGTTCCTGTTGCAAAAGCACCTAACTTTTTGGGTACACTACTCCCAACTGGAGGATTACTACTGGTAGTACCAGGAGGGGGGGGTATTAGTTGCTGGGGGAACATTTTCTTTATTGCCAATCCTGGGGCAACTGGGATCAGATTTCCAGTGCCCAGGCTTTTTACAGACATGGCAATATGGTTTCTTTTCAGGAGAGGAAGGAGTTTGGGACCCACCCCCAGAAGAGGAATTTTGGGGCACTGTAGGGGCCTTATCCTTAGATTTATCCCCACCTTTCTCTTGGGACTTAGTAGAATCTTTCTTCTGGTCACCACCCTGATTTCTAGTTTTTACTCTGGTTCTGACCCATTTGTCTGCCTTCTTTCCCAATTCTTGGGGAGAGGTCAGATCAGAGTCCACCAGATACTGGTGCAAAAGCTGGTTTTGACAATTATTAAGGATCTGCTCCCTCATAATCAAATTGTACAATCCTAAAAAGTCATGCACTTTGTTGCCATGTATCCAACCTTCCAGAGCCTTTGTAGCACAATCTACAAAATCAACCCAGTCTTGAGTCTGAGCTTTTGGGTGTCTCTGAACTTCAACCTATACTGTTCAGTGGTTAGGCCAAACCCATCTATCAGAGCACTCTTCAAGACTGTGTAATTGTCAGCATCCTCTTCTCTTACAGTGAGGAGCTTGTCTCTACCTTTGTCTGCAAAGGAGAGCCACAAGATTGCTGCCCACTGCCTCTGGGGGACCTTCTGAACTTTACAGGCCCTCTCCAGTGCAGTTATCCATTTGTGGATGTCATCCCCACTCTGGTAGGGAGGGACAATCTTGTTTAGGTTTCTATGGTCATAAGATCTTTCCCTATCTCTAGGGATATTGCTGCCACCATGGGACTCTAGTCCCAACTTTCTTCTCTCTCTAAAGAGATCTAGGGACTCCCTGTCTATGGCTAGTTGCTTCTTTTTGAGTTCAAGCTGAGCTTCCTCATATTGAACCAGCCTCTTTCTTCTCTCATGAGAGGATTCCCTCCTATGAGATGATGACAGAGCTCCCTATTGAGGTGCCAGAGTGGTTAGACTCCTGAGAAGAAGATCTAGACCTTCTGGGCACACTCACAATCCTTCCTGGGGGGACAAAGGGGGCATCATTCTGATCCTCCTCTTCATCTTCCTCAGGAGGGGTTGGATTATCCAGGTCAGGGCCATTGTCGCCCTCCTGGCCAGTTTCAGACGGGGGCTGGGGGTACTGGTACCCCTGGTCCCATCCTCATCTTCTGCCCCACCCTCAGCTCCTACCCCTTCAGTCCCCAAGGGCTTACTAAGGTCATAAGCCACCAACAACTCCTTGAGGTGTTGGGTGGTGGGGCTTTGGCCTGTCCTTATTTTTCTCAAGTTGCATAAAGCTCTCAATTCCAAGAATGGGAGTGTATCATACTTGGAGGGTGGAAGCTCAATGGCTTCCTGCAAGGATTCTTTGGATCCTACCCTTAAAGACATTACTAGTGTGGTGTGGTGTATGCACTACCTACTCTAGTGTGGCCTACTAAACTCTCTTGAGTTGTAGAAAGGGTTGTGCTATCCCTTAACACACAACTCTAAGTTCAGTAGAACTTACTGTATTCTAAGCTTAAATTATATGTACCTTAGGTACCTTTAGTGGTTTTCAGTTGATCAATTCAATTGAGATTATCTGGTAAAACAATAGCAAGCTGGAATCCCACACGCTGCACACCAATGTGTGAAGTTGGCCTGGTATATGCTGTCCACTAATTATAGTGGGCACCTTGCACCAGTCCAAACAACCCCTTATTGGAGATAGGTTAAAGACAACCTTATTGAAAGCTATCCTAGTGGTAGCTATGGAGAGCAGCCTTCAGGCTAAGTCTTGAAGGAATGTAAAGCAGCTTGTTTTACCAGGCTATAATCTCTTGAGTGACCAAATGAAAGAGCACCACACCAGGTATATATTCAAAATATATGTATTTATTGCTAAACACACCCCTCTAGTCTCTTTATGAGGCTAGAGTTCGAAGTACATAAGTTAGAAGTTATTTAAACACAGTAATAGCACAAATACACGTTTGGGCCCTAGGGCGTACCAAACCATATACCAATAAAGTGGTATAAGAACCACGACTGAACTAGACACTAGGCCTAGAGCCTCTAGAAGTGCTTGGACCACAAGGAACCACCCAAGGTAGTGACACAGGGGACCCACGGGAGACGCGTGCAGTGTAAATACACAACCGCGATACGCCGTTGACTTCTATGGAGAAAGTCGTGATCGGGAAATTAGAGAAAAGGGACACTTAAAAGAGGACTTGGACCAAACCCTTTGAGATCTAGGACTTTGAAGAGTCTCTACCCACGGGAGCACCGGAGTACTCGTGTTACCTCACCCAGGAAGCCGGGTGCATAGGTGCCTTTCGGGGTCGGGTTTCGTCGTCGATTTGAATGGCGATCTGCTGCAAAGTGCTGCTGACGACCAAGAGAAAAGTGTCCGGGTGGATCCAAGAGTGGATCGGAGTTCTGAAGAACCTGAAAGCAGAGGGGACAGAGTCTGGGTCACTAGCCAGTGACCAGGGAGGCGATGGACAGATGCCCACCGATGTCGAGTGCTTCAGGTGCGTTGACGGTCGTCTTGACTCTTCAGCCACGAGGTCCAGGAGGCGTTGTCGGCAACCAGGAGCAGGATTCGGGCTGGTACACAATGTTTGTCGAGTGCTGAGGTGTCGGCGACCGGATTGGACCCAACAAGCCTTGGCAACGGCAAGTCTCGATGCAGAGGAAGATCGTCGATGGTGCAGACCAGCAAGGTCTGTGGAACTCACCCAGCAAGGGTAAGTGAGGGCAGGCCTGGAGCAACCAGGATGCCAAGTTAGAAAAAGATTGGCCTTCGTTAAGGGCTACTAGCCAACAGGCTAGCGACCGTGAAGGAGCCTTGTGACGCCGCACGTGGATCTGACTCACAGGACACTCGTGGAGTGGGGGCCAGTGATCTTCGGTGCAGTTAGTGCTGGAGGCTAGGCCTACTCGGAGATCAAAGCACGACTTCTTGGGAGACCCAGAAGAGGATGCACTTGCAAATGTGCTTGGTGGCCAGTGGCCATGGTCTCAAGTCACCCACGATAGCCACGGGCCTCAGCTTTGCTGGGGACTCAGGGTAGCCTCGGGGAAGTCTGAGATTCCACCTCTGGTGATGCGATGACTTCGGCGTCCGACGGGAGCTTCAGAAATGCGAACCGGACAGATGCTTCTTTGGTGCCTGCCAAGCAGGGGAGTCACTCCTTGACCCCAAGGGAGATTCTTCTGTCCTCTAATCGTGAGTAGAGCGTCGAAGGTCCAGGATTCAGTTTCAGAGTTTCGTCCAGGGATAATCTAAAGTCCTAAGGACTGGGTTCCTATACTTATACTAAGGATAGGGGTTGGACTACTCTGTGGCCCCACCTATGGGTGGGTCAGGGCAGAGGGGTGGCTACACCCCTTTCCCTTTGTCCAGTTCGCGCCAAAGCAGGGGCTGCAAGCCCCTGATCCGGTTTGAACTGGGCTTTGCACAGGGACACCAACTGTGCCCCCAGTGCAGGACTTCAAAGCACCCGAAAGTGCTCCCGCCCAGCCCCAATACACATTATCCTGTCTGGGGAGGTGGTCACACCTCCCTGGGACAGGAAACCTATTGTCCAGGCCTCCCCTGCCGGAGTTTCGTCCAGCAGCAGGAGGCCAGACTCGTGTCTGTGGCAGCAGCATCCATTTTGTGATGCCAGGGCTTTGGAAAGAAGTTACCGGGCTAGCCAGAGTTAACATGTCTTTCCCTCTAGAAGGGTGGAATGCTACCCCCGCCGCCAGGATTGGCGGGGGGTAGTATTCCAAGATGTTTGACACCAAACACGACATGTTTAGGTGCAGCCATTCCAAAGTTAGCATTTTACCGCGAGGTTATAATGCGCTTAAGAGTATATGGTCAGGCTGCACTACAAACAGCATCAGAGAAGGTCTCCGAATGCTGCAGAGGGGCCCTGCTCATGCAGGGGCACCCTCTCACATAGGAACCATGCACTCTGCCTTTAGGATTGATAAGGCCTGCCTTAGGAGTGACTTATAGGTTTATATGTGTGAATGTATTTAGTGATATAGGTAACCTATATCACAGTAAGGGGTGCATGCACCACCTTACCCAGGCTGCAGTAGCAGACCTGTGGTGTCAGTTTGGATGGCCTTCCAGGGGTGGCATAATACATGCTGCAGCCCCTGGTAGGCCTCTGAGGTACCTACGCCCTTGGTACATAGTATACCATATACTAGGGACTTATAAGGGCACTCCAGATTCCAATCAGAGATGTGCCTAAGGCACATGGAAACCATTTTACAGAGAAAGCAGATAGACTGGGGCCCTGAATAGCAGGATCCCAGTCCAACTAAGTCATAAACCAGCAAAACACCATAAAAAAAGTGGGGGCAACCATATAGTCAGATTCCACCTTCCTACAAAGTGGTTTTTACACTAAAACCAATACCCTAAAACGTGTGCACAGGACTTGTTTCTAAATTACAGTGTGGGTTCTTGCCTACACACTCGCAGGGGTTGTTTTTGCTTGGGTTTGTTTCCCCTGACCTTGTGGCACCGTATTCATTTATCACAACTTTAACCTCTTTGCGTACTTGCTTGAGCGCCATTTCTTCCTGCCCTAATTCTAAACCCTCCACCGAACCAGTATGTGTTTGGGTAGTGTAGTGGTTCGTGCTGGGGGTAGTTTTTTAGGGTTTAGGGTCGGGGTGGGCGGAATTTGCGTAGTCGCGCTACGCAAAGCTCCGCGAAACGGTAAAAAATCTCCGCGAGCACGCAAACGTTCCGCGAACACGCGGAATTGCTTGTTCCGCCCATTCGCAATGCTTTTCTCCTGTTCGCGAACGCTGTTTGCGTGCTCGGGGAGAAATATCTTGCGAACACGCATTTTAAAAGCGCGAACAAGCAAAAAACTCCGCGAAGTCGCGGATCGCGGAATTTTTGGCAATTTTGCGTTCTCCGCGGAACGCAAAATTACTCAAATTCCGCAAATTCCGCGAGCGGAACGGAATTTACCGCCCAGGTCTAGTTTAGGGTAGTGCAGTGGTGTTTGTGTAGTGTAGGGGGTAGTGTTTTAGGGTTTAGGGTAGTGCAGTGGTGTTTGTGTAGTGTAGGAGGTCGCTGGTGTTTAGGGTTTAGGGTAGTGCAGTGGTCTTTGGGTAGTGTAGGGAGTCGTGCGGGGGTAGTGTTTTAGGGTTTAGGGTAGTGTAGGGGGTCATGCGGGGGTAGTGTTTTAGGGATTAGGGTAGTGCATTGGTGTTTGGGCAGTGTAGGGGTCATGTGGGGGTAGTGTTTTAGGGTTTAGGGCAGTGCAGTGGTGTTTGGGTAGTGTAGGGGGTCGTGCTGGGGGTAGTGTTTTAGGGATTAGGGCAGTGCAGTGGTGTTCGGGTAGTGTAGGGGGTCGTGCTGGGGGAGTGTTTTAGGGTTTAGGGCAGTGCAGTGGTGTTCGGGTAGTGTAGGGGTCGTGCTGGGGGAGTGTTTGAGGGTTTAGGGCAGTGCAGTCGTGTTCGGGTAGTGTAGGGGGTTGTGCTGGGGGTAGTATTTTAGGGTTTAGGGTAGTGCAGTGGTATTCGGGTAGTGTAGGGGGTCGTGCTGGGGGTAGTGTTCTAGGGTTTAGGGCAGTGCAGTGGTGTTTGGGCAGTGTAGGGGTAATGCTGGGGGTGGTGTTTTAGGGTTTAGGGCAGTGCAGTGGTGTTCGGGCAGTGTAGGGGGTCGTGCTGGGGGTGGTGTTTCAGGGTTTAGGGCAGTGCAGTGGTGTTCGGGTGCTGCAGGGGGTGGTGTTTCAGGGTTTAGGGCAGTGCAGTGGTGTTCGGGCAGTGTAAGGGGTCATGCAGGGGTGGTGTTTCAGGGTTTAGGGCAGTGGTGTTCGGGCAGTGTAGGGGTCGTGCTGGGGGTGGTGTTTCAGAGTCTAGGGCAGTGCAGTGGTGTTCGGGCAGTGTAGGGGTCTTGTTGGGGCTGGTGTTTCAGGGTTTAGGGCAGTGCAGTGGTGTTCGGGCAGTGTAGGGGGTCGTGCTGGGGGTGGTGTTTCAGGGTTTAGGGCAATGCAGTGGTGTTCGGGCGGTGTAGGGGGTCGTGCTGGGGCTAGTGTTTCAGGATTTAGGGCAGAGCAATGGTGTTCAGGCAGTGTAGGGGGTTTTGCTGGAGGTGGTGCTTCAGGGTTTAGGGCAGTGCAGTGGTGTTCGTGCAGTGTAGGGGGTGGTGTTTCAGGGTTTAGGGCAATGGTGTTCAGGCAGTGTAGGGGGTCTTGCTGGGGTTGATGTTTCAGGGTTTAGGGCAGTGCAGTGGTGTTCGGGCAGTGTAGGGGGTCGTGCTGGGGGTGGTGTTTCAGGGTTTAGGGCAGTGCAGTGGTATTCGGGCAGTGTAGGGGGTGGTGTTTCAGGGTTTAGGGCAGTGCAGTGGTGTTCGGGCAGTGTAGGGGGTCATGCAGGGGGTGGTGTTTCAGGGTTTAGGGCAGTGGTGTTCGGGCAGTGTAGGGGATCGTGCTGGGGGTGGTGTTTCAGGGTTTGGGGCAGTGCAGTGGTGTTTGAGCAGTAAAGGGGGTCGTGCTGGGGGTGGTGTTTCAGGGTTTGGGGCAGTGCAGTGGTGTTCTGGCAGTGTAGGGGGTCTTGCTGGGGCTGGTGTTTCAGAGTCTAGGGCAGTGCAGTGGTGTTCGGGCAGTGTAGGGGGTCTTGTTGGGGCTGGTGTTTCAGGGTTTAGGGCAGTGCAGTGGTGTTCGGGCAGTGTAGGGGGTCGTGCTGGGGGTGGTGTTTCAGGGTTTAGGGCAGTGCAGTGGTGTTCGGGCGGTGTAGGGGGTCGTGCTGGGGCTAGTGTTTCAGGATTTAGGGCAGAGCAATGGTGTTCAGGCAGTGTAGGGGGTTTTGCTGGAGGTGGTGCTTCAGGGTTTAGGGCAGTGCAGTGGTGTTCGTGGCAGTGTAGGGGGTGGTGTTTCAGGGTTTAGGGCAGTGGTGTTCAGGCAGTGTAGGGGGTCTTGCTGGGGTTGATGTTTCAGGGTTTAGGGCAGTGCAGTGGTGTTCGGGCAGTGTAGGGGGTCGTGCTGGGGGTGGTGTTTCAGGGTTTAGGGCAGTGCAGGGGTGTTCCGGCAGTGTAGGAGGTCGTGCAGGGGGTGGTGTTTCAGGGTTTAGGGCAGTGCAGTGGTGTTCGGGCAGTGTAGGGGATCGTGCTGGGGGTGGTGTTTCAGGGTTTAGGGCAGTGCAGTGGTGTTCGGGCAGTGTAGGGTGTCGTGCTGAGGGGTGGTGTTTCAGGGTTTAGGGCAGTGCAGTGGTGTTTGGGCAGTGTAGGGGGTCGTGCAGGGGTGGTGTTTCAGGGTTTAGGGCAGTGCAGTGGTGTTTGGGCAGTGTAGGGAGTCGTGCAGGGGGTTGTGTTTCAGGGTTTAGGGCAGTGCAGTGGTGTTTGGCCAGTGTAGGTGGTCTTGCTGGGGGTGGTGTTTCAGGCTTTAGTGCAGTGGTGTTCGGGCAGTGTAGGGGTCTTGCTGGGGGTGGTGTTTCAGGGTTTAGGGCAGTGCAGTGGTGTTCGGGCAGTGTAGGGGGTATTGCTGGGGCTGGTGTGTCAGGGTTTAGGGCAGTGCAGTGGTGTTCGGGCAGTGTAGGGGGTCATGCTGGGGCTGGTGTTTGAGGGTTTAGGGTAGTGCAGTGGTGTTCGGGCAGTGTAGGGGGTCGTGCTGGGGCTGGTGTTTCAGGGTTTAGGGCAGTGCAGTGGTTTTCCAGCAGTGTAGGCAGTCGTGCTGGGGCTGGTGTTTCAGGGTTTAGGGCAGTGCAGTGGTGTTCGGGCAGTGTACGGGGTTGTGCTGGGGCTGGTGTTTCAGGGTTTAGGGCAGTGCAGTGGTGTTCGGGCAGTGTAGGGGGTCGTGCTGGGGGTGGTGTTTCAGGGTTTAGGGCAGTGCAGTGGTGTTCGGGCAGTGTAGGGGGTCGTGCTGGGGCTGGTGTTTCATGGTTTAGGGCAGTGCAGTGGTGTTCGGGCAGTGTAGGGGTCTTGCTGGGGGTAGAGTTTCGGGGTTTAGGGCAGTGCAGTGGTGTTCATGCAGTGTAGGGGGTCATGCTGGGGGTGGTGTTTCAGGGTTTAGGGCAGTGCAGTGGTGTTCGGGCAGTGTAGGGGGCTCGTTCCGGGGTGGTGTTTCAGGGTTTAGGGCAGTGCAGTGGTGTTTGGGCAGTGTAGGGGGTCGTGCTGGGGGTGGTGTTTCAGGGTTTAGGGCAGTGCAGTGGTGTTCGGGCAGTGTAGGGGTCGTGCTGGGGCTGGTGTTTCAGGGTTTAGGGCAGTGCAGTGGTGTTCGGGCAGTGTAGGGGGTCTTGCTGGGGGTGGTGTTTCTGGGTTTAGGGTAGTGGTGGTCGGGCAGTGTAGGGGTCTTGCTGGGGGTGATGTTTCAGGGTTTAGGGCAGTGCAGTGGTGTTCGGGCAGTGTAGGGGGTCTTGCTGGGGGTAGTGTTTCAGGGTTTAGGGCAGTGCAGTGGTGTTCGTGCAGTGTAGGGGGTCGTGCTGGGGATGGTGTTTCAGGGTTTAGGGCAGTGCAGTAGTGTTCGGGCAGTGTAGGGGGTCGTGCAGGGGGTGGTGTTTCAGGGTTTAGGGCAGTGCAGTGGTGTTCGGGCAGTGTAGGGGGTCGTGCTGGGGGTGGTGTTTCAGGGTTTAGGGCAGTGGTGTTCGGGCAGTGTAGGGGGTCTTGCTGGGGGTGATGTTTCAGGGTTTAGGGCAGTGGAGTGGTGTTTGGGCAGTGTAGAGGTCTTGCTGGGGGTAGTGTTTCAGGGTTTAGGGCAGTGCAGTGGTGTTCGGGCAGTGTAGGGGGCGTGCTGGGGTGGTGTTTCAAGGTTTAGGGCAGTGCAGTGGTGTTCTGGCAGTGTAGGGGTTCGTGAAGGGGGTGGTGTTTCAGGGTTTAGGGCAGTGCAGTGGTGTTCGGACAGTGTAGGGGGTCATGCTAGGGTTGGTGTTTCAGGGTTTAGGGCAGTGCAGTGGTGTTCGGGCAGTGTAGGGGTCGTGCTGGGGTAGTGTTTTAGGGTTTAGGGTAATGCAGTTGTGCTTGTGTAGTGTAGGGGTCATGCTGGGGGTAGTGTTTTAGGGTTTAGGTAGTGCAGTGGTGTTTGTGTAGTGTAGGGGTCATGTTTTAGGGTAGTGCAGTGGTGATTGGGTAGTGTAGAGGGTCGTGCTGGGGGTAGTGTTTTAGGATTTAGGTTAGTGCAGTGGTGTTTGGGTAGTGTAGGTGGTCGTGCTGGGGGTAGTGTTTTAGGGTTTAAGGTAGTGCAGTGGTGTTTGTGTAGTGTAGGGGGTCGTGCTGGGGGTAGTGTTTTAGGGTTTAGGTTAGTGCAGTGGTGTTGGGGTAGTGTTTTAGGGTTTAGGGTTTAGGGTAGTGCAGTGGTGTGTGTGTAGTGTAGGGGGTCATGCTGGGGGTAGTGTTTTAGGGTTTAGGATAGTGCAGTGGTGCTTGTGTAGTGTAGGGGGTCGTGCCGGGGGTAGTGTTTTAGGGTTTAGGGTAGTGCAGTGGTGTTTTTGTAGTGTAGGGGGTCATGTTTTAAGATGCAACGCTCCAATACCTGACCAGTCTGCACTACATAAAACTGCAAAAAAACTAAAAATAAAAAGTGTTTTGCACACTTTTGTCATTGGGCTATATGTGGGCTACATCTGGGTAATATTTGTGCTACATTTGGGCTCTTTTTCACTGGTGGCCATCTTGGAAGTCTTCTTTGTTATGTAGTTTCCTAATTTCCTCATTTACTGCAGTCTCCTCAGTAGGAAATGCTTTCAGTTTTTACTTTTATTCCATCAAGAAGGCATTCAGATGTGTCACACATTTGCCATAAATTCAGAATGTTAACACTCTAGTTGTTCAATAGATCACTTAAGTAAAGCTACTGCTCACCAAGGAGTTAACTGGAAGTCTACTGCTGGTATTGAAAGTGATTGTATCAGTCTGCATGTCAGAATTTTCTAATGAAATAGAAGAGGATTTGAGATCTCACTTAAAACATGCACTAAATTTTCTTTTTGCAGCACTAACCATAATTTCTATGGCAAAATGAACCCCCTCATTTTGTTCCTTTTTAAATTAAATGTTTTAAGTGTTACCAGTTTATTCCAATCAAGATGGCTTCAGGTGTGCCATACTTTTGTCATAAGTAAGACTGTTAGCACTCTAGTTGTTCTTTAGAACACTCTGGGAAGCTGCAGTAGAACACAAAGGCATCAACTGTCAGGCTGCTCCTGTTGAAATATAACAGGAAAATATTTGAGATCTCACTTAAAACATGTCCTAATTTTTCTTTCTACAGCACTAACCATAATTTCTATGGCAAAATGAACCCCTCATTTTGTTCCTTTTTAAATTAAATGTTTTAAGTGTTACCAGTTTATTCCAATCAAGATGGCTTCAGGTGTGCCATACTTTTGTCATAAGTAAGACTGTTAGCGCTCTAGTTGTTCTTTAGAACACTCTGGGAAGCTGCAGTAGAACACAAAGGCATCAACTGACAGGCTGCTCCTGTTGAAATATAACAGGAAGATATTTGAGATCACACTTGAAACATGTCCTAATTTTTCTTTCTAAGCACTAACCATAATTTCTATGACAAAATGAACCCCATCATTTTGTTCCTTTTTAAATTAAATGTTTTAAGTGTTACCAGTTTATTCCAATCAAGATGGCTTCAGGTGTGCCATACTTTTGTCATAAGTAAGACTGTTAGCGCTCTAGTTGTTCTTTAGAACACTCTGGGAAGCTGCAGTAGAACACAAAGGCATCAACTGACAGGCTGCTCCTGTTGAAATATAACAGGAAGATATTTGAGATCACACTTGAAACATGTCCTAATTTTTCTTTCCAGAGCACTAACCATAATTTCTATGACAAGATGAACCCCATCATTTTGTTCCTTTTTAAATTAAATGTTTTAAGTGTTACCAGTTTATTCCAATCAAGATGGCTTCAGGTGTGCCATACTTTTGTCATAAGTAAGGCTTTTAGCACTCTAGTTGTTCTTTAGAACACTCTGGGAAGCTGCAGTAGAACACAAAGGAATCAACTGACAGTCTCTGCCCTTGTTGGATGTACATGTTTTACTAAGAATGTCAGACTTCATTCTCACATGACTGAGAAAGATAATGTGAATTTACAGAAAATATGCTCTCATTTTAGCTTCTGGAGCACCTTCCAAAACTGTATGGGACAAGCATGTGAAAATAGTTTTCTCTCAAACATGATTCATGATATCCCAGCAGAAGGTTTTTCACAGGGTAAAATCACCTTAGAACACACCACAATTCCTGAAATTAGTATGGTACCATCAACAAATGAATTCTAATGTAACTAAAGTCTGTTATCACCCTTTATAGTTCTCCTTTGGTAACCCTCCAAATCTTCGATTCACTACAATGCATTTCAATGGGGTACTATCATTTATATTGGTCCCAAGATGGCTGCCAGCAATTCCAGGATGAAGTGCTGACAGCCAATCAGATCTCACGATGACATGTGTGGTTAGGCTCCGCCCAGATATATATGTGTTTTTACTTTTGATTTTCTCAGCAACTACTGAACGGATTTACACCATTTAACAAAAAGGGTTCTTTCTGAACCAAGAACTACCTCTTTGCCAAATTTGGTGTAATTCCGTTCAGCAGTTCGGGCTGTAGCCTTGCATAAAGTTTCCTATGGGAAATTGATTTTTTGACTCTTATTTTTTTAATTTCTCCGCAACTACTGAACGGATTTACACCATTTAACAAAAAGGGTTCTTTCTGAACCAAGAACTACCTCTTTGCCAAATTTTGTGTAATTCCGTTCAGCAGTTCGGGCTGTAGCCGTGGCTAAAGTTTCCTATGGGAAAATGAATGGGGAAAACACGTTTTGGGACCCCCCTTTTTTCTCGGCCCCCGCTTGACGAATCACCCCGAAACTTTCAGGGTAGGAGCGGACCGGAGCGGGCCATAAAGTTTGAAAATTTTGTGAAGATTCATCAACCGACGCAAGAGTTATTTCAAATAGAATGTTGCGGATTTCCTATGGAAAATAGGTCCTAACTATAACTATCTACTGGCGACCGCCAGTAGATAATATGTGTATGTATATATATATGTGTATATGTATATATATATGTGTATATATATGTGTATATATATATACGCTTTCCAAAAAAAACTCCACAAAACATACCTTTTTACCTTCCACTTACTACCATTATCTCAAATACATAAACTCCATATGTTGTTCACATAAGTACTGTAACAACAGTCTTTCCATGCTAAGCTTCTTCTTGTGCTTACTGCATACTTCTATCTTTAATTTTAATGCACATGTTACAATTTCTGTTTTTTACACAACATTTCGCATTTTCTGTTATTATCTTGCATTACTTTAACCACCCTCTCTAATACTAAACTCCTACTTAACTTTTCAAAAAAACTTCAGCCTAACACTTCCCTTTTAAAAAAAAACATAAGTTCATAACACTACCAAATGTTCCATCCCCCACCCTATACCACTTCAATACATTACTCTATAAATATTAAAACTAACAACCCCTACATTCTTATTTTACTAACTACCTCCTTCTCACTAAATACCTCTATGCTACTCTCATTTCTTATATAACGCTTCACACTAGCAATAACTAACAACAAGCACAAAGTATTGTACATTAATAATGTTTATTTTTTGCAGGAAGAAGAAATAAAAACAATATTTATTAACGGAAAGGAAACTCTGTTAAAGTCCATAACACTCAAGGACTCAACGGACTACGTAAAAATAACATTGTGGAGGGAAGCAACCAACTTTAAAATACAGATTGGACAATATGTCAAAATAACTCATGTCACTGTACATGAGTTCAACAATGAAAAAGTGTTGAACACAACAAGACACAGTCAATTTCAAGTAAGTTATATTTTACTTTCTTAATTTCTTCTAAACATGAAAAACAGCTAACAAGTATATCAATGCAATATGTCTTGCATCATAAAACTTTTTGTTATTGCCATTGCAAATAATAATGCAATACCAATAGCACAAACATTCAGTAATGCAACACATACTGCCTTACCTATAGCAATTCACCCTATTAATACTACAAAAGCAAGCACCTCCTTCTAACATACAAATTGCACAGTCACCATTATCTGTAATAACTTTTAATAACTCTTCACATAACACAGCCAACGCATTTAGACCTATTGCAACACTTATTCAGGACACTACATGTTGCTAAAGTCAAATACACCTACAAGCTAATAGGTCAGAGGATTACCGGCCGACAGGAGCCTCAGCCAAGTGGGATTTCACAAGATTGGATACAGCAGTTGCCAACAAGTCCAAGTGCACTAGGTGCAGTGGCATGCTATTTAGTGTGTGCACAGACCACAGCTAGTATATAAAACAAGATTGATAAAAGAACAACAAGTTCTATGCTAGTAAAAGAAGCTTCACTATCACTTCTAATTGTTTATTCACTACAAAGTAAACACATACACGAACTTTATTAACACACTGTTGATGCTACATACAAATGCAAAACGTGTTTTTGGAAAGAAAAGCACACTTTTCTAATCAATAATGTGGCCTTAACAATGTATTCACAGGTAACAGAAGTTGGCCTGGTATATGCTGTCCACTAATTATAGTGGGCACCTTGCACCAGTCCAAACAACCCCTTATTGGAGATAGGTTAAAGACAACCTTATTGAAAGCTATCCTAGTGGTAGCTATGGAGAGCAGCCTTCAGGCTAAGTCTTGAAGGAATGTAAAGCAGCTTGTTTTACCAGTCTATAATCTCTTGAGTGACCAAATGAAAGAGCACCACACCAGGTATATATTCGAAATATATGTATTTATTGCTAAACACACCCCTCTAGTCTCTTTATGAGGCTAGAGTTCAAGTACATAAGTTAGAAGTTATTTAAACACAGTAATAGCACAAATACACGTTTGGGCCCTAGGGCGTACTCAAACCATATACCAATAAAGTGGTATAAGAACCACGACTGAACTAGACACTAGGCCTAGAGCCTCTAGAAGTGCTTGGACCACAAGGAACCATCCAAGGTAGTGACACAGGGGACCCACGGGGACGCGTGCAGTGTAAATACACAACCGCGATACGCCGTTGACTTCTATGGAGAAAGTCGTGATCGGGAAATTAAAGGAAAGGGACACTTAAAGGAGGACTTGGAGCAAACCCTTTGAGATCTAGGACTTTGAAGAGTCTCTACCCACGGGAGCACCGGAGTACTCGTGTTACCTCACCCAGGGAAGCCGGGTGCATAGGTGCCTTTCGGGTCGGGTTTCGTCTGCCGATTTGAATGGCGATCTGCTGCAAAGTGCTGCTGGCGACCAAGTGGAAAGTGTCCGGGTGGATCCAAGAGTGGATCGGAGATCTGAAGAACCTGAAAGCAGAGGGGACAGAGTCTGGGTCACTAGCCAGTGACCAGGAAGGCGATGGACAGATGCCCACCGATGTCGAGTGCTTCAGGTGCATTGACGGTAGTCTTGACTCTTCAGCCATGAGGTCCAGGAGGTGTTGTCGGTGACCAGGAGCAGGATTCGGGCTGGTACACAATGTCTGTCGAGTGCTGAGGTGTCGGCGACCGGATTGGACCCAACAAGCCTTGGCAACGGCAAGTCTTGATGCAGAGGAAGATCGTTGATGGTGCAGACCAGCAAGGTCTGGGGAACTCACCCAGCAAGGATAAGTGAGGGCAGGCCTGGAGCAACCAGGATGCTAAGTAAGAAAAAGATTGACCTTCGTTAAGGTCTACTAGCCAACGGGCTAGCGACCGCGAAGGAGCCTCGAGACGTTGCACGTGGATCTGGCTCACAGGACACTCGTGGAGTGGAGGCCAGTGTTCTTCGGTGCGGTTGGTGCTGGAGGCTGGGGCTATTCGGAGCCCAAAGCACGACTTCGTGGGAGACCCAGAAGAGGATGCACTTGTAAATGTGCTCGGTGTCCAGGGGTCATGGTCTCAAGTCACCTACGATAGCTACAGGCCTCAGCTTTGCTGGGGACTCAGGGTAGCCTCGGGGAAGTCTGAGAATCTACCTCTGGTGATGCGATGACTTCGGCGTCTGACGGGAGCTTCAGAAATGCGAACCGGACAGATGCTTCTTTGGTGCCTGCCAAGCAGGGGAGTCACTCCTTGACCCCAAGGGAGATTCTTCTGTCCTCTAATCGTGAGTAGAGCGTCGAAGGTCCAGGATTCAGTTTCAGAGTTTCGTCCAGGGATAATCTAAAATCCTAAGGACTGGGTTCCTATACTTATACCAAGTTTAGGGGTTGGACTACTCTGTGGCCCCACCTATGGGTGGGTCAGGGCAGAGGGGTGGCTACACCCCTTTCCCTTTGTCCAGTTCACGCCAAAGCAGGGGCTGCAAGCCCTTGATCCGGTTTGAACTGGGGTATGCACAGGGACACCAAGTGTGCCCCCAGTGCAGGACTTCAAAGCACCCTAAAGTGCTCCCGCCCAGCCCCAATACACATTATCCTGTCTGGGGAGGTGGTAACACCTCCCTGGGACAGGAAACCTATTGTCCAGGCCTCCCTGCCGGAGTTTCGTCCAGCAGCAGGAGGCCAGACTTGTGTCTGTGGCAGTAGCATCCATTTTGTGATGCCAGGCTTTAGAAAGAAGTTACCGGCCAGGCCAGGGTTAACATGTCTCTCCCTCTAGAAGGGTGGAATGCTACCCCCGCCGCCAGAATTGGCGGGGGTAGTATTCCAAGATGTTTGACACCAAACACGACATGTTTAGGTGCAGCCATTCCAAAGTTAGCATTTTACCGCGAGGTTATAATGCGCTTAAGAGTATATGGTCAGGCTGCACTACAAACAGCATCAGAGAAGGTCTCTGAACGCTGCAGAGGGGCCCTGCTCATGCAGGGGCACCCTCTCACATAGGAACCATGCACTCTGCCTTTAGGATTGATAAGGCCTGCCTTAGGAGTGACTTATAGGTTTATATGTGTGTATGTATTTAGTGATATAGGTAACCTATATCACAGTAAGGGGTGCATGCACCACCTTACCCAGGCTGCAGTAGCAGACCTGGGGTGTCAGTTTGGATGGCCTTCCAGGGGTGGCATAATACATGCTGCAGCCCCTGGTAGGCCTCTGAGGTACCTACGCCCTTGGTACATAGTATACCATATACTAGGGACTTATAAGGGCACTCCAGATTCCAATCAGAGATGTGCCTAAGGCACATGGAAACCTTTTTACAGAGAAAGCAGATAGACTGGGGCCCTGAATAGCAGGATCCCAGTCCAACTAAGTCATAAACCAGCAAAACACCATAAAAAAGTGGGGGCAACCATATAGTCAGATTCCACCTTCCTACACTCCATCTGAAACTATTCAGCTGGAAATATATGGCATTGAAACAACCAACCAAGAAACCAGCACATTAAGTACAAAAGTGCTACATACTGATGCATATCAGTCGATGAAAATCAACAATGACATTTTAATAGACCACTTTGTGATTTCGCAATATGTTGAAACATTATCCAATGGACTACTACCATTTCTTCCAAGAACATTCGAAGTCATTTTTTGCAATGACAGTATTACAGAAATCATAAAAGATATCTCAACAGACTAACTATTATTTGTACTAAACTATATCATGTCATATTTACTACTTTGTAAAATGTAACACTAACATTGTGCTAATAAAAAGTTGAAGAGTTTTGATTACTAATAAAAAAATTTACCTTACCATATTGTTCATTCTTTTTTACAAATACTGCAATTTATATAATGCATACAAGACTCGCATACAAACTAACAATACACATATTTTAAACAAATACTATTATTGCACAACTAACATTCTTACAAACATTTGCATACCTAATACATTATTCACATTTGCTATGAACTACTTTTTCTTCAACACATATTTCATATCTAGCTTTCCACAGATCTATACATTTGAAATAGATAGCTTTGCTTATAAGAACTCTATTTAAAATTGCAGATCCAAAAGAAATACAAAAAGCATAGTCATTTTCAACACCAACACCTCTAACTTGAATAATGCGAGACCTATTGCATTGCAAATGCTTGTTTCCCCAGTCTTTGATTATCCTAATGTTGCAAAAAAGGGTTCGTTTGGGTAGAAATCAATTCTGATTATTAGAGAGAACCCCAACCATGGTATTACATTTTAAATTCTGAATTTGTGTTTCTCCAGACCAATCACTATTAAAATATGCTGCCTACTAGTATGGTGGTCATGTGACTCCTACACCTTCTAGTCCTTTGTCTTATGTAACATTTCCTATACAGTGATTTACACACCTATGATTGATTGTCTCTGTGTAATATGTGTGATGTAAAGTGCTCTGACACCCTACACTGGTATTAGTGGTGCTGTAAATTTTCTGATACTTTATTATTTTGACATTTTTACACATGCTAACAGTCTATGCAAAGATTTTTCCTTATTAGTACCAGTGGAACATACAACTGCAGTAGTGAGAAAGGTGACCAGTCAACCTTTGCAAAGGGCCCTCCACTTCACAGCAGCACAAGTCACATTTTTTAGTAACTTTTGATCCATTTGAGATATAAACAATTTATTAGTTAAAATCGTCAGATTATGCAGCAGATGATGTATTATGTGTCAAATATGGCAGAGCCCTAATTATGTGGAAAACATTTGCAAACTAGGATATTTTGCCATTTATGTTTGAACTGCTCTTGTGGAAAAAGGGAGGAGAAGTGCTAATGACAGAAACTCCAAGGATGGGAGACAAATGGCTTGCAATTCCACTTTTAAGGATATTTGGGACATTCTGGGATTGGAAACGTATCCCACTTTGTGAATGTATTTTAATGTCAATAACTCATATTAAACCTTAAATAAACATGTGTATCCATTGGTTAAATTAAATAACTTAATAAGCTGTAACCAGTTAGTGAAATGGGAAACAAATACTAAAAATTGGGATATTTTGCTCTTTCTGCCACACCTCTGACTCCGCCCACTGACCCAAACCATGGGTTATTCCCGCCCTCTGATTCTCCACCCACAGTTCCCCTACTTTTTTTCCCCCACTTCGACCACTGGTTCACACACACTACAGTGGGCGGGTGGGTTAGTCCCAAGCAATGGGCACGGAATTCAAGACCAATGCACGAAGTGGGGTGAGCCCCAAAACCAATGTATTGAGGAGGCCTGTTTCAGGTGGGACAGACGGCGCCAGTAGCTGCTTAGCCCATAAAATGTTGCTAGAAGTTTTTTAGCGCACACACAATGTTAAAAGAAAAATTACAAATCAACGAATGCAACATGGTTAAACAATTACACCTGGCTGAATGTATGCCACATGACACAGGCCGCTTACAGGCTATGCTGCAAGCAGTGGCACTTGGCCACGGGCTCGGAAGGCGAAGACGGCCCACATAAGGGCCCGCGATGAACACCTACCGAGGGCGGGAGCCAGCAGAAGCAGGAGGAAAAGCCCACGAAAATGCACATCAGTGATTGGGTGGCATGCTGTTAATCACCCAGCATGGTAGCAGGGGCGTTAAAAGGGGGAGGAGGTAATAAGCAATGGCACGGGACCCTATAGCACAAGGGCGATTGCCAAGAAGAACCGCTGATCGACATGGGCCGCTCCAGGAAGAAGAAAACGGCAGTAATCCCAGGGAAAGAGGCCCAGGAGCAGGGCTTGGCATACAATGGCACCACAGGGCCGCCCCCAAAGGGGTCTGAGTGGCAGGGGGCCTGGGTCTACACGATGCCAGATCATCTCAGCCTGGCATCTTTCGGAGGTTGGGAAAATGAGAGTGGGGTACCAATAAACAGCTGTTATGCAGTGTCGCAATGCCTAAATGTGAACGGGTACTTTACAAATACACATGTTACGTTATAATGCCCCAAGGGAAAAGGCTGGTAGAACCAGGGCAAAAGCATGACATCAAGAAAAGGGGAGCGACGTTCCGAGCAGGTTGCGCTGTAGTCTAGCTCTGATTGTCGGTAAACGAGAGAGGGACGCTGCAGGGGCAGCAGGGGGTCAAGATTGCCTAGCCAATGGAATTAATCAGTGCCACTAAGGTAGCAGGCTGGGAAAAACACAAACAGAAGAAAACCAGTGAAGTAAGGGGAGGCGCAAACTCTGCTGAGCGTTGACATGCACCTGGTTGGTTGCACTGTGGTCCAGAGCAGATTGTCATGAGTGGGAGCAGGGCGTAGCAGTGGCAGCAGCGGTTCAAAGCTGCAGAGCCTCCGGAATCAACTGTTGCCCTTAAGGTGGCAGACTGGGAAGGGCGTTGAAACAGAACGAAACTTGCGAAGGTCAGTACTCATCAAAAAACACAGTTTGGCTTTGGATGTACACCCGTTTTTGCAATAGGAGGTTAGTGAGAGTGCTCAGCCACTGCAGCCCAGTGGTGGGGCATGGAAGAACGACTATGACCTAGCAAGTAAAATCCGGTGATGCTGTAGCAGCGCGAGGTGGAGTTGTGGCCATGGAGTGTTGGTATTTAGCAAATGAACAAGGAATGGCTGAAAGAGATAAGAGCATGGAAGGGGGCCCAGGCAGGAGAGGAAAACAATCCTGGGCAGCATTCCGGCCAGAGCTACGATCTTGGAACTGGGCAAGCCATAAGTGGAAGCTCACCAAGTAAGACTAGTCAGGATGGTGCAGCACGCTACTGGAGGCGGTAACTGGCATATACAGGTGAGCCAGAGGGAACAATCCTTTACATGGCTCTGTGGAGAAGTTGGAAAGGAACAGGGTAAAGCTACAGTTGGGACTACTGCCACTGCAGCAGTCTGGCATGAATTAAAGCTTTACAAGCCCCCCAGGGAGGGTCACGTAGATCATCCTGCAGTGGGGTCTCTAGCAGCCAACCAGTCTTGCGATGATTTATTGCATCTGAAAGTCCCAATGGTAGGATGGCTTTACCCGCTCCAAACTCTGGTGATTCCATCCAGCTCTATCGGTGGAGCATACAGAATGGGTACAAATAGAGAGCTCACACCTGCCGGGTGATAGCTAGTCAACGGTCCAAGTAGCTACAGCGGAGGCAGGCCCCCATGAGGCATTTAAGGTATGCCCGGGGAGGAACACCACAGCGTAAGCAGACACAGGTTAGAACTCTTGGGCAACCTTAACGTCAGCTTGGCAGGGCCAGCTCTTTTTCATTCACGAGGTGCCCTAGCGGTAGGGTGCATGCGGGCCTCCCTTGCAATCCAGCTGTATCGGAGCTGCACGATTCAAGCCACGCCAAGGGCAGGATCATCGTAAGTATATTGGGGGGCCCTCATGTGCGGAACAACTTTGAATTCACAAGCTGGTTCAGCTCTTTCATCCCTCTGTTTGGCTAGGCCACAGAGCAAGCACAGACACAATTGTCCAAGCCAGATGTGGTTACAACCAAGAGGGATAGTGAAGGGATGTTTTCAGTATGGTAACTCAGGAGAGAGGCAGTGGCAGAACCTCCACAGCTGCCGACTTTGGTCCTGGGGACCCTGGGGTTCGTTTCTTCAAGTAGGTAGTGCAATTAAAAAAGTTACAAGCATTTGCAATGCAATCGGTCTCTCATTTGTGAGAGTTAGAGCTATCTAATAGTAATGCAGAAATTGGGGTGACACCCGCCCACGTAATGGTATTGGAAACAATCTGTGAAGAACTATTCAAGGTCATCAGGGCAAGACGGTAGAACAGAGCTAGTCATGTCAGAGTGTCCTTGAAAGGCTGGGGCCCTGGACCTGAGCCACCTGGCCCATGCTTCAAACATTCCTGACCTAAGGATTTAGGCAGGTAGAGATCGAACTCGCCTGTGGTCAGATTTCAGCCCCACCAAGTTGCAATGGGGCCTGGTGATGCAGTGGTGCAAACCGTCACTCTGTCAAAGACAATCGAGTAACAGGGGAGGCGTGGTTAAGGCCAACGGGTTCCATTCAGGGCAACAGGGGATGTCAGCGGAGGGAACGAAGGTCAATTATACCCAACTTAAGGCTTTGCACTACAGCGTGAGTGGCCCAGGATTGGCGCAAGAAGCAGGTCCTCGGCACGGCGCAACAGTGGGGCTAGATGTGGTGCGAGAACTCTTGCCATGCGGATATGATTTATTGGGACTGGCCTGTTACCAATTTAACAATGTAGGCTGGCAGCTGCAGGCAGTGTGACAGTTGTGCCACAGGGCCGTGGCCATACACTGGAGGGAGTGGTGGTCTTGAGCTTCAGGCAGGGAGTGTTTCTATTGCATATTAATTATTAATAGTACCACGAGGGGAGTACCAGTGAAAGAAAGGTTCAGAGGCAGGCAGCTCAGCGAAACAACCTAATCGTTCAATGGCTGTGAAAAGGTTGAGGTGTTTATGAAGGATTATGAGGGCTAAGAAGGCATACGGCTACCAGTCTTCAGCATAGTATTTTGAAGTTTATGGGTCAAGCTCAAACTAAAGTGGTTGCACATAAGCACCTGACATAAGTGAGGCAAATGAGGTGTTTCAGTGGATTTTAACCCATACACAAGAGCGCATTGTCCTTGCCAGGAAGGTAAGATCACGTTATTACAGGGGAGTGCAGCAGCAGGAATGCGGGATGAATGAAAGTTGATCTAGGCCACTGGATCTAGGCGATCCTGTGGCTGAGATCATTACAACATAATCACAGAGTGCCGGCACCTGCAGCAGGCGCTAGCTGCTGCACAACTGTGTCCTAGCTGAGAACTACGAAGCGCTGATGCACGCCGGCAGGTCATTCTAAGTACCAATTGATCATCCTCCCCGCAGTCTGTAATAGCATCGTCAAAGTATGGCGCTGATAGTATGGAGGCAAAGCCTCCAGAGTAGAACGTAGCTAAGGCTAAACAAGCCAAAGGAAAGAGGAGATGAAAGAGCAGGAGGGACTCATAACACAGGGTCGCCATGTGAATAGGACACCACACGCAATGAGCATGCAGTCGGCGTGTTGCACATGAGAGATGCGCCACGATCGACGAAGCAGGCCGTGCCGGGCTACGAAACCGAAAAATCTGCTCACCAACAAGACGCTTATGCATGTTGAGGTCCCCACGATGCAGGGTCCCAACTCCTTAGATGTGGGCAATGCTTTTGGGGCTCCGCAAAAGTCAATCCGGTCTCCAGGCACAGTTCTTAGTTCCAAACTCACACCACGCTACCAGTTGGAATCCAGCAGACGATGTGGGCACTCAAGAGAGCACTGCTCTCCAGGTGTCACAGGTAGATGGTGTGGGTCCCTCGTGGGAGCTCTTTGATGTACCTGAGACCTCCACAAAAGAACAGGGGGCAAGCCAACAAGCCCTTGGAGAGCACACATCACGGTGCCACACAGCAGCAAGCAGGTAGTCAGCCCAGGTCAGCCACTATTCAGGAAAGGTGCACAGTCCCTTCCAATGGCAGTAATCCTCCTTATCCGCAACAGATTTCTCTGGCAGTGTGCACCACATAGTTCCAGGTTCTCCTGTCCCACGTCCCCACAAGTATATCTCTGCCCTGCTGAAGTATGGCACCAGTATTTATACTGCAGTGTGCCTTTGAAGTGGGAGGTGGATCAGAGGATTTCCCCTTGAACTACTGATGTCTCCCCTAAATTTCTTTCCTGTCTACCATGAGGCCGTGAAATGCAGATCTTAATCTTTAGTGGCGCTATGATCTGGCTCCAGAGGCAGAGTGTCAAAACCGCTCCCTCCAATCCATCCAGCTAGGCCCTCTAATGGCAGAGGTCTGTCATTCCAATTTCATGCTCAATGTTTTTAGCTGTTGCTGGGGAATACCCAGGTGTACTCCCACAGCCTCCAGTGTGGGATGCTGTCAAACTAAAAGGCACAGAAAGAGTATTAGAGCAGAGAAATGCTCACTTTATAGAAGTTGCATTTCTCATATAGTAATGACAAAACCACCTTTACCACAGGAGAGGATTTGTCATTGTGAATCCAATGATAGGAAACATTATGAGGCTGCTCCACTGAAATCCACTATTGCAGCCTGAAGTGATTTCCACCATTCTCCCATGTTAACGTATGGGAAGAGCAAACCTAATCGGTTTTGAAAACACACATGGATATTCTTCACTACCTGGGCAGGGTACACACATGTGTACCTGCCATGCCTTTCACCTACCACTTGCTTCACCCATCAGGACTTACCATAAAGGTGCTCTAGTGGTAGTGAAAGGTCCCCTAAGGATGGTAAGTGACTTAACATTAAAGGCCAGCCTGAGCACATGCCCAATTGTGCACACACAGACCTGCAATTGCAGGCTGGACACATGTTTAAAAACACCATAGGTGCAAATGCGCACACCCCGGCCTGCAATGGCAGGCTGGATACATGTTTAAGCACATCATTGGTGCAAGCGTGCACACATAGGCCTGCAATGACAGACTTGTGACATGTTTTAAAAACATCAGGTAAGCACCACTTCCTAACATGAGTGGGAAGGGCTGGTGCACTTTCACATTGCATTTATAGCAGGAAAGTGACCAGAGCTCTAAGACCACAGCAAGAGAATCAGCAAAACACAGGAGGAAAAAGCAAAAGGATTAGGGAAACACTGCCTGAAGAGTATTAGGTCTAGCAGGCATTGTTTCCAGTCTTTATAAGTGACTGTCGGAGGAATTACTCAATAAACCCACAAACGTTCTACAGCTCCTATTCTTGCAAGAATATCTCACCATTAAGTACTGTGAAGAAGAATTATCCAATCAAATGCTTCAACATGATAAAGACCTGACAGTGTCTTCCTGAAGTTCAGGTACTTCAGATCCTGTTCAGCTGGCATTGGTCCCTGGCCAGTGGTGGTACACAAAATGACCCCCCCCGGCACAATGTGATGAGGTGCCCCGAGAATCCTATATCTTAGAATTATCCATTGGCTTTCAACTGTATAGGGACCCCGTTTAAGGTTTGGGGCCCATGGAGAGTTGGTGGCCACCCTGCCCCTGTCCCAGGCATGCCTTTGTTTAGTTATTCTCAGTCCTAATTCTCTTTGCTGTGGATGTGAACACATAGGGCCAGATGCACAACCAGTTTTTGCGTGCGCAAACGGGTTTGCAACCCGTTTGCGCACGCAAAAACCTACATGGCCATGTACAAACACTATTTTACAACTCCCAAAAAATTGCTACTCGCAAAATAGTGTTTTGCGACTCGCTATTAGGAAGGGGCGTTCCCTTCCTAATAGCGACTCTCTAGCCATGTATGAATGTTTTGCGACTGCAATTGCGGTCGCAAAACGCTCGCAATTTATCGCCCTCTTCAAGAGGGTGGTAATTGAGTCGCAAATGGGAAGGGGTCCCCAGGGGACCCCTTCCCCTTTGTGACTGGCTCTAAAAATATTTTTTAAGGGCAGGCAATGGTCCCAGGGACCACTACCTGCCCTTAACAAATGAAACGAAAATGTTTCATTTTTTTAAAAAAATGCATCCTGTTTTCCTTTAAGGAAAACAGGCTGCATTTTTTTTTAAAAACTGCTTTATTGACAAGCAGTCCCAGACATGGAGGTCTGCTGAGTCCAGCGGGCCAGCCATTTCCAATGTGGTCGCAAATTGCGAGTGGCTCATTAATATTCATGAGCCTCGCATTTTGCGACCCCATTGGGAATCGCAATCAGTGTCTCTGACACTGTTGTACATTCCAAATTGCGAGTCGCAATTTGCGACTCGCAATTGAGCGCAAATTGCGAGTCGCAATTTGGAATTGTCGTACATCTGGCCCGTAGACTGCAACAATGTAAACATAATCTGTCCCCTCTGACCCAATTCACTACTGGGAACAAATCAGCTCTATCATGACGCTGTTCCGTAGGTATGACTTTGCCCTCTCAGTGGAACTGGCACTCCTCCGTGACATCTCTTGTCCTCCAGTGTGGAAGTAGAAACCAATATACTAAGCCTGAAAGCAGATTGTGCACCCTGTTACTTAAATAATGTATAAAGGTAAGTTCAAGTGAGAGCAAGGAGGGGGAGAAAAAACACATTCTGAAGAAGATCCAGTCCTGACACTTCACACATATTTCAAGAAAGACAAGCATTGTTTGTTTAACAGCTAAGCGAGGGCTAAGCCTGTGAAAAATGCAGAGATAACTCTTTTCTGCGATAAGAAACCTTCTCAACCTAGTACTTTTTACCTGCAATTTGTGTGTACATTGACAGATTGCTTAGTAACCCAACATAAACTTCTCTATAAATACACAGTAAAAGCTATATCTTGCCACCTGAATTGTATGCACGCTGCCTGGCACTGGTCTTGCAGATGCTTATGAATAATATTGTGGCCTGACAGATCTGCTGTTTACTGAACTTTGTCAACAACAGTGTTGATATCTTAATGGAGGGGAGGATTCACCGTAGGGGTGACAAAACTGTCCATACTCAAAAATTAAAAACTGTCTCTACCTGGAATAACAGCGAACACTGAAAAAATTGATGTCACTTGTCTCCTGCAATGTAATGATCTACAAGCTAAACTATCAATTATCTATTTTTGAATGGATCTTGAGCCACTATTTACGGGAGGACTTGGAAACTTTTGTCGGATGAAGTGGCTTGACTTGCACCTCTAAGACTATATTCACTCATTTTATTGATATGTTAAGTGTTTTTTCTCAAACAGACTTGCTTGTCTATTGACTTAACATTATCCATCATCCTATATTCTCTTCATTGCTGTTAGACCTGACTGCCTTAGGGTGGCCTTCCCCCAAACTGCTTGCCTGCTAACCTCCACTTTTTGCTGTATTCTTTTTGTTGGCCTTAGGACTCTGAGCATTTCACCACGGCTAACCAGTGCTAAAGTGCTTGTGCTTCCCTCCTAAACATGGTTTCATTGACTTATCCACAATTGGTATATTTAATTTATCTGTAAGGCCCTTATAGAGTGCAAAACCTGTGCCCAGGGCCTGTATATTAAATGCTACTAGTGGGCCTGTAGCACTGATTGTGCCACCCACACAAGTTGCCCTTCAAAATATGTTAAAGGTCTGCCACTGCAGAGTCTGCATGTGCAGTTTACACTGCCATGTTGACTTGACATTTAACACTCCTTGCCAAGCCTGAAACCTCCCTTTTATTACATATAAGTCACTCTTACTGTAGACCTGAAGGTAGCCCACAGGGCAGGGTACTGTGTAACAAAAAGGTTGGACATGTACTTTTAAGTTTTGCATTTCCTGGTAGTGGAAAACCCTAAATTTGTTTTTCACTACTGTGAGGCCTACACCTCTCATAGGTTAGCATCAGAAAGTCCTTATTACACTTTTCAGCAGTAATTCCTGATTGAAAAGGAGTAGCTCCATCATTTTTTCTATCAATGGAATGGTAATGATAAATCATCTTTGCTGGCAAAGTTAGATTTAACATTTCTATTCTAGAAATGCCACGTTTAGAAAGCCAGCATTTCTCTGCTCTTAAACCTCAGTGTGCCTGCAGCCTGTCTCCAATACATTTCTGGGGTGGGTGACAGCTGGACTGTGTGCATTCCCTCTAGACAGCCACACACAAAGGAAGAGTAGGTGTGACTGAGTGCCCATCTGGATCCTGATGGCTCATCCTGGGCAGGATTGGAGGGAGGATCTGACACTTGCATCTGAATGGGCAGTGTCCTGTCCCACACAAAGGGTTGATTTCCCCCCTGTAGTGAGTCTGGAGCCAGGACTGGGAAGGGAGGACCTCTGTGCACTTCAAAGCCCCTCTTTGAAGTCACCTCCACTTCAGAGGCACATCTGGGTATAAGTACTGGGTCTCTGACCCCACCAAAACAGACACTTCTGGACCTGTAAAGAAACTCTGTCAGGAAGTAGGACTGCTCTGCTGCTGCAAGGATTGTCACTGTGCTGGACAGCTGCTCTGGAAGATCTGCTTTTCTGCTGTCCTGCTGCCTGCTACTCTCTGACCCTGCTGAGGAAGAATTGTACTTTTGCTTAAACCCAGAGTGATCTCCAAGGCCATGCTGGGTTGCCTCCTGTTTTGAGACTCAGGAATATCAAAGTCTCACCTCCTGCTCCCGTGCCGGTCCATTGAAAGTGAATCCAGGTGCTTGCTCTAATGGAACTGACGCATCCTCTGCTGCTTGAAGCAAAATCGACGCATTGCTGTTGTTGCAGGAACAAGAGCTGGTGCATTGCACTCTGAACCAGCGCATTGCCCCCAGAACCGATGCATCGGAACTGCTGCATCACCGCCGCTACAGAGTGAGAAGATCGCCAGATTCCCTCGACTGTGTGGAGAAACCCAGCGCATCAGCTTCAAAACCAACGCATCTCGGCTTCGGCGCTTCGTCTTCAGAACCGACTCATCGCCATCATTGCATGGAAAAAATGCATTACCTTGGCAGCAGGGATAGACACCGGCGCATCACTCGGCTGCGCCCTGCATTTAGCTGTTGTGAGCAGGATCAAGGTACTTTGTTCCGCGGGCCTTGCGTGGCTCCTGTATCCAGCCCAAGCTCCATTGCAGTTGGCCTGAGCTCTTGACTTTGCTCCTCCAGTCTAGCGTGACCAGATAACCCCCATATTGGTTCTAAGCACTAATTTTACATTTAATCTTTGAAAATTCATATCTCAACTTCTACTCTTTGGATTTTTGTCATTTTGGTCTTGTTTTATTTATAAAATCACAATCTGTTTTTCTAAACTGCTGTGAACTCTTTTTGTGGTGTTTTCACTGTGTTACTGTTTGAAGTGTTGCACAAATCCTTTACACATTGCCTCTTAAGTTAACCCTACCTGCTCTGTCGCGTTCAGTGCTAATTTGATGTTGTCCAGCTTACTGGTCCTTAGAATACTTCTCTATGCCTTAATCATGTTCAGTTTGTAACTTTGCCCTACTGCTGAACATTTACGGTTGTTACTTCTGCAAGGTATTTTTCTGCAAAATTGCAAAAAGAAAGATTTTAAAAAAATTAAATGAGGTGCACTTTGTTTAGTAGTTACCTTTGCAGCTTCAAGAGGTGTAGAATTTTATATCTACTTGCCAAGGGACAAGATGCTTCAGGAATTTACTAGTCCTGTAAAAAATGTATGCCTGCATTCATACAAAGTCTTGCAGAAAGCCTCTCTTATTTTTTGGTCAGGGTTTTGATTCTGGCAAGACTCTGTTCATACATCTTTCTGGTTATACCTAGTATTCCCTATTTGATATTTATTTTTCAGAAATTTCTATCTGTATTTATCCATATTTATTATTTGCCAGTTTCATCTGCATTTATTTTTATTTATTTTGGAGTTTGTGAAAAATGAAGTTGTAACTTGAATGTTTCCGCATTTATTTAACCAATAAAGGTACACTCACACTTGGATGCCTGATGTGTTTTACTATTATAAAAGAGTCACATATTCTTCAGTACTTCTATGCAGTACGTTTGTTTGAAAACATTAACCTTGTAGTACAAACACATGCACATCTGCAGCTGTTTCAGGTTTTTTTGAGAAACTTTCTTTAACTCCCCTGCAAGTGAATCTTTTTAGCTTTATAGCTTTTATTCATAAATGACAGCACTGAGTGTCACACAGAAGGATGCCAATTTTCCGTTTTCCCTGCTTTTATAAAATACAGAGAGAGAGAGAAATACATTTTTTTCTGTCAATATTTATCAGTAAACATAGAAAACCAGGGACAGATCGAGATAGAATAATACTAATACTCAAAAATAGGAGAAATCCAGCCCCTGTGAGAGTCTGAGCCAAAGAGAAGAAACAGCATATTTAAGATCGGCAAATGCCTAACAATTGACTGAATGATGTCTCTTATTTTTTTGATTTACGGGAACAAAATGAGGCGAATGAGTTGGCGGCAAAATTATTGGGACAGCGCCATGAATGAGGATCAGCGGTTTGGAGGAGCGTCTGCAATCAGTGGAACAGTTCCTTAGTTGAATTTTGAGCATGTTATCTTATTTTGCCAGAACTCTAGAATGCCGGGTCTCTGTGCTGATAGAGATGCAGTACTAAACTTGCCACGCAGTGGGACCGACAGAAATTAAATCAGCTACAGCTGGCTCACATTGCAGCTAGGCCGAATTACAAAATTTGAAAAACAACCACATACCTGCACACATGCACAAATGCAAATACAAACGCTCTAATCCTCTCACACAAACACTCACTCTCATTTACTCACTCACACACAAGCTGTCACAACCTTCCGCAATGACGGCGGCCAGCCCCCAGTGGTTCATAATTCAGCAACCCACCTGAAATCTCCTGTCTTCTAATTGGTCCTGAATACATAGCTCCATTCACAATTGCTTTATCTCTTCATGGGGTCTCCAGGATGCTCTAATATTTGACAGGCATGTGTTCTTCAGTGGCTTGCTGGAGCTCTCATTACCCCACCATCTACTTCTTGGAAATGACATCACAGAATGGTGGTATGGTCCTCAATGGGATGTCCATACTGCCCTTCCTCTCTCCTTCGTCTTCCCTAGGATCACCCCACACCCCAATCTCTGGTTGCCGCTCTCCTCAGATCAGACTGTTTCTAGGGCAACTAGAATATCCAGACTGACAACACTGGGTGGCAAGTTAAGATGAAGGTAAGTTTGGAACTCAGATTTCTCCACAGCGTATTACATGCCAGCAGATACTTATTCCACTGTTACTCTTAAGCAAATAAAAATACTATTCTGCATATTCTTTTTCGTATGGATATTTCTCAGTTATTTCCTTTACTATCCAACAAATCATATTTAGTCATTAACTCCTTTAATGGTTTCGGACAGTGGCGTAGCAATGGGGTGGGGGGGGGGCGGTCTGCCCCGGGCGGCACAAGTTTTGG
Source organism: Calotriton arnoldi (assembly GCA_963921515.1). Lineage (NCBI taxonomy): Eukaryota > Metazoa > Chordata > Amphibia > Caudata > Salamandridae > Calotriton > Calotriton arnoldi. The sequence goes on from CAWUFW010007587.1 coordinate 41,859, forward strand.
GGGCGGCCTCTCCCGCTCTTACCTGCTGTCTCAAGGTAGCAATCACAAGGAGAAATCTCTGGAGCACAACCCCCCCCCCCTTCAATGGGGGAAAACGCAGGGACCGCCACAGGCAGCCAAAGGGCTAGCTATGCCACTGGTTTCAGAGCTTCATGTTTCAGTTTATTTTTTTATTCCAATTGTTTATTAATTTTTTCATATACATAAGAATGGATCTGACTGTATTCATTAACCCTAAAACCCTACCTGCATTTTTGAAAATAGAGATCCAGCGGAGCTCAAGAATGTGCTCCATACACACTTCTCTATCTCATTTACCCGCTTCCTGAATCATGAACCACATTCCTGAGATCAAGCCTTAATCTTTCCCTTCTGAACTATAACTTCTTTGAGTGTGGCCCAATCCATTTCACAATCACTGGCATTCGAGTTCACAGAGGGAGGCAATTACTATTAATATTGATCCGCCTAGGCTAATGACTAAACTTCCACAAAAGGTGTCATACACATTTGTTATAAACTTTATGCTTACCCCCAGGGCACAAGTCCTAAAAAAAGAAGTGGGGGGACGCTGACGTCACGACAGGAAGTGACGTCACGAAAGGTGGCTTGCACCATCAGACTCATTGCCTCCCCTCGCTCACCCCTTAGATGCAATTGCATCAGAGAAGCCGGCGCGTGAGCAGCGTTCTGAATGAGCTCCGATCTCGCCCCAGAGAGGCCAAAGAGTGAATGTGTGGCTCCATTTGCTCCAGTTATCGAGCTCCCAGTAAAATAAGTGGGGGGACGCCGTCCACCCGCGTGGTACCCCGACTCGAGCCCTGCTTACCCCTGCCCTTCTCGTATAGGCATTAAGAAAGAAATCACTCCCAAGTATATTCAAATTGTGTTAGACGGTTGGTTGGTAGTTTATTTGATATATTACTTTCTGATATGAGGTAATATCATGAATGTCCTCTAACCAATTCTGATGTGTTCTGTTGTGCCCTTCCGTAATGTCTTAATATTCCCACTTTAGCAACTGCCATTGCTGTACAGAGTCATCTTTTAGCATGGAAGGCTAAAATTGGGAAGTCAGACACATTGTGTAATATTGCACGTTCACCAGTGAGTGCAGGATTTGTATTGAAGCCCAATTTAATTGTGTCTCAAACATTTCTCCTACGAAGATTGGGCACTTCCACAACGTGTGCAGTATGCCACTGCCCTCAGAATACAATAGTAACTTTCAGAAGTCAGACATATCGGAGCGCTATGCAGCCTAGTCGGTAACCGCTTCCATCGCTGTGATATTTTGAAATTAAGGGCCAGATGTACGACTGTTTTTAGCGGTCGCAAACGGAAAATCGGGCCGGTTGCAACTACTAAAAAGGGTTGTAGCATATACAAACCTTATTTTGTGAGCCCGTAAGCTATTACTAACTCACAAAATAGGGTTTGCGAGTCGCCATTAGGAAGGGGAGTGCCAAGGGCATCCCTTCCTAATAGCGAGTAGCAGGGGGATGTATTATTGTTTTGCAACACAATCGCAGTTACCACCTACAACAAGCAGGTGTTAAGCCAGTCCCAAACGGTAAGGGGTTCTCAAGGGACCCCTTCCCCTTTGTGTTTGGGATCGAAAATGTTTTTTAAGAGCAGGCAGTGGTCCCGGACCACTGTCGGCCATTAAAAAATGAATAGAAAACTTTTCATTTTTTTCTTTCAAACACATCCCACTTTCCTTTAATAAAAATGGGCTGCATTTGAAAAAAAAAGTTGCTTTAATTAAAAAGCAAACACAGATATGGTGGTCTGCTGTCCCCCGCAGGCCACCATCCCTGTGTTATTGCCCATTCCCAATGGATTGCAAATTGCGACCTGCCTGATGAATATTGATGAGGCAGGTCATTTGCGACACCATCGATTAATTGCTAAATGTGTCTGAGACACATTAGTACATTCCGTTTTGCGAGTCTCAAAATATCGCAATGTGCTACCCACAAAAGGGAATGCTCTTACATCTGGCCCTAAATATCAGAGTAGTTCTTGCAGTCCTTTGTAATGTTCCTCTGTGAGCGTTTGCCAATTCCCTTCCTGTTGCTGTATGCTTGAATGTTTTTATCGCCAAGTTTGTATTATGAAAAAGTTCTCCTGGGAGAAAACATGGTCAATCATTGTAGTTGAACCATGTCTTGTATTTTTTCACGTTCATTTGTAATGCAATATAGTAAAGTCCTATACTGTAGGGAGGGGGTTCCTAAGTTGTTTCAGAGACAGTGGGATAGTTGCTTAAATCTCCATAGTTGGGAATGAATCTCTTGTATTAGGGCATTGAAGTCTTTAATATCAGTTCCTGAGAGCCTGTCATACCCTTAATTCTCCACATTGTTGCTGCTGCTGGACTGCAAGGAGGAGGGGCCACATTCCTGTTTCGCTATATAACCCTTGACTGTTGCCAGCAGTGGGGGATGATCATTGCTGCCACTGGTTTTGACTGCAAGCCCCAAGAGGCTTGTGAGCAGGAGGAGGGGCCACATTCCTGTCGTGCTATATAGCTCTTGACTGTTTTCAGCAGTGCAGGGCCATCCTTGCTGCTGGTGGGACTTCAAGTGCCAGGAGTCATGTGGAACAGGAAGAGGTGCCGCATTCCTGCCACGCTTTATAGTGCTTGACTGTTGCCAGCATAGTGGGACAATAGTTGCTGCCGCCGATGGGGACTGCAAGTACCAGGAGTCTTGTGAAGCAGGAGAAGGGGCTGCATACCTGTCGCGCTATATAGTGCTTGACTGTTGCCTGCAGAACGGGATGCGCCCAGGAATGTGTCCAGGCGAAGATCAGGCCAAGATCGGTCCCGTCTTCTCCCTTCATCGCCTGGCAGAGACTGGGCTAGGCCACCCCCTTTTTTCTTCCATCCTTGCAACTTTTGAGGCTCAAAGTTTCTCCTAACATGGCCAAGAGAAAAATTGCGAGTAGTTGTTCCCCTGTAGCCTCTGTCATCACCACTGATTCCTTTCTGGAGCAAGCAGTAGGGGTGATTTCAAAAGAAATTGCTTTGACCGAAAGAAGATTATTGATTGAAGGAGTTGGTTTGCCTGCTTGCACTCACCATGATCCAGTGTTGGGGTCTCATGGCTCCGCTACAACTGGTGCCATTTGTTCGCCTACTTTGGTGGAGAAACTGGATAGTGTCTGTGCGGATCGTAATGACACTTTTTCTCCCAATGAACCCCCTGTCAAAAGAAAAAAGGAGGTGCTGTGAAGAGGAGGGAGGCAGTGGGTTAAAAGCTGCTAGCACCAAGCCGGACACTGTGGCCAAAGAGATTTATTCGAATCACTCAGATGACCTATGTACTAGATTTGTGTCCATTTTAAAGTGCATTTTAAGCCTCTGTTAGATCACTTAGATTTGATCGAATCCAGTCTGGTTAAGTTGACCCAGCATAAGGCTACTAGTAATCCTCTTGCTGAATCCCTAGCTGTTCCTTTTGTTGCCAATAGTGACAATAGTAATGTACCTATTAATGCACCTACTAGCACACAAAAGCCGTCTCTCTCTCTCTTGCCAGCTGCTGCCAGCTCCTGCAAACTCTTTAATTCCCTCTCCCTCCCAGTCAGCCTTACCTAATCCATCTGTTCCTGTTACCTTGAATGATCCGGTTGCTCTTCCTCAGGAGAAGCCTCTGAACAAGCATCTTGCTCAGAGGGAAGTTATATTGAATTTGCCCTTGTCAGCTTGCCCTTATGTTTTAATTCTGGCTAATGTCCATAGACTCAAACTAGTTCATGAAGAAACAACCGATCAATTGATTCATAAGGTGTTATGTTGGCTAGGCAAGCACATGGGATTTAATTCCATGTTATCTGATCAAATACTTTTGGCTAGGTGGGTTGATTGGACTGAGTCATCCCCCAAAGTATTATCTGGAGATTGTATAGTTGTGAATTTTAGAGAACCACAAATTGTGCGTAGCCTTTTAGACCAACCGAATTTCTCTTTCTATAAACACTCAAACCAAATTTGGCGCATGGCATACCTGGCTATGCTGCGTTGCCTCTTAGCAGCAGATTTGCAGAGTTTGTGGATATGATAGGATGTGATTGACTCCCAGATGAACTTGGCACCAAGGTTGTGCATAAGTCGGTTGGACAAAATACTAGCTTTGTGGAGGCTACTTTTGTGGGGGATTCTTGTCTTATGCCTAGCGTGGATGTTTTATATATTTCACCTAAAAATAAATTACCCTCAGTAGAGAATGGGGTGGACACAGCAGCACAGAGGATTATTACAACCACCAATTCTAAGAGATACTTTTCTAAGGGATAATTTTCTGATTTTAGCTTTCTGTCTTGGAAGATCGTAGGGATTCACAGCAAGCTGGCCCTCAAAGACCGGGTGTCTTTGACTGAACAGTTTGACTTTGTCATTATGCAAAAGACTTGGAACACAATTGTGCTTCAATGTAATGGTTATTCCTGTTATTCCATCCTCACAATTTCCTCCTCATCTGGACTTCCTTAAGGAGGTTAACCAATATGGATCAAGTTAAAGATTAGAGCAAAAATAGTACCTATGGATTTTAACTGCTCTCAGATTCAAGCATTAGAGTTGATTGGTTCTCACTGTTTTAAGGTATTTTTTATTCGTTTTTACAATAATAATTTCTCCAGTTCTTCTAACAGGAATTTATCATTATTCAATATTGTGGATAAACTTTGTCCAAATTCAATTCTTCACAGTTTGAATGTACTATTATGATTTGTGGTGACTTCAATGCTAAACTTAATTTTCAAACCTCTGACACTAGCTTCTACCCATCTTACTACAACAAGTGTTCTGTGTCTGGCCCTTCTGATTGTAGAGGTGCTTTGTTAGGTCACTATCTTTTGGGTCGCGAGCTTGTAAATATTCATGAATCTGTTTATGAAATTGAGCCCAGGATTCCTACATTTCATGGAAGAGGATGTGAGTCAATAATTGACTATGGGGCCGATTCCGATTCGGGCCGGAAATCTCTCCGACCGAGCCGGATCCGGAGAGATTTCCGACCGAATCAGACCCGTGCAGCCCGTCCGAACGAGTACGATGCGCACGTATGCCATCGGACTCGAGTCGGTCGGACTCCCATTGAAGTCAATGGGAGCCTGTCGTACAACGCGTACGCGGGCTCCCATTGACTCAATGGGTGCGAGGCAGACAAGTGCGCCCCCTGCAGCGTGTACGCGGCGAAGCGACTCGCGCCGTACACGCACAGGTAGGGGGGACCCATGGGTCCCCCCTTTGTGCGACTCGCGCGGCTACGCGTACAGGGGGGTTCGACACGGACCCCCGAAGTACGGCTCCGACTGCTCTTTGGAGCCGGAGTGCGCGGCTCGGTCGGACTGCTCGCGGCGTGCATCGTACTTACCCGGCCGGGGAACGTCTCCATTGCGCGGTGCGAGTCGAGTCCGTGCGAGTCGGTCGGTGCGGTTAGACCCGGGAACGAGTCGGTCGGAGCGGTCGGGACGCCCGGACGAGTCGGTCGGCGATTTCGCATCGTACTCGCTCGCCCGGACGCGCGTACGAATCTGTCGGGAAATAGGGCTCCGAATCGGATCCGGTTGAGCCAAATCCGATTCGGAGCCCTACCGGCCGAGATCGGAATCGGCCCCTATGTGTTTACAACCAGTGGGCTGGCGCAGTATTTAGCTAAAATTTTAACATAGTGTGCTCCAGTTTTAGTGATCATAATCCCCTATTAACTAAATTTATGCTACCGGTACAAGCCCTGGTGCAACCATTGCCCCAACATAACGGGCCTAAGCTAGTTTAGCATGTGCCCGAACCAATCAAATATCTGGATTGCTTAATCAAATCAAATCTAGATATTTTTCTGACATGTTTGTCAGAGATTCCTGTGAGGGAGAATCTATGCAATCAGTTTAAAGCTTTAAGTAACCTAATACATAACTCATTACTTAAGCCAGTTTGCAAATCTACTCCCCCACTATTCGCTGGTTTGATAGATCCTGCTCTTACGCGAATAGGAATCTGCAGAAAGCCCTGACTGCTACCCCTAGTAATCTCATCGTAGTTGCTCAGGTACTCTATAAAGAGGCCCTCAAAAAAGAAAGTGTGAAATTCAAAAGGATAACTGGGATCATCTGACCACCGCCGCCTCGCTCAAGAATTTGCTTGAATTCTGGAGTGTGGTCAACAAATTTGGAACACAAAAGTCAACACTCTCCCTAATGAGCAGCCACATCACGTGTGATCAGTGGGTAACTCATTTTAGCATTATATATTGTAGAACTCCTGACCGCAGTGATTCTGATGACCTGTCCTACATAAGTAATATTACTGACAGGCTCCATTTTTCTGTAAATGAGGTGACTATTTCTCTTAATGCTAGCTCCTCTTCAAAAGCTCCTGGGCCGAATGGAGTGGCTACTGACATTTTTTAAATGCTTAGTGGATGTTTGGACACCTCTGCTTACTAATGTTTTTATTAACTTTGCTTAAAGGATCTTCCCTCCTCTAGGTCAAGTTCCACTATTGTCCCGTTTTTTTTAAAAAGTAGTCGTAAAGACCCACAATAATACAGGCCCATATCTTTGATGGATTCCTACATAAAAATAATGGGAGGAGTAATTTTATTAGATAAAGAGATTGGTGCAATGATAACAATGTTTTATCCCCCTGCTAACATGGGTTAAGAGAAAGATTAGGTATGATGGAAGAGTGTTTAAATCATCATGTAATAATAGGCAAATATACAATGTCTAAAAAGAATCCCTTGTACCATGCTTTCATAGATCTGTCTTCCACTTTCGATAGGGTTAATCGTACTAAGCTATTGGTAATTTTATTTGAGTTGGGGATAGACACTGCAATTATCCATTTTTTGACATACCTGCATCACAATCTGACGGCTAGGGTCAGATTTGGTCCAAGGGGCGAACTATACAATCCCTTTAGTTTGCACCGAGGTGTGAGGCAAGGTTGTGTTTTAGCCCCGTTATTATGTATTTTGTATTTAATAAACTTAATGATCCCCTATGCATTGTAACACAAGATGTTCCTTTTGCCAATTCTGTTCCCATACCCGTACTGTTATACGCTGAGGATGCTTTACTTATAGCACACACTCCAAATGCTTTATGATGCTTAGTACGAGCTTTTTCTAAATTCCTGATGGATTTAGGTCTTTTAACCAGTTTTAGTAACTCTCAAACCATGGCATGTGGCCCTAAAAACTATGCATTGCGTACTTTATGTGTTAATGGAAATAGCCTAGAGAGTGTCCCCAGATTTCTTTACTTAGGCCTTGGTTTTGATGCCAATGGATCTTGAGTAGAAAATGTCAGGTACAGAAATATGAAATTTAAGCAAGCTATATACTCATTGTTTAATGTTTGTAAGACAGTGGGGGCCAGCCAGTTCCTCCACTTGTAGAAATAATCTCCAAACAATATGTACCAGTTGCCAGTTATGGTAGGAAAATATGGGGTTATGGAAAATGCTGAGCACTGCAGGTAGAGGAGAACCGCTTTTGCAAGTGTCTCCTCCTGCTTCCTCTATTAACCCCCACTACTTTTGACAACTTTACTAAGATGGGGCCTCTTTTGTTATGGCTTTCAATGTGTAATAACCTCAGGGCTTCCTTCAGTCACAACATAAATAATGATTGTGTCTGCTGTTAAGGGGTGTGGACTATGTTAAGCAGGGGGATATGTGGGGGCTGGAATATGTTAAGCAGAATGTTGCCGCTCTGGGCAAACTTGCTCTATTTGATAATCTTTTATCACTATGTAAGACTGGCAAACACTCTGTGAAAAGATTATTCATGGAAAGACATCGGTTATAAGGGACGGTTTGGAACTAAGCAAACTGTTAGTCAGGAATTACTTCCTTCTAAGAACCAACCCTGGCCCAGAACATATCTATTTTACGTGTCCAACAATTGGGAAAGAGCATTAATGTTAAAATTAGAGCTAGCACTATATGTTATATGCTTTGCTTCCTGCAGGGATATTTTAGGAACCTTGAAGGGAGAAAATGTGCCTGTAATAATGTGTCTCCTCAATCTTTATTGCACTTTGTGATATTTTGTAAGTTGTATAGATCTTTTAGAGCCCAATATTTACTACCTCTTTTTAAGATTTGCAATTTTAAAGAATGCAGAGTTGCTCTCCATTTTTTACAATTGTTGCCTAGCACTGACGTATGTTTTAGAATGGGTTGTTTTCTTAAAGCAGCTGTTATCTCATTGTGAGCGTCTCAGTTTTTATATTAGGATGTTTCTGTGTATATTAGTGTTCACCATTATGATGTATTTAATGTGTTTTATCCATACATATTCTGTACACTAACTTTTATGATTGTCTTTGACACTCAAATAAAGAAATTGAATGAAAATTCTCCACATTAACCAGTTGGTTTCTCTGTCTCCTACCTTCACTATATCACTAGTCTGCCATAATGGTGCTTTAGAGTGGTTCCTATACAGACATTCAGTATGTTCAGTGCTCTTTGCCATTCATACTAGGAGGCAGATAGTATAGAATTGTGTCTTAACAACCCATGTGTTGGATACATATAGTACTCATTTAATTTTCCTGATGCATTTATTAGATGCCTCTCTGTGTGTACCCATGTTTGGACCAGTGGTAGCTGCTGCAAAACAAAAGTGGGGGTGGAGGGGCAGGGAATTTAGGGTAAAAATAATAATAATAAAAAAAACTTACCTGTCACTGCGCCGACGGCCACCTCAGTGCTTCACTCCGGCAAGACGGCCGGCCAAACTAACACGCATTTCTAAGTGCCCACCACTCCTCCCTGTCATGGCTCTGCCCCTCCCCACATGCACACCTCAGCCAGAGCCAGTCACAGAAAAATAAAATGATATTATTGTTTTATTATCATTTTATTTTTCGGTGACTGACTCTGACCAGTGGGGCATCACTCTTCCCCCATTACGGAGGAGCCGCCCCTGGTTGGTACTTCTCTATATATTTTTTTATCACACAGACTGTGTGAGCCAGTTGATGAGCCAACCAGTAGGTTTTAATATGTGGCAGGTGTAGTCCTGTGTTAAAAAAGTGAAGCACTCCCTATTTTTTCTTATTTTTAATGATAGCTGATCTTATTAATCTAGTGTGCTACAGTGGTGAACATGCTGTCTTAGCATGTTAACATAAATACCAACTTATTTCAAGTAATTAAACCTGACCACTGTGCACTATAGCCATGTGCTGCTGCTTGTCGTGATCCCGACAAAACTGCTTAAATCATTTTACCTGTCCCTATAGTTTTGACAAGGTTATTAAAGCAACATCATTGAGTAACATAAACATAAACATAAACACTGTTTTAAAAAAACAAGTGAAATTGTTACAATGATAACATTTTAATTTGTTGGAGACACCAAAAATCCATTGAATCCAGACGATACAGAAAGTGTTCAAATTCAACATTAATGCCCAATGCATTTCGGGCCACTCGGCCCTTCTTCAGGGGCTTCGATTGCCAGAACTCTCCCACGTCTCGCTTCTTGAAAAATGAGGTGGACTCCCTCTAAGAAATCGGTCCGGCCGGAGACGCTGACTCTTCTCTAAATCGGCAAAAAACGTACGGGGTACTCTCTGTCTCAAACTCGACCCTAATGGGGTCGCAAATTGCACCTACCTCATGAATATTAATGAGACAGGCAATTTGCAACCCCATTAGGAATCGCAAACAGTGCCTGAGACACTGTTGTACATTTCTATTTGCGAGTCGCAAATTGCGAGTCGCAAAATGACGTAATTTGCGACTCGCTAATTGGTAGGGTCATACATCTGGCCCCTTATGCAGTAATGGTATGAGCAGGGGTCTCTACATGTCTTCCGGTTCATCGAATTACCTCGTATTACCATCCACTGTGATCATCATGACCTCTGGTTCCAGAAATCCATATCTGATTTCTCTTTTTCATGGCCTGAGTCTGAGCACTAGAATCTTCAACTTTTTGAATTTTTTCCAGACGAGAAGTCTGCAGAAAGGAAATTGTAATGGTTCTTTTATTGATAGGGACCATGTTTCCTAGCATTCTTGTTGATGCTGCTTACAGCAGGCCAATATATACTGTAGTGGCCCTGTTTTGTTGTTTTTACGTGATTTGACCATGTGGGCCCTCTGAAACTCTAGATCGGGTCAGAAGTCTAGATGGAGGAAATTTGGATGAACGTACTCAAGAAGGCCAGCATCTCATCTTCCCCTAGCTTCTCAGGGACTGCTATAATTCTGATGTTACTGCACCTACTCCCATTCTCCAAGTCTAAGATCTTTTTGTTTAGGTTTAGTATCTCTGGGTCTGCTTGAGATTGTTTATCTATCCTTTTTTCCATTTCCAGCAGGTTAGGGTCTGTCTTGTCAAGACGATGGTGGAATGTAGTAAAATCCTTTGAATTTATTGTCAATTGTTTTTGAGAATAATAATTGGCAAGCTGGTTGTTTTGCTTTAAACATGAGCAGGTGTCAGGGTGGTTGATACTCTGAAATTATGAATAAAAATATATCTATCAAGATTAAAGTCCTCTCAGACTTGTGCAGTGCTTGGACTTGAATAAATAGACTTGCAGTTCAAGGAGCGATTGTATTAATTTTCGTTGCATTAAGCAGTTAATTAGAGGGTTCGATTACCACCACTCTCCCCTCTTTCCAAGTGTCTACTTGCCCTCATGTTGTGTTTCTGTGGCCCAGGGACTAGGAGAGCTGTGGAGCTTTATGGAGATACTCCCAGGCTCCTCAGCACCAAGCCCAGGCCCCACCTTTCAGTTCAATGTGTTGGTCCTTGCTCGATGCAAAACATAGTGAAAAATATTCTCAGTGGGTCGTACAGTTTCTTTATTGAGAAAAGAATATATTAAGATTCAGCCCTGTAAGTCACAGTTAGCATACTCAACTCTGTATTTATAGCGAGGATGGGGTTCCAGGCAGTGCACCAAGTAAATTTGCCAGACTCGGGCCAGATTTAATTCTTGGCAGTAAGGGTAGTCCGTCGTAATGGTGATGGAGTATCCTTACCACCAAGAATGAATTCCGCCCGCCACATTTAGATGCGGACGGACCTTCGGTCTAATAACGGCGGCGACTACTCTGTCTCTGCCGTGATTAACCCCCTCCGATGTCGCTGGGGAGAAAAGGCCAACGGAGAAATGACTACATGTCTGCCCACCCAATTAGGATGGGCTGACATGTAGTAATTTTTTACTGTTTCTTACCAGCAGGTAAAACCTGTCAGTAAGGACAATAAAAACATTTAAATGCTTCCCCAACATGGGAGAAGCCTCTCAAGGTGAGAGGAGCATCACTTTTTTCTTCACAAAAAGAAAATCCCATTTCGGGATTTTCGTTTTGAAAAGAAAAAATATTGTTGTTTGTTACAAGACTGCATCCTTCCGATGCAGCCCTGTAACAAACAGTAAAATGCATTAACAAGAACCGCTATGATGCCTTTATGAATGACTGACTGCTAGACGGTCATTTATACATTTTATGGACGGAGTAGTCTCAGCCTGACACACATGAAGTCCTCCGTCAGGCCAATGGTGACTACTGCATACACCAAAAATTAAATCCGGCCCTTAGTCTCAAAAACCTCAACCCTATAGGGCCCAGCTAAGTTTGCGTGCCATAGCCCTGCACTGTGAAGGACGTACGGGGAAACATTTGCTTCATATGCTCTCATAATAGACGGCATTCAAGAGTCGTCATGTAAGAGGTTAAATCTCTTCACTCTCTAAGGCACGTAACGGCTCTAGGTTCGCTTTTATCTATATGTTTGAGCAATGTGCCATTTGTGGAGATGATCCTGCCTGAATAATCAAATTCCATCACTCCTCTAATGCAGCTAAACCCATTTAAACCAGATTGAAACCACATTTTATAGCCTGAAAACAGTTGCCTTAGCCTTCTATTCAATTTAATTTTATTGTATCAGCACAAAAAGCCTTGCAAACATTTTTTATCAAATAAAGTAGTCCTTCATGACCGGACCTATACAAAAATATTTCATACTTAACTTCAGAAAAGTGATGTGCATAAAGTACACATACAACAATGAAGGTAAAATCAAATCATTCCTTCAATAAAATACATAATATAAAATAGCTCATTCAGACAATTAAACAGAGGAAAGTAATAAATAAATGAATTAAGAAACAGCTATATATTGCTAGATAGCAAACTACTTTGAGCTAGGGTATAGGGAGGGACAGATATTTCACAGCCTAACACAAATCGTTACTACTACAGTCATTATTGAGCAATACTAATACACCCCAGCATTCAAGACTTTGGGGGCACCCGGGCCCATGAATTGTTTTCTTTGCAATTTGACTCTGAATACCATCACCAACTGGAGGGCCGCTTAATGTAAAATGGAAACAGGAATAAAGTGCCTAGTGTAAAAAACATCAGACTTAGGTCTGCATACTGTCCACCAACTAGTTCACCCCTAAACATAAAGGGCTAACAGTTAAAAGGTGCCTAGGTGCCGAGGGAGCGGTGTGACGCAGCAGCCAGGGCGGCTGACTTTGGAGCATGGGGCTCAAGGTTCGATTGCCGGTGGCAGTTCAGCCCAGCACCATGTGACTCTAGGCAATAGCTCGCTTAATCTTCCCGACAGCCCCCAGCGCCTTGAGACCGTAGGGGTGTTTAGTTTGCACTTTACAAATACCAGGTTATTAGGATGGTGAACGTCAGACTAGTTTTCAGTACAATTGATGCTCCTGCAAGGTGCAAAATAGTTATGCTAAATTTTGCTCACAGAATGATTTATCACAGTTCGATTGTTTTTATTGATAGTAAGCCGAAGCGTGCAATTCCATGCAGTGTTACATACATGTATCATGACTGGCTGTACTGCATACGATTTCATATGAAACTGAAAGCACTATCAGGTGTGGTTTTTTTTTAATGCATCTTTCAATTGCTTGACAACCAGCCAAGACCCCCAAAGAAAGGCTGATGCGTTATTAAACATATCCTACCTATCAATCCTATAGCATAGTTCGGTCACATCTTTAATGCTGCAAATCCCATATAATTCAAAAAGGGGCCGCATCCACCTGGATTGAATAGAAGTATATTTTGAACAAAACAGAAGCAAGTGGATTATTCTATCCTCCTCCTCCCCCACGGAGCAGTTACAAAGAGAGTCCTCCTGTCTTAACCATTTAATTTCACAGGATATGACCTTGTTCGAAATATCCCCAGTCTGAACAAAATATATACCTGCCTTCTTTGATTAGGTTGTATCTTATCCAGGTAATCTTTGAACCCTGCCTCAGTCCTAGGCCTGAGATAGGTGTCTTTTAGACCATCAGGTTGTAACTCCCAGTCTTGACATCCCTTAATAAAGTGTAATAGTGCTCCTTAACTAAATCTGTTGTATCAGGCCCCACCTGCCCGGGCTCTTCCCATAGGTTAATCAGGCCCATAGCCATTAGCAATTTTCTTATGTATCTATCCAGTATATAACTGTCTGAATTCTGGCCTGATCCGTGACAGAAACTAGGTCCAATTCCTCAAAAACAGGAACCATGGGGGTACCACATCCCAGACCCAACAAGGATCTAAAAAAGTTATTTTCAGCTACCTGTAGCTCCTCCATGTTTTCAAAGCCCCATATCTCTGCTCCTTACAAGGCAGGCACTACCGCCTTCTGTTTATAAATTTGCAGGAAATACTTAAGTGCTGGGAACCTACCTTATCTTTAAACTTAAGTACCGCTCGACACGTTTGTTGCAGAGTAATGGTTGCCTTAGTTACATTGTCATTCCAGTTTAATTTTCTGTTCAGACGAATGCCAAGATAATAGTAAGGGCTGACCACCTCAATTCACTTTTAATTTACCATGATCTTTCTATTAAATGCTAGGGATGGATGTATTACCATTGCCTTTGTTTTGGTGATGCTAAGCCCTTGCTAGTTCAATACTCCACAAACCTGGTCAACAATTTGTGCTGTTCTTGAAATCATCTGCAAACAGGAGGTTAAGGACCTTGCTAACTGCAATTTTAGGAACATCAAGGGGTATTTCCAGAAGATATTCAACTACATCATTTATAAATAAGGTGAAGAGTAGTGGGGCTAATATACACTCTTGTCTTACCCTCTTTTCAATCAAGAATGGAGCAGTGCACTCCCCCATTTTCCCATAACATACGGAAGCGGTATTATCCTGATGCAGACCTTTATGGTTTGTAATAATGGAGTTGAGACCCCCAGAAGTTCCAGAACTTCCCATAATTTAGGGCGATCGATCAAGTTGAAGGCTGACTTCAGATCAATAAAAGTATGGTATTGAGAGGTTTTATAAATAACAGTATATTTACAACATACTAGCTATAAATAACATATCTGCTCAACTGTCCCAACTTTTTATCTGAAGCCAACCTAGCAACTCTGTCAATAGGTTGTCGGAATCTACCATACCTTGTAATCTGTGGAGTAATACTTTCCCCGGTATTTTCCTTACTCTATCCAAAAGGGAGATTGGGCGGTAATTTGATGGATTCCCTGGGCTACCTTTTTTTTTTAATTGGTATTAAGATTGCTGTATGCCAGGAAGCAGGAATACAGCAATCATTTATGTCAGCATTAAAGACCTTTGTCCGGACCCAAGACCAGTAACTTGGGTCCATCTGATATAGACCTAACAGAACAGCATCTGGACCATGCACCATATTTTTTTTCATAGACTTGCGAGCTCTGTCGACTTCTGGTCTTACAATCTGCAGACGAGAAATCTCGCTTTGGCCGGCATTCCTGCGCTCATACCCATGGTCTAATTGACTCTCTGTTCCCCCTCTTTTTCCACCCTATACAGGTTACTAAAATGATTTTCCCAGTACTTTGGACCAATATGATTGCTTAACCTGCTGGTGGTTTCCCTTTCAAAATAACTAACTAATCTCCAAAAATACTTGGAGTTCCTTTCAGCTGCTGCCTGCTTCAGTTTCGCCCATAACAGGTACTGTAGACTACGTTTCTTTGCTTTTAGCAGTTCCTTGTAAGCCCCCCTGCAGGTCTGGAAATACATTTCACTTTGCCTGTCATGGTGTCACAAAATAAGGGAATGTGAGACTAGCCTTTTTTCCTGGTACCATCCCTCATCATACCAAGCATATCTAGATTTATTGACTTGACCTTGGTTATCATAGGTAAGCTGGTGTGTCCGCATTAGTTTAATCTCTGTTAACAATGACTGGAAAGTATTCAAAATAATTGGATATTCGTTTATAGCCAAGTTGTTTACCTTGCCATAAATTCTCAACTTGTCTTTGGAGGCCATCTGCTTTTTGTCCAACAGGATTGCATATTCTTGTATTCTTGTAGTCTTGTAGTATGTGGATCAACTTGGTCCCTAATTTTTGTGTATAAGGTCTTGCAAATATAGTCAGGTAGGCCTAAATCTCCATTGTGTGTTGTCACTACCAATCTTCACACCATACAGGTACTCTCATTAGACCCATACTGTCTACCTGATGTTTGATGTCTGCATTCCTTTCCCATACTTAGTTTCAGTTTGATATGCAAGTATTCCTTCTCCCTTCTGATGCTTTTAGTAGGGTAGTATTTGGTGGAAATTCCTTTCTCCCCTAAGTAAGAGAGCTGAATTCTGGAGGTGTTAATGTGTGGCACAAATATCTGTGTATTTTTGTTGTGTGGTATTTTTATTGTTGTGGTGATGTTTTCTGTTTTTTTGTGATGCGGAGTTTTTGTGCTGTGTTATTACAATATGATGTTGTGTTGTACTGTTGTTCTGTTTCATTCTATTTCGCCTTTAGTGTAGTGTGCCATTACATTTTAATTATGTTGTTATGCTGCACTATGTTGTGCCCTGTTATGTTTTAATTGTGATGTTTTGTTGCTTGTGTATGTTATTGTGTTACGCTTGGATATGTTAACAACGTCAGCTATATTTTCAGTGAGAGGCAGAAGATACTTTTAAACTTGCTGTAACAAGCAACTATTTACCACTAACTAAGCAGGAAAAATAACCATGCTCCAATTCATCAACTATACAAGACACCAGTCAGCCCAAAACTGTGGCAGAGGTCTGTCTTAAATTAAGAACCTGCAGTTCTCACCTCGCGTGATACTGCTCCTCGTCTTCGAAGTCTCTGAAATACGTGTGTTTAAGATATATGTATGCTGGTTTCCACTCAGCCGCCTATAACCGGAAGCAGAACTGAACCTCAGCGTCCTCCTCAGAGACCGGTGTAGCACAATTAGTGAATAGAGTCACCGAATGCAGGCCATATTGACCTTCTGAAGCTTGTTATTTTTCCTGCAGCCTGTTAAAGACTGCCATCAATCCACACAATTAGCGGCGCATTAAACTATACCAGTACACCAGTATTTTTCCTTCGGGATTCATGTCACACACATTGAACCTAAATGAACGTATTCATGTAAATGCAATTTTACATAGGTCGATGTGGGATCCTTTTTTTTTTTAAAGCCAGAACATCCACTTTCTCATAAGAAATTCCATGTAGAAGATTTGCTTTATTTAAAGTGGTCAGAAAAATGTATATGCTAAATTTCGCTTTAGTCTTAAAAGGAGATCGCTGGAGTCTCCTAAGTTGGCTCAATTAACCATTAGGCAAGGAGATGCCCATTTGGCACCATTACCTACCTCAAACAATAACACCTCTGAAAACGCGCATTTACACAGTTTCAGCAATAGCGCTTTTAACAGATTTAAGAAAGGGAACCAAAAGTATCCGGTGTTCTAGTGACCTTCACACTTATAGGCGCAATTCTCTTGCAATGTAGGAGGCATATAAGTAATCCATGTTGGGTCTCAACAAAAACATAAGAGTGGAGGGGGAAAGAGGAAGGGGAAGGAAGAGGAGGAAAGGTGATAACTAAGAATGAGGATTGGAGGTAGCAATTCTGCTACATAAGGGATTCCCACTGGTGGTATTGGCATCCCATGAAGACCCCCAGGGACGTTATGTAGGGATCGAAGGCCGATTTGACACCAGACAATATAATTTTATCTCGACCTACGTCCCCCAACAACGCCTCCAGCCGACTCTACAGGCACTTTGCGATCTCCTGCTTACCCGCCCCCCCAAGGACGACACTGCTGGGGGGCAAATTCAATGCCGTACTCAACACCGTATTAGACATTTCCGAACCTCCCTGACCTGGATGTCGCATGCGTTCCTCCCACCTCTCGCTGTGGGCCGACTCACTGGGTCTATGTGATGCGTGGAGGACATGGTACCCCGCTGGGTGAGCATACACCCACGCATCCGCTGCCCTCAAAATGTTGTCACGCATCGATCAGATCTGGCACCAGGCCCCAAACATCCTCCACTTGCAGCGAGTGCCGATCCTCACCTGGGGCATATCACATCAGAGTTTCCAACAAAGGTGGGTCTCTGAAGTCAGAGGCCACACATCAGAAAAAGTCAAGTGCTCTTCAGAAGTAGTGACGTAAAACAATATGATGCGCGCCCTCCTGCAGAATTGACGAGGGGTCCCTGAAAGTCCCGTATCTCACACATATTCATAGACTTTAGTGTGAATTGGGTGCCCCGGAAGAGAGACTCCTATGCCCCGCCCCAACCGCACCAGCCTTTGTTAGGGGAATATATGCACCCAAAGGGCTCGAACAGAGGATTAGGGCGGAGCAGAATTCCACTGAGTTTTTATGCAACTCTGTGGAATTCTGCATAGTGTAACTCTGCGAACTCCACCCACCCCTACACTTGTGTGCTAAAAGCCTGTCAATCATGCCCTCCGGGCACAAGTCACTCCAAACTTCTGCAAGCCTGTGGTCCCAGTAAAGAGACTTAATCTGGGTGTCCAGGTTCCTAGTCAAATTTTCTGGGTCTTCCCATGCCTCAGGCAGATGTAAGCTAAGGCAGAGTTCTTTGACCGCCTTAAGCCAAGGCGTATAGCAGTTCTTGTCGAGCCTAATTAACTCCTTGGAGCCAATCTATAAGGGGTTAACTCGGGGATTGTCCATAGTGTAATCCAGTACTTTAAAGGTCTATGCTGGCTGGTATTATCCACCCTCTGGATGTTCAAGTCCCATCTTAGTTCCAGCATAGGGGTACGACTGGGCAATTTTAATAGTGACCTAAGGAACCCATTTTCTGCTCTAAGTAAATGGCTAGTGTCATTGCAGCCCCAGAGTTCCGCCCCAAAAAGTGCCCCATCCAGTGCGACTGCTCTGTAGACCTCATGGGCCGGGGAGAGTGCCCTGCTAGAAATCAGTCTGTATTTTTTCAAAATCACTACGGATCTATGCTGCAACAAGGTTTTACTTTTCTCAAGCTGGGGTTTCCAGGATAGTTTGTCTGAAAGCCTGACTCCCAGATAGTCAAAACTCAAGACTCGTTCAATCGATTTTCTGTCAACCTCCATTTTATTAAAAGAAAGGTGTGGGTTCAAGGCCAAGAACTTAGTTTTGATAGTATTTATTCTGAAGCCTCTGTTTACACAAAACTTCTGGAATTCATCCAGCAAAGCTTGGAGACCCTATTGGGTTACAGGATTGGAGTAACGTGTCATCAGCAAACATCAGCACTGGAGTGTTGATGTCCACTAATTTGGGAGCATCGTGCTGGCAGCCACTCAACCACCCCATCAGACCATTTATAAACAGAATCTTTTCAGTCAGGTACCCTTGGTTATTCCATCTGACTTGGGCGCAAGTGTCAGTTTGTAATGTTATCAATATATTTTAGAGATCTTCTGGGCAGTCATATTGTCTAAGGACTTCCCTTGGGACTAGATCAAATGTGGCCGTCAGGTACAAGGCCACATAAAGGTGATCTTTTTAGAGTAGAATGTATTTCCAACATATAGTTGAAAACATGAACACCCGATGCATTGTACTTATTTTTTCACAAAACCCAGCCTGGAAGTCCGACAATAACTGGTTGTCTTTCATCCAGGACTGGAGGCGGGCGAGGACATGCCTGGCGAAAATCTTTTGCGAAATGTCAATTAAGCTAATCAGCTTGTAATTCCTCGGGTTATTTCTCTCTCCATTCTTGTGTATTGGGATGATAATTGTTCCTTTCCACAACTCAGGGATGTTTTTTCCCACAACTACAGAATTAGAGAGGGCATTCAGGTACAGTATCCATATTGCTGGCTCAGAGAGAAACAAGTCACCTGGTATGCTGTCGGGGCCAGGAGCTCCACCCGCTTCATTGATCTTAAGGCAGCCTCAGTTTCTTTCAGTGAGAAAAAAAAGCACAGAAGATGAGTAGTTGGTGAGGTTACGTAAAGGGCCTTGCAACAGTGGAACCAAAAGGCCTTCCTTGATAAGCCTAAAAAGGAAACGAGGTAATAAATTATCTGTGTAATAGAAATTTATGTCAGCAGGCTGTGCATTTGTATACTGCCATGTCACAAGCACGTGCAGTGTGGCCCGTTTGTTTAAGTAGTTGTCGATCTTGGAGTCGAAATAGGTATAGAGAGAGGACTATCATGTAGCTCTCATCTCTTTCTATGGTTGCCATATTGAAGCAGGAACCTGCTCCCGATATGAGCTGGTGCCAAAATGTCAAGGACACAGTCGTGAAAGGCCAAAATCATCCTGTAGTTACAGGGACTAGACTGTTGAAAAAATAAAGTGGAATGAGAGAGATGTGAGGTGCTCCATGTGAATTTACACAAGGTAGCACCATGTCTCAGTGGACCCAAAAGTGATGGCATGTGAGGTCCAAACCAAAAAATAGGAAAGACATGCAGGAGGTTTGGGGTATAACTGTGTGTAAATTACATTGGGTTGTTAGAAGTCACAGAAGTGTGCACAGAGAGAGTCACAAAGACATATAGAGAATGTATTCCTTGTTAATATTACGTTCTCCATGTTATCATCATAGGTAAAAAAACAGAAGAACATATACATATTCTCACAGCATAGTAGGGTAACTGTTACATGTGGTCCACCATGTTGCTTTTGGGCACATCCTCATTTTAATCACATCGCATTCTACATATTGGATCTTGTGAAAACACAGTCAGTCCATCAAAAAAAACATGAAGTTCCCTATCCATATTTAAACCCATGCCCACTGCTCTGAGCTGGATAATCCAACGGCTTTCCAATTGCCTCAGTGCCTATGTTCTATCTTTGCCCGGGGCATGGATTCTATTGTGTCTATGCCATGGAATCCAATCTTGAAAATGTCACTATGTTTGTGTATGGTGTTATAATGTACTACAAATGGATAGCTGCTGTTATTATTTCTGGTCGCCCTGAAGCGTTCCTGGATTTGTTCTTTCAGGAGTCTGATGGTGCTCCCAATGTAAATGCGTCAGCACTCACAAATGATGCAGTAGACCACGTATCTAGTATTACAATTCATTAATTTAGTGATTTTGTGCTGTCTATTAGTATTATACCAGAAAGTGGTAATTCTGTCCTTTGCATATCAATAGACATCACATAGCCCACACTTGTTAAAGCCCTTGGGTGGTGAGGGCAACCACGTGTTAGAGGTGACAGGTTTCATGTAACTGTGGCACAGTGACTCCCTTATTGCTCTAACTCTGCCTTGTGTGAGGCTGGGTTTAGTAGAAATAGCCCCCTCAGACTGTTGTCCACCAGTAGGTCATGCCAGTGACAGTTCCATGATCTTGTATAGTTCAGAGTTGAGCACACTGTAGGGTGCAATTTTGAATCGAAATGAGTAGTTGGGTGAAGGCAGCACCCTTGAACAATTTATATGATCAGTGGTGTTCAAGGGTGGTCTGGCACACAATTCCTGTTCTTTTTAAAGGGAGGTGAAGAGAGCAACCCACAGGTCAGCGGGGACAAAAGTGTTAGGCAGAGTAACACTCAAGGGACTACCAAATGCAATAATTTTCCAGAATGCTTGGGTCTCCTTCCTGGCCAAAGCTTCAGTAAGATCTATGCACTGGGCCTCCTCCTAGTCTCGCTTTGTAGGCCTTAGGGTTTGACTTGTATATTTTTCTAGCAATTTTTAATTCAGTTTTGTTGCCCGATCTAGGGGAATCAACCCTTATTTGGCAACTAGCCTGCATGCTTTTGAGAACCAAGGGCAAGATATATTTGGGCTGGTTTTCCGCTTGGAGCGGGTTGTAAAGAATGATCTGAGTATGGTAAAAGAAATCAGAGTGGTATGGGGCAAAATCTGGCCAATCAAGCTCAATAGTATCGTAAGCCATGAAGAAATTAACAAAAGCTTGATAAATCCAACTCAGTAAAAGCAGTGGTCGGAGTGGAGGAAAGAAAGTAGGGGAACTGTGGGCGGAGAATCAGGAGGCGGGAATAACCCGAGGATTGGGTAAGTGGGCGAAGTCAGAGGTGTGGCCACAAAGAGCAAACCATTCTAATTATTAGTATTTGTTTTGGCAATTCACTACCCAGTTACAGCTTATTAAGTTATTTAATTCAACCAATGGATACACGTTTATTTAAGGTTTAATATGAGTTATTGACATTAAAATACATTCACAAAGTAGGATTCGTTTCCAATGACAGATTGTCCCAAATACGCTTGAAAGTGGAATCACAAGCCATTTGTCTCTGAGCCATGCCGTTTCTGTCATCAGCACTTCTCCTCCCTTTTTCCACATAAGCAGTTCAAACATGGATGGCAAAATATCGTAGTTTGCAAATGTTTTCTATATAATTATGGCTCTTCAATATTTGCCACACAATGCATCATCTGTTGCATAATTTGACGATTTTAACTAATACATTGTTTGTAGCTAAAACAGATCAAAAGTTACTAATAAATGTGACTTGTGTTTCTGCGAAGTAGACAGCCCTTTGCAAAAGTTGACTGATCACCTTTCTCACTGCTGCATTTGTATAATTGCACTGTTACTAATAAGGCAATATCTTTGCAGAGACTGTTAGCATGCGTAAAAATGTCAAAATATAAAGTATCAGAAAATATACTGCATTATACTGCAGCCTCTTTTTGTGCTGCATAAATTAGTCAACACTGCGATATAATTTTGTACTCCATTGCTGCATAATTCCATTGGCCCCAAAGCAAGCCGCACTTGTTAAATGTGCTTGTGTATGAAGCAGAGAGACCGTGAAGTTTGTGAACTTAGTTTGGTGTGCGTGCAAATTCTGCATTGCTGACCCCTGGTAAGTTGCAGCTACTACTGTAGAAACAAGGCCAATGGAGGTACAAATGGATCAGGCGGACTGGCCTCAAGGGCAGGGCCGGCTTGCGCGCTGGTGGAGCCCTGTGCGACAATGTTTGTTGGTGCCCCCCAATGACTCCTTACTCCACGGATTCCCTCACTACCATCTTTTAATAGTGCCCCTCAAGTCTCCATAACCACACTCTCGCTCAGATGCATTTAATTTGATTTACAGCGCCATCGATACCAGTGTAGGGTGTCAGAGCACCGTACATCTTGAACATTACACAGAGACAATAATACATGTGCAAATCCCTGTATGGGAAATGTTACATAAGATAAAGGACTACTAGCTGTAAGAGTCACATGACAGCCATACTAGTAGGCAGTATAGTGATTGGTCTGTAGAAACACAACTCTGAATTTAGAACGTAATACCATGGTTGGGGGTTCTCTTTAATAACCAGAATTGATTTCTATCCAAATGAACCCTTTTAGCAACATTAGGATAATCAAAGACTGGGTAAAAACAATAACACTCTAATTTATACATTGCAGTTTGAATGCAGCTCTTAGATGACAGTTAATAGTTCACTGTTCTATGTTAGGATTTTGACTTAAAAACTGCAAGTAACAAAAGGATCTCACTGACAAAAGCAGTAACCCACTGACCTATTTACATTATGTGCACTTTGTGATCTGCATGGTACATGTTCTTTGCAGAAGGCACATTAACCCTCTGCGCTACCTTTCCACAAGTCAAAACTTCCACTTGAGTAAACTCCATTTCCCTCTAGGATGAACATTAATCACAGAAGTTATCATGACATTTTAATTGTTGCCGAAAATTGCTGGAGGCCAGGAAGGAGGCAGCAAGTGCTTTTAGAAACATGATATACTTGCAAATATGACGACCCCACCCGAAGTATGCGCCTGATGTGATTGCACCGGTCACAAGCCCTAGAGCCACCCTGCTCAAGGGTCCTGTGACCTCAGTGACAGAGTCACTGTCTCTGTAGGGTGGTGAACTTCAGCATGGATTGTGGTGGACAGGCCTTCAAGGTTACCCCACACTTGTCACCGCTAGGGCCACCTGCTGCTAAGACACCAGGGCTTCAAAGGTTTTGCGGGGCCTTCTAAGGTCTAGCATGGGAATGTGCTCCCTCAGAAGAGTGGTCTGGTGGACTGGTCATGAAGGTGGAACCTGGTTCCCAAGTTCCAAAGTCAGAAGCTCTGACCATAGTGTCACAACCTCTCCCCCACTGAACACCATACTGCCCCAACTGAGAGAAACTCGCACTGCCTTCAACTACAACCCAATTGTGCCCCGCTATAAACCCATCAAGCATGTATTGCACAGTACCTCCAGGAATGGTCCACTTCCCCACCCAGGAAAAACAATGTTGTTCAAAGAAAGACGAGAAAACAAAAGTAGCGCTTCACTGGCAAACTCTGTAAAGTGGCGCTAATGTGTTTGGTGTGAATAAAATCAATCTGGCCACTTTGCGACCATTCTATCTTGCTTTATTTAGTTATTTTTCACATTTGAACCTTTTATTTCTCTCCGTCCCAAAGCTGCACTGGAACAGAAAAATGTCAGAAAAAGACAACATTTCCAACAAAAGTGTTTTTCAGTTTTGGATCCATTTCATTGAGGAACAAATAAACGAAAGGAGAGGAAAGGGAGGGTGAGACCCGTTTCTTGAAGCCACGGTTTTCAGTAAAGGAGGAGGAGCTAGACAGAAAGAGAGGGACGAAGTGTAAGAAAGAAGGGGGGCATCTGCTAGCGGCAGAGCAAGAGAAGTGGGCACTGTCCTTGTCTTCTCTGGGCGAGAAGGAAAAGACAGAGTCTTTTTCCTTCTATGGCCACCCGCCCGTCCTCGAAGGGCCACGAACGCAGAGCCTTATCTATAGGCCGTGGCTATTTCTGCCGTCCTGGGATGCGTGTTTAAAATAAAAAAAGTAGGGGAACAGAATCTATGGAATTAAAGCAGTAGGGGCACACCGTGCCCTGATGATCCCACCCACTTCGACCACTGAGTAAAAGATCATTGTCAATTATATCTCCCCATTTTACATTTTTGAGGTTGTTAGTCTGCAATTAAGGTGCTGAGTGTGAATCAATTTTGCAAGATGTCATCAAGGAGGTCAACTAAACCATTGTGATTGGTATCTGGGTGAATATAACCTTCATGTTGCTTAAGAAGGGCCACAATCTAAGTTCCAGAAAAATGTAGTCGAAATGACTAACAGATCTGCCCCTCTTAAAGGTACGAATAGAGGGATGGTCCGTAATAGAGCAGCCATTGGTCGCCCTTAAACCATATTCTAAAATCAAATGAAATAGCTGATTAGGGACCTTTGATCATTTTTAATAGGATTTGCCAGGAGTTCAGGGACTCCTCATTTCTCATCTTCTAGTAAAAGCAGGGATGTGAGCCGTTCGAATGGTTCAAAATGGATATTGCAATTTCCAGCTATGATCACAGGCCAATCCTGAATTAAAGTGTCAAGCAAAAAATGAAGAGTATGAAGAATTTGTCATTCGTTGTTATTGGAAACAGAGCGAACATAGATATTGATCACCATAATGTGTTTGCAGTTCGATCTTAGAGTGTCCCTAAACATTAATTTTGCAGCCAAGTTATCCTTCGAAACCAATGATTAATGTTTCTAGCTTATAAAAGATTGAGGACTTGACCCAGAATAAAAGCCCACCTGAGGCTCAGGCAGAGTTAGTAGGGATAGCATTGCTTTAAAAGGTTATATAGCCAGGTCTGTACTCCGGATGGATTGCCCACGTTTCTTGAAATAAGATGATGTTATGCCTATCAATGAATTCCCCCCATTCAGTTCAGTAGTTTTTGAGAAATTAGGGTTGAAAAATAATTGTATATCTGGAAAGTTGGATCTGCGAGAATCCATAGAGAGTCTTGTGGGAGCGCTCATTTAAAAATAGAGTGCTATGATTGGCCTAGGGAGCGTTTTTCCCTTGGCCCATCTCGCTCCCATGAGAGTAAGGCTCATGCGGGAGAGAGCACTCTGATTGGCTGCCAGCAACATGAGAAAAAAGTTGCTGGCATCCGTTACAGGACTCGGGGACTTAGTACCCTGTCCTGAAGTTGAAAAAAAGAAACATAAGGGAGCAGGGTAGAATACTCTGCCTCCCCAGGCCCCATGGGGGGACCCAGAGGAGCTACACTGGGGCCTGCATTTTGTGGTGCAATCCTGCGGCACTCCTTCCGGATTACAGCAAAAACTAAATTAAATGGCGGGCGCCATTATTGTTTTAGTATATCACCTAGGAGCCAATCTGTTCTTTATGGGAAGGGGGGTGAACGTCTCCCCTCCCCGAGCTGTATTTGGCCCTGGGGACCCATCCACCAGGGCCCAATGTGTTTAAAAATGAGAAAGAGGCACGTGGTCCACTTTCTGAGCCTTAAAAAAGGCCGTACAACATTTATAACAAAAGGGAGGGGTCATGTGGCCCCCCTCTCTGAGGCTTCAAAGGACCCGTGGACTCGATCCCCCGGTGCCGGCTCATTTGCTGTGTCCCCGGCAACCCACCCCCGGGCCACAGTGGTTTCCCTGCCTGCACTGGCATGGGCAAGGAAACTTGTGTTTGTTCCCATCTGGCGGGAGCATTTTCAAATCTCCCACCAAATGGGAGCAAACACAAAGTCTGCTCCCAGCGAATGAGAGCGTTAAAAATGCTCAAGGCAGGTGGTAGCAGACTTGTATTCTGTTTCACTGCCCACACTGATGAGGACAGCGAAACAGAACAAGATACTGCTCCCATCTGGAGGTAGCAGCATAAATAGCTACTCCCTCTGGGCGGGAGCAATGCAAGATCCTGCACCATGCGGAGAAAAGGCTGGGGCCGGGAGGAGCTGGAGCTCCCCCCATGGCCCCCAACCTGTTGTTTGTGGACTCCCCGGGTGGGCACTGGAGCACCCACCTATTTTAAAGGTAGGCCCCTGGGGGTGGGGTCCCCGGGTCCAGAATAGGAGGTCCCTTTAAAAAAGAACTGTCTTAACACCATTTTCCAAGCTGATGGAGAGCTCAACTTACCAAAGGGACCCAAGCACATGTTTAGCTGATTTTGATGGTGTGTTCTTGATGCAGAGGAATATGAGGACATCTCCACCAAACAAAGAAGCACTTACTTAATATAATTAAGAGGAAGTACCCTTGTTTGGTGGAGATTCAATTCTTTGTCTGTAGTCTAGTCATCTTCTCTATTCGAGTATTCATTTTGTCACTGATTTCTGTATGAGGGTGCTCGAGGTACAAGCACATTACCAACATTACATGCACACAAGGTCACTGGAAGCATTACCTTGTGGTCCTTTACCCAGGTGTAGTGTAGAATATGCACAAGGCATTCACCCAATGAGGTAACACTCATTAATATCCAGTAGAAAGTACTCCAGTTGGGTAGGCATTTTGTGCAAAATACACAAGTGAGGTTTCGTTCTGGCCATGCTGCTCATGTCACAGAAATTAAACCTCAAAAGGAAGCACTTACATAAACATAGCAGGTGCCCTCATTAAAGCTCCACTTCTATAAAGAACAAATCATCCTAACATCTTACGCTTGGCCAAGGCAATGCTAGTGTGTTCTCTGTACAATTCCATGCTGAAAAACTATCTGAAATCCTTGAAGGAGATGAATGCATCATTGATTTATTGGAATACAATCTCTTCTGTAGTGACTGTCCAAGACAAGTGAGTTCTTTCTTATCGTCTCCTGGTCTGAGAGCAGAGTCCATGGTTCTCCCTTTTAATTACGGCAATTGTACAAAATCCCCCACTAGCTCCGCCCATTTGGACCCACCCCTTCTAAGTTAGTAGAATGCAACAGTGTTCCCACCATGTGCCCCCTCTCCCTTTAAAATAAAAATGGTGTTCACAGCATTTCCATGCTGATGGGCAGCTCAACTTACCAAAGTGACCTGAGTGCGGTTCTGGACGATTTTGATGGCGCTTTCTTGATCCAGAGGAATATGAGGACATCTCCACTAAACAAAGAAGCACTTACTTCATATGATGAAGAGAAAGTACCCTTGTTTGGTGGAGATTCAACTCTTTGTCTGTAGTCTTGTCTTCTTCTCTATACTAAGATTCATTATGTCATTGATTTCTGTATGAACACACTCGAGGAACAATCACATTGCCAAAATTACACGCACCCAAGGTCACTGGAGACATTACATCGTAGTCCTCTACGCAGCTGTAGTATAGAGTATGCACTAGACAAAACCAAAGGTTAAAGTAATGTTATAGTTAGTTGTGATAAAAAAGATGTATTTTGTTTAAAAAAAAGTCTGCATCATTTGAGATGTCATAAATGATGTAGATATTTTCGTGAGTGATGCAATATGTGAGGTCTTAAGCATCACATGGCGGGGCACAAGTTATAGTTAGCTCTGCTAACTATAAGTGGTGAGTTTCTGTGTTTCTTTTAGCTCAAAACGTTAATGTTGTCACTGACATATTCACCTAACTATAACATCTCTTTAACCTTTTGGTTTTAATATAATGAAAGATCAAAAGAGAGGAGTGGGCACTTCAAAGAACTTCACACCAATAACAATGTTTCAAAAGACCAGACACTATCGCATATAGTGTCCGGGAAAATGATATAAAAGTGGGAGCCAGAACCCACAAGTTGTTCATCAGCATAGAAAAGATCACCATGACTTCGAACTGCAGCAGTCAGGACTGTGGACAAAGGTGTACTAGTCTCTCAGCTGGGTGAGGGGCCATCATCTAGGAGGTAAAAAACACTTGCTCTGTAACTGGAACACCAACCTTCTACCTGCTTGCAAAGACCAGTGTACCCTGTGAGGAGGGGAGAGAGGCTCAGTAAGGACCTTGGTGAGTGGATCTGGGTGAGCAAAGTGTGAGGCTCCTGTTCGAAATGGGGTTTCTGATTGGCTAGGGTATGCACTTAAGCCAGGCAGAACCCACCACTCTAGTAAGGGCAAGGGAGTTACACACTGGAGGTAACCCCTGCTCACCCCCTTGGTAGCATGGCAGAGCAATCAGACTTATCCCAGAGGCAATGTGTAAAGCGTTTGTGCAACACACTCACACAACAGTGACACACTAGGCACACTACAAAAGAGATTCCACACAAGGTTATATAAAAATATCCTTTGTATTATTCATAAAAACACATTAGACCACAATCACAGAAATCACTGTGCCACTCCGGTAACTGCTCATAGAAGGCACACATTCGAAAATCACCATCCCTGACAACATTTGTACAGGTCCTAAAAATGTATTTGTTATCTTGTTTGTATGAGGCCTACCCACATCATACATCTCTCCACCAGAGAATTTAGATGAGGACGTTTAGGGACTAAACCAATACATGTACCCCCATCAGGGCCTGAAATGCCGTAGAACTTATGGCAGCGCTCCTGCACTGGTCTTAATGGTTCTACCATCTTCCACACAGGGATAGCGGGCACAGCAGCATCTGCGCCTCTGTGACTGGGATTACGGTGCTCCCAGAGATGTTCCCCACAAAGGCTGACATTTCCAACTCAGAGGCCTCGTACCGGGCTCGCCCCGAAAGGCCACCAGAGAGCACGTGCCCACCCCAATAGGAACACAGGGGGGAGACACCCACAACACGGACCGCAATGCAGTGGGGAGGGGGGTCTGCCGATGCCACTACTCTGAGAGGCCGTTGCACGCGGGCCCGACTCACCCTGTGCTGTCCAGGTGCTCACAGACTGGTCCCTGCTTCCGGGGACAGCCACTCCGGTAGCCGCAGCAGGAAGGGGTAGGTGCGGCCTCCCTCACTGGACCCGCCTGATGCCCAATGTCAGCGGAACACTTCTGCTCCCGGTCTGGGCTCTTCCTCCTTCCTTTGGCCCCCTCTGCAGCTTCTGCCTACGGCCCTCAGCACTGCGCTGCTTCAAGGGGAGCCAGACAGGGTTGCGGGGTCTGCCACACGACCCTCGTTGCACGGGCTGTAACGGCAAGATGGCTGGGAAGGGTGGGTGCGGCTTCCCTCACCAGGCTCCGCCCACTGTAGGACATGAGCGGGGATCCTTGGCCCTTCATGGAGTCGGACCTTGCTCGCTGTTACGGCGTCTCCCTCCTCACGAGTAACTCTGGACAATGTGAGGAATGCTTCTCATGCGCTTTCACCTGGCGCAAAAGAGGTTGAAGGAAGAGCAGTCTCCAAACCCTGTACAGCACGCCACACACGCTTCAGAACAACAGGGTGGGAAAACACAGCGCTCACCAGGCGCTGTTTCAAAATGACACAGGGTAGCCACAAAGCCCTGGGAGGTCACTGGGGGGCCCGAGCAGGAAGCGGGCTCAGGCCAGCACACAAAGGCAAAGTCCAGGTGGCGGTTCCCTGCTAGCACAGCAATCCTCTGGGGCAGCGCACAGAACCAGCAGCATCTGGTTCCAAGTCCACGTAGTGTCGTCTCTTCCATCATGGGGTCACAGCCCCTGTACTTATAGTGCCAATGTCTTTGTTCTGGGGGGGCACTTCAAACACTATATTGAAATGCGCAACACCTCCATTCCCATTTCCAGCCCAGGCCCCAGACACACCACAGGGGGGTGGAGCCAGCATTGTGGAATGCAGACACAGCCCTATTCAGGTGCAGGTGCAACTCCTCCCACCACTCCAAATGCAGGCCAGGCCTATTCAGGTGCAAGGTAAACTACTCCCGCTACTCTAAATAAAGCCAAGGTCTATTCAGCCTAGCACTGAGTCACACAGGAAAGGCAGGACACACATAAACTCCCCCTTGTGACTGTCTAGAGTGAATGCACATCCCCTGTCTCCTGTCAGTCAGAACCATACGGTCAATACACATCCAGGCAGGGCACAAAGACACATAAGCACACAGAAATGCCTACTTCTAAAAGTGGCATTTCTAAAATAGTAATAATAAATCTGCTTTCACCAATAAGCTGGATTTATCACTACTATTCAAAACATACCAAACATGGTCACGCTACACCCCACAGATCAGAAATGACCACTGAAGCATATATCAGGGAATCCCCAATGCAAACCTATGAGAGGGCAGCCTAACAGCAATGAGAAACCAAACAGGCTGCTTTTCACTACCAGGACATGCCACACAGTTAAGGCATATGTCCTACCTTTTACCTACACCACATGCTGCCCATAGGGCCTACCTTAGGGGTGACATATGTAGTAAAATGGGAGTTACAGATGTGGCAACCACTTTACGTGCCACGTCACGGCTGCAGTAAACTGTGCACGCAGGCCCTGCAGTGGCAGAGGCCTAAGACAAGTTTGAAAGGTGGGTGGCGCAAGCAGCGCTGCAAGCCCACCAGTAGCATTTAATTTACAGGCAAGGGGTATATGGGATACCACTGTACAAGGGACTTACAGGTGAATTAAATATGCCAAACAGGTGTAGACCAATCTTACCAAGTTTACAAGGGAGAGCACATGCACTTTAGCACTGATCAGCAGTGGTAAAGTGCCCAGAGTCATAAAACCACCAACAACAGGTAAGACAAAATACAGGAGGAAGGCAAAGCGCTACACCTCCTGGCTGCCTCAGAGCTGTGTTATAGCTCGCCAGGTCACTTTCTCTAAACAATTCTTGGTTTTAAATGTTTTAATGTGTCAGAGACTTAAGCGCTGGGCAAACTGTATCATTTTACGCACGATTGCACCGCACTTTACTATTGGGCAGAGTAATACCGGAAGGGTATTTGGGAAGGGGGCCGCCATTTTTGTTAGTGGGCTAGTCGTCAGAGCTCATGCTATTTAAGGAAATGCTGATGCGACCGTGCAGCGCTACACCTCCTGGCTGCCTCAGAGCTGTGTTAATAGCTCGCCAGGTCACTTTCTCTAAACAATTCTTGGTTTTAAAAGTTTTAATGTGTTAGAGACTTAAGCGCTGGGCAAGCTGTATCATTTTACGCACGATTGCACTGCACTTTACTATTGGCTGAGTAATACCGGAAGGGTATTTGGGAAGGGGGCCGCCATTTTTGTTAGCGGGCTAATCGTTAGAGCCCATGCTATTTAAGGAAACGCTGACGCGACCGCGCAGCGCTACACCTCCTAGCTGCCTCAGAGCTGTGTTATAGCTTCGCAGGTCACTTTCTCTAAACAATTCTTGGTTTTAAATGTTTTAATGTGTTAGAGACTTAAGCACTGGGCAAACTGTATCATTTTACGCACGATTGCACCGCACTTTACTATTGGGCTGAGTAATACCGGAAGGGTATTTGGGAAGGGGGCCGCCATTTTTCTTAGCGGGCTAGTCGTTAGAGCCCATGCTATTTAAGGAAACGCTGACACGACCGTGCAGCGCTACACCTCCTGGCTGTCTCAGAGCTGTGTTATAGCTCGCCAGGTCACTTTCTCTAAACAATTCTTGGTTTTAAATGTTTTAATGTGTTAGAGACTTAAGCACTGGGCAAACTGTATCATTTTACGCACGATTGCACCGCACTTTACTATTGGGCTGAGTAATACCGGAAGGGTATTTGGGAAGGGGGCCGCCACTTTTGTTAGCGGGCTAGTCGTTAGAGCCCATGCTATTTAAGGAAACGCTAACGCGACCGCGCAGTGCTACACCTCCTGGCTGCCTCAGAGCTGTGTTATAGCTCGCCAGGTCACTTTCTCTAAACAATTCTTGGTTTTAAATGTTTTAATGTGTTATAGACTTAAGCGCTGGGCAAACTGTATCATTTTACGCACGATTGCACCGCACTTTACTATTGGGCTGAGTAATACCGGAAGGGTATTTGGGAAGGGGGCCACCATTTTTGTTAGCGGGCTAGTCGTTAGAGCCCATTCTATTTAAGGAAACGTGACCGCGCAGCGCTACATCTCCTGGCTGCCTCAGAGCTGTGTTATAGCTCGCCAGGTCACTTTCTCTAAACAATTCTTGGTTTTAAATGTTTTAATGTGTTAGAGACTTAAGCGCTGGGCAAACTGTATCATTTTACTCACGATTGCACCGCACTTTACTATTGGGCTGAGTATTACCGGAAGGGTATTTGGGAAGGGGGCCGCCATTTTTGTTAGCAGTCTAGTCATTAGAGCCCATGCTATTTAAGGAAACGCTGATGCGACCGCGCAGCGCTTCACCTCCTGGCTGCCTCAGAGCTGTGTTATAGCTCGCCAGGTCACTTTCTCTAAACAATTCTTGGTTTTAAATGTTTTAATGTGTTATAGACTTAAGCGCTGTGCAAACTGTATCATTTTACGCACGATTGCACCGCACTTTACTATTGGGCTGAGTAATACCGGAAGGGTATTTGGGAAGGGGGCCACCATTTTTGTTAGCGGGCTAGTCGTTAGAGCCCATTCTATTTAAGGAAACGCGACCGCGCAGCGCTACACCTCCCGGCTGCCTCAGAGCTGTGTTATAGCTCGCCAGGTCACTTTCTCTAAACAATTCTTGGTTTTAAATGTTTTAATGTGTTAGAGACTTTAGCGCTGGGCAAACTGTATCATTTTACGCACGCTAGCACCGCACTTTACAATTGGGCTGAGTAATACCGGAAGGGTATTTGGGAAGGGGACCGCCATTTTTGTTAGCGGGCTAGTCGTTAGAGCCCATTATATTTAAGGAAACGCTGACGCGACCGCACAGCGCTACACCTCCTGGCTGCCTCAGAGCTGTGTTATAGTTCGCCAGGTCACTTTCTCTAAACAATTCTTGGTTTTAAATGCTTTAATGTGTTAGAGACTTAAGCGCTGGGCAAACTGTATCATTTTACGCACGATTGCACCGCACTTTACTATTGGGCTGAGTAATACCGGAAGGGTATTTGGGAAGGGGGCCGCCATTTTTGTTAGCTGGCTAGTCGTTAGAGCCCATGCTATTTAAGGAAACGCTGACACGACCGCGCAGTGCTACACCTCCTGGCTGCCTCAGAGCTGTGTTATAGCTCGCCAGGTCACTTTCTCTAAACAATTCTTGGTTTTAAATGTTTTAATGTGTTAGAGACTTAAGTGCTGGGCAAACTGTATCATTTTACGTACGATTGCACCGCACTTTACTATTGGGCTAAGTAATACCGGAAGGGTATTTGGGAAGGGGGCCACCATTTTTGTTAGCGGGCTAGTCGTTAGAGCCCATGCTATTTAAGGAAACGCTGACGCGACCGCGCAGCGCTACACCTCCTGGCTGCCTCAGAGCTGTGTTATAGCTCGCCAGGTCACTTTCTCTAAACAATTCTTGGTTTTAAATGTTTTAATGTGTTAGAGACTTAAGCGCTGGGCAAACTGTATCATTTTACGCACGATTGCAACGCACTTTACTATTGGGCTGAGTAATACCG
Organism: Calotriton arnoldi; assembly: GCA_963921515.1. Classification (NCBI taxonomy): domain Eukaryota; kingdom Metazoa; phylum Chordata; class Amphibia; order Caudata; family Salamandridae; genus Calotriton; species Calotriton arnoldi. The sequence goes on from CAWUFW010007587.1 coordinate 75,289, forward strand.
GAAGGGTATTTGGGAAGGGGGCCTCCATATTTGTTAGCGGGCTAGTCGTTAGAGCCCATTCTATTTAAGGAAACGTGACCGCGCAGCGCTACACCTCCTGGCTGCCTCAGAGCTGTGTTATAGCTCGCCAGGTCACTTTCTCTAAACAATTCTTGGTTTTAAATGTTTTAATGTGTTAGAGACTTAAGCGCTGGGCAAACTGTATCATTTTACTCACGATTGCACCGCACTTTACTATTGGGCTAAGTATTACCGGAAGGGTATTTGGGAAGGGGGCCGCCATTTTTGTTAGCAGGCTAGTCGTTAGAGCCCATGCTATTTAAGGAAACGCTGATGCGACCACGCAGCGCTTCACCTCCTGGCTGCCTCAGAGCTGTGTTATAGCTCGCCAGGTCACTTTCTCTAAACAATTCTTGGTTTTAAATGTTTTAATGTGTTAGAGACTTAAGCGCTGGGCAAACTGTATCATTTTACGCGGTATTGCACCGCACTTTACTATTGGCTGAGTATTACCGGAATGGTATTTGGGAAGGGGGCCGCCATTTTTGTTAGCGGGCTAGTTGTTAGAGCCCATGCTATTTAAGGAAACGCTGACGCGACCGCGCAGTGCTACACCTCCTGGCTGCCTCAGAGCTGTGTTATAGCTCGCCAGGTCACTTTCTCTAAACAATTCTTGGTTTTAAATGCTTTAATGTGTTATAGACTTAAGCGCTGGGCAAACTGTATCATTTTACGCATGATTGCACCGCACTTTACTATTGGGCTGAGTAATACCAAAAGGGTATTTGGGAAGGGGGCCACCATTTTTGTTAGCGGGCTAGTCGTTAGAGCCCATTCTATTTAAGGAAACGCGACCGCGCAGCGCTACACCTCCTGGCTGCCTCAGAGCTGTGTTATAGCTCGCCAGGTCACTTTCTCTAAACAATTCTTGGTTTTAAATGTTTTAATGTGTTAGAGACTTAAGCGCTGGGCAAACTGTATCATTTTACTCACGATGTCACCGCACTTTACTATTGGGCTGAATATTACCGGAAGGGTATTTGGGAAGGGGGCCGCCATTTTTGTTAGCAGGCTAGTCGTTAGAGCCCATGCTATTTAAGGAAACGCTGACGCTACCGCGCAGCGCTCACCTCCTGGCTGCCTTAGAGCTGTGTTATAGCTCGCCAGGTCACTTTCTCTAAACAATTCTTGGTTTTAAATGTTTTAATGTGTTAGAGACTTAAGCGCTGGGCAAACTGTATCATTTTACGCACGATTGCACCGCACTTTACTATTGGGCTGAGTAATACCGGAAGGGTATTTGGGAAGGGGGCCATCATTTTTGTTAGCGGGCTAGTCGTTAGAGCCCATTCTATTTAAGGAAACGCGACCGCGCAGCGCTACACCTCCTGGCTGCCTCAGAGCTGTGTTATAGCTCACCAGGTCACTTTCTCTAAACAATTCTTGGTTTTAAATGTTTTAATGTGTTAGAGACTTAAGCGCTGGGCAAACTGTATCATTTTACACACGATTGCACCGCACTTTACTATTGGGCTGAGTATTACCGGAAGGGTATTTGGGAAGGGGGCCGCCATTTTTGTTAGCAGGCTAGTCGTTAGAGCCCATGCTATTTAAGGAAACGCTGATGCGACCGCGCAGCGCTTCACCTCCTGGCTGCCTCAGAGCTGTGTTATAGCTCGCCAGGTCACTTTCTCTAAACAATTCTTGGTTTTAAATGTTTTAATGTGTTAGAGACTTAAGCGCTGGGCAAACTGTATCATTTTACGCACGATTGCACCGCACTTTACTATTGGCTGAGTAATACCGGAATGGTATTTGGGAAGGGGGCCGCCATTTTTGTTAGCGGGCTAGTCGTTAGAGCCCATGCTATTTAAGGAAACGCTGACGCGACCGCACAGTGCTACACCTCCTGGCTGCCTCAGAGCTGTGTTATAGCTCGCCAGGTCACTTTCTCTAAACAATTCTTGGTTTTAAATGTTTTAATGTGTTATAGACTTAAGCGCTGTGCAAACTGTATCATTTTACGCACGATTGCACCGCACTTTACTATTGGTCTGAGTAATACCGGAAGGGTATTTGGGAAGGGGGCCACCATTTTTGTTAGCGGGCTAGTCGTTAGAGCCCATTCTATTTAAGGAAACGGGACCGCGCAGCGCTACACCTCCCGGCTGCCTCAGAGCTGTGTTATAGCTCGCCAGGTCACTTTCTCTAAACAATTCTTGGTTTTAAATGTTTTAATGTGTTATAGACTTAAGCGCTGTGCAAACTGTATCATTTTACGCACGATTCCACCGCACTTTACTATTGGGCTGAGTATTACCGGAAGGGTATTTGGGAAGGGGGCCGCCATTTTTGTTAGCAGGCTAGTCGTTAGAGCCCATGCTATTTAAGGAAACGCTGACGCGACCGCGCAGCGCTTCACCTCCTGGCTGCCTTAGAGCTGTGTTATGGCTCGCCAGGTCACTTTCTCTAAACAATTCTTGGTTTTAAATGTTTTAATGTGTTAGAGACTTAAGCGCTGGGCAAACTGTATCATTTTACGCACGATTGCACCGCACTTTACTATTGGGCTGAGTAATACCGGAAGGGTATTTGGGAAGGGGGCCACCATTTTTGTTAGCGGGCTAGTCGTTAGAGCCCATTCTATTTAAGGAAACGCGACCGCGCAGCGCTACACCTCCTGGCTGCCTCAGAGCTGTGTTATAGCTCACCAGGTCACTTTCTCTAAACAATTCTTGGTTTTAAATGTTTTAATGTGTTAGAGACTTAAGCGCTGGGCAAACTGTATCATTTTACTCACGATTGCACCGCACTTTACTATTGGGCTGAGAATTACCGGAAGGGTATTTGGGAAGGGGGCCGCCATTTTTGTTAGCAGGCTAGTCGTTAGAGCCCATGCTATTTAAGGAAACGCTGATGCGACCGCGCAGCGCTTCACCTCCTGGCTGCCTCAGAGCTGTGTTATAGCTCGCCAGGTCACTTTCTCTAAACAATTCTTGGTTTTAAATGTTTTAATGTGTTAGAGACTTAAGCGCTGGGCAAACTGTATCATTTTACGCACGATTGCACCGCACTTTACTATTGGCTGAGTAATACCGGAATGGTATTTGGGAAGGGGGCCGCCATTTTTGTTAGCGGGCTAGTCGTTAGAGCCCATGCTATTTAAGGAAACGCTGACGCGACCGCACAGTGCTACACCTCCTGGCTGCCTCAGAGCTGTGTTATAGCTCGCCAGGTCACTTTCTCTAAACAATTCTTGGTTTTAAATGTTTTAATGTGTTATAGACTTAAGCGCTGTGCAAACTGTATCATTTTACGCACGATTCCACCGCACTTTACTATTGGGCTGAGTAATACCGGAAGGGTATTTGGGAAGGGGGCCACCATTTTTGTTAGCGGGCTAGTCGTTAGAGCCCATTCTATTTAAGGAAACGCGACCGCGCAGCGCTACACCTCCCGGCTGCCTCAGAGCTGTGTTATAGCTCGCCAGGTCACTTTCTCTAAACAATTCTTGGTTTTAAATGTTTTAATGTGTTATAGACTTAAGCGCTGTGCAAACTGTATCATTTTACGCACGATTGCACCGCACTTTACTATTGGCTGAGTATTACCGGAATGGTATTTGGGAAGGGGGCCGCCATTTTTGTTAGCGGGCTAGTCGTTAGAGCCCATTCTATTTAAGGAAACGCGACCGCGCAGCGCTACACCTCCTGGCTGCCTCAGAGCTGTGTTATAGCTCGCCAGGTCACTTTCTCTAAACAATTCTTGGTTTTAAATGTTTTAATGTGTTATAGACTTAAGCGCTGTGCAAACTGTATCATTTTACGCACGATTGCACCGCACTTTACTATTGGGCTGAGTAATACCGGAAGGGTATTTGGGAAGGGGGCCACCATTTTTGTTAGCGGGCTAGTCGTTAGAGCTCATTCTATTTAAGGAAACGCGACCGCGCAGCGCTACACCTCCTGGCTGCCTCAGAGCTGTGTTATAGCTCGCCAGGTCACTTTCTCTAAACAATTCTTGGTTTTAAATGTTTTAATTTGTTAGAGACTTTAGCGCTGGGCAAACTGTATCATTTTACGCACGCTAGCACCGCACTTTACAATTGGGCTGAGTAATACCGGAAGGGTATTTGGGAAGGGGACCGCCATTTTTGTTAGCGGGCTAGTCGTTAGAGCCCATTATATTTAAGGAAACGCTGACGCGACCGCACAGCGCTACACCTCCTGGCTGCCTCAGAGCTGTGTTATAGTTCGCCAGGTCACTTTCTCTAAACAATTCTTGGTTTTAAATGCTTTAATGTGTTAGAGACTTAAGCGCTGGGCAAACTGTATCATTTTACGCACGATTGCACCGCACTTTACTATTGGGCTGAGTAATACCGGAAGGGTATTTGGGAAGGGGGCCGCCATTTTTGTTAGCTGGCTAGTCGTTAGAGCCCATGCTATTTAAGGAAACGCTGACACGACCGCGCAGTGCTACACCTCCTGGCTGCCTCAGAGCTGTGTTATAGCTCGCCAGGTCACTTTCTCAAAACAATTCTTGGTTTTAAATGTTTTAATGTGTTAGAGACTTAAGTGCTGGGCAAACTGTATCATTTTACGCACGATTGCACCGCACTTTACTATTGGGCTAAGTAATACCGGAAGGGTATTTGGGAAGGGGGCCACCATTTTTGTTAGCGGGCTAGTCGTTAGAGCCCATGCTATTTAAGGAAACGCTGACGCGACTGCGCAGCGCTACACCTCCTGGCTGCCTCAGAGCTGTGTTATAGCTCGCCAGGTCACTTTCTCTAAACAATTCTTGGTTTTAAATGTTTTAATGTGTTAGAGACTTAAGCGCTGGGCAAACTGTATCATTTTACGCACGATTGCACCGCACTTTACTATTGGGCTGAGTAATACCGGAAGGGTATTTGGGAAGGGGGCCTCCATATTTGTTAGCGGGCTAGTCGTTAGAGCCCATTCTATTTAAGGAAACGCGACCGCGCAGCGCTACACCTCCTGGCTGCCTCAGAGCTGTGTTATAGCTCGCCAGGTCACTTTCTCTAAACAATTCTTGGTTTTAAATGTTTTAATGTGTTAGAGATTTAAGCGCTGGGCAAACTGTATCATTTTACTCACGATTGCACCGCACTTTACTATTGGGCTAAGTATTACCGGAAGGGTATTTGGGAAGGGGGCCGCCATTTTTGTTAGCAGGCTAGTCGTTAGAGCCCATGCTATTTAAGGAAACGCTGAGGCGACCACGCAGCGCTTCACCTCCTGGCTGCCTCAGAGCTGTGTTATAGCTCGCCAGGTCACTTTCTCTAAACAATTCTTGGTTTTAAATGTTTTAATGTGTTAGAGACTTAAGCGCTGGGCAAACTGTATCATTTTACGCACGATTGCACCGCACTTTACTATTGGCTGAGTATTACCGGAATGGTATTTGGGAAGGGGGCCGCCATTTTTGTTAGCGGGCTAGTCGTTAGAGCCCATGCTATTTAAGGAAACGCTGACGCGACCGCGCAGTGCTACACCTCCTGGCTGCCTCAGAGCTGTGTTATAGCTCGCCAGGTCACTTTCTCTAAACAATTCTTGGTTTTAAATGCTTTAATGTGTTATAGACTTAAGCGCTGGGCAAACTGTATCATTTTACGCATGATTGCACCGCACTTTACTATTGGGCTGAGTAATACCAAAAGGGTATTTGGGAAGGGGGCCACCATTTTTGTTAGCGGGCTAGTCGTTAGAGCCCATTCTATTTAAGGAAACGCGACCGCGCAGCGCTACACCTCCTGGCTGCCTCAGAGCTGTGTTATAGCTCGCCAGGTCACTTTCTCTAAACAATTCTTGGTTTTAAATGTTTTAATGTGTTAGAGACTTAAGCGCTGGGCAAACTGTATCATTTTACTCACGATGTCACCGCACTTTACTATTGGGCTGAATATTACCGGAAGGGTATTTGGGAAGGGGGCCGCCATTTTTGTTAGCAGGCTAGTCGTTAGAGCCCATGCTATTTAAGGAAACGCTGACGCTACCGCGCAGCGCTTCACCTCCTGGCTGCCTTAGAGCTGTGTTATAGCTCGCCAGGTCACTTTCTCTAAACAATTCTTGGTTTTAAATGTTTTAATGTGTTAGAGACTTAAGCGCTGGGCAAACTGTATCATTTTACGCACGATTGCACCGCACTTTACTATTGGGCTGAGTAATACCGGAAGGGTATTTGGGAAGGGGGCCATCATTTTTGTTAGCGGGCTAGTCGTTAGAGCCCATTCTATTTAAGGAAACGCGACCGCGCAGCGCTACACCTCCTGGCTGCCTCAGAGCTGTGTTATAGCTCACCAGGTCACTTTCTCTAAACAATTCTTGGTTTTAAATGTTTTAATGTGTTAGAGACTTAAGCGCTGGGCAAACTGTATCATTTTACACACGATTGCACCGCACTTTACTATTGGGCTGAGTATTACCGGAAGGGTATTTGGGAAGGGGGCCGCCATTTTTGTTAGCAGGCTAGTCGTTAGAGCCCATGCTATTTAAGGAAACGCTGATGCGACCGCGCAGCGCTTCACCTCCTGGCTGCCTCAGAGCTGTGTTATAGCTCGCCAGGTCACTTTCTCTAAACAATTCTTGGTTTTAAATGTTTTAATGTGTTAGAGACTTAAGCGCTGGGCAAACTGTATCATTTTACGCACGATTGCACCGCACTTTACTATTGGCTGAGTAATACCGGAATGGTATTTGGGAAGGGGGCCGCCATTTTTGTTAGCGGGCTAGTCGTTAGAGCCCATGCTATTTAAGGAAACGCTGACGCGACCGCACAGTGCTACACCTCCTGGCTGCCTCAGAGCTGTGTTATAGCTCGCCAGGTCACTTTCTCTAAACAATTCTTGGTTTTAAATGTTTTAATGTGTTATAGACTTAAGCGCTGTGCAAACTGTATCATTTTACGCACGATTGCACCGCACTTTACTATTGGTCTGAGTAATACCGGAAGGGTATTTGGGAAGGGGGCCACCATTTTTGTTAGCGGGCTAGTCGTTAGAGCCCATTCTATTTAAGGAAACGGGACCGCGCAGCGCTACACCTCCCGGCTGCCTCAGAGCTGTGTTATAGCTCGCCAGGTCACTTTCTCTAAACAATTCTTGGTTTTAAATGTTTTAATGTGTTATAGACTTAAGCGCTGTGCAAACTGTATCATTTTACGCACGATTGCACCGCACTTTACTATTGGCTGAGTATTACCGGAATGGTATTTGGGAAGGGGGCCGCCATTTTTGTTAGCGGGCTAGTCGTTAGAGCCCATTCTATTTAAGGAAACGCGACCGCGCAGCGCTACACCTCCTGGCTGCCTCAGAGCTGTGTTATAGCTCGCCAGGTCACTTTCTCTAAACAATTCTTGGTTTTAAATGTTTTAATGTGTTATAGACTTAAGCGCTGTGCAAACTGTATCATTTTACGCACGATTGCACCGCACTTTACTATTGGGCTGAGTAATACCGGAAGGGTATTTGGGAAGGGGGCCACCATTTTTGTTAGCGGGCTAGTCGTTAGAGCCCATTCTATTTAAGGAAACGCGACCGCGCAGCGCTACACCTCCTGGCTGCCTCAGAGCTGTGTTATAGCTCGCCAGGTCACTTTCTCTAAACAATTCTTGGTTTTAAATGTTTTAATGTGTTAGAGACTTTAGCGCTGGGCAAACTGTATCATTTTACGCACGCTAGCACCGCACTTTACAATTGGGCTGAGTAATACCGGAAGGGTATTTGGGAAGGGGACCGCCATTTTTGTTAGCGGGCTAGTCGTTAGAGCCCATTATATTTAAGGAAACGCTGACGCGACCGCACAGCGCTACACCTCCTGGCTGCCTCAGAGCTGTGTTATAGTTCGCCAGGTCACTTTCTCTAAACAATTCTTGGTTTTAAATGCTTTAATGTGTTAGAGACTTAAGCGCTGGGCAAACTGTATCATTTTATGCATGATTGCACCGCACTTTACTATTGGGCTGAGTAATACCAAAAGGGTATTTGGGAAGGGGGCCACCATTTTTGTTAGCGGGCTAGTCGTTAGAGCCCATTCTATTTAAGGAAACGCGACCGCGCAGCGCTACACCTCCTGGCTGCCTCAGAGCTGTGTTATAGCTCGCCAGGTCACTTTCTCTAAACAATTCTTGGTTTTAAATGTTTTAATGTGTTAGAGACTTAAGCGCTGGGCAAACTGTATCATTTTACTCACGATGTCACCGCACTTTACTATTGGGCTGAGTATTACCGGAAGGGTATTTGGGAAGGGGGCCGCCATTTTTGTTAGCAGGCTAGTCGTTAGAGCCCATGCTATTTAAGGAAACGCTGACGCGACCGCGCAGCGCTTCACCTCCTGGCTGCCTTAGAGCTGTGTTATGGCTCGCCAGGTCACTTTCTCTAAACAATTCTTGGTTTTAAATGTTTTAATGTGTTAGAGACTTAAGCGCTGGGCAAACTGTATCATTTTACGCACGATTGCACCGCACTTTACTATTGGGCTGAGTAATACCGGAAGGGTATTTGGGAAGGGGGCCACCATTTTTGTTAGCGGGCTAGTCGTTAGAGCCCATTCTATTTAAGGAAACGCGACCGCGCAGCGCTACACCTCCTGGCTGCCTCAGAGCTGTGTTATAGCTCACCAGGTCACTTTCTCTAAACAATTCTTGGTTTTAAATGTTTTAATGTGTTAGAGACTTAAGCGCTGGGCAAACTGTATCATTTTACTCACGATTGCACCGCACTTTACTATTGGGCTGAGAATTACCGGAAGGGTATTTGGGAAGGGGGCCGCCATTTTTGTTAGCAGGCTAGTCGTTAGAGCCCATGCTATTTAAGGAAACGCTGATGCGACCGCGCAGCGCTTCACCTCCTGGCTGTCTCAGAGCTGTGTTATAGCTCGCCAGGTCACTTTCTCTAAACAATTCTTGGTTTTAAATGTTTTAATGTGTTAGAGACTTAAGCGCTGGGCAAACTGTATCATTTTACGCACGATTGCACCGCACTTTACTATTGGCTGAGTAATACCGGAATGGTATTTGGGAAGGGGGCCGCCATTTTTGTTAGCGGGCTAGTCGTTAGAGCCCATGCTATTTAAGGAAACGCTGACGCGACCGCACAGTGCTACACCTCCTGGCTGCCTCAGAGCTGTGTTATAGCTCGCCAGGTCACTTTCTCTAAACAATTCTTGGTTTTAAATGTTTTAATGTGTTATAGACTTAAGCGCTGTGCAAACTGTATCATTTTACGCACGATTCCACCGCACTTTACTATTGGGCTGAGTAATACCGGAAGGGTATTTGGGAAGGGGGCCACCATTTTTGTTAGCGGGCTAGTCGTTAGAGCCCATTCTATTTAAGGAAACGCGACCGCGCAGCGCTACACCTCCCGGCTGCCTCAGAGCTGTGTTATAGCTCGCCAGGTCACTTTCTCTAAACAATTCTTGGTTTTAAATGTTTTAATGTGTTATAGACTTAAGCGCTGTGCAAACTGTATCATTTTACGCACGATTGCACCGCACTTTACTATTGGCTGAGTATTACCGGAATGGTATTTGGGAAGGGGGCCGCCATTTTTGTTAGCGGGCTAGTCGTTAGAGCTCATTCTATTTAAGGAAACGCGACCGCGCAGCGCTACACCTCCTGGCTGCCTCAGAGCTGTGTTATAGCTCGCCAGGTCACTTTCTCTAAACAATTCTTGGTTTTAAATGTTTTAATTTGTTAGAGACTTTAGCGCTGGGCAAACTGTATCATTTTACGCACGCTAGCACCGCACTTTACAATTGGGCTGAGTAATACCGGAAGGGTATTTGGGAAGGGGACCGCCATTTTTGTTAGCGGGCTAGTCGTTAGAGCCCATTATATTTAAGGAAACGCTGACGCGACCGCACAGCGCTACACCTCCTGGCTGCCTCAGAGCTGTGTTATAGTTCGCCAGGTCACTTTCTCTAAACAATTCTTGGTTTTAAATGCTTTAATGTGTTAGAGACTTAAGCGCTGGGCAAACTGTATCATTTTACGCACGATTGCACCGCACTTTACTATTGGGCTGAGTAATACCGGAAGGGTATTTGGGAAGGGGGCCGCCATTTTTGTTAGCTGGCTAGTCGTTAGAGCCCATGCTATTTAAGGAAACGCTGACACGACCGCGCAGTGCTACACCTCCTGGCTGCCTCAGAGCTGTGTTATAGCTCGCCAGGTCACTTTCTCAAAACAATTCTTGGTTTTAAATGTTTTAATGTGTTAGAGACTTAAGTGCTGGGCAAACTGTATCATTTTACGCACGATTGCACCGCACTTTACTATTGGGCTAAGTAATACCGGAAGGGTATTTGGGAAGGGGGCCACCATTTTTGTTAGCGGGCTAGTCGTTAGAGCCCATGCTATTTAAGGAAACGCTGACGCGACTGCGCAGCGCTACACCTCCTGGCTGCCTCAGAGCTGTGTTATAGCTCGCCAGGTCACTTTCTCTAAACAATTCTTGGTTTTAAATGTTTTAATGTGTTAGAGACTTAAGCGCTGGGCAAACTGTATCATTTTACGCACGATTGCACCGCACTTTACTATTGGGCTGAGTAATACCGGAAGGGTATTTGGGAAGGGGGCCTCCATATTTGTTAGCGGGCTAGTCGTTAGAGCCCATTCTATTTAAGGAAACGCGACCGCGCAGCGCTTACACCTCCTGGCTGCCTCAGAGCTGTGTTATAGCTCGCCAGGTCACTTTCTCTAAACAATTCTTGGTTTTAAATGTTTTAATGTGTTAGAGATTTAAGCGCTGGGCAAACTGTATCATTTTACTCACGATTGCACCGCACTTTACTATTGGGCTAAGTATTACCGGAAGGGTATTTGGGAAGGGGGCCGCCATTTTTGTTAGCAGGCTAGTCGTTAGAGCCCATGCTATTTAAGGAAACGCTGAGGCGACCACGCAGCGCTTCACCTCCTGGCTGCCTCAGAGCTGTGTTATAGCTCGCCAGGTCACTTTCTCTAAACAATTCTTGGTTTTAAATGTTTTAATGTGTTAGAGACTTAAGCGCTGGGCAAACTGTATCATTTTACGCACGATTGCACCGCACTTTACTATTGGCTGAGTATTACCGGAATGGTATTTGGGAAGGGGGCCGCCATTTTTGTTAGCGGGCTAGTCGTTAGAGCCAATGCTATTTAAGGAAACGCTGACGCGACCGCGCAGTGCTACACCTCCTGGCTGCCTCAGAGCTGTGTTATAGCTCGCCAGGTCACTTTCTCTAAACAATTCTTGGTTTTAAATGTTTTAATGTGTTATAGACTTAAGCGCTGTGCAAACTGTATCATTTTACGCACGATTGCACCGCACTTTACTATTGGGCTGAGTAATACCGGAAGGGTATTTGGGAAGGGGGCCACCATTTTTGTTAGCGGGCTAGTCGTTAGAGCCCATTCTATTTAAGGAAACGCGACCGCGCAGCGCTACACCTCCTGGCTGCCTCAGAGCTGTGTTATAGCTCGCCAGGTCACTTTCTCTAAACAATTCTTGGTTTTAAATGTTTTAATGTGTTAGAGACTTTAGCGCTGGGCAAACTGTATCATTTTACGCACGCTAGCACCGCACTTTACAATTGGGCTGAGTAATACCGGAAGGGTATTTGGGAAGGGGACCGCCATTTTTGTTAGCGGGCTAGTCGTTAGAGCCCATTATATTTAAGGAAACGCTGACGCGACCGCACAGGCGCTACACCTCCTGGCTGCCTCAGAGCTGTGTTATAGTTCGCCAGGTCACTTTCTCTAAACAATTCTTGGTTTTAAATGCTTTAATGTGTTATAGACTTAAGCGCTGGGCAAACTGTATCATTTTACGCACGATTGCACCGCACTTTACCATTGGGCTGAGTAATACCAAAAGGGTATTTGGGAAGGGGGCCACCATTTTTGTTAGCGGGCTAGTCGTTAGAGCCCATTCTATTTAAGGAAACGCGACCGCGCAGCGCTACACCTCCTGGCTGCCTCAGAGCTGTGTTATAGCTCGCCAGGTCACTTTCTCTAAACAATTCTTGGTTTTAAATGTTTTAATGTGTTAGAGACTTAAGCGCTGGGCAAACTGTATCATTTTACTCACGATGTCACCGCACTTTACTATTGGGCTGAGTATTACCGGAAGGGTATTTTGGGAAGGGGGACGCCATTTTTGTTAGCAGGCTAGTCGTTAGAGCCCATGCTATTTAAGGAAACGCTGACGCGACCGCGCAGCGCTTCACCTCCTGGCTGCCTTAGAGCTGTGTTATAGCTCGCCAGGTCACTTTCTCTAAACAATTCTTGGTTTTAAATGTTTTAATGTGTTAGAGACTTAAGCGCTGGGCAAACTGTATCATTTTACGCACGATTGCACCGCACTTTACTATTGGGCTGAGTAATACCGGAAGGGTATTTGGGAAGGGGGCCACCATTTTTGTTAGCGGGCTAGTCGTTAGAGCCCATTCTATTTAAGGAAACGCGACCGCGCAGCGCTCTACACCTCCTGGCTGCCTCAGAGCTGTGTTATAGCTCACCAGGTCACTTTCTCTAAACAATTCTTGGTTTTAAATGTTTTAATGTGTTAGAGACTTAAGCGCTGGGCAAACTGTATCATTTTACTCACGATTGCACCGCACTTTACTATTGGGCTGAGTATTACCGGAAGGGTATTTGGGAAGGGGGCCGCCATTTTTGTTAGCAGGCTAGTCGTTAGAGCCCATGCTATTTAAGGAAACGCTGATGCGACCGCGCAGCGCTTCACCTCCTGGCTGCCTCAGAGCTGTGTTATAGCTCGCCAGGTCACTTTCTCTAAACAATTCTTGGTTTTAAATGTTTTAATGTGTTAGAGACTTAAGCGCTGGGCAAACTGTATCATTTTACGCACGATTGCACCGCACTTTACTATTGGCTGAGTAATACCGGAATGGTATTTGGGAAGGGGGCCGCCATTTTTGTTAGCGGGCTACTCGTTAGAGCCCATGCTATTTAAGGAAACGCTGATGCGACCGCGCAGTGCTACACCTCCTGGCTGCCTCAGAGCTGTGTTATAGTTCGCCAGGTCACTTTCTCTAAACAATTCTTGGTTTTAAATGTTTTAATGTGTTATAGACTTAAGCGCTGTGCAAACTGTATCATTTTACGCATGATTGCACCGCACTTTACTATTGGGCTGAGTAATACCGGAAGGGTATTTGGGAAGGGGGCCACCATTTTTGTTAGCGGGCTAGTCGTTAGAGCCCATTCTATTTAAGTAAACGCGACCGCGCAGCGCTACACCTCCTGGCTGCCTCAGAGCTGTGTTATAGCTCGCCAGGTCACTTTCTCTAAACAATTCTTGGTTTTAAATGTTTTAATGTGTTAGAGACTTTAGCGCTGGGCAAACTGTATCATTTTACGCACGCTAGCACCGCACTTTACAATTGGGCTGAGTAATACCGGAAGGGTATTTGGGAAGGGGACCGCCATTTTTGTTAGCGGGCTAGTCGTTAGAGCCCATTATATTTAAGGAAACGCTGACGCGACCGCACAGCGCTACACCTCCTGGCTGCCTCAGAGCTGTGTTATAGTTCGCCAGGTCACTTTCTCTAAACAATTCTTGGTTTTAAATGCTTTAATGTGTTAGAGACTTAAGCGCTGGGCAAACTGTATCATTTTACGCATGATTGCACCGCACTTTACTATTGGGCTGAGCAATACCGGAAGGGTATTTGGGAAGGGGGCCGCCATTTTTGTTAGCTGGCTAGTCGTTAGAGCCCATGCTATTTAAGGAAACGCTGACACGACCGCGCAGTGCTACACCTCCTGGCTGCCTCAGAGCTGTGTTATAGCTCTCCAGGTCACTTTCTCTAAACAATTCTTGGTTTTAAATGTTTTAATGTGTTAGAGACTTAAGTGCTGGGCAAACTGTATCATTTTACGCACGATTGCACCGCACTTTACTATTGGGCTAAGTAATACCGGAAGGGTATTTGGGAAGGGGGCCACCATTTTTGTTAGCGGGCTAGTCGTTAGAGCCCATGCTATTTAAGGAAACGCTGACGCGACCGCGCAGCGCTACACCTCCTGGCTGCCTCAGAGCTGTGTTATAGCTCGCCAGGTCACTTTCTCTAAACAATTCTTGGTTTTAAATGTTTTAATGTGTTAGAGACTTAAGCGCTGGGCAAACTGTATCATTTTACGCACGATTGCAACGCACTTTACTATTGGGCTGAGTAATACCGGAAGGGTATTTGGGAAGGGGGCCTCCATATTTGTTAGCGGGCTAGTCGTTAGAGCCCATTCTATTTAAGGAAACGCGACCGCGCAGCGCTACACCTCCTGGCTGCCTCAGAGCTGTGTTATAGCTCGCCAGGTCACTTTCTCTAAACAATTCTTGGTTTTAAATGTTTTAATGTGTTAGAGACTTAAGCGCTGGGCAAACTGTATCATTTTACTCACGATTGCACCACACTTTACTATTGGGCTAAGTATTACCGGAAGGGTATTTGGGAAGGGGGCCGCCATTTTTGTTAGCAGGCTAGTCGTTAGAGCCCATGCTATTTAAGGAAACGCTGATGCGACCACGCAGCGCTTCACCTCCTGGCTGCCTCAGAGCTGTGTTATAGCTCGCCAGGTCACTTTCTCTAAACAATTCTTGGTTTTAAATGTTTTAATGTGTTAGAGACTTAAGCGCTGGGCAAACTGTATCATTTTACGCACGATTGCACCGCACTTTACTATTGGCTGAGTATTACCGGAATGGTATTTGGGAAGGGGGCCGCCATTTTTGTTAGCGGGCTAGTCGTTAGAGCCCATGCTATTTAAGGAAACGCTGACGCGACCGCGCAGTGCTACACCTCCTGGCTGCCTCAGAGCTGTGTTATAGCTCGCCAGGTCACTTTCTCTAAACAATTCTTGGTTTTAAATGTTTTAATGTGTTATAGACTTAAGCGCTGTGCAAACTGTATCATTTTACGCACGATTGCACCGCACTTTACTATTGGGCTGAGTAATACCGGAAGGGTATTTGGGAAGGGGGCCACCATTTTTGTTAGCGGGCTAGTCGTTAGAGCCCATTATATTTAAGGAAACGCTGACGCGACCGCACAGCGCTACACCTCCTGGCTGCCTCAGAGCTGTGTTATAGTTCGCCAGGTCACTTTCTCTAAACAATTCTTGGTTTTAAATGCTTTAATGTGTTATAGACTTAAGCGCTGGGCAAACTGTATCATTTTACGCACGATTGCACCGCACTTTACCATTGGGCTGAGTAATACCAAAAGGGTATTTGGGAAGGGGGCCACCATTTTTGTTAGCGGGCTAGTCGTTAGAGCCCATTCTATTTAAGGAAACGCGACCGCGCAGCGCCTACACCTCCTGGCTGCCTCAGAGCTGTGTTATAGCTCGCCAGGTCACTTTCTCTAAACAATTCTTGGTTTTAAATGTTTTAATGTGTTAGAGACTTAAGCGCTGGGCAAACTGTATCATTTTACTCACGATGTCACCGCACTTTACTATTGGGCTGAGTATTACCGGAAGGGTATTTTGGGAAGGGGGCCGCCATTTTTGTTAGCAGGCTAGTCGTTAGAGCCCATGCTATTTAAGGAAACGCTGACGCGACCGCGCAGCGCTTCACCTCCTGGCTGCCTTAGAGCTGTGTTATAGCTCGCCAGGTCACTTTCTCTAAACAATTCTTGGTTTTAAATGTTTTAATGTGTTAGAGACTTAAGCGCTGGGCAAACTGTATCATTTTACGCACGATTGCACCGCACTTTACTATTGGGCTGAGTAATACCGGAAGGGTATTTGGGAAGGGGGCCACCATTTTTGTTAGCGGGCTAGTCGTTAGAGCCCATTCTATTTAAGGAAACGCGACCGCGCAGCGCTACACCTCCTGGCTGCCTCAGAGCTGTGTTATAGCTCACCAGGTCACTTTCTCTAAACAATTCTTGGTTTTAAATGTTTTAATGTGTTAGAGACTTAAGCGCTGGGCAAACTGTATCATTTTACTCACGATTGCACCGCACTTTACTATTGGGCTGAGTATTACCGGAAGGGTATTTGGGAAGGGGGCCGCCATTTTTGTTAGCAGGCTAGTCGTTAGAGCCCATGCTATTTAAGGAAACGCTGATGCGACCGCGCAGCGCTCACCTCCTGGCTGCCTCAGAGCTGTGTTATAGCTCGCCAGGTCACTTTCTCTAAACAATTCTTGGTTTTAAATGTTTTAATGTGTTAGAGACTTAAGCGCTGGGCAAACTGTATCATTTTACGCACGATTGCACCGCACTTTACTATTGGCTGAGTAATACCGGAATGGTATTTGGGAAGGGGGCCGCCATTTTTGTTAGCGGGCTACTCGTTAGAGCCCATGCTATTTAAGGAAACGCTGATGCGACCGCGCAGTGCTACACCTCCTGGCTGCCTCAGAGCTGTGTTATAGCTCGCCAGGTCACTTTCTCTAAACAATTCTTGGTTTTAAATGTTTTAATGTGTTATAGACTTAAGCGCTGTGCAAACTGTATCATTTTACGCATGATTGCACCGCACTTTACTATTGGGCTGAGTAATACCGGAAGGGTATTTGGGAAGGGGGCCACCATTTTTGTTAGCGGGCTAGTCGTTAGAGCCCATTCTATTTAAGTAAACGCGACCGCGCAGCGCTACACCTCCTGGCTGCCTCAGAGCTGTGTTATAGCTCGCCAGGTCACTTTCTCTAAACAATTCTTGGTTTTAAATGTTTTAATGTGTTAGAGACTTTAGCGCTGGGCAAACTGTATCATTTTACGCACGCTAGCACCGCACTTTACAATTGGGCTGAGTAATACCGGAAGGGTATTTGGGAAGGGGACCGCCATTTTTGTTAGCGGGCTAGTCGTTAGAGCCCATTATATTTAAGGAAACGCTGACGCGACCGCACAGCGCTACACCTCCTGGCTGCCTCAGAGCTGTGTTATAGTTCGCCAGGTCACTTTCTCTAAACAATTCTTGGTTTTAAATGCTTTAATGTGTTAGAGACTTAAGCGCTGGGCAAACTGTATCATTTTACGCATGATTGCACCGCACTTTACTATTGGGCTGAGCAATACCGGAAGGGTATTTGGGAAGGGGGCCGCCATTTTTGTTAGCTGGCTAGTCGTTAGAGCCCATGCTATTTAAGGAAACGCTGACACGACCGCGCAGTGCTACACCTCCTGGCTGCCTCAGAGCTGTGTTATAGCTCTCCAGGTCACTTTCTCTAAACAATTCTTGGTTTTAAATGTTTTAATGTGTTAGAGACTTAAGTGCTGGGCAAACTGTATCATTTTACGCACGATTGCACCGCACTTTACTATTGGGCTAAGTAATACCGGAAGGGTATTTGGGAAGGGGGCCACCATTTTTGTTAGCGGGCTAGTCGTTAGAGCCCATGCTATTTAAGGAAACGCTGACGCGACCGCGCAGCGCTACACCTCCTGGCTGCCTCAGAGCTGTGTTATAGCTCGCCAGGTCACTTTCTCTAAACAATTCTTGGTTTTAAATGTTTTAATGTGTTAGAGACTTAAGCGCTGGGCAAACTGTATCATTTTACGCACGATTGCAACGCACTTTACTATTGGGCTGAGTAATACCGGAAGGGTATTTGGGAAGGGGGCCTCCATATTTGTTAGCGGGCTAGTCGTTAGAGCCCATTCTATTTAAGGAAACGCGACCGCGCAGCGCTCACACCTCCTGGCTGCCTCAGAGCTGTGTTATAGCTCGCCAGGTCACTTTCTCTAAACAATTCTTGGTTTTAAATGTTTTAATGTGTTAGAGACTTAAGCGCTGGGCAAACTGTATCATTTTACTCACGATTGCACCACACTTTACTATTGGGCTAAGTATTACCGGAAGGGTATTTGGGAAGGGGGCCGCCATTTTTGTTAGCAGGCTAGTCGTTAGAGCCCATGCTATTTAAGGAAACGCTGATGCGACCACGCAGCGCTTCACCTCCTGGCTGCCTCAGAGCTGTGTTATAGCTCGCCAGGTCACTTTCTCTAAACAATTCTTGGTTTTAAATGTTTTAATGTGTTAGAGACTTAAGCGCTGGGCAAACTGTATCATTTTACGCACGATTGCACCGCACTTTACTATTGGCTGAGTATTACCGGAATGGTATTTGGGAAGGGGCCGCCATTTTTGTTAGCGGGCTAGTCGTTAGAGCCCATGCTATTTAAGGAAACGCTGACGCGACCGCGCAGTGCTACACCTCCTGGCTGCCTCAGAGCTGTGTTATAGCTCGCCAGGTCACTTTCTCTAAACAATTCTTGGTTTTAAATGTTTTAATGTGTTATAGACTTAAGCGCTGTGCAAACTGTATCATTTTACGCACGATTGCACCGCACTTTACTATTGGGCTGAGTAATACCGGAAGGGTATTTGGGAAGGGGGCCACCATTTTTGTTAGCGGGCTAGTCGTTAGAGCCCATTCTATTTAAGGAAACGCGACCGCGCAGCGCTACACCTCCTGGCTGCCTCAGAGCTGTGTTATAGCTCGCCAGGTCACTTTCTCTAAACAATTCTTGGTTTTAAATGTTTTAATGTGTTAGAGACTTAAGCGCTGGGCAAACTGTATCATTTTACTCACGATGTCACCGCACTTTACTATTGGGCTGAGTATTACCGGAAGGGTATTTGGGAAGGGGGCCGCCATTTTTGTTAGCAGGCTAGTCGTTAGAGCCCATGCTATTTAAGGAAACGCTGACGCGACCGCGCAGCGCTTCACCTCCTGGCTGCCTTAGAGCTGTGTTATAGCTCGCCAGGTCACTTTCTCTAAACAATTCTTGGTTTTAAATGTTTTAATGTGTTAGAGACTTAAGCGCTGGGCAAACTGTATCATTTTACGCACGATTGCACCGCACTTTACTATTGGGCTGAGTAATACCGGAAGGGTATTTGGGAAGGGGGCCACCATTTTTGTTAGCGGGCTAGTCGTTAGAGCCCATTCTATTTAAGGAAACGAGACCGCGCAGCGCTAGACCTCCTGGCTGCCTCGGAGCTGTGTTATAGCTCGCCAGGTCACTTTCTCTAAACAATTCTTGGTTTTAAATGTTTTAATGTGTTATAGACTTAAGCGCTGTGCAAACTGTATCATTTTACGCACGATTGCACCGCACTTTACTATTGGGCTGAGTAATACCGGAAGGGTATTTGGGAAGGGGGCCACCATTTTTGTTAGCGGGCTAGTCGTTAGAGCCCATGCTATTTAAGGAAACGCTGACGCGACCGCGCAGTGCTACACCTCCTGGCTGCCTCAGAGCTGTGTTATAGCTCGCCAGGTCACTTTCTCTAAACAATTCTTGGTTTTAAATGTTTTAATGTGTTATAGACTTAAGCGCTGTGCAAACTGTATCATTTTACGCACGATTGCACCGCACTTTACTATTGGGCTGAGTAATACCGGAAGGGTATTTGGGAAGGGGGCCACCATTTTTGTTAGCGGGCTAGTCGTTAGAGCCCATTCTATTTAAGGAAACGAGACCGCGCAGCGCTAGACCTCCTGGCTGCCTCGGAGCTGTGTTATAGCTCGCCAGGTCACTTTCTCTAAACAATTCTTGGTTTTAAATGTTTTAATGTGTTAGAGACTTAAGCGCTGGGCAAACTGTATCATTTTACTCACGATTGCACCGCACTTTACTATTGGGCTGAGTATTACCGGAAGGGTATTTGGGAAGGGGACCGCCATTTTTGTTAGCGGGCTAGTCGTTAGAGCCCATTATATTTAAGGAAACGCTGACGCGACCGCACAGCGCTACACCTCCTGGCTGCCTCAGAGCTGTGTTATAGTTCGCCAGGTCACTTTCTCTAAACAATTCTTGGTTTTAAATGCTTTAATGTGTTAGAGACTTAAGCGCTGGGCAAACTGTATCATTTTACGCATGATTGCACCGCACTTTACTATTGGGCTGAGCAATACCGGAAGGGTATTTGGGAAGGGGCCGCCATTTTTGTTAGCTGGCTAGTCGTTAGAGCCCATGCTATTTAAGGAAACGCTGACACGACCGCGCAGTGCTACACCTCCTGGCTGCCTCAGAGCTGTGTTATAGCTCTCCAGGTCACTTTCTCTAAACAATTCTTGGTTTTAAATGTTTTAATGTGTTAGAGACTTAAGTGCTGGGCAAACTGTATCATTTTACGCACGATTGCACCGCACTTTACTATTGGGCTAAGTAATACCGGAAGGGTATTTGGGAAGGGGGCCACCATTTTTGTTAGCGGGCTAGTCGTTAGAGCCCATGCTATTTAAGGAAACGCTGACGCGACCGCGCAGCGCTACACCTCCTGGCTGCCTCAGAGCTGTGTTATAGCTCGCCAGGTCACTTTCTCTAAACAATTCTTGGTTTTAAATGTTTTAATGTGTTAGAGACTTAAGCGCTGGGCAAACTGTATCATTTTACGCACGATTGCAACGCACTTTACTATTGGGCTGAGTAATACCGGAAGGGTATTTGGGAAGGGGGCCTCCATATTTGTTAGCGGGCTAGTCGTTAGAGCCCATTCTATTTAAGGAAACGCGACCGCGCAGCGCCTACACCTCCTGGCTGCCTCAGAGCTGTGTTATAGCTCGCCAGGTCACTTTCTCTAAACAATTCTTGGTTTTAAATGTTTTAATGTGTTAGAGACTTAAGCGCTGGGCAAACTGTATCATTTTACTCACGATTGCACCACACTTTACTATTGGGCTAAGTATTACCGGAAGGGTATTTGGGAAGGGGGCCGCCATTTTTGTTAGCAGGCTAGTCGTTAGAGCCCATGCTATTTAAGGAAACGCTGATGCGACCACGCAGCGCTTCACCTCCTGGCTGCCTCAGAGCTGTGTTATAGCTCGCCAGGTCACTTTCTCTAAACAATTCTTGGTTTTAAATGTTTTAATGTGTTAGAGACTTAAGCGCTGGGCAAACTGTATCATTTTACGCACGATTGCACCGCACTTTACTATTGGCTGAGTATTACCGGAATGGTATTTGGGAAGGGGGCCGCCATTTTTGTTAGCGGGCTAGTCGTTAGAGCCCATGCTATTTAAGGAAACGCTGACGCGACCGCGCAGTGCTACACCTCCTGGCTGCCTCAGAGCTGTGTTATAGCTCGCCAGGTCACTTTCTCTAAACAATTCTTGGTTTTAAATGTTTTAATGTGTTATAGACTTAAGCGCTGTGCAAACTGTATCATTTTACGCACGATTGCACCGCACTTTACTATTGGGCTGAGTAATACCGGAAGGGTATTTGGGAAGGGGGCCACCATTTTTGTTAGCGGGCTAGTCGTTAGAGCCCATTCTATTTAAGGAAACGCGACCGCGCAGCGCCTACACCTCCTGGCTGCCTCAGAGCTGTGTTATAGCTCGCCAGGTCACTTTCTCTAAACAATTCTTGGTTTTAAATGTTTTAATGTGTTAGAGACTTAAGCGCTGGGCAAACTGTATCATTTTACTCACGATGTCACCGCACTTTACTATTGGGCTGAGTATTACCGGAAGGGTATTTGGGAAGGGGGCCGCCATTTTTGTTAGCAGGCTAGTCGTTAGAGCCCATGCTATTTAAGGAAACGCTGACGCGACCGCGCAGCGCTTCACCTCCTGGCTGCCTTAGAGCTGTGTTATAGCTCGCCAGGTCACTTTCTCTAAACAATTCTTGGTTTTAAATGTTTTAATGTGTTAGAGACTTAAGCGCTGGGCAAACTGTATCATTTTACGCACGATTGCACCGCACTTTATTATTGGGCTGAGTAATACCGGAAGGGTATTTGGGAAGGGGGCCACCATTTTTGTTAGCGGGCTAGTCGTTAGAGCCCATTCTATTTAAGGAAACACGACCGCGCAGCGCTACACCTCCTGGCTGCCTCAGAGCTGTGTTATAGCTCGCCAGGTCACTTTCTCTAAACAATTCTTGGTTTTAAATGTTTTAATGTGTTAGAGACTTAAGCGCTGGGCAAACTGTATCATTTTACTCACGATGTCACCGCACTTTACTATTGGGCTGAGTATTACCGGAAGGGTATTTGGGAAGGGGGCCGCCATTTTTGTTAGCAGGCTAGTCGTTAGAGCCCATGCTATTTAAGGAAACGCTGATGCGACCGCGCAGCGCTTCACCTCCTGGCTGCCTCAGAGCTGTGTTATAGCTCGCCAGGTCACTTTCTCTAAACAATTCTTGGTTTTAAATGTTTTAATGTGTTAGAGACTTAAGCGCTGGGCAAACTGTATCATTTTACGCACGATTGCACCGCACTTTACTATTGGCTGAGTAATACCGGAATGGTATTTGGGAAGGGGGCCGCCATTTTTGTTAGCGGGCTAGTCGTTAGAGCCCATGCTATTTAAGGAAACGCTGACGCGACCGCGCAGTGCTACACCTCCTGGCTGCCTCAGAGCTGTGTTATAGCTCGCCAGGTCACTTTCTCTAAACAATTCTTGGTTTTAAATGTTTTAATGTGTTATAGACTTAAGCGCTGTGCAAACTGTATCATTTTACGCACGATTGCACCGCACTTTACTATTGGGCTGAGTAATACCGGAAGGGTATTTGGGAAGGGGGCCACCATTTTTGTTAGCGGGCTAGTCGTTAGAGCCCATTCTATTTAAGGAAACGAGACCGCGCAGCGCTAGACCTCCTGGCTGCCTCAGAGCTGTGTTATAGCTCGCCAGGTCACTTTCTCTAAACAATTCTTGGTTTTAAATGTTTTAATGTGTTAGAGACTTAAGCGCTGGGCAAACTGTATCATTTTACTCACGATTGCACCGCACTTTACTATTGGGCTGAGTATTACCGGAAGGGTATTTGGGAAGGGGGCCGCCATTTTTGTTAGCAGGCTAGTCGTTAGAGCCCATGCTATTTAAGGAAACGCTGATGCGACCGCGCAGCGATTCACCTCCTGGCTGCCTCAGAGCTGTGTTATAGCTCGCCAGGTCACTTTCTCTAAACAATTCTTGGTTTTAAATGTTTTAATGTGTTAGAGACTTAAGCGCTGGGCAAACTGTATCATTTTACGCACGATTGCACCGCACTTTACTATTGGCTGAGTAATACCGGAATGGTATTTGGGAAGGGAGCCGCCATTTTTGTTAGCGGGCTAGTCGTTAGAGCCCATGCTATTTAAGGAAACGCTGACGCGACCGCGCAGTGCTACACCTCCTGGCTGCCTCAGAGCTGTGTTATAGCTCGCCAGGTCACTTTCTCTAAACAATTCTTGGTTTTAAATGTTTTAATGTGTTATAGACTTAAGCGCTGTGCAAACTGTATCATTTTACGCACGATTGCACCGCACTTTACTATTGGGCTGAGTAATACCGGAAGGGTATTTGGGAAGGGGGCCACCATTTTTGTTAGCGGGCTAGTCGTTAGAGCCCATTCTATTTAAGGAAACGCGACCGCGCAGCGCTACACCTCCCGGCTGCCTCAGAGCTGTGTTATAGCTCGCCAGGTCACTTTCTCAACAATTCTTGGTTTTAAATGTTTTAATGTGTTATAGACTTAAGCGCTGTGCAAACTGTATCATTTTACGCACGATTGCACCGCACTTTACTATTGGCTGAGTATTACCGGAATGGTATTTGGGAAGGGGGCCGCCATTTTTGTTAGCGGGCTAGTCGTTAAAGCCCATTCTATTTAAGGAAACGCGACCGCGCAGCGCTACACCTCCTGGCTGCCTCAGAGCTGTGTTATAGCTCGCCAGGTCACTTTCTCTAAACAATTCTTGGTTTTAAATGTTTTAATGTGTTATAGACTTAAGCGCTGTGCAAACTGTATCATTTTACGCACGATTGCACCGCACTTTACTATTGGGCTGAGTAATACCGGAAGGGTATTTGGGAAGGGGGCCACCATTTTTGTTAGCAGGCTAGTCGTTAGAGCCCATTCTATTTAAGGAAACGCGACCGCGCAGCGCTTCACCTCCTGGCTGCCTCAGAGCTGTGTTATAGCTCGCCAGGTCACTTTCTCTAAACAATTCTTGGTTTTAAATGTTTTAATGTGTTAGAGACTTTAGCGCTGGGCAAACTGTATCATTTTACGCACGCTAGCACCGCACTTTACAATTGGGCTGAGTAATACCGGAAGGGTATTTGGGAAGGGGACCGCCATTTTTGTTAGCGGGCTAGTCGTTAGAGCCCATTATATTTAAGGAAACGCTGACGCGACCGCACAGCGCTACACCTCCTGGCTGCCTCAGAGCTGTGTTATAGTTCGCCAGGTCACTTTCTCTAAACAATTCTTGGTTTTAAATGCTTTAATGTGTTAGAGACTTAAGCGCTGGGCAAACTGTATCATTTTAC
The DNA here is from genome assembly GCA_963921515.1 of Calotriton arnoldi. NCBI lineage: Eukaryota > Metazoa > Chordata > Amphibia > Caudata > Salamandridae > Calotriton > Calotriton arnoldi. The sequence continues at coordinate 99,539 of CAWUFW010007587.1, forward strand.
GCACGATTGCACCGCACTTTACTATTGGGCTGAGTAATACCGGAAGGGTATTTGGGAAGGGGGCCGCCATTTTTGTTAGCTGGCTAGTCGTTAGAGCCCATGCTATTTAAGGAAACGCTGACACGACCGCGCAGTGCTACACCTCCTGGCTGCCTCAGAGCTGTGTTATAGCTCGCCAGGTCACTTTCTCTAAACAATTCTTGGTTTTAAATGTTTTAATGTGTTAGAGACTTAAGTGCTGGGCAAACTGTATCATTCTACGCACGATTGCACCGCACTTTACTATTGGGCTAAGTAATACCGGAAGGGTATTTGGGAAGGGGGCCACCATTTTTGTTAGCGGGCTAGTCGTTAGAGCCCATGCTATTTAAGGAAACGCTGACGCGACCGCGCAGCGCTACACCTCCTGGCTGCCTCAGAGCTGTGTTATAGCTCGCCAGGTCACTTTCTCTAAACAATTCTTGGTTTTAAATGTTTTAATGTGTTAGAGACTTAAGCGCTGGGCAAACTGTATCATTTTACGCACGATTGCAACGCACTTTACTATTGGGCTGAGTAATACCGGAAGGGTATTTGGGAAGGGGGCCTCCATATTTGTTAGCGGGCTAGTCGTTAGAGCCCATTCTATTTAAGGAAACGCGACCGCGCAGCGCTACACCTCCTGGCTGCCTCAGAGCTGTGTTATAGCTCGCCAGGTCACTTTCTCTAAACAATTCTTGGTTTTAAATGTTTTAATGTGTTAGAGACTTAAGCGCTGGGCAAACTGTATCATTTTACTCACGATTGCACCGCACTTTACTATTGGGCTAAGTATTACCGGAAGGGTATTTGGGAAGGGGGCCGCCATTTTTGTTAGCAGGCTAGTCGTTAGAGCCCATGCTATTTAAGGAAACGCTGATGCGACCACGCAGCGCTTCACCTCCTGGCTGCCTCAGAGCTGTGTTATAGCTCGCCAGGTCACTTTCTCTAAACAATTCTTGGTTTTAAATGTTTTAATGTGTTAGAGACTTAAGCGCTGGGCAAACTGTATCATTTTACTCACGATGTCACCGCACTTTACTATTGGGCTGAGTATTACCGGAAGGGTATTTGGGAAGGGGGCCGCCATTTTTGTTAGCAGGCTAGTCGTTAGAGCCCATGCTATTTAAGGAAACGCTGACGCGACCGCGCAGCGCTACACCTCCTGGCTGCCTTAGAGCTGTGTTATAGCTCGCCAGGTCACTTTCTCTAAACAATTCTTGGTTTTAAATGTTTTAATGTGTTAGAGACTTAAGCGCTGGGCAAACTGTATCATTTTACGCACGATTGCACCGCACTTTACTATTGGGCTGAGTAATACCGGAAGGGTATTTGGGAAGGGGGCCACCATTTTTGTTAGCGGGCTAGTCGTTAGAGCCCATTCTATTTAAGGAAACACGACCGCGCAGCGCTACACCTCCTGGCTGCCTCAGAGCTGTGTTATAGCTCGCCAGGTCACTTTCTCTAAACAATTCTTGGTTTTAAATGTTTTAATGTGTTAGAGACTTAAGCGCTGGGCAAACTGTATCATTTTACTCACGATGTCACCGCACTTTAGTATTGGGCTGAGTATTACCGGAAGGGTATTTGGGAAGGGGGCCGCCATTTTTGTTAGCAGGCTAGTCGTTAGAGCCCATGCTATTTAAGGAAACGCTGATACGACCGCGCAGCGCTCACCTCCTGGCTGCCTCAGAGCTGTGTTATAGCTCGCCAGGTCACTTTCTCTAAACAATTCTTGGTTTTAAATGTTTTAATGTGTTAGAGACTTAAGCGCTGGGCAAACTGTATCATTTTACGCACGATTGCACCGCACTTTACTATTGGCTGAGTAATACCGGAATGGTATTTGGGAAGGGGGCCGCCATTTTTGTTAGCGGGCTAGTCGTTAGAGCCCATGCTATTTAAGGAAACGCTGACGCGACCGCGCAGTGCTACACCTCCTGGCTGCCTCAGAGCTGTGTTATAGCTCGCCAGGTCACTTTCTCTAAACAATTCTTGGTTTTAAATGTTTTAATGTGTTATAGACTTAAGCGCTGTGCAAACTGTATCATTTTACGCACGATTGCACCGCACTTTACTATTGGGCTGAGTAATACCGGAAGGGTATTTGGGAAGGGGGCCACCATTTTTGTTAGCGGGCTAGTCGTTAGAGCCCATTCTATTTAAGGAAACGAGACCGCGCAGCGCTAGACCTCCTGGCTGCCTCAGAGCTGTGTTATAGCTCGCCAGGTCACTTTCTCTAAACAATTCTTGGTTTTAAATGTTTTAATGTGTTAGAGACTTAAGCGCTGGGCAAACTGTATCATTTTACTCACGATTGCACCGCACTTTACTATTGGGCTGAGTATTACCGGAAGGGTATTTGGGAAGGGGGCCGCCATTTTTGTTAGCAGGCTAGTCGTTAGAGCCCATGCTATTTAAGGAAACGCTGATGCGACCGCGCAGCGATTCACCTCCTGGCTGCCTCAGAGCTGTGTTATAGCTCGCCAGGTCACTTTCTCTAAACAATTCTTGGTTTTAAATGTTTTAATGTGTTAGAGACTTAAGCGCTGGGCAAACTGTATCATTTTACGCACGATTGCACCGCACTTTACTATTGGCTGAGTAATACCGGAATGGTATTTGGGAAGGGGGCCGCCATTTTTGTTAGCGGGCTAGTCGTTAGAGCCCATGCTATTTAAGGAAACGCTGACGCGACCGCGCAGTGCTACACCTCCTGGCTGCCTCAGAGCTGTGTTATAGCTCGCCAGGTCACTTTCTCTAAACAATTCTTGGTTTTAAATGTTTTAATGTGTTATAGACTTAAGCGCTGTGCAAACTGTATCATTTTACGCACGATTGCACCGCACTTTACTATTGGGCTGAGTAATACCGGAAGGGTATTTGGGAAGGGGGCCACCATTTTTGTTAGCGGGCTAGTCGTTAGAGCCCATTCTATTTAAGGAAACGCGACCGCGCAGCGCTACACCTCCCGGCTGCCTCAGAGCTGTGTTATAGCTCGCCAGGTCACTTTCTCAACAATTCTTGGTTTTAAATGTTTTAATGTGTTATAGACTTAAGCGCTGTGCAAACTGTATCATTTTACGCACGATTGCACCGCACTTTACTATTGGCTGAGTATTACCGGAATGGTATTTGGGAAGGGGGCCGCCATTTTTGTTAGCGGGCTAGTCGTTAGAGCCCATTCTATTTAAGGAAACGCGACCGCGCAGCGCTACACCTCCTGGCTGCCTCAGAGCTGTGTTATAGCTCGCCAGGTCACTTTCTCTAAACAATTCTTGGTTTTAAATGTTTTAATGTGTTATAGACTTAAGCGCTGTGCAAACTGTATCATTTTACGCACGATTGCACCGCACTTTACTATTGGGCTGAGTAATACCGGAAGGGTATTTGGGAAGGGGGCCACCATTTTTGTTAGCAGGCTAGTCGTTAGAGCCCATTCTATTTAAGGAAACGCGACCGCGCAGCGCTACACCTCCTGGCTGCCTCAGAGCTGTGTTATAGCTCGCCAGGTCACTTTCTCTAAACAATTCTTGGTTTTAAATGTTTTAATGTGTTAGAGACTTTAGCGCTGGGCAAACTGTATCATTTTACGCACGCTAGCACCGCACTTTACAATTGGGCTGAGTAATACCGGAAGGGTATTTGGGAAGGGGCCGCCATTTTTGTTAGCGGGCTAGTCGTTAGAGCCCATTATATTTAAGGAAACGCTGACGCGACCGCACAGCGCTACACCTCCTGGCTGCCTCAGAGCTGTGTTATAGTTCGCCAGGTCACTTTCTCTAAACAATTCTTGGTTTTAAATGCTTTAATGTGTTAGAGACTTAAGCGCTGGGCAAACTGTATCATTTTACGCACGATTGCACCGCACTTTACTATTGGGCTGAGTAATACCGGAAGGGTATTTGGGAAGGGGGCCGCCATTTTTGTTAGCTGGCTAGTCGTTAGAGCCCATGCTATTTAAGGAAACGCTGACACGACCGCGCAGCGCTACACCTCCTGGCTGCCTCAGAGCTGTGTTATAGCTCGCCAGGTCACTTTCTCTAAACAATTCTTGGTTTTAAATGTTTTAATGTGTTAGAGACTTAAGCGCTGGGCAAACTGTATCATTTTACGCACGATTGCACCGCACTTTACTATTGGCTGAGTATTACCGGAATGGTATTTGGGAAGGGGGCCGCCATTTTTGTTAGCGGGCTAGTCGTTAGAGCCCATGCTATTTAAGGAAACGCTGACGCGACCGCGCAGTGCTACACCTCCTGGCTGCCTCAGAGCTGTGTTATAGCTCGCCAGGTCACTTTCTCTAAACAATTCTTGGTTTTAAATGTTTTAATGTGTTATAGACTTAAGCGCTGTGCAAACTGTATCATTTTACGCACGATTGCACCGCACTTTACTATTGGGCTGAGTAATACCGGAAGGGTATTTGGGAAGGGGGCCACCATTTTGTTAGCGGGCTAGTCGTTAGAGCCCATTCTATTTAAGGAAACGAGACCGCGCAGCGCTACACCTCCTGGCTGCCTCAGAGCTGTGTTATAGCTCGCCAGGTCACTTTCTCTAACCAGTTCTTGGTTTTAAATGTTTTAATGTGTTAGAGACTTAAGCGCTGGGCAAACTGTATCATTTTACTCACGATTGCACCGCACTTTACTATTGGGCTGAGTATTACCGGAAGGGTATTTGGGAAGGGGGCCGCCATTTTTGTTAGCAGGCTAGTCGTTAGAGCCCATGCTATTTAAGGAAACGCTGATGCGACCGCGCAGCGCTTCACCTCCTGGCTGCCTCAGAGCTGTGTTATAGCTCGCCAGGTCACTTTCTCTAAACAATTCTTGGTTTTAAATGTTTTAATGTGTTAGAGACTTAAGCGCTGGGCAAACTGTATCATTTTACGCACGATTGCACCGCACTTTACTATTGGCTGAGTAATACCGGAATGGTATTTGGGAAGGGGGCCGCCATTTTTGTTAGCGGGCTAGTCGTTAGAGCCCATGCTATTTAAGGAAACGCTGACGCGACCGCGCAGTGCTACACCTCCTGGCTGCCTCAGAGCTGTGTTATAGCTCGCCAGGTCACTTTCTCTAAACAATTCTTGGTTTTAAATGTTTTAATGTGTTATAGACTTAAGCGCTGTGCAAACTGTATCATTTTACGCACGATTGCACCGCACTTTACTATTGGGCTGAGTAATACCGGAAGGGTATTTGGGAAGGGGGCCACCATTTTTGTTAGCGGGCTAGTCGTTAGAGCCCATTCTATTTAAGGAAACGCGACCGCGCAGCGCCTACACCTCCTGGCTGCCTCAGAGCTGTGTTATAGCTCGCCAGGTCACTTTCTCTAAACAATTCTTGGTTTTAAATGTTTTAATGTGTTAGAGACTTTAGCGCTGGGCAAACTGTATCATTTTACGCACGCTAGCACCGCACTTTACAATTGGGCTGAGTAATACCGGAAGGGTATTTGGGAAGGGGACCGCCATTTTTGTTAGCGGGCTAGTCGTTAGAGCCCATTATATTTAAGGAAACGCTGACGCGACCGCACAGCGCTACACCTCCTGGCTGCCTCAGAGCTGTGTTATAGTTCGCCAGGTCACTTTCTCTAAACAATTCTTGGTTTTAAATGCTTTAATGTGTTATAGACTTAAGCGCTGGGCAAACTGTATCATTTTACGCACGATTGCACCGCACTTTACTATTGGGCTGAGTAATACCGGAAGGGTATTTGGGAAGGGGGCCACCATTTTTGTTAGCGGGCTAGTCGTTAGAGCCCATTCTATTTAAGGAAACGCGACCGCGCAGCGCTACACCTCCTGGCTGCCTCAGAGCTGTGTTATAGCTCGCCAGGTCACTTTCTCTAAACAATTCTTGGTTTTAAATGTTTTAATGTGTTAGAGACTTAAGCGCTGGGCAAACTGTATCATTTTACTCACGATGTCACCGCACTTTACTATTGGGCTGAGTATTACCGGAAGGGTATTTGGGAAGGGGGCCGCCATTTTTGTTAGCAGGCTAGTCGTTAGAGCCCATGCTATTTAAGGAAACGCTGATGCGACCGCGCAGCGCTTCACCTCCTGGCTGCCTCAGAGCTGTGTTATAGCTCGCCAGGTCACTTTCTCTAAACAATTCTTGGTTTTAAATGTTTTAATGTGTTAGAGACTTAAGCGCTGGGCAAACTGTATCATTTTACGCACGATTGCACCGCACTTTACTATTGGCTGAGTAATACCGGAATGGTATTTGGGAAGGGTGCCGCCATTTTTGTTAGCGGGCTAGTCGTTAGAGCCCATGCTATTTAAGGAAACGCTGACGCGACCGCGCAGTGCTACACCTCCTGGCTGCCTCAGAGCAGTGTTATAGCTCGCCAGGTCACTTTCTCTAAACAATTCTTGGTTTTAAATGTTTTAATGTGTTATAGACTTAAGCGCTGTGCAAACTGTATCATTTTACGCACGATTGCACCGCACTTTACTATTGGGCTGAGTAATACCGGAAGGGTATTTGGGAAGGGGGCCACCATTTTTGTTAGTGGGCTAGTCGTTAGAGCCCATTCTATTTAAGGAAACGAGACCGCGCAGCGCTACACCTCCTGGCTGCCTCAGAGCTGTGTTATAGCTCGCCAGGTCACTTTCTCTAAACAATTCTTGGTTTTAAATGTTTTAATGTGTTAGAGACTTTAGCGCTGGGCAAACTGTATCATTTTACGCACGCTAGCACCGCACTTTACAATTGGGCTGAGTAATACCGGAAGGGTATTTGGGAAGGGGACCGCCATTTTTGTTAGCGGGCTAGTCGTTAGAGCCCATTATATTTAAGGAAACGCTGACACGGCCGCACAGCGCTACACCTCCTGGCTGCCTCAGAGCTGTGTTATAGTTCGCCAGGTCACTTTCTCTAAACAATTCTTGGTTTTAAATGCTTTAATGTGTTAGAGACTTAAGCGCTGGGCAAACTGTATCATTTTACGCACGATTGCACCGCACTTTACTATTGGGCTGAGTAATACCGGAAGGGTATTTGGGAAGGGGGCCGCCATTTTTGTTAGCGGGCTAGTCGTTAGAGCCCATGCTATTTAAGGAAACGCTGACACGACCGCGCAGTGCTACACCTCCTGGCTGCCTCAGAGCTGTGTTATAGCTCGCCAGGTCACTTTCTCTAAACAATTCTTGGTTTTAAATGTTTTAATGTGTTAGAGACTTAAGTGCTGATCAAACTGTATCATTTTACGCACGATTGCACCGCACTTTACTATTGGGCTAAGTAATACCGGAAGGGTATTTGGGAATTGGGCCACCATTTTTCTTAGCGGGCTAGTCGTTAGAGCCCATGCTATTTAAGGAAACGCTGACGCGACCGCGCAGCGCTACACCTCCTGGCTGCCTCAGAGCTGTGTTATAGCTCGCCAGGTCACTTTCTCTAAACAATTCTTGGTTTTAAATGTTTTAATGTGTTAGAGACTTAAGCGCTGGGCAAACTGTATCATTTTACGCACGATTGCACCGCACTTTACTATTGGCTGAGTAATACCGGAATGGTATTTGGGAATGGGGCCGCCATTTTTGTTACCGGGCTAGTCGTTAGAGCCCATGCTATTTAAGGAAACGCTGACGCGACCGCGCAGTGCTACACCTCCTGGCTGCCTCAGAGCTGTGTTATAGCTCGCCAGGTCACTTTCTCTAAACAATTCTTGGTTTTAAATGTTTTAATGTGTTAGAGACTTTAGCGCTGGGCAAACTGTATCATTTTACGCACGCTAGCACCGCACTTTACTAATTGGGCTGAGTAATACCGGAAGGGTATTTGGGAAGGGGACCGCCATTTTTGTTAGCGGGCTAGTCGTTAGAGCCCATTATATTTAAGGAAACGCTGACGCGACCGCACAGCGCTACACCTCCTGGCTGCCTCAGAGCTGTGTTATAGTTCGCCAGGTCACTTTCTCTAAACAATTCTTGGTTTTAAATGCTTTAATGTGTTAGAGACTTAAGCGCTGGGCAAACTGTATCATTTTACGCACGATTGCACCGCACTTTACTATTGGGCTGAGTAATACCGGAAGGGTATTTGGGAAGGGGGCCGCCATTTTTGTTAGCTGGCTAGTCGTTAGATCCCATGCTATTTAAGGAAACGCTGACACGACCGCGCAGTGCTACACCTCCTGGCTGCCTCAGAGCTGTGTTATAGCTCGCCAGGTCACTTTCTCTAAACAATTCTTGGTTTTAAATGTTTTAATGTGTTAGAGACTTAAGTGCTGGGCAAACTGTATCATTTTACGCACGATTGCACCGCACTTTACTATTGGGCTAAGTAATACCGGAAGGGTATTTGGGAAGGGGGCCACCATTTTTGTTAGCGGGCTAGTCGTTAGAGCCCATGCTATTTAAGGAAACGCTGACGCGACCGCGCAGCGCTACACCTCCTGGCTGCCTCAGAGCTGTGTTATAGCTCGCCAGGTCACTTTCTCTAAACAATTCTTGGTTTTAAATGTTTTAATGTGTTAGAGACTTAAGCGCTGGGCAAACTGTATCATTTTACGCACGATTGCACCGCACTTTACTATTGGGCTGAGTAATACCGGAAGGGTATTTGGGAAGGGGGCCTCCATATTTGTTAGCGGGCTAGTCGTTAGAGCCCATTCTATTTAAGGAAACTCGACCGCGCAGCGCTACACCTCCTGGCTGCCTCAGAGCTGTGTTATAGCTCGCCAGGTCACTTTCTCTAAACAATTCTTGGTTTTAAATGTTTTAATGTGTTAGAGACTTAAGCGCTGGGCAAACTGTATCATTTTACTCACGATTGCACCGCACTTTACTATTGGGCTAAGTATTACCGGAAGGGTATTTGGGAAGGGGGCCGCCATTTTTGTTAGCAGGCTAGTCGTTAGAGCCCATGCTATTTAAGGAAACGCTGATGCGACTACGCAGCGCTTCACCTCCTGGCTGCCTCAGAGCTGTGTTATAGCTCGCCAGGTCACTTTCTCTAAACAATTCTTGGTTTTAAATGTTTTAATGTGTTAGAGACTTAAGCGCTGGACAAACTGTATCATTTTACGCACGATTGCACCGCACTTTACTATTGGCTGAGTAATACCGGAATGGTATTTGGGAAGGGGGCCGCCATTTTTGTTAGCGGGCTAGTCGTTAGAGCCCATGCTATTTAAGGAAACGCTGACACGACCGCGCAGTGCTACACCTCCTGGCTGCATCAGAGCTGTGTTATAGCTCGCCAGGTCACTTTCTCTAAACAATTCTTGGTTTTAAATGTTTTAATGTGTTAGAGACTTAAGCGCTGGGCAAACTGTATCATTTTACGCACGATTGCACCGCACTTTACTATTGGGCTGAGTAATACCGGAAGGGTATTTGGGAAGGGGGCCGCCATTTTTGTTAGCTGGCTAGTCGTTAGAGCCCATGCTATTTAAGGAAACGCTGACACGACCGCGCAGTGCTACACCTCCTGGCTGCCTCAGAGCTGTGTTATAGATCGCCAGGTCACTTTCTCTAAACAATTCTTGGTTTTAAATGTTTTAATGTGTTAGAGACTTAAGTGCTGGGCAAACTGTATCATTTTACGCACGATTGCACCGCACTTTACTATTGTGCTAAGTAATACCGGAAGGGTATTTGGGAAGGGGGCCACCATTTTTGTTAGCGGGCTAGTCGTTAGAGCCCATGCTATTTAAGGAAACGCTGACGCGACCGCGCAGCGCTACACCTCCTGGCTGCCTCAGAGCTGTGTTATAGCTCGCCAGGTCACTTTCTCTAAACAATTCTTGGTTTTAAATGTTTTAATGTGTTAGAGACTTAAGCGCTGGGCAAACTGTATCATTTTACGCACGATTGCACCGCACTTTACTATTGGGCTGAGTAATACCGGAAGGGTATTTGGGAAGGGGGCCTCCATATTTGTTAGCGGGCTAGTCGTTAGAGCCCATTCTATTTAAGGAAACGCGACCGCGCAGCGCTACACCTCCTGGCTGCCTCAGAGCTGTGTTATAGCTCGCCAGGTCACTTTCTCTAAACAATTCTTGGTTTTAAATGTTTTAATGTGTTAGAGACTTAAGCGCTGGGCAAACTGTATCATTTTACTCACGATTGCACCGCACTTTACTATTGGGCTAAGTATTACCGGAAGGGTATTTGGGAAGGGGGCCGCCATTTTTGTTAGCAGGCTAGTCGTTAGAGCCCATGCTATTTAAGGAAACGCTGATGCGACCACGCAGCGCTTCACCTCCTGGCTGCCTCAGAGCTGTGTTATAGCTCGCCAGGTCACTTTCTCTAAACAATTCTTGGTTTTAAATGTTTTAATGTGTTAGAGACTTAAGCGCTGGGCAAACTGTATCATTTTACGCACGATTGCACCGCACTTTACTATTGGCTGAGTAATACCGGAATGGTATTTGGGAAGGGGGCCGCCATTTTTGTTAGCGGGCTAGTCATTAGAGCCCATGCTATTTAAGGAAACGCTGACGCGACTGCGCAGTGCTACACCTCCTGGCTGCCTCAGAGCTGTGTTATAGCTCGCCAGGTCACTTTCTCTAAACAATTCTTGGTTTTAAATGTTTTAATGTGTTATAGACTTAAGCGCTGTGCAAACTGTATCATTTTACGCACGATTGCACCGCACTTTACTATTGGGCTGAGTAATACCGGAAGGGTATTTGGGAAGGGGGCCACCATTTTTGTTAGCGGGCTAGTCGTTAGAGCCCATTCTATTTAAGGAAACGCGACCGCGCAGCGCTACACCTCCTGGCTGCCTCAGAGCTGTGTTATAGCTCGCCAGGTCACTTTCTCTAAACAATTCTTGGTTTTAAATGTTTTAATGTGTTAGAGACTTTAGCGCTGGGCAAACTGTATCATTTTACGCACGCTAGCACCGCACTTTACAATTGGGCTGAGTAATACCGGAAGGGTATTTGGGAAGGGGACCGCCATTTTTGTTAGCGGGCTAGTCGTTAGAGCCCATTATATTTAAGGAAACGCTGACGCGACCGCACAGCGCTACACCTCCTGGCTGCCTCAGAGCTGTGTTATAGCTCGCCAGGTCACTTTCTCTAAACAATTCTTGGTTTTAAATGTTTTAATGTGTTAGAGACTTAAGCGCTGGGCAAACTGTATCATTTTACGCACGATTGCACCGCACTTTACTATTGGGCTGAGTAATACCGGAAGGGTATTTGGTAAGGGGGCCGCCATTTTTGTTAGCTGGCTAGTCGTTAGAGCCCATGCTATTTAAGGAAACGCTGACACGACCGCGCAGTGCTACACCTCCTGGCTGCCTCAGAGCTGTGTTATAGCTCGCCAGGTCACTTTCTCTAAACAATTCTTGGTTTTAAATGTTTTAATGTGTTAGAGACTTAAGTGCTGGGCAAACTGTATCATTTTACGCACGATTGCACCGCACTTTACTATTGGGCTGAGTAATACCGGAAGGGTATTTTGGAATGGGGCTGCCATTTTTGTTAGCGGACTAGTCGTTAGAGCCCATGCTATTTAAGGAAACGCTGACGCGACCGCGCAGCGCTACACCTCCTGGCTGCCTCAGAGCTGTGTTATAGCTCGTCAGGTCACTTTCTCTAAACAATTCTTGGTTTTAAATGTTTTAATGTGTTAGAGACTTAAGCACTGGGCGAACTCCATCATTTTACGCACGATTGCACCGCACTTTACTATTGGGCTGAGTAATACCGGAATGGTATTTGGGAATGGGGCCGCCATTTTTGTTAGCGTGCTAGTCGTTAGAGCCCATGCTATTTAAGGAAATGCTGACGCGACCGCGCAGCGGACGCGCGCAGCGGGCGCACCGCTGGCGCACCGAAGGCACGCCAGAGGCAAGCCTGTCTGCGCCCGTCCTCGCTTGGAACGGGCTCAAGGCCAGTCCCCCTGGCCCCCAGACGTCAGGATCAGGTCCACGAGTTTATTCTAGAGATGACCTTCTAGCATGGAAGCCCAAAAGTAAAAATACTGGGTGTCCATGCTTAGAACTTAGGGCCACTCCAGAGGAACAGGTGGCAACCTGTGTAAACTGTCACCTAACTCTCCCCCACATCTTATATGAACCTATAAAACAGCCAGAAGTAACGGAAAGCAAACAAGTAAGACCTAAAGTAGACACTATGCAGTGCTTACTACTAAATGCCAGACCTTTGAAAAAACATAGTACAGAATGTGCACTATTCTTGGAATCAAACAAGATACAATTATCATTTATCACGGAGTCATGGTCAGACAAGGCTTGAGGACCAGACCTCGCAAAGGCCACACCTCAGGGCTTTCAATGCTATACCCAAGATAGACCCAACAGGAGAGGGGGAGGACTCACAATTATTTATCATAACTGCCTTCAGTCCTCCTTCCAAATGGCGTCTAATACAGACTGTGAAGCAATATCGTTCATTTTCTACACAGCCCAGAAGAATGCCTTCAAGGGTATCCTCCTATATAGACCTCCAGGCCCAAGAGGCGCCTTCCTTGAGTCAATTGGGAGTCTGTTAGAGGCTGGGCTATGTGGTGACTCCTTCACGATTCTGGGGGACTTTAACTTCCATCTGGAAGCTCATCTCGATCCGGACACCAGTACTCTGGTAGAGGTGATGAATAGCGGGGAACTAAGACAACTTGTGGAGGGTCCTACGCATGTGGCAGGACACACTCTAGATGGGATATTCTCAAACAATCCCCTAATAAATTATACAAAGGTGCTACCTCTGACTTGGACTGATCACGCCACTGTGTTATTTGATCTAACATCCACTGAACCTCACCGGAGCACATTAGGACCTAAAAGGGAAATTGAAATTAGAGCGTGGAAGGAAATAAATAGTTTGGAGCTAGCCGCCTCTCTCCGGGCGACGGCTTGCCGACTTCCCGAAGATGTAGAGGATGCCACAACTTCCTATACTGATTGGATAGACGTAACATGCAAAAAATTAGCCCCAGTGAAACGATGGACCCCCAAACGGTCTCAGCCTTCAGCTCCCTGGTACTCTGAAGAACTGAGGAAGCAAAAACTCGTCTGTAAGGGATTAGAGCGGAAATGGAGGAGAGGCTACAATGATGGGGATAAAGTATCCTACAAACAAAGCATCACTTGTTACAAACAGCTACTGCTTAATACCAAAAAGACTTTCTTCATGGAACAAATCACAAAGGCAAAATCATCCACGAAGGAACTCTTTACAACGGTAGTCAATTTGACCGCTCCACCTACCCCAAAATCCCAAAGCAGCCCAGAACTCTGTGAGAAAATAGCCACTTTCTTCCAACGAAAGGTGGAAGAAATCTTCTCCTCGTGTAGCCTTTCCTCAACCACACAAACCCTGGAGCCAGTTATGAGAAACCTAACCGAGCCTCAACCTATCCTTAACAAGTTTTCGTCTTTGACCACACAGGATACGACTAAACTTCTTGCCGCCATCAAATCAGGATCCCCAAATGACCCATGCCCAGTTCGGTGATCAAACTTGTCCCGGAGCTTATCAGCAAGGCACTGACTCCTCTTTTTAATGCTATGTTTGAAGCGGGGCATTTCCCTAATAAATGGAAAACAGCGTCCATTCTCCCTTTACTCAAAAAACACAACCTCGATTATAAGGACCCCAACAATTACAGGCCAATTTCTCGCTTACCTCTGCCGGCAAAAATGGTTGAAAAAGCTATAAATACCCAACTCACCACCCATCTCAGCACAGGGAATTCGTTAGATTCCACTCAATATGGATTCAGGGCAGAGCATAGCACAGAATCGGCCTTGATAAAATCTACGGAGGAAGTAAGGGAGGCCCTGGACCAGGGAGGCAATGAGGCGCTTATCATGCTGGATCTCTCCGCGGCCTTTGATACGGTCCATCACGATATTTTGATGGACCGTTTATCAGACTGCGGGGTAGCAGGCAAGGCCTGGAAACTTCTTAAATCCTTCCTTACAGAAGGGATTCAAACCGTGGACCTTGATAAAGCTCGCTCACTACCGTTCTCCTCACCATGTGGAGTACCACAGGGATCTTCCCTTAGTCTCACGCTTTTTAATGTCTATGTGACACCCTTGGCCGCGCTAATTAGATCCTTTGGATTCCAGTTGACGTCTTACGCAGATGACATACAAATAGTGATGTCACTACGCCCTGGACAAGAGGTAGAGAAAGGGAAAAAGTTCCACGACTGCATGAAAGCAGTCAGGCTGTGGATGACAATGAATTGCTTGAAGTTGAACTCAAGAAAGACGGAGGTCCTCATATTTGGTAGCAATGCCAATTTTTGGACACCGGATTGGTGGCCAGAAGAACTAGGGACGCTCCCGGAGCCAACTAGGAAAGCAAAAAACCTAGGAGTCTTAATTGACAATAAACTGACTTTCAAAGACCAAGTGAACGTGGTTACCTCGACTAGCTTCCATCTTCTTAGGATGATACGGAAAATTATGTCGTTCTTGCCGGCAGACAGCCACAAGGTAGTAATAACATCCCTAATATTATCACGCGTGGACTACTGCAACAGTTTATATCTAAACATCCAAAAGAAACATCTTAACAGGCTTCAACTTGTGCAGAACGCAGCAGCAAGACTCTTGACCGGAACATCTAAATTTGTCTCAATAAAAAAAGGATTAAAACATCTGCATTGGCTTCCTGTCAAACAGTGGATTCAATTCAAATCCTTGTGCACAGTTTTCAAGGCCCACCATGGAAGAAGCCCAGAACACCTAAAATAATGCTTTAAATGGTACGCTCCTAGGAGAGCACTAAGATCGACAGGAGGAAGACTAGTGGCAGTACCCTCCTTTAAAAAAGCAAAATGGGGGGGAAGAAGTTTCACTACTTGCGCCGCTAGGGCCTGGAATGAGCTTCCTTTCCACCTCAGGAGCACCACAGAACTGCTAACTTTTAGGAAGGGACTTAAAACTTGGCTTTTTTCCTCCTAGGCTATTTCACACCCTGACAACCGGAAGGCAGTACGCAGCGCCAGGACACCTTCGGGTAACCGTTGCGCTTAAGAAATATAAATAACATAACATAACAAAAAGTTCTGGGATGATCCTGCAAAAAGGGCGAAGACCAACAGCTCCCAGTCCATTTGTTGTGAGAAAGAGCCATCCATGCTCTTGTGGAAGTCAGTGACCCCCCATCAGGGCAGCCGTTACGTTTTGGGCCATCACCTGTGAATTGAAACTGTTGGGGCCATCTCCCTTGCTCATAACCCCCGTCTGCCAGGTTGGGGCCACTAGGATCATGGGGGCATCATCACCCATAATGGAGAAATCCACCAGACCAGCAGAGAGACTCGAGATCAAGAGCAAAGCCACCCTACAACACCACCATTGCCCCATTACTTTACCTGCATAAACCGCAAAGGAGAAGCCCCATGCTGTACCTGGAAGCCGAGTGTGACCACCTCAGCAACCTGCTCCCACGGACCGCAGGAAGATGCAGTGCATCTCGCTCATTTAAGACTTTATCAGGCCGTGGCTGGGTAAGACTGCAGCAGATCAGCAGCCCTTTAGAGACTTGCATGAACTCTTCATATTAGCACTATATACATGATGACCTGTCAGGGCCTAAGTGAGACTATGTTGCTCATTGCTAGTGCAGGCAGCACATGCAGGGCCGCCTCAAGTAAACTGCCAGAAACATGTTTCTTAGTGGGGAAGAAGAAAAGGGAGGACTCGGGAGCCTCTGCTTAAGGAAGCACAAGAGCGTTCACCCTGAGAAACATTAGTATGTATTATTTAGTGTGCTTTATAATACTTTGTGTGTGTAATAAATACTTCTTTTCCTGCCAAAAGTAAGTATGGGACTGGACAGTCAGAATTTAATGGTCACTGTTTGTATTCTGAATCTTGTGCCTTTGCTTACCTTACACTTACCTACCCCCTAGAAGCCTTGGACTGCTAAAGCGCTGAAGGTCTAGTACTTGGCCAAGATGCTCAGGATCGGTTGTAGGTTGGGCCCCGGGACAGCAGAAGTAAAAGGCCTCATCCCCACAGTTGGGCCCCGGAAACTCTGCGTGCACTGTGCCCCACTGAAAGGAGGTGTGACATACGATATTTAACATGAATCCAGAAAACAACATAAACCTTCACAATACTTTGGGTGTTTGGATTTCAAAATAGAGATGGAAACAATTATTTGTGGTTCCGTTTTCCTTGAGCTCTCAGTTTCCTTCTCTAGGATGTTTCTCCTATACATATATGCCCACAGACGTATTCCAACTATATTCTGAGTTATGTTTCTCATTAAAATTCATAGCTACTGGATACTTTTCTTAACTCTTCCTGGCAACCAAAATAAGTTACATTAGATTTAGTCTAAACGTCTTAATAGTACTACCCATATATTGTATGCCAACGGTGTAACTAATCATATAAGTAACAAAAGTGCTTTTACAGTTAGTGAATGATCCTTTGATTATTTCTTCTCATTATTGCCAATAACGTGTTTGCATCTATTCCATGACAATAGAAGATTCTGCAATCACCACATTTAGAAAATCCTATACAGGTCAGACAGTTAGCTTTTGTCAGAACGTTCAATACAGATAACCTACTAGTTTGTCTTTCAGCTCTTAAAAACACAGTATTAGGTTGTGAGGGGATTAGATTATTTATCTCATTATCCTACTTTGGTGGGAATACTGAGTAAGTAATCTAATTCCCATATCAGATTTTTTTTACATGCACATCTAATTTGTTCACCACTAGATCCAATTAAATGGCATCTATTTTTAGGTTGAAATCTATTATATTGGTTTTCAGAGTAAGAACATATACATAACTGTAACCTCACCTACATCCAATGGCGGTGAGGGGTAATAGGAGTGGAAGGGGAATATGAATTTAGGGGAGAAGGGGGGGGGTATGGGAGGGAGAGGAGGGAGAGGAGGGATGAGTCTAAGTGTCCCATGTAAAGGAATGGAGAGAGGAGCAGGTGTCAGGGAATGGAAGGGGTATTGCTCGTCAATCACCGCCATCTCCAATGGCAATAATAACAAGCAGTTGCAATGCAATAGGTCTCGCATTTGCGAGAGTTTCAGCTATTGGCATTGTAAATGACAATGCCTTTTATTTATCGTTTTTGCTAATTAACACATAAATAAAAGGCATTGTCATTTACAATGCCAATAGCTCAAACTCTTGTAAATGCGAGACCTATTCAAAGAAGCAGCCGCCATTGTCCCAGGCTGCTCGGAAAATTAAAAAGCGCTGAATGTTGCAGGAAAGCATGTCATGCCTGCAGTAGGAGAAACGCATTAAAAAGAAAATAGGGCCAGATGTACGACCCTTTCATTTAGCGCCTCGCAATTTGTGACACATTGCGAGTCGCAAATTGCGAGGCGCTAAATGAAATGTACAACAGTGTGTTTACACTGCTTTGCGATTCCCAATGGGGTCGCAAATTGCGAGGCTCATTAATATTAATAAGCCTCTTGCAATTTGCAAGCCCATTGTGAATGCCAGCCCTCCCAGCGATGGTGGCCTGCTGGGCTCAGCAGACCACCATGTCTGGGACTGCTTTTTAATAAAGCAGCTTTTTTTTTTTTTAAATGCAACACGTTTCCCTTAAAGGAAAACGGGATGCATTAAAACATTTTTTAAATGAAACGTTTTGGTTTCATTTTTATAGGCAGGCAGTGGTCCCTGGGACCACTGCCTGCCCTTAAAAATTATTTCGCATGTATTTGCAAAGGGAAGGGGTCCCCTGGGGACCCCTTCCCCTTTGCAAGTGCATTACCACCTACTTCAAATAGGTGGTAATTGCGAGTGTTTTGCGACCGCAATTGCGGCCGCAAAACATTAGTATATTGTTTTGAGACTCGCAATTTGGAAGGGAACGCCCCTTCCAAATAGTGAGTCGCAAAACATATTTAGCGAGTCGCAAAATAATTGCGACTTGCTAAATGGGCTATGTACATGGCCCAGTATGTTTTTGCATGCGCAAATGGGTTCGCAAACCCGTTTGCGCATGCAAAAACGGGTCGTACATCTGGCCCATAGTGCTTACAGACTAAAAAAGATGTACTGTGTAACAACCGAAGTAAAAGGGCAAGTCCTCATGGGAGGTTATAAATGAAGACAAGGCAGTACTAAGGAGGGACTAACAAGCCTATTAACGAATCAGAAGCCAGCATCTACGAAGGGCAATGACAAATATGGGCGGAGAGTGGGCGGGGCTTCAATTTTAAAGTCCAATACAGCATGCCGCAGAGCAGCACTTGCACTGCCCAGGCTCGACCTAAAAAGAATGTTATAGGACTGGTGACGCATTAGTCAGTGCTGTGCCCCGCCGCTGTGAGGAGAAGCACTCGTAGATACGCTAGGCATGTTAACTTCCTGAAGTTCTGCGCAAGAAATCGGGTGCCATAAGCCCCAGGTTTTATCAAATTGTTGGAGCTTGCATTCCACAGAAGCAGTCAGCTTTTCCATACCAAGGAGCTCCTAGAGTTTATAGAGCCAGTCAATGTGAGTTAATACAGGACTTGCTTGGCCACACACAGGACTAGTGAAATGGCCTTCCCCCTTACTGAGCGAAATGGATAGGTCAAAGCATTGGAGAGCCCTAGCAAGATGTAGCTGGAGAATCTAAATATATCAGTGTCATTCATGCTGTCAATGCCCACTAGTATGTCAGCCCAGTATTGATGTAGTTTGGGACAATGCCATAGTAGCTAAGTCAGTGTGCCTGGCTGTCCACGTTTGCGGCAGCATGCGCCATCACCTTCTTGTTTCCACTTGGAGGCCCTGGCTGGTGTATAATACTAATAGTGCGTTATTTTGAGCAGTCTTCTTCTGGGAAGCGCTATTAGCTGAGGTGTAGGATCGGTACAAAATGTCCGACCATTCTTTTTCCATGAAGGGGCACTCACATTCCAGTTCTCATCACCTTTGGGCTGGGGATTTGTTAGGATTTGTGGGGATATTGAGAAAGGCATATATGTAAGAGAGGAGGCTATTACCATTGTGGCAGTTAAGAAGACACTTCCCAAACGTTCTGAGGGGTATGCTGGCTTAGGGGCACAGTAAAGGGTGTGTCACCCAATGTTTGACAGCGATAAAACAGCAGTATTCGATCTCCGGTTTTCAATAGTCAGATTTAATTTGTGGAAAGTCAAAAAGGCCTTGTCGGTCAAATAGTTCGCCTATCCGTTTACAGTTGGCTTCTTGCCAGGGCAGGAATGTCGCACACTGCATAGTATGGGGGAAATCCTGGTTCCCAATATTAGGTGTTAGCAGTGAAGTAGGTATGGAGAGTTTCTTGGACACTTTCACTCTGTCCCATGTCCTGATAGTAGCCCTCACGACTGGGAAGATATATAGCCACGGTGGGTGGAGTTTTTGGGCAGCCATGATATTTTACAAATGTGGATGCCAGCAATTGCTTGGTCTATAAAGCATCAGTGCTTTTCTGTGAGCTGCCTATTTCAATCCACCCCCTCCATGACTAAGCAGGTCAACGCCGTTTCCTCATCCTGCTTCAACATCCTCCGAATGCTCCGCAGGATCTTCAAGTGGATCCCCACCGAAACAAGAAAAACAGTCACCCAGGACCTCGTCACCAGCAGGCTGGACTACGGAAACGCCCTCTACGCAGGAACGACGGCTAAGCTCCTGAGACGGCTGCAACGCATCCAGAACACCTCTGCACGTCTTATCCTCGACATCCCCCGACGCAGCCACATCACACCCCACCTGATAGACCTGCACTGGCTCCCTGTCAACAAGAGGATAACCTTCAAGCTCCTCACCCACGCACACAAAGCACTCCACAACTCCAGACCAGCCTACCTCAACAGATGACTCAGCTTCTACACCCCCACCCGCCAGCTCCGCTCGACCAGCCTCGCCCTCGCCACAGTCCCCCACATCCGGAAAACGACCGCCGGCGGCAGATCCTTCTCCCACCTCGCCGCCAAGACCTGGAACACCCTCCCCACCAACCTCCGACAGACCCAAGACCTACTGGCCTTCAGAAGACTCCTCAAGACCTGGCTCTTCGATCAGTAGCAGCACCACCCCCCTCTTCCCCCAGCGCCTTGAGACCCTCGCGGGTATGTAGTGCGCTTTATAAGTGACATGATTGATTGATTGATTGATTGATTGATCTTAATTGTGCCGCTAGGCGTGTTAAGTGCGGAAAGCCCAGGCCTCCCTCCTCTACAGGCAGGTAGGCACGTTTTCTAGCCTTGCCATCCCAAATATGTTTCAATAAGATATTGGAGTCTTTCAAGTACATGTGGGGGTGGCTGCAGGGGAAGGGTTTGCATTAGATAGAGGATCCTCAGAAGAAGAGTCATCTTGATCATTGCTGTCCGACTTAGCCAAGATATGGGACCACCCCTCCAGGACTGTATGTCTGAGCGGGTCTTCGCTAGCAAAGCTGCATGGTTACGCTCCTCCATCTTTTCTATGGTAGGGCATATTAGAAGGCCCAAATATTGGCCTGCTTGTGTTCCCCATGGGATTGGGAAGAGGCTCTCCAGTCGGTTCTATCATCCTGGGGTATGGTGAGATGAGGGTCTGGGACTTCTGTATCTTAAAGCCAGAGACCCTTCTAAAGGTCTCCAATTCTAGCAGTAGCGGAGGCAGAAAAGAGCAAGGTTGTATAATTGCAATCATAACATCATCCGCATAAAGGGAAATTTTATGTACATGGTGTCCCATAGTAATACCCTTGATCAGGGTGGTACACGCAAATCCATTCTGCTAGGGGCTCCATATAGAGAGCAAATAAAAGTGGGGGCAACAGACACCTCTGCTGTGTTCCCCTTGCTATATTAAAGGGTCTGGACAGCAAGCTATTGATCCGCACTGAGGCCGTGGGTCACGTATGTCTTCACCAAATCCATGTGTGAAAGGGGGTGCATAGTCCCGCCCTCGCAATTATAAGTTGGAGAAAGGACCAGTTTACACAATCAAATACTTTTTGGTGTTGATCGATATCAACAGAGCTGGGGCTCGTGAGCGGGTAAGAGCCGTTTTGTGTTATCAATACCGCTTCTTACAGGTATACATCTGGCTTGGTCTGGTTCAATCAGTCCTTGCATGTATAGGCCCAGCAGGCAGCTAGTATGTTTGTAAAACATTTAGCATCGACAACTACGGAGTGAAATGGGTGTGTATGATGTGCATAAGGTGGGGTATTTCCCGGGTTTGGGAATAACTGAGATAATAGCAGCCTTCATTGTTTCTGTGAGAATTCCCTGCTCCCTAAATGAATTGTAGAGGCGGCTGAGGGTTTATAAAAGATGGATATGAAACCATCTTGCCCTGCTCCCTATTCTAACTGAAGCCTTGCTATGGCCATGAGGTCTTCTTCCTCCTTTATGTCCTGCTCCAGCTGGATTGCATCCACGTGAGGCAGACATGCCAGAGGTGGCTAGGCCACGTACTCAGCGGCATCTGTTTGACTTAACTGTTCTGCAGAATAGAAGTCAGCGTATAAGCATTCAAACTCTGTCACTATAGCTTCATCTTGGCATGCACATGGACAGTGTGGTCTCTGGAGCTCTGCAATTCTATGTCGTTAGGTTTGGACTCTCAAACGATGAGTGAGTAGTCTCCTGCCTAATACTTTTGCTTAGTGCAGAGAAGGGTGTATTCCGCTTTGTCCATATCGAGTGCTTTACGTTGCTTTCTGGCCAATGCTAGTTGTCGCTTTCCCCTATGAGAACCCGACTGTGTGCAACTGTTCTTTAATTCTTTCACCTGACCCTCCAATGCAGTGCACTTGTCTCTCCTGTCTTTGTTGAGTCTGGCAGAGATAGCTATAAAGGTGCCTCTCAACACTGGCTTGAAGCTGTCCCAGAGTAGTGCCATGGGGGTGTCAGGAGTATCATTGGTCCTGAGTGAAGTATGTATAGTGTCCCTAATTTCTGTTATGATGGGCTCGTAAGTTAATAATTTGGGTTGAGATGCCACATACGTGAGCTAGGGGTATGCAGAGTAATCAATACTGGGGAATGGCCCAATAGTGTGGCCACACCAAATTCTATGTGATCGTTGTCACAAGGTGGGAAGTTGCTAGAAAGTAATCTATTCTGGCATAGTCCTCTTGACGGTCGTTAAAAGCATGGATGTTAGCAACAGAGAAGGCATGGGCATGCATTGAAAGTCTCATGGAAAAGAGTCTACCTGTCAGTTCCAATTGCATTCGGAGTACCTGGCCTTGGAAGTGTGTTGCCAGCAGAATTGCCACTAGAACTACTGTCTATTGAACCATTGGGACTTCATTTAACCCCAGTCTCTCTTAAAACGGTGAGTCTCCTGTAGCTTTTTAGCATGATGAGAAGCATGAGATGTTTTGCTGGGGCGTTAATTCCAGGAACGTTGCGGCTGAGGATCTTGACCATGGGGTTATATAATGTGGTGTGCAGACAACAGAGGGGCACAGGCAGCAACAGGCAGTGAGCTCCCTTCGACCTGCCGGACAGTCTATTACCATATAGAAGTGGTGGCGGAGTGTTGCCATTTTCGAGCATAGGGTAGGTGGGTGAAAAACAGAACTGGGGATATCAACCACTCCCTTCTCGAAAGCCAACAAGTTTATGTATTTGGGGTCCATGTTGGGCCCTGTCTGGTCTTGCAGAAGAAGAGGAAAAGAGTGGGAAGCCCCAACCACAGTAGGGGGTCTCTACTTCAATCTGTTTTGAGGTGACCGCAGTCTCGGTGGTGTTCTGATCGGAGGAGGGCACCATGCTGATGGAGTTGCTGTAGCAGGGCCGACCATTCTCTGTGGCTTTCGGCAGCTGAAGGTGCCATTTCTCTTCCATGATGGGTGACTAGCCCACTTATCAGCACCAGTGTCCGGAGATGCACTCTCACGCGATACAGGTCACGGGGATCCCTCTTGCGTGGTCTTCAACCCCAGGATCGATCAAGCCTCCTCCAGGTTGCGAACCATGTGTGTCGTGTTATTTCAGTTGAAGATAAGCCAGAAAGGTTGGCCCCATTTGTATCTGACCCACTTCTCTCGCAGGAACATTGTGGTCAGTTTTAGTGCTCTGCGATGTTGCAGGGTGATGACAGACAGGTCCTGATAGAACAAGACCTTCGTTCCTTTGAAGGGGATTGAACCACGTTCTCTGGTTACTGACATTGTGGCTTCTTTTTGGCTGTAGTAATTCACACGGGTCAGTTTGTTTTGTGGGGTCCCTGGAGCAGCAGAAGGGCTGCCTGCTCTATGCGTGCAGTCAAGAATGATTTCTTTCTTTGCTAGTCTGCCTGGAGAGGGACTCCTTTGATTCTGATGTTGGATTGGCGGCATCTATTAACCAGGTCATCCAGATGAAATTGTAGGTCTGTATACTTATCGCGTAGTTCAAGTAGCACCCACCGGTATTCGTCGATTTCCTTTTCATTTATGTCGCTGTTCTGTTCCAGAGCGGCGACTTGTTGTCCCATGTCTCCCATTTCTTGGCTGACCCCTTTAATGTCTGCTGCCACTTCTTGTTTCAAGACCGGTATGTCGTCTCTCAGCTTGTAGAAGAGGGTTTCCATGAACGTGTCTGTAACTTGGGCCTCGTCCCCGGACTGAAGCCCTGCATCATTGGTGGGGGAGGACATTGGAGGAGGCGATGTATCTCAAGTGTGGTCGGCCTTCTTGGTAGCATACTTTGAAAGCATGTCTTTAAGGGTGGTGTCCTTTTTGCCTTGATAGCTAGCCATGGCGGTGTCTGCCTCGCTCCAGGAAGGGCTGCTCCTCAAGCAGGGATTGCCATGCCTCACATCGGGATTGCCATGCCTCACATGTATATCGCGCCCAGGAGTTTCAAGCTATGAAGATCCCTTGTGTCAATGGGTCTGCAGTAGGGGGACTCCGGGCAGTAGGCCTGCACGTATGAGGGTGTGTGTGTCTTCAGCTGCTCCCTTCACTCATCGCTATCTAGTCGTTCCTCATGAGATCCGCCACGCGCATTTAGCAGCGGCCGACATTTTAACACCATGTGTGGCCCGGCGGCCACAAAGCCCTCAATTTTCCAGCTATTCTTGTGGCAGGCAACAATTTTGGCTTCATATCAGAGCTGGAGGCAAATCCCGCTCAATCCATGCAGTGGACAGCTGGGGGGGAGAACCTTGAACCGCCCTTTGCTGATCACGTGCGGTGGAGCTCCAATAAGTGGCTCCTACTCGAGTGCCATTTGGACATGCCGCGGTATCTATTTTTAAGAGGCAGTTTTTTCGAGGCTTCCATTAACTTCCACACAATACCCTTGATCTTTGAATCCATTTGATATCTCATCAGCTGCTTCTTTTTATAGCACTTTGTGTAAGTTTACGTTTGTTTTAGAATTCACAAAACTGCATTTTAATAGTAAGTTTACGTGTGCGGAGAATCTGTAGTTGGGGTGGAAAACTCCCCACATAAAAAGATTGGCATGTTGTATCTTTTTATGTGCTGAATTCTCCCTCCACACTTGTAAACTTACTATGAAATGCAGTTTTGTGAATTCCCAAAAAAATGTAAACTTACACAAAAGTGTAAGTTTACCTTTGTGAATCAGGCTCCAAGTGTCACAATAGCCAATTCTTGTCAATAGGTAATCCTTCCATTTGTTGCATCACATTCACTGTTCCTTTAAAAAGGAAGATAGAGCTCTGACATAAGTAATAAGGTTGTCTGACGGGTGAAGTGAGGGATTTGTGTGTCTATGGTAATACACATATTTCTAGAACAGACTACCAGAATGCTTGCAAAGTAAACATTTGCCATCTTTATAATCTATTGCTTCTTACTATATCCAGAAATTTATTAAATGAATGTTCTTTGTAAATGAGAGTTAGGTTTCTTAATCATCTTCATATAACATGCCTTATCATCAAGTTGTTGCTATGTCTACTTCACCACCCTTCCCCAAGGAATCAGTGTCATCCATTCTCTGACTTCCTTGTGTTTTAATTTCACCTGAATATAGATTAAAATGATACTTCAATTTACCTAAACAGGAGTCTGTCAATGCAAATATAGCAAGGCAGTCATACTAGATTGACTGTTCAAATGCTAGAATCAAATAGTCCTCTACTTGTGGTCAAACGGTGGAATTTCCCTAAGGATATTTTCCTGTTCCATATTCTATCCCCACTTCTTCTAGAGAAAGCTCCACATCCAATATAGATTCACAATTGCGTGTATTTTGTTCATATTTGTTAAGGGTTATTAAATTGTCAAAATCTTTAAAATATAAATCACTCTAAGCCCCTTCTGTTTCAAAGCAAAATATTTCTGTAAAGTAGTATGTGAACACATTTGAGCAGATCAAACTGAATTGATGATAAATAGATATTGGACATGGGACTGAGGAAGTTGAAAATTTTATGAAAAAGTTACCACCCATTTAAATAAAAATGTCCCTTAACGTTACCCAAAAATGCGTATTAAAATAGATGCTAGAAAATGTGCTTTTATTAAAAGTACTGAAGTGAAAATGCTGCCTATTTCTGCAGAAAGTTCCCATTTCTATTGTTCTTGCACTGCTAGGCCATACTTTTCTTTTATTCTCCTCTATCCCTTTAAGAAAATAAGTGCTTTTTGCAAAAAATGATCTAATGTTATAACTGAACTATAGACCATGACTTCTTTATGAAATGTGCTGTTTTCTGACAATTGTATTTGTCTTTTTCTTCATACCATATAATTTCACTATATTTAGATTGTTTCCTCTGCTTAATGAAAGAAGATGCTTGCTGTAGCTTAAATTTCATGACCTACCCAGGTCATACCAAATTTAAATGTTTCATTACGTAGAACGGCTCATTGTTACACGATGAGACACCAAGCAGCTAATAGAGTAGGCTTGCAAAAAGGTTCTCATGAGAACCTTCGTAGATGTATCTTTTTGTAATAAGCTGTAGCCACACCTGATTGACTTCATGATGACATGGACGCTTACCGTGGGAATCGAGGATGAAGACAACAGACCGTCAGAAGATCTTCCTCCACAGGATATTGATGACATATTTGCCTGTTTTTGCTACATGTTTAGTGGTTTTTCCATCTAGTATGTGTTCCTAGCTAGAGAGTCAAGGCATTCTATGCACTCCTACCCTGCCATGCCCCTTAGCACTTTATGGTGCTAGCTCAAATTACTATAAGCTATTGCTAACAGTGATTTTCTTTGATTATCCATGCTCTAAGTGTGGAGACTTTCTATCCCTATGACAATCATAGGTATTGCTGTGATACTTTCCTTCTACCTGTTTTAATGGTTGCTACTGCAGCTGTTTGGAGAACTTTTCTGAGTCTCCGAAACTACCCTTTATGGGGAGTTCTACCTTTCTTAGTTGTGTGACTTTGCTCCAGAATTTGCTTGCTCTTTCCCAGTGGCGGCCGCAACTTAACGGGGTGGCAGGGCGGGGGGGAGGGTGCTGGGGGTAAAAGATTTTTTTTTTATAACCACTTTCCTGCAGGCTGGCCGGCTGCTGCCACTCTGTCCTCTTTGGCTCCTCTGTCAACAGCAGGAATTAGGAAGCCCACAGGCTCCCAGACTCCCCTGGCCAATCCCGATGCTGCCTTACAGCAGAGTTGTGATTGGTCTGAGCACCGTGGTTCAGCGCTCAGAGAGGGACTGGGAGGCTGTGCATGTTCTCCACCCAGACTGTGCATCTCAGCCAGTTGAGAACATGCACAGTGCGCATGACTGTTTGGCCAACCCAAGATGGCCGGCCAAACCGTCATGTGCACTTTAGAGTGTGCTCACGACTCCTCCCGGTCATTTAACTGTTGGCCTCCACTTGCATGAGATCTCTTTCTACTGAGAACCGTACAATGTTGCCGCTCCGCAAACGCAAGCCATCATTTCACTGCTAAGAGCAGCAAATCACTGCTCCCCCTACAACTCTGCACCCATCATGGCATTGCTCTGCGCCTAGGTCAGCAGTGAGTCCCACTGCTGCGAGTTTTATGGCACTTGCCTTGACTTCTTACCAGCGCATTCCAACCTCTACATCCTCGCTGATCGATAATAGCCCAGGTCGTGAGTCTGCATCTTTTAGCCGGCAGTGCTCAATTGACCTTTACGGTACCCGTGGTAGTACACTGCAAGTACTTACTCAATTGGTTGTACCTCAAACAGGCATTTCTTTCCTCAGGCATATAGTCTAAGTCCTGATGATGATCCCCATATTTCAATGAGGGATCGAAACGTCGTCGACCGTAAAGCTCCATGACTATTATAAATGTTTTATTGAGATATAAATAGCATGGGCACTACATGGCATTATGTGGTGCTAATTCAATATTTAAGCGATACCAAAGGGGATGTTCAACACTCCGTCCATCATCCCCTTTGGTTTTGCTATGTTCGCCCAAAGTTGGCAGGGTATGCCCAGACGTGGGTCCCTTCCAGACGTGGGTCCCTTGCTCACTTTGCAACTGGATTCAAGATAGCCTGGCTGATGACGGCTGTAAGCCAGAAACCGGTCCCAGGATGCTTGTTTCCGGTCCAGGGAAGACATGGCTTGGCAGTTCGGGCTGGACTGTTCCCAAGAGGCACAGGGTCAGACTGATTTGCATATGGCCATGTCTGACCTGGGGTGGCGGAGTGAGCTAAAGAATGATGATGGATTAAACCCAGATCAGTTGACTGGGGGTGAGTGCTTGCAATGTTCAACACTCCGTCCATCATCCCCTTTGGTTTTGCTATGTTCGCCCTAAGTTGGCAGGGTATGCCCAGACGTGGGTCCCTTGCTCACTTTGCCACTGGATTCAAGATAGCCTGGCTGATGACGGCTGTAAGCCAGAAAAAGGTCCCAGGATGCTTGTTTCCGGTCCAGGGAAGACATGGCTTGGCAGTTTGGGCTGGACTGTTACCATGAGGCACAGGGTCAGACTGATTTGCATATGGCCATGTCTGACCTGGGGTGGCGGAGTGAGCTAAAGAATGATGATGGATTAAACCCAGATCAGTTGACTGGGGGTGAGTGCTTGCAATGTTCAACACTCCGTCCATCATCCCCTTTGGTTTTGCTATGTTCGCCCTAAGTTGTCAGGGTATGCCCAGGCGTGGGTCCCTTGCTCACTTTGCCACTGGATTCAAGATAGCCTGGCTGATGACGGCTGTAAGCCAGAAACCGGTCCCAGGATGCTTGTTTCCGGTCCAGGGAAGACATGGCTTGGCAGTTCGGGCTGGACTGTTCCCATGAGGCACAGGGTCAGACTGATTTGCATATGGCCATGTCTGACCTGGAGGTGGCGGAGTGAGCTAAAGAATGATGATGGATTAAACCCAGATCAGTTGACTGGGGGTGAGTGCTTGCAATGTTCAACACTCCGTCCATCATCCCCTTTGGTTTTGCTATGTTCGCCCTAAGTTGGCAGGGTATGCCCAGACGTGGGTCCCTTGCTCACTTTGCCACTGGATTCAAGATAGCCTGGCTGATGACGGCTGTAAGCCAGAAACCTGTCCCAGGAATGCTTGTTTCCGGTCCAGGGAAGACATGGCTTGGCAGTTCGGGCTGGACTGCTCCCATGAGGCACAGGGTCAGACTGATTTGCATATGGCCATGTCTGACCTGGGGTGGCGGAGTGAGCTAAAGAATGATGATGGATTAAACCCAGATCAGTTGACTGGGGGTGAGTGCTTGCAATGTTCAACACTCCGTCCATCATCCCCTTTGGTTTTGCTTTGTTCGCCCTAAGTTGGCAGGGTATGCCCAGACGTGGGTCCCTTGCTCACTTTGCCACTGGATTCAAGATAGCCTGGCTGATGATGGCTGTAAGCCAGAAACCGGTCCCAGGATGCTTGTTTCCGGTCCAGGGAAGACATGGCTTGGCAGTTTGGGCTGGACTGTTCCCATGAGGCACAGGGTCAGACTGATTTGCATATGGCCATGTCTGACCTGGGGTGGCGGAGTGAGCTAAAGAATGATGATGGATTAAACCCAGATCAGTTGACTAGGGGTGAGTGCTTGCAATGTTCAACACTCCGTCCATCATCCCCTTTGGTTTTGCTATGTTCGCCCTAAGTTGGCAGGGTATGCCCAGACGTGGGTCCCTTGCTCACTTTGCCACTGGATTCAAGATAGCCTGGCTGATGACGGCTGTAAGCCAGAAACCGGTCCCAGGATGCTTGTTTCCGGTCCAGGGAAGACATAGCTTGGCAGTTCGGGCTGGACTGTTCCCATAAGGGACAGGGTCAGACTGATTTGCATATGGCCATGTCTGACCTGGGGTGGCGGAGTGAGCTAAAGAATGATGATGGATTAAACCCAGATCAGTTGACTGGGGGTCAGTGCTTGCAATGTTCAACACTCCGTCCATCATCCCCTTTGGTTTTGCTAAATTCAATATTTAAGGCACCTTCCTGCAAATGTCTGAGTTTTACATATATATAATTTGTTCAGTTTTTCCTGTTCCTTTCTTAAGCTGTCCCTTGGCTTTGTGCTCTTTTCAAAACATTCATTAAAATTACTATGTATATGGCCCTATACTAGGCTGCTATAGAACTTATTTTGTTTTCTATAGATAATGTTGTGACCATTACTCTGGAAAGGGACCCTTTGTTCCTTTATAACTCACCACTCCTCCCCTGGTACCTCCTCTGGCCAGTCCAGCCCCACCCCGCCCGCACCTAAGCAGGAGCGGAGACCTAAAATTATAATAACATTTGTTATTGTCATTTTAGTTTTCCTTTTTAAACTGCTCACAGAGCAGTGGGGCGACGCTCCTTCGCCTTAGCGGAGGAGTCGCCGCTGCTCTTTTCCAGAGGGAAATCTATGTGGGTTCTCTATAGGATAGGTACTTTCATTTAGAATAGAGACTAAGGCCCTCATTACAATGTCGGGCGGACCGCCAACGACAGGCTGTCGGAGGTGGTCCGCCCAACATCCAGGGCAGCAGTCCAACCGCTGGATTACAATACCGGTGGTCGGGGCACAGTGGTCATGGGGAAAGACTGCCACCTCTGAGAGGCTGAAGCAGCAGTTGGGCAGCAGTCGGATTCTAATCCCCACAATGGAGACGATGCCTTTTCAGGCACCGCTATATGGATTACGATGTCCCTTACCCTCTGCCTTTACATGGCGGTCCCACCACCATGCAAAGGCAGTCAGAAAGGGACTTTGGGGGCTCCAAGCAGGCCCCCCGTCCCACATGGGCCACTGCTCAGTGGCCAGGGAGCACATGTGGTGCCCCCAAACATCCATGCACCGTGTGCCAGGCACCACATGGTGCCTAGCACATGGTGCATAAATGTTTGAAAAGTGGCTGTTTGTACTGTGGCTTGTGCTGCTGCCCTTTTCCTGGGCTGCAGAGCAAGTCACAGTACAAAAAGGCACAGTCTGACCGCCACGCGGGTGGTCCTACCCTATTCGGGCAGGTGGGACCGCTGACTCATTGTCGGGCGGATACCTGCTGTGTCCGACCGCCACTGCAATGAGTGCCTAAATTCCGAATGGAACACAGTGTTATTTTTTATGTTTGTTCTAACCAAACTTATTTTCGACAATGAATTGGATCTATTTGACTAATCTGAATAAAAAGAACAAAAATATCGACTAATCTCTTAAAGAGAAAATAAACTTTTGAAACATCACCAAACCTCTCTTTATTGGCTGATCATCAATTGCAAATAATGATGACTATTTTGTGTGATGCTCCATTCTATTATGGTTGCAAAGATTCATCGACTTGGGAAGGTATGGAAATTCCAGGTTCTCTAAGTAAGTTTTAAGGTGACGTTACTTGTGGAAATTTTTATACAATTTCCACGCTCACAAATCTGGTAGCAGATGATAGGTTTAACACCCTGAATGGAACTATAAAGCATACCTAGAAATAAAACAATACCCAGAGATAATTAATAGCGCCCCGATTCCTGAATCCAATGTCCATAACTTGAAGATCTGGCAAAGCGGTACTCGAAGGCAGTTGCGGTTTGAAGGTGTGAGTAGTAATAGGGTAAATGTGTTGTGGTGATGATTGTGTTATTTTTCTAGTTTGAATGAATGTTGATTAGAATGCGTGGGTGAGGGAAAACAGTTGACACGTGGTTGAAAAGGTATTTGAAGATTTCAGACTTGTTGTAGTCGAACAATCCTAGGATAAAATAATACTTGAAAACTTGTTTGCAGAGATTTTGAGGTGTGGTGTGTGAGGTACCATCACCTACAGCAGTAATATAGTGTTAATAAGTTGTTGTGATTGATTAATATTGGTTGGTGTTAGTTGAACCTAATTGAGCAAATGGTGGAAACTGCATTGATTTGAGTGATTTCACGCTGGTCGAGATTTCACTTGCGATTGTTAAAAAATATTCTTGAATGCGTGGGAAGTTTTATTTCTTTTAGTAAAGCAAACAATAAGGAGTTTTTGGGATTGTGTGTTATAATTGTGTAAGTACAAAGAAATTTGTAAGGGAGGGTGAACTGCTGCGAGGAGTGAGGTTGTATGTCACAGTGCTTTGCGCAGGGATTGCTCGGTTGGTGTACTTTTGCACTGTGATTAGTTGGTGACGTAACAGTGTTGCCTAGGAATTGGATCCCCTAAAGGTGAATCTTGAATTTGGTATTAAGAAACTGTAAAATAACAACTGGAATTGAATTGGTTCAGCAGCAAATTGGCGTATACGGAACAAAATCATAACATTCAGTTAATCATGTTATTGCAGATTTAAACTGTCATCATGAAATGTTTTAAAGATTTAGAAGATTTGATGAGAGTGGATGTTACTATTCCAGTACGCAAAGGTCAAGAGGTGCCTCCTGAAGGTGCACGTGCATACGTTATGACTACTGAACATGGGTTAAATACATGTGCTTGGCTTCGCCGATGGAGCAGGATTACTAAGAATGAGGGTGCTTTGAGAGTTCCTAGATATGGGACATTTAACACCAGGATTCTTGATCATTTGAAGGAAAAATTGTATGAAATGAAGCCACTATCTAGACCCCTTGAGTATGAAGCATTTAATGCATGGGAGAGAGTTGCCAGGGAAAAGGAGAAGGAAAAATACCAGAGGAGAACTAATAGGGCAGTATAGAATTATGCGAATTCCCGATGGGATGAAGAACAGTGTAGATGAAGAAAGGCCATTATTGAAGGGACTAGATTATATCCAGTCCTTACTTCAGAGACTGCTAAGAGGGTAAAGCGCAAATATTTCATCACAACAGAAGGGAATGAGTCAGATACTAATTCAGGAGATGAAATATTGGAACAAATGTTGACTTCGAGACCCCCATGGCATGCAACCCCAGCAGAACAGAGTGGATCAGGCGCTAGTACTAGTTCGATAGTGCCAACTGCTCCAGTACAGCAAGCTACATTCCAAATTGAACGACCCCTGCAAATATTGCAGAATGCCGCATGAGTGGTAGCTTGACCACAAGTTGCTGTTCCAATGGTGACTTCTACAACTGCAGTGACCAGTGCAGCATCAGTACCTGTTGTAAATGCTCCATATGTAACTCAGGTGGTAGGAAGTGCTCCTCCAGTTATTAAAACGAGACCGGGCACACAATTAGTTGCTGGAGAAGTATCTTCTTCAGGATTTGTCCCAACTTCCCAGAACTAACAGATAGTTGCCTGGAAGCCACCATGGCCTCCAAGCCAACTATGTCCCACACGATACATCAATCATGGGGTTGTGACACTACATACACCCCCTGGAGCCACAAGACCATGGATAAGGCTAAGGGTGTTGTATCCCTGGTCCAAACATATTTTGTGGGCCCCTGTGCGCAACATCACAGAATGTATGTTCCCATCACATCTGCATGATAACCTCTATATCTAGGTCATTGACAATGCACAGGCACACTCTCACAAACTCTACATGTGTCCACATCTCAGAAGCTGGTGGACAGATGTGTGCAAGAGCCAGTGCCACAAAAGAGCACCTCCTCATAAAGGTGACACCCTCATATTGCTAATAAGCGATGTCCTGTTGTGACATTGAACATACATCAGTATGGATGTCTCAGAAAAATTTAAAAAACACCTTCACTGCTAAAGCACTGTATTCGCCCTTAACAAAGCACCCATATGAAAAATGTAAGTCAGGTAAATGGGATTCCCACAAACCACGGTGTAAAACATTTGGAGTCCACAATGTAAAGACTCCCTGCAGATTTGGGTTCCCCAAGCCATGGGGACTCCTGGAAGGCTACGGGCCAAGGCCTCAGTCCATATTGCACCTGACTAAAAGTAAGCATGTGCACAGGAACTGTGGCATGAGGTATATAAGGGATAAACAATATTGTCACAAAGTGACATGCACATGTGGCTCATGTGCAAGTACAAGTCCTTAAAAACCACTACAGCAACAGACATCTACTACAAGTATGTTGAAAGAGAGCACATGAAAATGGTTACTTGTGCATCCAAAGTACAAATTCTGTATGAAAATATAACACTCTCCATGTGTGGAGAAACAAATACCTACTTTACACACATTAAACACATGTCCACCTTACATCTCAGGTAGTACTGCAATCCAAAAGACATGGACATTGGCCAAGGCAAGCTGCAATACTTACCATAGTAGATACCACCCAATGCCATGTCTGCCCCAATTGGAACTCATCCCACATGTACATCCAATGAACATTGACCCTTGGCCTCTAACTCCACAATTTGTCCCAAGGTTGAACTATACTTACCAAGGCAAAAGGGTCAGCTATCATGGGGAAACAAGAACAACTGTAGTCACACATCCCAAATTATCCAATAACAACAATTATCATCACTCGAAATGGCAGGACAAAGGTCTACAAAACCAATAAAGTTTTTATTTGAGACAACAAATTGGTGTCCGAAAACAAAAGGCCAATTGCCAGTCCAAGGAATTATTGTGTGGGCCAGCACCAAACTTGCCTTCCAGAACACTGCCAGTGAAACCCCCCCCAGGAAGGGTCATCTAGTGGCCAGTCCAGGCACCTCTATGATGTTACTTGGGTGGGCTGGGATTAGGAGGGCTGGGTTTGTCTTTGGGAGGGCTGGGCTTGGGATTGGGAGGATTGGCTTGGTCTGTGGGAGGGTTGGTCTCGGGATGGGGAGGGCTAGTTTCAGGATAGGCAGGGCTGGGTTTGGCCATATGGGGAATCTTGTGTGCCAGAAGGGTAGCGATGGGTTTAGGGAGGGGGGGAAAAGTGTTTTACTTTTTTTTTATTTAGAGCATCTGGATTGGGGTGGGGAAGAGGTCCTTTGGGTTTTGGTAGGGGGTGGGTCTGTTTCGGGACATTTCCCTTTTTTTTTGCTTACGCTCTTTTGTTTTGGAAGGGGTAGTGATGTGTTTAGGAAAGGGGGCAGGTGCTTTTGGGGTGGACTGTGAAGTGGAAGGGATGAGTAGGGGTGGGTTTGGGAGGGGGCAGGCAGCTGTGGCAGGGAAGAGGTCAAGGGCAAACAGGGAAAGTTCTTTGGGAGACTGGGGAGGAGGTGAAACAAGGGGTGGGGTATTGGAGGTAGAGGGATGTGTAGTCTGAGGTGTGACAATGCGTGCATGTGTCTGTGTGTCTGATGTATGTTTGGTTGTTAAATGTGTCTGGTCTTTTGGAATGTGTTATGTGTATGTGGCTTTTGGTGTGGGTGTGGTGTCTGGGTGTGTGATGTGGGTAGTGGCTCTGTCTGGTGGTGTGGTGTCTGGCTGTACGTACGTAGTGGCTGTGTCTGGTAGTGTGGTGTTTGGATGTATGTGTGTAGTGGTTGTATCTGCTGCAGTGGTGTCTGGATGTATGTGTGTGGTGGCTGGGTCTGGGTGTATATCACTGGATGTAGTGGTGAGGGTGGGGAGTGCCTGGTGAGTGGTTATGTTTTTTTTTCTTCATATGTCTATCTTTGCGTGTGCTGCGTGTGGATGTTGAGGTGGATGCATGCTATTGTGTGCGTGTGCTTTGTGCCAATATGGGAATAGGGATTGTGGATGGGAAAGAGGCAGGAGCTGTGGTGGAAAGCTGGAAGTGGTGAAAGGCTGCAGTGAGTGTGGAAGCCAGAGCCTGAAAAGATCTCTATAGGCCTTCCAGGTATGACACCATCGACGTCAGCTGGTGGCTTTGCACCTGGATGGCATTCAGCACTACAGACTGACCCACAGAGATCTGTCTCAGGATGTCCATTGCTTCCACACTCAGGGCAGCAGGGGAGACAGGGGCAGAGAGTGAGGTGCCTGGTGCAAAGGAGACCCCTCTCTTCTTAGGGGAGTGAGCTCAGACGGCTGGCTAGGGAGCAGCAGGGAGGGTGGAGATGGAACTGAAGTGGTGGACATAAATGTTGTGGATGCAGGTACAGGGGACTCACCACCACCAGGGAGTCGCCACTGGAGCTCAACTCAGATCAGATGATGAAGATGTGTTGGCTGGCTCCTCCATGGCACTGTCCTCACCTCTGGGCCACCGGTTCCCACTGTGTCACTGCCTCAACAGGAACCACTATGGCCAGTTGCTTCCGCAACGGTCTCGGCCCTGTCTCCTCCACTGCCCTGGCTTGATGCTGAAACAATAGTGGAGATAAGTTCCTTGCAATTGCGGGAACACACTGGGCAAACAGATCCTAACACAACGCTTTACACAATTGCACAGATCACAACACGTACAAGGATGACTACATTGGCTCCAACATTGGCATAAGCACATGTATGAATGCTACATGACCTGTGCACAGTTACACATAATGGTGTCATAACCACAGTCTGCTCCAACTGCATGTGTGGCCATGTCCCAAATCCACCCTCATGTGTGCAGCAGGAGATATCATTACCCTGTCAACTTATGCCCTTGTAACATGCCATAGTTACCAGATGTCATGAAATGGTATGTCCACATGGAATGCATTACTACCTATCCACACAAGGCCTTGCAATCAGCAAATGGTCAGGTGTCCCTAACCCAAAACATGTAGAACTGCTGGCCACCTGCTACAGCTAAGTAGCAGCAATATGTAACTATCAAGAATAAGTTGACATGCAAGTGCCCATTCCACACTGTTCGCACTTTCCAAGAGACACTTTTGCATCTGTCCACTGCCAGATGACGCAGTTGAAAGCTGCACATTTGTAGCTTAGCTAGGTGTCATATGTAGTACAGAAGAGTAGAATGGAGGAGACAATGTGGCTCCAACTGGTGTGTGATTTTAGCACAAAGAACCATTGTACATGAGTCTGCCTAGGAACATCCCCACAAGACTGGTTCATGTGAGCACACCTTTTTCACATTGCAAATCTCAATGCCATTAGAACACAGAAAGTACATGATGCTTAGGAGATATCCAGGCCATAAAGAGGTCTTAATCGTGTCCAGAAGGGAAGGAAATTCACTGTACCTTCCTTGTCTCACAAACACAAATTCCAATGTAGTACTGAGTGCTGATGCACACATATAACCTCAACATGTCAGCATGTCACTCCCTGATGCATATCACCAGCCAGTGAATGACCTTTCACAAATACACATGCACATCACACCTAACTGAATACACGCTTCTCAATGGCATGCTAACTCACATTGCCAGAAAGTATTGGAAGTCTTCCTACCACGTGTGTCATTGCCTCAACAGTTTGACCTAGATAATGACATCCATCAATGTCAATGGGTATGTGTGAATCACCCACCCATGTCTACACACCCCTGTAGGTGGTTACACCTACTCTGTATACCCATCACTGAATAACATTGTCATGGACACATTGGCCAACACATACAGATATGATGGAATCTGAATGAAAACCTTGTAGACCCTCAGATCATGTATGGAGCAGTCGTACATGTGACAGTACAACACGTAAAGGTACACATGCCAGCATGCACGCAACAAAAGAGATGGCACCAGTGGTGTTAACCACCTCATGATACTGTACATTCCCCACTCACCTAAGGAAGTAGTGCTCAGTGTCTGCATCCAGAGTGCATTGTCTGCCATTAAGTGGTCCACTATCAAATGAGACACAGTAGTGAAGGAGCATCACTCCAGACACAAGGATGAAAAGTGGCCTGTTTGGGACCACTGTCACACATGACATCAAAAGATAATGTAGATTATCTGAGACATTAGGCAGCCATGTGGCTGTTCAACTCTGGAAACTCACATTTGACTGGGCCCTGCTTAGTTCCTGGCCACATGGACAATAGTCTACGGTTAACACCACGCACCTTCTACTAGACCTGCATGTGCAACAACTCTCCCATTGCGTGGGACATGAGTCACCATCAAGCTTAATGGGAAAATAGCTGCCTGTAACAAAAGATAGATGGTTATGCATAATGTTTCACTCAGGCCAATACTCACCCCCTCCTAGCTGCTGTTAGGCTCTCAACTGCCCATCAAGGTCTGGGTATGACACTGCCAGAATGCGGGTCATTAGGGGTATCATAGTTCGGCGTGTGCCTCTTCTGCCTTGGGAGAACAGCTCTAGCTGGACCTCCACGATCTTCCGGGTCCAGCATCTCAGGTCCAACCACCTTTTCCTGCAGTGAACACAGTGCCGACGAGCGACCACCAGGGTCCGCACCTTCCAGGCGATGGCTTTCCACATGGACATCCTCTGATGGGCGTTGACCTGTATGGATGCAATAGATGAAGAGATGGAGTAGACATGCAAGATATAGGTTATCTGCTAGGGTGACACAGAGGTTGTAGACAGCTAGAATAACAATTGATCAATATTGCACACACTACATGTACAAGGGCACATGCTGAGCACCACAAAAAGCATTACTACACACTGTTTAGAGATCATCTGAGGACTACTGTCAATCCTGATTATGTCTGTACTGACTAAGCCAGCCAGCCCACTGACATCACCTAGCCCTGGGCCACACAACATGTGCTCTGAAATGAGTTATCATGTAACACAGCACACCATTGGGTCCTCCTGAAGGGTACAGTACTAGTGCATCACTAGACAGACACCTGAACAGTCTGGACAAATGACTTTATTCAAACAGTCCAAGACACCACTGCTACCATAACATTGAATACATTCCAAAATGTGGGTCACAATGAAAGGGCTGGCATGTGTGTCACTGAGAGTTCCCACTCTGATGATCAGTGGACATGTGATTTACTCACTTGGACATTATACTACGTCTGCATGTGTTTGTGTGGGAAGTCCTGGCATCACAGGACACACAGTATGCCATTAAGTGGCAGTGTATATGGAACAACATCAACATACCATTGTGCATACTACATGATTGCTCATTCTTACACAGCTTGTGATGCACTTCTGAACTGCACTGCACATGTAACCAACTATCTGCATTGTACATGTTTCACTTGAGCAATGTTCCTGTACAATCCTAGCACCACTCAAAGGACAGTAAAATCCCAGTCATGTGGGAGTAAGGTTCCTGTCCTAAGGCAATGACACACAGTGACAATATGGGTCCATGGGCAGTAGTCTCAGATCTGGGGATCTCATCATGCACCATACCAACTGTACTAATACAAGATGCCTTTAGGCCAACTCATGGTCCTGTGACACTAATTTAGGCCACATCTGATGATCAGCAGATCTACTGGGAGAGTTTTCTGTGCATCAGTTCCATAGCCACATTATCTCAGCTACAGCCTGGGCCAAGGACCATACAGGGCACATGTCATTGTCAGGGTTTGCTCTCTGCAGGCTGGGCATACTGTTCCCACATGACCATCACATGCCCACATTTTCCATACCTATCAGTACATGTTGTGGCCATCCTATCCGTGACTTGGCCATTGTGGGTGACTCTTATGGGGTCTAGGGGGTGTTGGTATCTCCCAGACAATAGTTTGGTGAGGCCTCATGTGGGTTGTGCGATATGTTGGACTGTACACATATCTGACATCATCCTCACATGCTACTTACAGGAAACATACACAAGTTAGGGTATAAGGCCATACATTTGTTGACTCATCCACCATGAACTGAATAACAAATTCATTGTAAGCAAAATAAAATGTATACATTTATAGATATGTGCATCCAACCAGTGTGGGATTTAGGACTGATTACACATCAATATGGTGATGTGAAGTCCACAAAGTACAGTGCCACATGAACCATGACATGATTGTCCTATGTAGGGGCCACACTATCTGACATACAAAATTCTGAGACTCTAAGCCACATTGTGGCCTATGAGATTGGATAGGATTATTGTTCATTTTTGTTGCAGAGTACAGACTGTATTAGCAGTACTCACCTGCTCCTCTGGTGAGCCACAAAGCTGGTGATACGGGGGAAGGACCTCATTCACCAGGGTTTCCAGCTCCTCTGGAGTAAAGGCAGGGTCCCTGCTCCCTGTACAGAATGCCATGACAGCTCCCAGAGATGGCAAACAGCAGCTGACGTTGACGAGGCGGTGTTAGCAGCAGTGTCGGGAGGCAAGTGATTTGATTTTCAAACCGCCACGTACGCTACATAGGTGGTCCTTTGTGTAGATGGCCACAGCCATTGGACCACGGCGGTCATATTATCCAACGTTAGCCCATGGCTGTGACTGCCGTGGATGAATCCGTCTACCAAGCAGTTTCAATTAGCCGGCAGTCGGCGAATCAGCATGTTCTATTAGCGAGGTCAGGCATCCTCATAGGCGGTCTTCTATGTAAAAGGACAGACCTTGGACTGTGGCGGTTACATTATCCAATGTCAGCCTATGGCTGTGACCGCCATGGATGAAGCTGCCTACCGCGCGGTTGACTTCCACCAGCGGTGGGTGATTGTGCATGTCCCATTAGTGAGGTCAGGCATCTGCCATGTTTGTGCTGAAACCCACATTAACAAGTGATCTACTAAGTGCATCTCCACCACTACAAATATGTTGGAATAAGTCACCTGATGTATGACCCCATTCCTCTGCCTATAACAATCCTCAAACGTCAGAGTAGTGCATTCCTGTGCATGAACACACAATTACCGCGGTGCACTGTAAACCGGCAACACAGTAGTAATATATGCAATACTGATTCCACAACATGATGGCGTCCATCATACAATGTCAGTTTGTATGATGTGCACAGTGCTATTACAGACACATGAGGAGTCCAGATTGGGGATGTTAGATGAAAATGTCAGTAATGGCAATTGATCCCATTCATGCGGGCGACTCCTTATTTCTCAGTACAATCAATGTCTTACTTTAAGCTGTTTTCTGCTTAGATTTGCCTCTCCTACAACAGTGGTCAATGGGGGAAAACTCTCCTCCAGATCATTGTCCTGCATGTCTTTGACTTTCCTCATCCCAAATGTTGATGTGTATGCAATTGAATCTTATGCAATCCTGATGGGAATTGCTGTGTACTACTGACATATGCTGGTATGTGTGGTCACATGACTTTTGGGTTTGTCTTGGTAAATGCTAGTGTGGACACTGTGACCAATATCCATATGTCTGTACACTTCACACATAGGTACCCTGGCAGAGGGAGTAGACGACAGCCTCCAGTATACCGGCCATTTCCAGACCTTCAAACTATGTAAGAATGAGACATAATCAGGATGTTTTGTCTTAATAGGCAGACAATACATGATTTATGTGACCAGTTGGAGACTCATTTATGTACTCCAAGGAACTATCTCACATCTCTGACACCAATGGTGAAACTCATGGCAGCACTGCATTTCCTGGCCACAGGTTTCTTTCAGTACACTGTGGCTATATCTGATGGAATGTCACAACCTATGTACAGTGGCGTACTATGTGATGTGCTTTCAGCAATTAGGAGACACATGGACAGCTACATCCAGTTCCCCAGACATGAAGATTTGGCCAATTTGAAGGGTGCCTTCTATGGATTTGGTCGCATCCAACAGGTGGTTGGAGCTATTGATGGATTGCAGAACTGTCTGTTACGCTGTTGTGTTTCAGCAACTAGCAGCACAGCAATGTCGGTGAAAGCCATAGAACTTTATTCACTTGAAACATTTTTCATCCACATAATCCATTTTTAGTCCGTATTTGTCCTTGTTTGTCAGAGCTTCCTGCGTGTACACGAAGACTGCGTGATTTATAAACTTTAAATGCTCAAGAAATGCCCATCCGGGCATTTTTCAACAGCACATTTCAATTCACGACACATCCCAGATGAGATTAGAATTCACCCAATGCAGAGTGGGCTTTACAGCCCTTCGTCAGGGGTAGCTGTAATATAAAACAATCCATCAGCAAATATACTTCATCTCCCAGAATTCCGTGCATCAATAATCCCTTCAAGCTATAAACATGCTGTGCACCAAATTACTATACAAACCCAACATACCCGTAACTCCACCACCTAGAAAACGTATACCCAAAATCCAAATCAAATGTTGTATTTCTCAAAAATACAATGCAGAAATTTCCATACTCCAGCACCATGCCTTCAGTGCACCCCAGCTTAACCCCATACATGTGAATAAATAAACTGTGCAACGACCTGCAAGCACCAACCGAATCCAAATGAAAAAATAATAAATAAACTCACAGTGCTCCACGTTTATATTCACAATCTAACTCTCTCAACACCAAAATCGGCAGCGTAACCTCGCAAATTTGGCTGCCAAACACCAACTGAATAGTGCTCCAAACCAACTAGTTATTTATCGACCATTAGTCAGCGCCCCAGGTGAAGCCCATCCATTTAAACATAACGTGCATTTTAAACCCTCTGTCCCCGTGGAAGCAAACCACCAATAAACATAAAAGAAATATACAGACTGTATGCGCTCTCAAACCCCTGTAGTGCCTACTTATATTATAGTTGACTGAACCTAAATTATCTAACAAATCAAAAATCAAAATGAAAATAAACAGCCTGGATTTCTATCGTGAACCAAGAAATACTATCTAAATGTGAAATACACAACTGTGTAAACCTAAGGTGCAATAATATAAGTGAACAAGATGCAGCTTGAAAATAAACATTTTGTAAAAATCCTTCAATCGAAAAACAATACTAAATATCAAAAAATTGTCCAGTATTCGATGGTATAAAGATGACTCCCACTGATGGACTCAGTGTACCTCAGGAAGTTACAAGATAACTTTTCAACTGTTCATTTTCGTCCTCAATCGGGCGCAGACCTTCGGAGGGACAGTAATGTACAATACTTGAAACAAATGATAGAATGCACACCCATTGATGGCACACATATTGCCTTAGTACCACAGAAAGTCAGAGAACAGGTTTATAGGAAGAGGAAGCACTTCCATTCTATCAACATGCAAGTGGTTTGTTTTACAGATTTATACATCTCACACATCTGTGCCAGATTCCCTGGATCTGCCCATGACTCCTTCGTACTGCGGAACAGCACCATACCCCAGCTGATGTTACAACTACTACCGGAGAGGGCCTGGCTTGTTGGTGAGTATGATGTGTCCAACCTTTGTATGTGTGATGTCAGGTCATATCTTCTGAAAGTGTGTGAATAATTATTACACTCCTGTTTGTCTTCCATCTAGGAGACTTAGCGTATCCCAACCGCCCATGGTTGTTGACACCCCTGAGGAATCCGACAACTCCAGGGAAAGTCTGCTTCACTGAGGCCCATGGAAGAACATGGCAGCCAGTGGAGCGGGCTTTTGAGCTCCTGAAGGCCAGATTCAGATGTCTGGACAGGACTGGGGAAGCCCTCCGCTACTCACATGGGAACGTGTGTCAGATCACCGTCACCTGCTGCATGCTCCATAACCTCGCACTGCGACGGAACATCCCACTCATCGCAGATTCAGGAGACTAGCAGGATCCACCGGGTGAGGATCCTGAAATGCCAAATGATGATGATATTGGTGAAGAGAAAGGAGTTGACATGCGTCAAGAGCTCATCAATAACTTCTTCTCATGAGTGTAAGTATGCTGTGAGATATCATGACTTTGACTGTTGCAGTGACTGTTATTGTGATGCTAAGAGGAGGACATTCATGGATACATGCCAGGTATGTACAGATGTGGGAAACTCTATGTACGGCTGTTTGTGGAGAAAGGTCTGGACACATACACACATTGTTGATGTTGCTTTGTGTAGGTGACATTTAACCATGTACTGTGTACTCCAGAAGTGGACTGTGATTGGTGTCATATGTATGGTTTCCTAGCTGATCTCTTTGTATTGGTCTGTTGTAAATACCTTCATTATGTCATCTTCATTTGGACATTTCAGAGTTGTGACATCAGCAGGTATATGATGCTGTATTGAAGTATGAAGTGGACATGGATTGTTCCTGGGAATGTCTGGCACAGACTTTGGGTGTACTACTCCGTACCAAGCCAGCTTGCACAGCGATAGTATGGAAGTTGCTAAGGGCCTTTTTAAGAGTTTGGCAGAGTGGGAGCAGAACCTCCCGCTCCCACACCGCCAAACACATGTTTGATCCGCCCACCACATTAGGAGTTTTCTCCTGTCTGGCCCCTTTGTTTCCTTGCCGCCACACTTTTCATGGCGTTTGCACCACCATGAAAAGTGTGATTGCGAGGAAACTCGCAATATGCTATCTCTGATCCCCGGCAGTTCCAGTGGTCCCAGGGCGGCCCGACTGGCATGGTCATAATAGCGCAGGCGAAAGACCACCACTGCCGCGCCCCATTGAGTCAGTCCATCCATGGACCACCAGACTCGTAATAAGGCCCTATGACTCCATTGGACTAGTTCCCTGTTATGTGGTGGTCCTTTTGCAATATGTGTGCTATCATGTTCTCCATCCAATGTTGTTGTTGCACAAAATCATGCTAGTCTCCCTTCACATTGCCTAAGTCCTCAATGTGTATGAACTGGATGTAGCTGTTGATGTGTTTTATCATTGTATGCCGCAGTGCTTGTGACACACCACTGAAATATGTTTGTGACATTCCACCAAATGCAGCAACACTGGATTGGAATGAACCTGTGCTCAGAAACGTTTGTACTGCCATGTTTTGTTTTCTTGTTTTCAATGAAGTAGGATTCCTTTTGTGAGGCTGTCGATATGGCTCCAGCTGATGACATGAACATATTGTCATTTGCCTAATCTATCTGGCATTGTCAGATGTATCCCCTCTGACTATGTTGTTGAGGTCTGCAGATGACATTTGTGGGCACTTACACAGATCAGTTAGTGATGTAATATTTAGCTTTGTTATTGACATTATGCCTGCGTAAGGTTGGAACTATGGAATAAAGATGTTAAGAGACTGTACACTTGTATGTATGTGTTGGGGTGACATGGTTGTGATACTCAGTTGCAAATTGTTGGCATTCTACATGTCCATGCTTACACAAGTAGCTTCTACTTACATTTGGTTATTCACAAGGGGATAACTTCATAATTTGCTAGATGTGAATGATACTACATGATCTAAAGATTTGCAACAAGTGAATTTATTGCAGTGCACAATGTGAAGAAAAAAATAAACAATATACAGACAAATAATAAAAACACAGGAGTGTAGTAGTCAGTGTTGGTGGATGAAACTATTGTTGTAGGAGCCACATTTTCTGAAGTCCAAAGTCCAACATACT
This sequence comes from Calotriton arnoldi, assembly GCA_963921515.1. Classification (NCBI taxonomy): domain Eukaryota; kingdom Metazoa; phylum Chordata; class Amphibia; order Caudata; family Salamandridae; genus Calotriton; species Calotriton arnoldi. Next base: position 143,919 of record CAWUFW010007587.1, read on the forward strand.
ACTTCCATCAGAACTGGCAAAGTGCACAGGAATAGTCAACAAAGTGAACGTGTTGCACACAAAGGAGGACAGCAGGTGCAACGTTTCTTCCTGGCAGTGATGGGTGCCTTGCCAACTTAACCTCCTGGATGTTTTCTTGGAGGTCCTGGTCCACGATGGGGCGGGGGGATCCACTGCTGCAGGGTCAGGGGTGTCTGAGGAGTCATCCTCTGACAGGACCTCCCTTCCTGCGGCTGCCGCAAATGTAGAAGGACCAGATGTAGAAGGACCACAGGAAGGGCTAGATGGCGGAGGAAATACCCTGCAGAGTGTGATGTTAAATTCCCTCAGCACCCCTATGATCTGGCCCATGTTGCCATTCTGGGTGTCCAGTCTCTGGTCTATGGACCTCTGCAGCTGCTTCATCTCCCGAAGTTCTTCAAGAACCTGGCCCATCACTCCTTAGGAGTCCTCATAGGCTCCCAGGACTCAGGCGATGTTGGTCTGGGTGTCAGTGGCACCAGTGGCCTCACTTTGCGGGCCCACAGTTCCCCACCCACCACCCCTGCCCCCATGGGCCTGTTTCCTTGGGCCAACCTGCCCCCTCCCACTGGCTCCTCCATCCTCAGTGAGAGTGTTGTCAATCCTCACCTCCGGAAGTGAGATTGGGGTGCCCGAGATGTTACTGCTTGTGCTAGGTCCACCAGATGTTGGGGGAGAGGTCAGCAGAATTTGTGCAGCTGGGGTGGGAGGTGTGGTTGTGGGCACAGTGAGACTCACTATTGCCATCTGCCCAGGCTGTCAAGATGGGACAGGTAGGTCCTCCACGTCCCTGTGTCCAGGATATTCTGCATCACTGGAGGCTTGATCCAGAGGGGGAGGTGGAGTCTGGGAAGTGTCCTGACTCTGGCCAGATATTGTGCCTGATTGACCGGTTTAGACATAGAGTAGATTGTTATTATTATAAGAGTGGTATGTACATCCACATCATTTGGTACAAAGTGAGTTCAGGCCTGGAAGGTACAAAAGGGGTGGAGGTTAACATTATGAACTATAGCTGTTGTGTTTGTCTCGTTTGCAAGACATTGAGAGACATCTATTACATGAAGTGGTATTGGCCTGATCATTTGCTGTACTGATATGTTTCATGTTGACATTAGGGATGGACATGGCATCTCCCAATAATGTGAATCCAACACAGTGTAGAAGTTACATGTGTACTAGTAAATTCCAAGTCCTAGGTGTGTCCAATACAGGCATACACCCAACTTGGTAGTAGATTTAGCATTGGTAATTATGTGTGTTGTGCAGTGTCAATGGGTCAGCAGCCATTTCAAATCAGTTGGATTACCTTTATACGTTACTGATATTTCAGGTACACACTTGATATGGTGTCACTCATGGCCTTATTCTTTTCCATTTTTGGAGACGTGGGGAAGTTCAGGCTGAGTAGGCAGACATGCCTGAGCAGAGTACTAGTGTAAGGTGCTCAGTCCATATGAAATTGGGATCAGTGGTGACATGGCTGATAAGTGAGTAAGGACAAACAACACTGGTGCCTCCTGTTCAGAGTTAGAGGTAGCGGGCCTTATGGTAGTTGTTGTTATTTCATTCTCTCCTACCACACACCTGACCAATGGTTAACTGTCTGTGAGGTGAACCTCAGCAGTCACATGGCTGACAAGTGAGTATGGACAAACAACACTGGTGCCTCCTGCTCAGTTGGAGGTAGCGGGCCTCATGGTAGATGTAGTAATTTCATTCTCTCCTACCACACACTTGACCAATGGCTAACTGCATGTGCGGTGAACCTCAGTGGTGACATGGCTGACAAGTGAGTATGGACAAACAACACTGATGGCTCTTGTTTAGAGTTCGAGGTACAGGGTTCATGGTACTTGTACTCGTTTAAATTGTGACTTGCCACCACTAGCAAAACTAGTTTGTGTTACATACCTGTTTGCAAAATGCAGTTGTGCTTGCCCACACAATTAGACATTTGCACATATTATGGATCCGGGGATGATGATTTGATGGTAATGCTCTTAAAGACAGCATTACCACGTATGGGATGCAATGGATAATGATGCATGTGATTTTATGTGCAGAGCTACTGATTGTAACTGCCAATCACACATCTCTGATGCCTTGGCTACTGGGAAAGGTAGATGAGAAACACCAGAGTAAGAGCTGTGAAGTATGCAAACAGAACAATTATATGTTGTGTCAGTTGGTGAGGTGTTACTTACCAGACTCCATTCCCCCCAGGTATTCCTGACAAGCCCTCAGAATGCAGGATGGGGTGCACCTATTTCTCCCAAGGTATGAGCTCTAATGGTGGGCCGGGAGGACCACCGCCCGTCTTCTGGGCCGCAAAGTAGTGCCTGGAGGCCAGCTTCTTTACCCTCGCCCTCAGGTCGTGCTACCTCTTCCTGATGTCCACCTTTGTGTGCAGGGTGGTACCTACAGCATTCACTTTGTTGACTATCCTGTCCCAAATTTCATTCTTTCTAGTGATAGAAGTTTGTTTGACTTGGGCTCCAAACTATTGTGGCTCTACTGTAATGATTTCATCCACCTTCACTGACAACAATTTTTGGCAGGTGATATGTTAATTAAGTAAAGTGAGTGACAGTGAAGAAAACGGAAATGGAGTTACAACAAGAAATTAGGTAGAAAAATATGCAGAAAAAGTGTGTGGAGTGTGTATGTTGGGACTGTGTGAAAAGGGATGACTTATCTGACCAATATTTCTGCTCTGACTTGATGTGCTGCAGTGGAGAGGCAAAGGATCATGGTTTGGGATGGGGTGTGTTTTATAGTGTGATTTGTATCTGTTTCCACTTTGGCAATGGCCATTGGATGTGTTGATTTTTTCTGCATCCAATGTGCACTTTTGTGCTGCTTTGCGGTAGCAGTAGTGTGGTGGTCTAGCGCTGTCATGAAACAGTCGCCAAGGAACCGCCAGTACATCAGTTTACTTGTAGTATGCTCGGTGGTGGTACCACAATCCTCACAACGTCAGAGTCCCTATCAGCAACATTTCCGACTGTCACCGGCATGCGAAGGCTACTCAAACCGTCGCTGCCCATATGGAGAACAATGCGACCGGTCGGTGGTTCAGCCTGCATGCCTCATAATACAGTGGGAATAACTTCGCGGCCTCAGCTTTCAGAATCAGACCATGGCCATGGTGGTTGGATGGTCGGTCGAATAGGCATCATAATCAGTCCCAAAGTGTCAATCAGGGAAACTGCAGGACTGTCAAAAAGAAATCAATATCTGGGGCACATCATTGTGAAGGGAGCTAAAAGGTGTTACCAACAATAGTGGAAGCAATCTTGCAGATAATTACACCAAGAGCTCAGATAGAGATTAGTTTTTGGGAATGGTTGGCTACTGTAGACAGTGGATACCAAACCTTTCCTTGGTGGCAAAGCCTCTACTGAGGCTGACACATAGAGATGCATCTGATCTGATTACGTGGGACAATGAATGTACAAAAGCATTCCTGTAGATTAAGGAAAATCTGTGTCGCACCGCGGCACTAGGAATGCCAGTTTATACAAAATAATTCACGTCATTTTGCAGTGAGAGTGATGGGTGCGCTCCTTCAGTTTCGACACATGGTGGATCCCGAAAGCCTGTTGCCTACTTTTCTACCTCCCTTGACCCTGTAGCAGCAGGACTTCCCAGTTGTCTTAAAGTGGTGGCCGCTGTAAGTACTAGACTGGAAAAGAGCATGGGATACCCACTAACTGTCATGGTCCCACACTCTGTGGAGTTGTTGTTAACATGAACAAAGACCTAATACATGACCTACAAAAGGTTAACACACCATGAACAGAGTATCCTCTCCTCATCAGACAATGTTGTTTAGAAATGGTGCACAGAATTGAACCCTTCAACGTTATTGCTTGTAAATGATGATGGTAATTGTGATGAAAGTGAACGCGACTGTCTAGATGCCACGGAATTGTGCACCAAACCCCGCCCTGACATTAAGGATGAACCTCTGACTGATCCTGATTATGTGTTATTCATATATGGCTCATGCTTGCGAGATAATGTTGGTACACACAGAGCAGCATAAGGTGTGTGCACCATAAATGATGTGGTCAAAGCTTCATGGCTTCAAAAAGTCTTTTCTGCCCCAATTGCTGAAGTGATTGCTCTTGCTAGAGCCTGCAGCTTAACTGCTCAAATGAGAGTTAACATATTTACCGACAGCCAGTATGGGTTTGGTGTAGTCCATGATTTTGGACAGTTGTGGTCACAGAGAGGTTTTCTTACATCCTCAGGAACCCCTATAATGAAAGGGATGCGCATTAACGACCTACTGGATGCTCTGCAGTTGCCAGAAGAGATCGCTGTGGTAAAGTGCAGAGCACATCAAGGAGGAAGCTGATAGGTTGCCATGGGCAACCGAAATGCTGACACAGTAGCCAGATACTGCACTCTGCTTGTATGTTCATTTAATGGAGGTTTCACTTGTGACTCTGAGTCTGAAGAGGAGAGCTCTTTTGCAGTCTTGATGATACATGGGATGAACTGAAAACGGGTGCAGGAAAATGTGTCAGAAGCAGATAAAGTTGGATAAAGGCAGGTTATGTGAAGAATGCCAATGATATTTGGATGTCAGCAGGTGGGAGGCCGGTAGTACCTGATAGCTTGTTGTTTCCAATTACACAATGCTTCCATGGATACACACACTTAGGGAGAGATGCACTGGTGAGACTTTTCAGACAGAATTGGTATAACCCCAGATTCAAGATGCTGGCAAAAGTGGTTTGCCATCGGTGTATAATTTGTCAACAGTTAAATGTAGGGAAACAGACACAAGTCACTCTGATACACCTAGGGATATCAGGTGGCCCATTCAACAGGATGCAGATGATTTCATCGAGATTCCCATCCATATGAGTCTGAGATATAGCTTGGTGATCGTGTGTGTCATCTCAAGATGGGTGGAAGCCTACCCAAGTAGAAGATGCAACAGTCTCACTGTAGCGAAGTTGTTATTGCGTGAATTGATACCCAGGTTCAGCATTCCAATTTCTCCTGAGTCAGATAGCGGGACAGACTTCAACAACCAAGCTATGAAAATGATCTGCACAGCCTTTCAAATTGAACAAAGATTATAATGTAGTTACAGACCAGAAGCCTCTGGGATCATTGAACAAATTAACGATGCCATCAAATCTAGACTGTGCATCCACCTCTCTAAAATGGCTAGATGCTTTTCCTTTGGTGCTAATGAGTATTCGGAGGACGCCTGACAGTAAGACGGTGTTATCACCCCATGAGATCTTAATGGGCAGGGCAAGGAGATTACCTGCCATTCCTGCAAATGCTCTCATAAATATTACTGACAATATTATTTTGGATTACTGTAAAGGACTGGCTGATGTATTCCTTTCTGACTCTCATCAGGTCTCAGCTGCCACACAAGATCCACATGAAGTTAATAGTTTTATAATTTTATTAAATTAATACTTGTGTTAAAATAAGGTATAACCTCAATCCTTGCGCTTGGGTCATAATCAAGAAGCACGTTCGGAAGACTTGCCTTGAATCCAGATGGAAAGACACCTTTCAGGTGATCCTCACTACACATGCAGCTTTTAAATGTGCTGGAATCCTGAACTGGATTCATGCCTCACACACCAAGAGTGAGCAATCCAGAAGAAGTGCCTTTGGTCTTTGATCCTGAGCAAAGAGCATTGTTGGTTGCACCAAAAGTCGAGAGACCGCACAGACCAGCAGCACCTTTGCCAGTTCAGCAGCAAGAGGATGAGAGGCGTCAAGACCAATTGACAGAAAACCAAGTGCAAGAACTTGAAATAACACAAAGTGGCGTGGAGATCTTTAATGAAAAACATGAATCCTGAACTATTTGAACCTCCCAGAAAGAAAAAAACAAAACAACAACAAACGGAAAATAAGTGGGAAGATCTGAGGCTGAACAGAAAAAGAAAGAGACTTGAACATATTTTTTATTTTTATTTTTATTTTTACAGAATACCAAACTAGGCCCGATCTGAAAGTTATAGAAGAGTAGGGGCAACATTTTAGACGAACACGGAATAGGGATTGTCTGGTTAGAAGCTTGAGTGAAGAAAAAAAAAGGAAAAAAAACTGTTTACTAAACTTTGCTACAAGCTATTAGACTAAGTGCTTCGAACTGACTCAGAGAATATGCTGCATTCGAAATAAATGTAAATATATTATGGGATACATTTTTGTAATAACAATAATAATGATCACTATAGTACTCATAGGATTTTATCTAGCACCAGAGTCAGAGCTTAGAGCAAAGAACGTTACTAATTCGCACAATCACAACCCTAAAGAAGACCCTTTTAGTTACAAGAAAAATGACTATTCCACTAATGTCTATTCTAGGTTAGTACATGAATATACTAACACCATGAACACAAAGGTCTGCTATGTATGTGCACACTTACTTACATCAGTGTCAGAAGAAGTTACCTACTACCATATGCCACTATCTTATACTATTTCTTTCAGTATCCTATTATCATTAGTTTTTAGTTCAGGACATTTTGAGTATTTGTATTCAAATCATGATCTAATACTTTTCAGTGTACCATTAATAGAAAGCATGAATCTACACTCACGCAAAGGAAATGGATACAGCATGGTAAGGGAAAATGTGGGTGTATAAAAGACAGACACCTAAAAGTACCAGACATGTAGGGACTTGAACACACTTTTGAATTGGCACGTGGATCTTCGCAAATTTTGCAGGAAAACGAATGTGGTGGGATTATGATGGGCTTCTTTCCTTTGCCTTTACATGGCCGTCCGACTGCCATGTAAAGGCAGACGGAATCGGACTTTGGGGGCCCCTGGTAGGTCCCCAACCCCGTGGGCCTCCGCTATGGGCCCAGTGGGGCATATGTAGTGTCCCCCCAAACCTCCATGCACTATGTGCCAGACATCACATGGTGCCTGGCACACAGTGCATGGATGTTTGAAAACTGCTCTTTTGCATTGTGGCTTATGTTGCAGCCCTTTTCTTTGGCAGCAGCACAAGCCACAATGCAAAAGAGCAGTTTTCCGACCGCCTGCATGGCGGTCGCATTGTAATTGGGCAGGTGCAACCACCGACATGTAGTCGGTCAGACACCTGCTCGATACGTTGGCGGTTGGACGCTTATCCAACTGCAATCGTAATGAGGCCGATAATTTTAAATACACGAAAACATCATAATAATATAATTTAAAACAATATAAATAAACTGGGAAGAGGAGTTGGCCTAACGGCTAGGGCGGTCGACCTCGAATCTGGGGAACTGGGTTCTAGTCTCGGCAATGACGCTGAACATCCTGTGATTCTGGGCAAATCACTTAATCTCCCCGTGCCTAACAAAAATTAATGTGTCCTCTTTTAACGCAACTGGTGCTATGTAAAGCGCTCTGATACCCAATACGGGTCAAGTTCGCGCTATATAAAACTCCGTAAAATAAAAATATATTTTTTTTAAAACTATACAATTCTAGCAATGATACATATACTATTCACACTCACGCCTGTGCAACAGTAGGGAAAGTGTTAGGGCCTTATTACGACTACTAGTCGTGGTGGCGGTTTGACCACCGCCACACTGCGAGGCCACCCTCAGTATTATAAGTGTGGTGGTTGGACCGCCACTGAACCACTGCTACCACTGTGGATCAAGGATCCTGCGGAAGTCTGGCAGCTGTTCGAGGCCAAAATATGCTGGCGTTGCCGCAGTGGCACCGCTGAGCATATTTTCAGGTTGCCTCACTTTCACACTTTTCATGGCGGTTGCACCAGGTGGCGGTGAGGCAACAAAGATGGCTCTAACGGGCTCCCTTGTGCCTCTGTGCACAGGGGAGCATCCAGGGGTGCATATTTAGTGCCCCCTTGTAAATCTGCACCCTCAATTCCTGCACGGGAAGGAATGCACAACATGGTACATTCCTTCCATTGCAGGAACGTGCACTGGCTGTCCCGCAGGGGTGCTGTTCAAGGCTCACAATGAGCCTGATAAACAGTACCGGAGTGGGACCCCCACCAGACTACAAATTTACTTGTAATCTAGCGGGTAAACGGCGGTGAGTTTCGGCAGTCTTGGAGTGGAGCTGTGGAGTTCCACCCGCTCCAGGACCGCCAAAACTCGTAATAAGGCCCTTTGACTCAGGAGGGGTAACATTTACTCTTCCCACTCCAGTCGGTGCAACAGTAGGTAAAGCGTTGGACTCAGGAGGGGTAAAATGTACTATTCCCAGAGGGGCGTGGAGCTCTTTTTAATATTTACAGCCTGTTTTCGTCGTGTTTTGGTGTGGCTGCATCCCCCTATGACATTCTTGAAGGTTGGAGCGACATTTTGAGCTGCTCTGACTCTGTTTGCTAGCCTTGTCGACCCAGAGCCGCGACGGTGAGATTCCTCTACTCAGACGCGAGCAGCCGCCATTTACAAGCCTGCTGCTCGCACTCCATGGCCTCCTGGTGAGCTAATACCGGTGTGTCACTAATTAACGCCCAGCAACGTTTCTCTTTCCTCTCCCTTCACAGCAATCACTCTCATTTCATCATATTTGCTGTGCTTATTTTGGCACTTCATCAAAATGTGTTTCTTTTTCCTGCCATATAAAGGCTCCTTTTTTCTTATGCTGTTTTCACACAGCATATTCTACATTGACATTGCCTTGTGTGTCACATGCTGGGTCCTTGAATATTTTACAGCTTTTAAATTTTTCCTTCACTCTGGATATTGGTCACATGAGCCTATAATTATTTTTCCTTCACGTCTGTATTCCTCCACGCATTCCTTATGCAGCATATGGGCAGGCTCAGACCATCACTGAAGTTGGTACATCGTCCTCTTCATCACGCCACTATGGCCAGTGATATTTTAGCCTCCGTCAAGCCTTTGTCTTCTGGCACAGAACCTAAGAGGGTGAAAAATGACCCCCCCTCACCTATTTTGTGATCTCCTAACCCTGTTCTTGACACTATCCTTGATGAGGTGAGGGGTTTAAAGTCTTTCATGTCCACTTCTAATGAGAAACTCCAACAGATGGAGGACAGCTGGATTAATATGGAAGCGAAGGTGTTCGATATGGAGCAACGTATAAGTGACCTGCATGATGTTTCCACCAAGATTCCTACCCTGGAGCATGAGATTCAATGACTCAAGTTGGATACTGAGGATCTTGAAAATCGTAATAGACGTAATAACCTCTGTCTATATGGCTTAACAGAAAATTTGGAGGGCCTGGACCTTCTCCTTTTCTTGAAGAGGTTCCTGCCTGAGCTCCTAGACCTTCCATTTGAGCCTCCACTGAATATTCAACGTGCACACTGTCTTGGTCACTTTCAACCTCACTCTTAAAGACCTAGAGGTAATATAATGTTACTCTTGGTATCCACAGACCTCATCCGTGTGCTGAAGGCAGCAAAAGTGAAACGTTGTCTTATATGGTCTGGCCACACTATTTATCTCTCTCAGGATCTCTCTAATGCCACCAATGCCAGAAGGAAGGAATGTCTTGCTCTTCACCCATTGATGAGACAGTTGCATATTCTTTATGGCATTTTACAGTCTTGTCTATGTAAAATTACTCATGAGGGCACTACTCGTTCTTTTGATGATCCTGTCAAACTAAAGTCCTTTCTCCAAAGTCTCTCTCCAAACTCTGTGGATACTTCCACCCAGCGCTCCTAACTTATTCTAACTATGTTCTGTTACTATTAAACTCTTTCTTCCTTTTTTTCTATAATGTTCTATATGGCTGTTATCTCATGTATATCTTAGTTTCTTTCCTTCTGTCCCTCTTCTTGTCCTCGGTGCTGTTACGTCCCATGCTTATTTCTTCTACTCTTCGTCTTAGATCTGGATCTCTTTCCTTGATCTATCTCTTTTTCTTACTATCACTTTTTCTTCCTATGTTATATTAGTTGTTTGTTCTTTTTTTCTATTCTGTATGATGAATGTTCTCTTCTTTTTACTTGTTGTTGTTCATATTGTGTTCCATGTTTTTTAATAAATGGTGTCTTTCTTTTTTCAGCAGTGTTTATGCAGTGTATCAACTGTATCCATGTATACATCCCACCTCCCAATATGTGTAACGTTATCTCGTGGAATGTTCATGGTCTAGGACATCCTGTTAAAAGACAAAAGGTACTCTCTCATTTATCCAGATTGAATTCACATGTTTCTTTTTTGCAGGAAACTCATTGTGATGATGTAGAATCTCTTAAATTAAAGCAACAGTGGGTAGGCCAAGTTTTTATTCCCCTGCATCCAATCGTAAAGGTGGTGTTGCTATCCTTTTTCATAAATCGTTACATGTACAAATTTTATCAACTCAATGTGATAGTGATGGATGTTGGGTAATGGCTAAGGTTGTCATTCATAACAGGGAAATCATTTTATTTAATATTTATGGTCCTGTTAAACCGATTCCTGATTTTTGGAATAACATTAAAATTTTATTAACCTCCCTTGATAACCCTAACATCATTGTTGCAGGTGATTTCAATAAGTGGTTAGACCCATTTACAGACAGACAATCTAAATGTAAATTCAATCCCGACAGATCTCACAGAGCATTTCAATCTGCCATTGCCACCCGTCTATTATTCGACGTTTGAAAAACCTGTAATCCTGACTCTTTTGAATTCACATTTTTCTCCAATGTCCACCATACTCGTTCTAGAATTGATTATATTTTGGTCAGTAAACCTTTACTTCCCTCCATCCAATCTTCCGAGATTGGTTCTATTTTTATTTCTGACCATGCTCCTGTCTTTTCTTCATTTGACCTCCCCTTGAACAATCCTAAAACTGGCCGATGGAAATGTAATAATTTTCTTTTATCAGATAATAATTTCATATCTGAAGCTACTACTTTTATCAACAATTTTTTTTAAATCAACCAACCTTCAGATACATCTATCCCTAATACTTGGGATGCCTTTGAGGCCTCCTTCCGTGCCTTCACTATAGCTTATACAGCAAGAAAGAAAAAAAACAACCAGGCCAAATATACAACTCTACTACAACAACTCAAAACACTGGAACATACTTACTTTTCATCTAAATCCTCCTTGGTACTGCATGAGTTAATTAAAGTCTAGTCTGCTCTTAACAAACTTGCCACTGTTGATGCCTGCAATATTCTTCTTAAAGTTAAATCTAAATATCACGGAGGTCAAAATAAAGCAGGCAAGATGCAGGCCAATTTTTAAAAAATCAAATCTGAACGTAAAAACATTGGTCTCATTCTAAATGAGCTTACCAACAAAATGGTGTCCTCTGATACAGATATTTCTACCACTTTTCAAGAGTATTATCAGTTATTGTACGCTGAGACACGAACCCCCTCAGATCAGAATATGCACGCCTTTTTTAATGGTCTACCTAACCCCCCATCTTTATCTGAAAAATGTGATTTATTGGGAGCTGAGATAACTCTCCAAGAAATAACAGATGCCATCAGATCCTTAAAGAATCTAAGACCCCTGGTCCTGATGGCGTTTCGGTTGAACTTTATTCCGCTTTTTCTTCCATTTTTGCCCCTAAACTTCTCGAACTTTTTAATTCCTTCCTCACAGACTCTAAGGCCACTGGTGCCCTTCTGGAAGTCCTGATGGTCCTTATTCCCAAACCCGATAAAGATCACTCCCTTTGTAAAAACTATCGTCCTATTTCATTAATTAGTTATGATTGCAAGATATTTGCCAAAATCCTTGCCTCCCGTCTTGAGACTATTGTCCCATTACTTGTCAACACCGATCAGTCTGGTTTTGTTAAGGGCAGACTGGCTGCTGATAATGCTAGAATGTTATCTAATGTCATCGCTTTTGGTGAAAATATCAATCTCCTCTAGCTGCAGTGTCTCTCAATGCCGAAAAGGCATTCGATCGTATTAATTGGCAATTCATGTTTACTACTCTTCAATGGTATGGTTTCGGACCAAATTTCATCTCATTAGTACAATTATTATATTCTGCCCCACGTGCCAGTATTTTTGTTAATAACCACTTTTTCAAATATTTTCAGCTGCATAGAGGTACCCAGCAAGGATGTCCTCTTTCACCCTTGTTATTTGTTTTGTGTTTAGAACCTTTCCTTGAACGCATCTGTGTTAATTCACTTATCTCAGGTTTTGTACATTACTCTATTGAAACTAAACTGTCAGCCTATGCTGATTATATTTTGGTTTATATGTCTAACCCCCTCTCCTCCCTTCCTCCCTTTTTACACGAAATTCAATTATACTCTAGCATCTCTGGATATAAATAGAATGTTTCCAAAACAGAAGTATTACCTTTAAACTCCTCATGTTACCAATATATGTTCGTTAACACCAATTTCACTTGGTGTCCTACCAAAATAAAATATCTTTGAATATGGTTCTCCTCCACTGTTTCAAACACAATTAGTTGTTTGTTACTGCCTTAATAACCACACTCCAGAGATTACTTCTCGCTTAGTCGCCTCTCTAATTATCTTGGTGGGGTAGATTGGATACTATCAAGATGATGATTGTTCCCCATGTCCTTTATACACTCTCCATGTTACCTTTTAGGATTCCCATTTCTTATTTTTCTCAAATTAATTCAATCTGCACCAAATGTTTATGGAATAATAAACACCCCCGTATTGCCCTAGCGAAACTCAAACGTCCCAAGAATGAGGGTGGAGTTCATTTTCCTGATTTTAAACTATATAATTCTGCATAAGTTGCCTTAACTCATGAATTTGGTGAGACTCCCATGCCACGATGGATTATATTTGAACGCTCCTTATTGAAAGATTTTTCATTTGAAAATATAACTTATATGTCTAATTGCACTTTTATATCAAATAACCCTATACTGAAATACTCCCAACAATTGTTACATAATACATTGTCTATAGGTTTGATCCTCATCAATGTTTTTTGACTTCCTCCAGTTAGTATAATAAATGTATTAAATTTAGGTGTAAATCGTTTTACTACAAACACTGGAAGGAGAAGGGCCTTATGTTTATTTATCAGCTTGTCCAACATAATTCTGTTATTCCCTTCTCCCAATTGCAATCACAATATAACTTACCAAATTAATTGCTCCATGAGTACCTTTTAATATTGTCTTCTTTGCAGTCTTACTTAACAACTAATAACTTCCCCCAACTTCTCCCTCACTTATTCCCACTACACCATTATACAACATTTCTCATGACTTTATACCCAAGGCTGCATTTATCTTTAAGATGCTGTTGTCACCTATTACTGAAAGATCCAAAACACCTAACGAGTTACTCTGGGAAGCTGATTTATCCATTTCATTTCATATCCCTACTTGGGATAAATTTTGGCTTAAATTATTCAAAACATCTAGAGCAGCTCGTATTACTCAATCCTTATACTTCATTTATAACAGAGCTCTTATTACTCCTGAATGTATATCCAAGTTCTCTCCTCCCTCCTCTCCCTTATGCTGGTCTTGCTCTTCTTTTACAGGGAATTTAATTCACCAATTATATGAGTGTTCTAATGTGTTAAAGTTTTGGGAATCTACTTGGGCAAAGTGTCTGGAAATCAGTGCAAAAGTTTTCCTTGGTACTGCCTGGCCAGATTTTGACAATATTTCCCCTAAGCCTATGTTATTTGATCTTTTTATTGCTATTGAATTTAAAGTGATTCTGTCCTGTTGGAAAGATACCTCTAAATTATCAACATTAAGATGGTGGAATTTTATATGTGATGAACACAGAATTGCTTATGTTTCTCCTCTCTCATTATCCCAGAAAATTAAATCTGATCTATTGTGGCTACCTTTTACTTCATATCTCTCTGTGCATATACCTACATCTTAACTACTATATTATTTATTTATTTATTTATCTATTTATGTATTTACTTTTTTTTCTCTTCTCTTTTTTTCTTTCTCTCTTTTTTTCTTCCTTTTTCTCTCTTCTTTCCTTCTCCTTCTTTCATACTTCATAGTTTTACAATATAGTATGATATTTATTTATCGACCGATATCGTGGTTATTTTTTCCTAAATTCTTTGAATATGTACTATTTTTCTACACTGGTTGTTATTTAATATCGTTAATGTATTGATATCATTGTTAATGTTCTTTTCTCTAAAACTCAATAAAAATTATTAAACAAAAAAAAAAAGTACTATTCCCACTCCGGTTGGTGCAACAGTACGGAAAGCGTTGGACTCAGGAGAGGTGAAATTTGCTATTCCCACTCCAGTCTGTAGAACAGTAGAGAAATCTTGTATTCAGGAGGGATAACATTTACTATTCCCTCTCCAGTTGGTGCAACAGTAAGGAAAGCATTGGACTCTGCAGGGGTAAAATTTACTATTCGCACTCCAGTCTCTGCAACAGTAGGCAGTAGGGAAAGTACTTCACTTCCAACACATACCTTATTTTAATAAAAGTATTATTTCATAAAATTATAACACTATTAACTTAAAATTAAATATATGCATAAAAAACTATTAAACAATTAAAATAATTATAAATTGTTTAAATAATTAATATAAGAAAAAAGTTATTTAATAATTATTTCTTTACATTCCCATGCTATAGTCTCACATACATAGCAATGCACATTTAACATAGATCTAAATTAAAATATTCTAATAATTACACAATTTACATAATCAATTAACAATTAACACTTAATTCATAATAAATCATTTACAATTATTCAATTATTATTTAATTAACTGCCCACCCTACACCCCTACAAACCCCGCACCTAAATTGTAAATTAAAAAAGTATAATAATTACACAATATGCATAATCAATTAATAATTTATCAATAATTTATAATGAATCAATTATCATTTAATTAACTTCCCACCCTATACCGTTACAAACCTAACCCCTACAATATAACTTAAAAAATATTATTTACATACTTAGGACCTCATTACGATGGCGGTCGGACGAGCATCCGACTGCCATCACTGCTGGATGGAGACCACCCGACATATAGTCGTCAGGTCCACCCATCATATTAAGAACCAACCGCCGTGAAGGCAGTCAAAAACATGCAGTTTACTATTGCAGCTTGTGCTGTGGCCCAGTAAAGGGCTGCAGCACAAGCCTCAATAGTAAAATACATGTCTACAAACATCCATACACTCTGTGCCAGGCACCATGTGGTGCTTGGCTCAGAGTGCATGGATGTTTGGGGGGGTACCACATGTGCCCCCCTGGCCCCATAGCGGAGGCCCACAGGGGGACGAGGCCCTGCTAGGGGGCCCCAAAGTCCTGTTCTGTCTGCTTTTACATGGCTGTCCTAATCTCTACGGCAGTGCCTTCGCAGTCACCACTACCATTGCAGGGTTTAGGCTACGACCGCTGCCCCGACAGGCTCCTTGAGCCTGTCGCAGGCGGCGGGCTTTTCCCCAACTAAAGAGGTCCGACTGCTGGTATCTTAATCTGACGGTCGGACCGATAAACTGGATATCGGGTGGACTGCCACCGACGGCCTGTCAGTAGCAGTCCGCCCAACATCCTAATGAGGCCCATAATAATAAAAGAAATAATTAATATTCATTTAAAAAAATGAATTAATTATACTTAATTAACTTCATACCCTATACCCCTATATACCTCACAAGCCACTAAAGAACTATAAATTACTATTTTACAATTAAATTAAAAATATAAATAACTTAAAATTGCAAACTATATTCAAAAACATTAACAACAATTACCTAAACAATATAAATCATGTACAGTTAAAATATAATTTAAACACATAAAGAATCTTAAAAACTGATATTTCTTACCTTAAAAAAAATCAATATTTTTGCACACGATATTTCTGTGTCACGGCATTAAAAATGTGATATTTCTGCAACTCAATATTTTTAACTTGATATTTTGTCCAAATACCAACTGGGAAGGGATCTGCTAATTTGGCATACTAATTCCAAAAATGTATCATGTTAAAATTATAGATGCACTAACATTAACATCCATACAAAGGGAGAAACGCAGTACAGAAACAGGAACTGTATTAGTAGGAAGCATATTTGGAGCAGTCATTCCACCTGTAGGCATCATCTTAAATGGTGAAAAGATTAGAAAATTGTCAACAGTTGTCGACAAAATGGCAACTAGCACATGCTAGTGATGCATACCGAACTAACGGCTATACGATCGATGGGTTTACAAGACCATATCTCATAAGACATTTTGCTTGCTGAAAATGGTGGAGTATGCTGAATGCCTAAATTAACTCACTGTTGCACATACATACCTGACGAAAGTAAGGAACTAGAAAGCTTTGCAAAGAATATTTAAAGTTTAGAACCTGAATTGCATGATTTGTAAACAGCAAGTTTCTTTGAAAATTTTTGGAAAGGAATTTTATAATTGGCAACTGGTTTTCTGCAGCTGGAAAGGGTATTTTAAAAGCTATATTTATGCCAATAATAATAATAGTGGGGCTTTGTCTTATATTTCTTAACACAATATTCTTCGGCTGTAAATATATGCTTAGAAATAGAAGGATTTAGGACTGACAGGTATTATGAATTATAATTATATGAATTCATTGAAATCTAGAGGTCTGAAAAGAAAAACACAAGACTCAACTGACGATGAAAGCGCACTCTGAAATGGACTCACATGGGAAACATTTAGATGATGATTTTGTAAATCATCAGACAGCGTATTGAGGAAGTTGGAAATTTTATGAAAACCCCAAAAAAGAAATGTGCCTTAAAATTAACATAAAATGCGCAATAAAATAGATGTTAGGAAAATGTGCCTTTATTAAACATGCAAAAGTAAAAATGCTGCCTATTTCTGCAGAAAGTTCTCATTTCTATCATTCTTTCATTGCTAGACCTTACTATTTTTTTATTCTCCTCTATCCCTTTAAGAAAATAAATGCTTTTCACAAAAAATTATCTAATGTTATGACTGAACTATAAAACCTGACATCTTTGTGAAATGTGCTATTTCCTGAAAATTTTCTTTTTCTTTTTCTTCATTCCATATGATTTCACTTTATTTAGATTGTTTACTTTGCCACATATTCATAATGGATAAGTGCATTAATGAAAGAAGATGCTTGCTGTAGCTTAAATTTTGTGATCCAACCAGGACATAGATTAAAATGTTTCATTTCATAGAACGGCTCAATGTTACATGATTGGACACTAAGGGGTCGATTCCGATCTCGGTCGGAGGCGCACCCAACACTATTCGGCCGGGAAAAAAGCCAGGCGAATGCCTGTTTCCCGACCGATTCGCACATTCTTCCGAACGAGCAAGTACGATGCGCACAACTGCATAGATTCCGACCCAGTCGTACTCACCCAATCCAGGTCCTGCTCTCCGACCGAGCCGGATCCGTAAATGCCAAATCGAGTCGCATGGAAGCCAAAATGCAGCCCCGACCGGCCGGACAAGTACGATGCGCTTTCCGTACGCGCCGAACCCGTCGCTATGCACGGCACGTCAAAGCATCCGGGAGAGGCGCACATAAGCTCCGATTCGCGCCACAACACGATCCACAGCTACGAGACGAACACGCCAGCGACGAGGACGAGGCGAAGCAAAGAGAAAGACGAACGAGACGAACCAACTATGAATCCCATCGTGCCGATCCTACCAATACTCTACATCTACTACCGGAACAGGCACGGACGCGTACGGCGCAGAAGGTAAGTCAGACACCTAGCACAAAAACAAACTACACATACCCGACATATCACACACACACAGAGGGATGCAGAAATTACTTACACCAGCAACAGCAGCACCATAGGGGCGGGATGGCCATCACCAATACCACATATACACATAGGGGCCTGGATGCCCACCACTACTCCCACCTATACCCAGGGGGTGCCAGATGCCTACCACTACTACCACCCCTCCCCAGGGGTGCCAGATGCCTACCACTACTACCACCCCTACCCAGGGGTGCCAGATGCCTACCACTACTACCACCTCTACCCATGGGGGCTGGATGCCTGTCACCACTACCACCTCTACCCATGGGGGCTGGATGCCTGTCACTACTACCACCTCTACCCATGGGGGGCTGGATGCCTGTCACTACTCCCACCTCTACCCAGGGGTGCCAGATGCCTACCACTACTACCACCCCTCCCCAGGGGGTGCCAGATGCCTACCACTACTACCACCCTTACCCAGGGGGTGCCAGATGCTAACCACTACTACCACCTCTACCCATGGGGGGTTGGATGCCTGTCACTACTCCCACCTCTACCCAGGGGTGCCAGATGCCTACTACTACTACCACCCCTCCCCAGGGGGTGCCAGATGCCTACCACTACTACCACCTCTACCCATGGGGGGCTGGATGCCTGTCACCACTACCACCTCTACCCATGGGGGCTGGATGCCTGTCACTACTACCACCTCTACCCATGGGGGGCTGGATGCCTGTCACTACTCCCACCTCTACCCAGGGGTGCCAGATGCCTACAACTACTACCACCCCCACTCACAGGATGGCTAATACATGACACAACAAGCACACACCAACATAAACAATGCAACATAAAGACATCCCCCCAACACCATGACAAGCGTGTGTAGACTGTGTCAAATGGCTACAACACTGAACATGACTTTGAACATACAATGTGACCCCCTATCACATGTGCCACACATAAATGTGTGTGGCCCCCACAATGCAAGCAGACCATGACCACTGTGGCAATGGGGTCCAACCCCCATCATCACAGTGACCAAAATGTAAGTGTGGGGCCCATAGCTGAAGCACATCTTGAACATTGTGGCAATGGGGTACAAACCCCCATCATCACAGTGACCAAAAGGTAAGTGTGGGGCCCATAGCTGAAGCACATCTTGAACATTGTGGCAATGGGGTTCAAACCCCATCATCACAGTGACCAAAATGTAAGTGTGGGGCCCATAGCTGAAGCACATCTTGAACATTGTGGCAATGGGGTACAAACCCCCATCATCACAGTGACCAAAAGGTAAGTGTGGGGCCCATAGCTGAAGCACATCTTGAACATTTGTGGCAATGGGGTTCAAACCCCCATCATCACAGTGACCAAAATGTAAGTGTTGACATTGAAAAAGCTGCAACTGCCAAACTGCATGGATGATTCCTGGTCACAGAACAACAAACACATCAGTGGCAAAGTAGTGCTTGTGTCCCATAGCAACATAGATTGGGGGAGGCAAACACTGCAGTGCAAATAAGACATACCTTTGGCCATGTGCAGACAAACATCACCCATGGGGGCTGACACTGTCAACATTCATCAATGGCACAATGACAGAAGTGACCATGATAATGCAGACCCACATATTTGCACCAATGGGCACACAAATGCAGATACCCTGTGGAGACTGTAGATGTGAGGTGAACAGATACCATACCATGGCAGCAATGGGACACACAAACAATGATCATTGTGCTGACTGATGAGCTAGGAGTCCCAGGGACAGCAGGGGAAACCCACCAAACAACATACAGCCAATGGCACACTAAAGACATGCCAATGCAGTGGTGCAGATGCACAAACACAAACAGGCAGACCCACACTGCACATCAAACACAACAGGTGAGGGGGGTGCCAGTGTCCCCAGGCAACCACACAACACATGATGAGGCCTGAATACCAATTACACAGATGTGCATACAGTGCCACACAAAGGTAACTCATGGATCCAAATCCCCTATGTGGGCAATCAGGCATTGTTAGATGAGAGGGAGCACCAATCACACATGTCACACAAGCATGTAGGAACAGCAACTGACACAGCAAGACACAGAGACACCACAGCACTACCCCCAGGGTCCCCACAATGTGGTGACCCTGGGCTGCATTACAATCCCACTGTGATGACAAAGCTAGATGTCGTTCACACTGTGAACCACAGTCATGTGTCCTGAGCAACAAACTACCATCACACCTACACAAGCACAAATCAATCAGCACGGCCAGTAAGCCAAGGCCAACATGGAGGCAGGGGTCTAGCCGTGCAACAACTCTCATCTGCACACACTCAACACCACACACCTCGACCTCCAACAATGTGCAGCAGTGAAGCACACATGCACTGGTGACATTGCACATGCACCCATGACAATCCCATGGGTGGTGGTGGGAACCAAGGTGCAGAAACACATCACACATGGCCACTCAACAAGACCCGTGAATGTCTGACACACTGCACACTACGCTGTACATGGACATGACGGCAATACCACACCAACCAATGGGATCCCAGCCACAGTCCCACACCAATGAAGAAGCCAAGGTCACCCACAAAGAACACACATAGACAACTACCAACATTGCAGCCCTGACCCTGAGGAGTGCCAGCAGTCACTCACACAGCGTGTCACAATCACTGAAAGCTAACACAAACTGGAAATCACATGACAGGTGTAAACAACAAGTGCCAAGGGGAATCCTGACTGTGACCCATCTGCGTCTGCCCACAAACTCAGACCTCACAGTCAACACACCTATGGGTGACACCCTGATGACCAGTAATGTGCCATGCACCCACATCACAGAGAACCCAGGGAGAAGACTTTGGGGGAACATAGGTCAACTCAGCAAGCATCACAAACAGGAACACCACTAGGGACCCCAGCATGCCCAGCAAAATGGAAGTGAACACACAGACATGCTCATACAACACACACCTTGGGCGCAGGCGATGTCACAGGAGTACACACTGCCATGAGGGGACTCCACTCCTGTGTGAGGAAAGCTGTGCCATATGTTGCCACAGTAGGGCTCCATCATGTCAGCAGAACACTTGGTCACACAGTCAACAATTTGCACCAAATGAAGGCTCCCGTCACATCAGCCTGGTCATGGGAGTGTCAACGAAATCATCAGCACAGATCCAACACACATGTATAGCAAGTTGCACTGACAACACAGATGAGTCCTTCCCCATTGATGCCCAAACCTGCATGTCCAGTGGAGATGGCCACACGGTCAGGGAAGTAGAATAATTGAACAATGGCAAGCACAACAGATGTGCAGGGGTGGAAGCCACAGATGTGACATTGCTAATGTAAGTAGGAAATCCCATTGCCAAATATTGAAAATATGACACCCTCAGATGCTGCTAAGGATGACATGGATACACCACAGGATAGGACACATTCCCCCTGGACCCCATGGGTTCCTGAACAGTAACACTTCATTTTAATGAGACCAAATATCACCATCACTGCAGCAAGGGCATGGTTAGCATCATCAACATCATGTACATCAGAAGCAAAAGCACTAGAGAACAGAAAGTCGCTTTATTCAGCATATGTGGGTTCAAAATTTGAAGTCCAGTAAAAAAGAAACTAAGGCCAATGGCCAGTTCATCCTGAAAGTCTAAACAGGGTGACAGTGGCAGATGTCACCCTACGCATGCCTGCACTGATAAAAACCAGGGACAATCCCCTCGGAGAAATACGGGGGGGCAGGCCAGGCACCGCAGGGACAGGATCAGGGCTCACCAGAAGGAGGCAGGGAAGGGGTGGTGGATGGTGAAGAGCCACTGACAACTGCAGTGGAGGTGTCTGACATGGTGTGTGCCGGCACAACTGGGGGGCATGACACTGATGGTGTGGGTGCCGGCAGAGCAAGTGGCAGGGGGAGAAGGCCGGATCTTTTTGGGGATGGTGTATCTGTGGGTGGGGGAACCTGGGGCAGGGTGTGGTGGTGCATTAAAAAAAAATTTAAATGAAACGTTTTGGTTTCATTTTTAAGAGCAGGCAGTGGTCCCTGGGACCACTGCCTGCCCTTAAAAATTATTTCGCATGTATTTGCAAAGGGAAGGGGTCCCCTGGGGACCCCTTCCCCTTGCAAGTGCATTACCCCTTACTTCAAATAGGTGGTAATTGCGAGAGTTTTGCAACCGCAATTGCGGTTGCAAAACATTAGTATATTGTTTTGAGACTCCAAATAGTGAGTCGCAAAACATATTTAGCGACTTGCTAAATGGGCTATGTACATGGCCCAGTATGTTTTTGCATGCGCAAACGGGTTCGCAAAAACGGGTCGTACATCTGGCCCATAGTGCTTACAGACTAAAAAAGATGTACTGTGTAACAACCGAAGTAAAAGGGCAAGTCCTCATGGGAGGTTATAAATGAAGACAAGGCGGTACTAAGGAGGGACTAACAAGCCTATTAACGAATCAGAAGCCAGCATCTACGAAGGGCAATGACAAATATGGGCGGAAAGTGGGCGGGGCTTCAATTCCAAAGTCCAATACAGCATGCAGCAGAGCAGCACTTGCACTGCCCAGGCTCGACCTAAAAAGAATGTTATAGGACTGGTGAAGCATTAGTCAGTGCTGTGCCCCGCCACTGTGAGGAGAAGCACTCGTAGATACGCTATGCATGTTAACTTCCTGAAGTTCTGCGCAAGAAATCGGGTGCCATAAGCCCCAGGTTGTTATCAAATTGTTGGAGCTTGCATTCCACAGAAGCAGTCAGCTTTTCCATACCAAGGAGCTCCTAGAGTTTATAGAGCCAGTCAATGTGAGTTAATACAGGACTTGCTTGGCCACACACAGGACTAGTGAAATGGCCTTCCCCCTTACTGAGCGAAATGGATAGGTCAAAGCATTGGAGAGCCCTAGCAAGATGTAGCTGGAGAATCTAAATATATCAGTGTCATTCATGCTGTCAATGCCCACTAGTATGTCAGCCAGGTATTGATGTAGTTTGGGACAATGCCATAGTAGCTAAGTCAGTGTGCCTGGCTGTCCACGTTTGCGGCAGCATGCGCCATCACCTTCTTGTTTCCACTTGGAGGCCCTGGCTGGTGTATAATACTAATAGTGCGTTATTTTGAGCAGTCTTCTTCTGGGAAGCGCTATTAGCTGAGGTGTAGGATCGGTACAAAATGTCCGACCATTCTTTTTCCATGAAGGGGCACTCACATTCCAGTTCCCATCACCTTTGGGCTGGGGATTTGTTAGGATTTGTGGGGATATTGAGAAAGGCATATATGTAAGAGAGGAAGCTATTACCATTGTGGCAGTTAAGAAGACACTTCCCAAACGTTCTGAGGGGTATGCTGGCTTAGGGGCACAGTAAAGGGTGTGTCACCCAATGTTTGACAGCGATAAAACAGCAGTATTCGATCTCCGGTATTCAATAGTGAGATTTAATTTGTGGAAAGTCAAAAAGGCCTTGTCGGTCAAATAGTTCGCCTATCCGTTTACAGTTGGCTTCTTGCCAGGGCAGGAATGTCGCACACTGCATAGTATGGGGGAAATCCTGGTTCCCAATATTAGGTGTTAGCAGTGAAGTAGGTATGGAGAGTTTCTTGGACACTTTCACTCTGTCCCATGTCCTGATAGTAGCCCTCACGACTGGGGAGATATATAGCCACGGTGGGTGGAGTTTTTGGGCAGCCATGATATTTTACAAATGTGGATGCCAGCAATTGCTTGGTCTATAAAGCATCAGTGCTTTTCTGTGAGCTGCCTATTTCAATCCACCATGTATCTTAATTGTGCCGCTAGGCGTGTTAAGTGCGGAAAGCCCAGGCCTCCCTCCTCTACAGGCAGGGAGGCACGTTTTCTAGCCTTGCCATCCCAAATATGTTTCAATAAGATATTGGAGTTTTTCAAGTACATGTGGGGGTGGCTGCAGGGGAAGGGCTTGCATTAGATAGAGGATCCTCAGAAGAAGAGTCATCTTGATCATTGCTGTCCGACTGAGCCAAGATATGGGACCACCCCTCCAGGACTGAATGTCTGAGCGGGTCTTCGCTAGCAATGCTGCATGGTTACGCTCCTCCTTCTTTTCTATGGTAGGGCATATTAGAAGGCCCAAATATTGGCCTGCTTGTGTTCCCCATGGGATTGGGAAGAGGCTCTCCAGTCGGTTCTATCATCCTGGGGTATGGTGAGATGAGGGCCTGGGACTTCTGTATCTTAAAGCCAGAGACCCTTCTAAAGGTCTCCAATTCTAGCAGTAGCGGAGGCAGAAAAGAGCAAGGTTGTATAATTGCAATCATAACATCATCCCCATAAAGGGAAATTTTATGTACAGGGTGTCCCATAGTAATACCCTTGATCAGGGTGGTACACGCAAATCCATTCTGCTAGGGGCTCCATATAGAGAGCAAATAAAAGTGGGGGCAACAGACACCTCTGCTGTGTTCCCCTTGCTATATTAAAGGGTCTGGACAGCAAGCTATTGATCCGCACTGAGGCCGTGGGTCACGTATGTCTTCACCAAATCCATGTGTGAAAGGGGGTGCATAGTCCCGCCCTCGCAATTATAAGTTGGAGAAAGGACCAGTTTACACAATCAAATACTTTTTGGTGTTGATCGATATCAACAGAGCTGGGGCTCGGGAGCGGGTAAGAGCCGTTTTGTGTTATCAATACCGCTTCTTACAGGTATACATCTGGCTTGGTCTGGTTCAATCAGTACTTGCATGTATAGGCCCAGCAGGCAGCTAGTATGTTTGTAAAACATTTAGCATCGACAACTACGGAGTGAAATGGGTGTGCATGATGTGCATAAGGTGGGGTATTTCCCGGGTTTGGGAATAACTGAGATAATAGCAGCCTTCATTGTTTCTGTGAGAATTCCCTGCTCCCTAAATGAATTGTAGAGGCGGCTGAGGGTTTATAAAAGATGGATATGAAACCATCTTGCCCTGCTCCCTATTCTAACTGAAGCCTTGCTATGGCCATGAGGTCTTCTTCCTCCTTTATGTCCTGCTCCATCTGGATTGCATCCACGTGAGGCAGACATGCCAGAGGTGGCTAGGCCACGTACTCAGCGGCAACTGTTTGACTTAACTGTTCTGCAGAATAGAAGTCAGCGTATAAGCATTCAAACTCTGTCACTATAGCTTCATCTTGGCATGCACATGGACAGTGTGGTCTCTGGAGCTCTGCAATTCTATGTCGTTAGGTTTGGACTCTCAAACGATGAGCGAGTAGTCTCCTGCCTAATACTTTTGCTTAGTGCAGAGAAGGGTGTATTCCGCTTTGTCCATATCGAGTGCTTTACGTTGCTTTCTGGCCAATGCTAGTTGTCGCTTTCCCCTATGAGAACCCGACTGTGTGCAACTGTTCTTTAATTCTTTCACCTGACCCTCCAATGCAGTGCACTTGTCTCTCCTGTCTTTGTTGAGTCTGGCAGAGATAGCTATAAAGGTGCCTCTCAACACTGGCTTGAAGCTGTCCCAGAGTAGTGCCATGGGGGTGTCATGAGTATCATTGGTCCTGAGTGAAGTATGTATAGTGTCCCTAATTTCTGTTATGATGGGCTCGTAAGTTAATAATTTGGGTTGAGATGCCACATGCGTGAGCTAGGGGTATGCAGAGTAATCAATACTGGGGAATGGCCCAATAGTGTGGCCACACCAAATTCTATGTGATCGTTGTCACAAGGTGGGAAGTTGCTAGAAAGTAATCTATTCTGGCATAGTCCTCTTGACGGTCGTTAAAAGCATGGATGTTAGCAACAGAGAAGGCATGGGCATGCATTGAAAGTCTCATGGAAAAGAGTCTACCTGTCAGTTCCGATTGCATTCGGAGTACCTGGCCTTGGAAGTGTGTTGCCAGCAGAATTGCAACTAGAACTACTGTCTATTGAACCATTGGGACTTCATTTAACCCCAGTCTCTCTTAAAACGGTGAGTCTCTTGTAGATTTTTAGCATGATGAGAAGCATGAGATGTTTTGCTGGGGCGTTAATTCCAGGAACAGTGCGGCTGAGGATCTTGACCATGGGGTTATATAATGTGGTGTGCAGACAACAGAGGGGCACAGGCAGCAACAGGCAGTGGCCCCCCGTCCCACATGGGCCACTGCTCAGTGGCCAGGGAGCACATGTGGTGCCCCCAAACATCCATGCACTGTGTGCCAGGCACCACATGGTGCCTAGCACATGGTGCATAAATGTTTGAAAAGTGGCTGTTTGTACTGTGGCTTGTGCTGCTGCCCTTTTCCTGGGCTGCAGAGCAAGTCACAGTACAAAAAGGCACAGTCCGACCGCCACGCGGGTGGTCCTACCCTATTCGGGCAGGTGGGACCGCTGACTCATTGTCGGGCGGATACCTGCTGTGTCCAACCGCCACTGCAATGAGTGCCTAAATTCCGAATGGAACACAATGTTATTTTTTATGTTTGTTCTAACCAAACTTATTTTCGACAATGAATTGGATCTATTTGACTAATCTGAATAAAAAGAACAAAAATATCGACTAATCTCTTAAAGAGAAAATAAACTTTTGAAACATCACCAAACCTCTCTTTATTGGCTGATCATCAATTGCAAATAATGATGACTATTTTGTGTGATGCTCCATTCTATTATGGTCGCAAAGATTCATCGACTTGGGAAGGTATGGAAATTCCAGGTTCTCTAAGTAAGTTTTAAGGTGACGTTACTTGTGGAAATTTTTATACAATTTCCACGCTCACAAATCTGGTAGCAGATGATAGGTTTAACACCCTGAATGGAACTATAAAGCATACCTAGAAATAAAACAATACCCAGAGATAATTAATAGCGCCCCGATTCCTGAATCCAATGTCCATAACTTGAAGATCTGGCAAAGCGGTACTCGAAGGCAGTTGCGGTTTGAAGGTGTGAGTAGTAATAGGGTAAATGTGTTGTGGTGATGATTGTGTTATTTTTCTAGTTTGAATGAATGTTGATTAGAATGCGTGGGTGAGGGAAAACAGTTGACACGTGGTTGAAAAGGTATTTGAAGATTTCAGACTTGTTGTAGTCGAACAATCCTAGGATAAAATAATACTTGAAAACTTGTTTGCAGAGATTTTGAGGTGTGGTGTGTGAGGTACCATCACCTACAGCAGTAATATAGTGTTAATAAGTTGTTGTGATTGATTAATATTGGTTGGTGTTAGTTGAACCTAATTGAGCAAATGGTGGAAACTGCATTGATTTGAGTGATTTCACGCTGGTCGAGATTTCACTTGCGATTGTTAAAAAATATTCTTGAATGCGTGGGAAGTTTTATTTCTTTTAGTAAAGCAAACAATAAGGAGTTTTTGGGATTGTGTGTTATAATTGTGTAAGTACAAAGAAATTTGTAAGGGAGGGTGAACTGCTGCGAGGAGTGAGGTTGTATGTCACAGTGCTTTGCGCAGGGATTGCTCGGTTGGTGTACTTTTGCACTGTGATTAGTTGGTGACGTAACAGTGTTGCCTAGAAATTGGATCCCCTAAAGGTGAATCTTGAATTTGGTATTAAGAAACTGTAAAATAACAACTGGAATTGAATTGGTTCAGCAGCAAATTGGCGTATACGGAACAAAATCATAACATTCAGTTAATCATATTATTGCAGATTTAAACTGTCATCATGAAATGTTTTAAAGATTTAGAAGATTTGATGAGAGTGGATGTTACTATTCCAGTACGCAAAGGTCAAGAGGTGCCTCCTGAAGGTGCACATGCATACGTTATGACTACTGAACATGGGTTAAATACATGTGCTTGGCTTCGCCGATGGAGCAGGATTACTAAGAATGAGGGTGCTTTGAGAGTTCCTAGATATGGGACATTTAACACCAGGATTCTTGATCATTTGAAGGAAAAATTGTATGAAATGAAGCCACTATCTAGACCCCTTGAGTATGAAGCATTTAATGCATGGGAGAGAGTTGCCAGGGAAAAGGAGAAGGAAAAATACCAGAGGAGAACTAATAGGGCAGTATAGAATTATGCGAATTCCCGATGGGATGAAGAACAGTGTAGATGAAGAAAGGCCATTATTGAAGGAACTAGATTATATCCAGTCCTTACTTCAGAGACTGCTAAGAGGGTAAAGCGCAAATATTTCATCACAACAGAAGGGAATGAGTCAGATACTAATTCAGGAGATGAAATATTGGAACAAATGTTGACTTCGAGACCCCCATGGCATGCAACCCCAGCAGAACAGAGTGGATCAGGCGCTAGTACTAGTTCGATAGTGCCAACTGCTCCAGTACAGCAAGCTACATTCCAAATTGAACGACCCCTGCAAATATTGCAGAATGCCGCATGAGTGGTAGCTTGACCACAAGTTGCTGTTCCAATGGTGACTTCTACAACTGCAGTGACCAGTGCAGCATCAGTACCTGTTGTAAATGCTCCATATGTAACTCAGGTGGTAGGAAGTGCTCCTCCAGTTATTAAAACGAGACCGGGCACACAATTAGTTGCTGGAGAAGTATCTTCTTCAGGATTTGTCCCAACTTCCCAGAACTAACAGATAGTTGCCTGGAAGCCACCATGGCCTCCAAGCCAACTATGTCCCACACGATACATCAATCATGGGGTTGTGACACTACATACACCCCCTGGAGCCACAAGACCATGGATAAGGCTAAGGGTGTTGTATCCCTGGTCCAAACATATTTTGTGGGCCCCTGTGCGCAACATCACAGAATGTATGTTCCCATCACATCTGCATGATAACCTCTATATCTAGGTCATTGACAATGCACAGGCACACTCTCACAAACTCTACATGTGTCCACATCTCAGAAGCTGGTGGACAGATGTGTGCAAGAGCCAGTGCCACAAAAGAGCACCTCCTCATAAAGGTGACACCCTCATATTGCTAATAAGCGATGTCCTGTTGGGACATTGAACATACATCAGTATGGATGTCTCAGAAAAATTTAAAAAACACCTTCACTGCTAAAGCACTGTATTCGCCCTTAACAAAGCACCCATATGAAAAATGTAAGTCAGGTAAATGGGATTCCCACAAACCACGGTGTAAAACATTTGTAGTCCACAATGTAAAGACTCCCTGCAGATTTGGGTTCCCCAAGCCATGGGGACTCCTGGAAGGCTACGGGCCAAGGCCTCAGTCCATATTGCACCTGACTAAAAGTAAGCATGTGCACAGGAACTGTGGCATGAGGTATATAAGGGATAAACAATATTGTCACAAAGTGACATGCACATGTGGCTCATGTGCAAGTACAAGTCCTTAAAAACCACTACAGCAACAGACATCTACTACAAGTATGTTGAAAGAGAGCACATGAAAATGGTTACTTGTGCATCCAAAGTACAAATTCTGTATGAAAATATAACACTCTCCATGTGTGGAGAAACAAATACCTACTTTACACACATTAAACACATGTCCACCTTACATCTCAGGTAGTACTGCAATCCAAAAGACATGGACATTGGCCAAGGCAAGCTGCAATACTTACCATAGTAGATGCCACCCAATGCCATGTCTGCCCCAATTGGAACTCATCCCACATGTACATCCAATGAACATTGACCCTTGGCCTCTAACTCCACAATTTGTCCCAAGGTTGAACTATACTTACCACGGCAAAAGGGTCAGCTATCATGGGGAAACAAGAACAACTGTAGTCACACATCCCAAATTATCCAATAACAACAATTATCATCACTCGAAATGGCAGGACAAAGGTCTACAAAACCAATAAAGTTTTTTTTTGACACAACAAATTGGTGCCAGAAAACAAAAGGCCAATTGCCAGTCCAAGGAATTATTGTGTGGGCCAGCACCAAACTTGCCTTCCAGAACACTGCCAGTGAAACCCCCCCCAGGAAGGGTCATCTAGTGGCCAGTCCAGGCACCTCTATGATGTTACTTGGGTGGGCTGGGATTAGGAGGGCTGGGTTTGCCTTTGGGAGGGCTGGGCTTGGGATTGGGAGGATTGGCTTGGTCTGTGGGAGGGTTGGTCTCGGGATGGGGAGGGCTAGTTTCAGGATAGGCAGGGCTGGGTTTGGCCATATGGGGAATCTTGTGTGCCAGAAGGGTAGCGATGGGTTTAGGGAGGGGGAAAAAGTGTTTTACTTTTTTTTATTTAGAGCATCTGGATTGGGGTGGGGAAGAGGTCCTTTGGGTTTTGGTAGGGGGTGGGTCTGTTTCGGGACATTTCCCTTTTTTTGCTTACGCTCTTTTGTTTTGGAAGGGGTAGTGATGTGTTTAGGAAAGGGGCAGGTGCTTTTGGGGTGGACTGTGAAGTGGAAGGGATGAGTAGGGGTGGGTTTGGGAGGGGGCAGGCAGCTGTGGCAGGGAAGAGGTCAAGGGCAAACAGGGAAAGTTCTTTGGGAGACTGGGGAGGAGGTGAAACAAGGGGTGGGGTATTGGAGGTAGAGGGATGTGTAGTCTGAGGTGTGACAATGCGTGCATGTGTCTGTGTGTCTGATGTATGTTTGGTTGTTAAATGTGTCTGGTCTTTTGGAATGTGTTATGTGTATGTGGCTTTTGGTGTGGGTGTGGTGTCTGGGTGTGTGATGTGGGTAGTGGCTCTGTCTGGTGGTGTGGTGTCTGGCTGTACGTACGTAGTGGCTGTGTCTGGTAGTGTGGTGTTTGGATGTATGTGTGTAGTGGTTGTATCTGCTGCAGTGGTGTCTGGATGTATGTGTGTGGTGGCTGGGTCTGGGTGTATATCACTGGATGTAGTGGTGAGGGTGGGGAGTGCCTGGTGAGTGGTTATGTTTTTTTTTCTTCATATGTCTATCTTTGCGTGTGCTGCGTGTGGATGTTGAGGTGGATGCATGCTATTGTGTGCATGTGCTTTGTGCCAATATGGGAATAGGGATTGTGGATGGGAAAGAGGCAGGAGCTGTGGTGGAAAGCTGGAAGTGGTGAAAGGCTGCAGTGAGTGTGGAAGCCAGAGCCTGAAAAGATCTCTATAGGCCTTCCAGGTATGACACCATCGACGTCAGCTGGTGGCTTTGCACCTGGATGGCATTCAGCACTACAGACTGACCCACAGAGATCTGTCTCAGGATGTCCATTGCTTCCACACTCAGGGCAGCAGGGGAGACAGGGGCAGAGAGTGAGGTGCCTGGTGCAAAGGAGACCCCTCTCTTCTTAGGGGAGTGAGCTCAGACGGCTGGCTAGGGAGCAGCAGGGAGGGTGGAGATGGAACTGAAGTGGTGGACATAAATGTTGTGGATGCAGGTCCAGGGGACTCACCACCACCAGGGAGTCGCCACTGGAGCTCAACTCAGATCAGATGTTGAAGATGTGTTGGCTGGCTCCTCCATGGCACTGTCCTCACCTCTGGGCCACCGGTTCCCACTGTGTCACTGCCTCAACAGGAACCACTATGGCCAGTTGCTTCCGCAGCGGTCTCGGCCCTGTCTCCTCCACTGCCCTGGCTTGATGCTGAAACAATAGTGGAGATAAGTTCCTTGCAATTGCGGGAACACACTGGGCAAACAGATCCTAACACAACGCTTTACACAATTGCACAGATCACAACACGTACAAGGATGACTACATTGGCTCCAACATTGGCATAAGCACATGTATGAATGCCTCATGACCTGTGCACAGTTACACATAATGGTGTCATAACCACAGTCTGCTCCAACTGCATGTGTGGCCATGTCCCAAATCCACCCTCATGTGTGCAGCAGGAGATATCATTACCCTGTCAACTTATGCCCTTGTAACATGCCATAGTTACCAGATGTCATGAAATGGTATGTCCACATGGAATGCATTACTACCTATCCACACAAGGCCTTGCAATCAGCAAATGGTCAGGTGTCCCTAACCCAAAACATGTAGAACTGCTGGCCACCTGCTACAGCTAAGTAGCAGCAATATGTAACTATCAAGAATAAGTTGACATGCAAGTGCCCATTCCACACTGTTCGCACTTTCCAAGAGACACTTTTGCATCTGTCCACTGCCAGATGACGCAGTTGAAAGCTGCACATTTGTAGCTTAGCTAGGTGTCATATGTAGTACAGAAGAGTAGAATGGAGGAGACAATGTGGCTCCAACTGGTGTGTGATTTTAGCACAAAGAACCATTGTACATGAGTCTGCCTAGGAACATCCCCACAAGACTGGTTCATGTGAGCACACCTTTTTCACATTGCAAATCTCAATGCCATTAGAACACAGAAAGTACATGATGCTTAGGAGATATCCAGGCCATAAAGAGGTCTTAATCGTGTCCAGAAGGGAAGGAAATTCACTGTACCTTCCTTGTCTCACAAACACAAATTCCAATGTAGTACTGAGTGCTGATGCACACATATAACCTCAACATGTCAGCATGTCACTCCCTGATGCATATCACCAGCCAGTGAATGACCTTTCACAAATACACATGCACATCACACCTAACTGAATACACGCTTCTCAATGGCATGCTAACTCACATTGCCAGAAAGTATTGGAAGTCTTCCTACCACGTGTGTCATTGCCTCAACAGTTTGACCTAGATAATGACATCCATCAATGTCAATGGGTATGTGTGAATCACCCACCCATGTCTACACACCCCTGTAGGTGGTTACACCTACTCTGTATACCCATCACTGAATAACATTGTCATGGACACATTGGCCAACACATACAGATATGATGGAATCTGAATGAAAACCTTGTAGACCCTCAGATCATGTATGGAGCAGTCGTACATGTGACAGTACAACACGTAAAGGTACACATGCCAGCATGCACGCAACAAAAGAGATGGCACCAGTGGTGTTAACCACCTCATGATACTGTACATTCCCCACTCACCTAAGGAAGTAGTGCTCAGTGTCTGCATCCAGAGTGCATTGTCTGCCATTAAGTGGTCCACTATCAAATGAGACACAGTAGTGAAGGAGCATCACTCCAGACACAAGGATGAAAAGTGGCCTGTTTGGGACCACTGTCACACATGACATCAAAAGATAATGTAGATTATCTGAGACATTAGGCAGCCATGTGGCTGTTCAACTCTGGAAACTCACATTTGACTGGGCCCTGCTTAGTTCCTGGCCACATGGACAATAGTCTACGGTTAACACCACGCACCTTCTACTAGACCTGCATGTGCAACAACTCTCCCATTGCGTGGGACATGAGTCACCATCAAGCTTAATGGGAAAATAGCTGCCTGTAACAAAAGATAGATGGTTATGCA
Organism: Calotriton arnoldi; assembly: GCA_963921515.1. Lineage (NCBI taxonomy): Eukaryota > Metazoa > Chordata > Amphibia > Caudata > Salamandridae > Calotriton > Calotriton arnoldi. The sequence goes on from CAWUFW010007587.1 coordinate 176,826, forward strand.
TAATGTTTCACTCAGGCCAATACTCACCCCCTCCTAGCTGCTGTTAGGCTCTCAACTGCCCATCAAGGTCTGGGTATGACACTGCCAGAATGCGGGTCATTAGGGGTATCATAGTTCGGCGTGTGCCTCTTCTGCCTTGGGAGAACAGCTCTAGCTGGACCTCCACGATCTTCCGGGTCCAGCATCTCAGGTCCAACCACCTTTTCCTGCAGTGAACACAGTGCCGACGAGCGACCACCAGGGTCCGCACCTTCCAGGCGATGGCTTTCCACATGGACATCCTCTGATGGGCGTTGACCTGTATGGATGCAATAGATGAAGAGATGGAGTAGACATGCAAGATATAGGTTATCTGCTAGGGTGACACAGAGGTTGTAGACAGCTAGAATAACAATTGATCAATATTGCACACACTACATGTACAAGGGCACATGCTGAGCACCACAAAAAGCATTACTACACACTGTTTAGAGATCATCTGAGGACTACTGTCAATCCTGATTATGTCTGTACTGACTAAGCCAGCCAGCCCACTGACATCACCTAGCCCTGGGCCACACAACATGTGCTCTGAAATGAGTTATCATGTAACACAGCACACCATTGGGTCCTCCTGAAGGGTACAGTACTAGTGCATCACTAGACAGACACCTGAACAGTCTGGACAAATGACTTTATTCAAACAGTCCAAGACACCACTGCTACCATAACATTGAATACATTCCAAAATGTGGGTCACAATGAAAGGGCTGGCATGTGTGTCACTGAGAGTTCCCACTCTGATGATCAGTGGACATGTGATTTACTCACTTGGACATTATACTACGTCTGCATGTGTTTGTGTGGGAAGTCCTGGCATCACAGGACACACAGTATGCCATTAAGTGGCAGTGTATATGGAACAACATCAACATACCATTGTGCATACTACATGATTGCTCATTCTTACACAGCTTGTGATGCACTTCTGAACTGCACTGCACATGTAACCAACTATCTGCATTGTACATGTTTCACTTGAGCAATGTTCCTGTACAATCCTAGCACCACTCAAAGGACAGTAAAATCCCAGTCATGTGGGAGTAAGGTTCCTGTCCTAAGGCAATGACACACAGTGACAATATGGGTCCATGGGCAGTAGTCTCAGATCTGGGGATCTCATCATGCACCATACCAACTGTACTAATACAAGATGCCTTTAGGCCAACTCATGGTCCTGTGACACTAATTTAGGCCACATCTGATGATCAGCAGATCTACTGGGAGAGTTTTCTGTGCATCAGTTCCATAGCCACATTATCTCAGCTACAGCCTGGGCCAAGGACCATACAGGGCACATGTCATTGTCAGGGTTTGCTCTCTGCAGGCTGGGCATACTGTTCCCACATGACCATCACATGCCCACATTTTCCATACCTATCAGTACATGTTGTGGCCATCCTATCCGTGACTTGGCCATTGTGGGTGACTCTTATGGGGTCTAGGGGGTGTTGGTATCTCCCAGACAATAGTTTGGTGAGGCCTCATGTGGGTTGTGCGATATGTTGGACTGTACACATATCTGACATCATCCTCACATGCTACTTACAGGAAACATACACAAGTTAGGGTATAAGGCCATACATTTGTTGACTCATCCACCATGAACTGAATAACAAATTCATTGTAAGCAAAATAAAATGTATACATTTATAGATATGTGCATCCAACCAGTGTGGGATTTAGGACTGATTACACATCAATATGGTGATGTGAAGTCCACAAAGTACAGTGCCACATGAACCATGACATGATTGTCCTATGTAGGGGCCACACTATCTGACATACAAAATTCTGAGACTCTAAGCCACATTGTGGCCTATGAGATTGGATAGGATTATTGTTCATTTTTGTTGCAGAGTACAGACTGTATTAGCAGTACTCACCTGCTCCTCTGGTGAGCCACAAAGCTGGTGATACGGGGAAGGACCTCATTCACCAGGGTTTCCAGCTCCTCTGGAGTAAAGGCAGGGTCCCTGCTCCCTGTACAGAATGCCATGACAGCTCCCAGAGATGGCAAACAGCAGCTGACGTTGACGAGGCGGTGTTAGCAGCAGTGTCGGGAGGCAAGTGATTTGATTTTCAAACCGCCACGTACGCTACATAGGTGGTCCTTTGTGTAGATGGCCACAGCCATTGGACCACGGCGGTCATATTATCCAACGTTAGCCCATGGCTGTGACTGCCGTGGATGAATCCGTCTACCAAGCAGTTTCAATTAGCCGGCAGTCGGCGAATCAGCATGTTCTATTAGCGAGGTCAGGCATCCTCATAGGCGGTCTTCTATGTAAAAGGACAGACCTTGGACTGTGGCGGTTACATTATCCAATGTCAGCCTATGGCTGTGACCGCCATGGATGAAGCTGCCTACCGCGCGGTTGACTTCCACCAGCGGTGGGTGATTGTGCATGTCCCATTAGTGAGGTCAGGCATCTGTCATGTTTGTGCTGAAACCCACATTAACAAGTGATCTACTAAGTGCATCTCCACCACTACAAATATGTTGGAATAAGTCACCTGATGTATGACCCCATTCCTCTGCCTATAACAATCCTCAAACGTCAGAGTAGTGCATTCCTGTGCATGAACACACAATTACCGCGGTGCACTGTAAACCGGCAACGCAGTAGTAATATATGCAATACTGATTCCACAACATGATGGCGTCCATCATACAATGTCAGTTTGTATGATGTGCACAGTGCTATTACAGACACATGACATGAGGAGTCCAGATTGGGGATGTTAGATGAAAATGTCAGTAATGGCAATTGATCCCATTCATGCGGGCGACTCCTTATTTCTCAGTACAATCAATGTCTTACTTTAAGCTGTTTTCTGCTTAGATTTGCCTCTCCTACAACAGTGGTCAATGGGGAAAACTCTCCTCCAGATCATTGTCCTGCATCTCTTTGACTTTCCTCATCCCAAATGTTGATGTGTATGCAATTGAATCTTATGCAATCCTGATGGGAATTGCTGTGTACTACTGACATATGCTGGTATGTGTGGTCACATGACTTTTGGGTTTGTCTTGGTAAATGCTAGTGTGGACACTGTGACCAATATCCATATGTCTGTACACTTCACACATAGGTACCCTGGCAGAGGGAGTAGACGACAGCCTCCAGTATACCGGCCATTTCCAGACCTTCAAACTATGTAAGAATGAGACATAATCAGGATGTTTTGTCTTAATAGGCAGACAATACATGATTTATGTGACCAGTTGGAGACTCATTTATGTACTCCAAGGAACTATCTCACATCTCTGACACCAATGGTGAAACTCATGGCAGCACTGCATTTCCTGGCCACAGGTTTCTTTCAGTACACTGTGGCTATATCTGATGGAATGTCACAACCTATGTACAGTGGCGTACTATGTGATGTGCTTTCAGCAATTAGGAGACACATGGACAGCTACATCCAGTTCCCCAGACATGAAGATTTGGCCAATTTGAAGGGTGCCTTCTATGGATTTGGTCGCATCCAACAGGTGGTTGGAGCTATTGATGGATTGCAGAACTGTCTGTTACGCTGTTGTGTTTCAGCAACTAGCAGCACAGCAATGTCGGTGAAAGCCATAAAACTTTATTCACTTGAAACATTTTTCATCCACATAATCCATTTATAATCCATTTTTAGTCCGTATTTGTCCTTGTTTGTCAGAGCTTCCTGCGTGTACACGAAGACTGCGTGATTTATAAACTTTAAATGCTCAAGAAATGCCCATCCGGGCATTTTTCAACAGCACATTTCAATTCACGACACATCCCAGATGAGATTAGAATTCACCCAATGCAGAGTGGGCTTTACAGCCCTTCGTCAGGGGTAGCTGTAATATAAAACAATCCATCAGCAAACATACTTCATCTCCCAGAATTCCGTGCATCAATAATCCCTTCAAGCTATAAACATGCTGTGCACCAAATTACTATACAAACCCAACATACCCGTAACTCCACCACCTAGAAAACGAATACACAAAATCCAAATCAAATGTTGTATTTCACAAAAATACAATGCAGAAATTTCCATACTCCAGCACCATGCCTTCAGTGCACCCCAGCTTAACCCCATACATGTGAATAAATAAACTGTGCAACGACCTGCAAGCACCAACCGAATCCAAATGAAAAAATAATAAATAGACTCACAGTGCTCCACGTTTATATTCACAATCTAACTCTCTCAACACCAAAATCGGCAGCGTAACCTCGCAAATTTGGCTGCCAAACACCAACTGAATAGTGCTCCAAACCAACTAGTTATTTATCGACCATTAGTCAGCGCCCCAGGTGAAGCCCATCCATTTAAACATAACGTGCATTTTAAACCCTCTGTCCCCGTGGAAGCAAACCACCAATAAACATAAAAGAAATATACAGACTGTATGCGCTCTCAAACCCCTGTAGTGCCTACTTATATTATAGTTGACTGAACCTAAATTATCTAACAAATCAAAAATCAAAATGAAAATAAACAGCCTGGATTTCTATCGTGAACCAAGAAATACTATCTAAATGTGAAATACACAACTGTGTAAACCTAAGGTGCAATAATATAAGTGAACAAGATGCAGCTTGAAAATAAACATTTTGTAAAAATCCTTCAATCGAAAAACAATACTAAATATCAATAAATTGTCCAGTATTCGATGGTATAAAGATGACTCCCACTGATGGACTCCAGTGTACCTCAGGAAGTTACAAGATAACTTTTCAACTGTTCATTTTCGTCCTCAATCGGGCGCAGACCTTCGGAGGGACAGTAATGTACAATACTTGAAACAAATGATAGAATGCACACCCATTGATGGCACACATATTGCCTTAGTACCACAGAAAGTCAGAGAACAGGTTTATAGGAAGAGGAAGCACTTCCATTCTATCAACATGCAAGTGGTTTGTTTTACAGATTTATACATCTCACACATCTGTGCCAGATTCCCTGGATCTGCCCATGACTCCTTCGTACTGCGGAACAGCACCATACCCCAGCTGATGTTACAACTACTACCGGAGAGGGCCTGGCTTGTTGGTGAGTATGATGTGTCCAACCTTTGTATGTGTGATGTCAGGTCATATCTTCTGAAAGTGTGTGAATAATTATTACACTCCTGTTTGTCTTCCATCTAGGAGACTTAGCGTATCCCAACCGCCCATGGTTGTTGACACCCCTGAGGAATCCGACAACTCCAGGGAAAGTCTGCTTCACTGAGGCCCATGGAAGAACATGGCAGCCAGTGGAGCGGGCTTTTGAGCTCCTGAAGGCCAGATTCAGATGTCTGGACAGGACTGGGGAAGCCCTCCGCTACTCACATGGGAACGTGTGTCAGATCACCGTCACCTGCTGCATGCTCCATAACCTCGCACTGCGACGGAACATCCCACTCATCGCAGATTCAGGAGACTAGCAGGATCCACCGGGTGAGGATCCTGAAATGCCAAATGATGATGATATTGGTGAAGAGAAAGGAGTTGACATGCGTCAAGAGCTCATCAATAACTTCTTCTCATGAGTGTAAGTATGCTGTGAGATATCATGACTTTGACTGTTGCAGTGACTGTTATTGTGATGCTAAGAGGAGGACATTCATGGATACATGCCAGGTATGTACAGATGTGGGAAACTCTATGTACGGCTGGTTGTGGAGAAAGGTCTGGACACATACACACATTGTTGATGTTGCTTTGTGTAGGTGACATTTAACCATGTACTGTGTACTCCAGAAGTGGACTGTGATTGGTGTCATATGTATGGTTTCCTAGCTGATCTCTTTGTATTGGTCTGTTGTAAATACCTTCATTATGTCATCTTCATTTGGACATTTCAGAGTTGTGACATCAGCAGGTATATGATGCTGTATTGAAGTATGAAGTGGACATGGATTGTTCCTGGGAATGTCTGGTACAGACTTTGGGTGTACTACTCCGTACCAAGCCAGCTTGCACAGCGATAGTATGGAAGTTGCTAAGGGCCTTTTTAAGAGTTTGGCAGAGTGGGAGCAGAACCTCCCGCTCCCACACCGCCAAACACATGTTTGATCCGCCCACCACATTAGGAGTTTTCTCCTGTCTGGCCCCTTTGTTTCCTTGCCGCCACACTTTTCATGGCGTTTGCACCACCATGAAAAGTGTGATTGCGAGGAAACTCGCAATATGCTATCTCTGATCCCCGGCAGTTCCAGTGGTCCCAGGGCGGCCCGACTGGCATGGTCATAATAGCGCAGGCGAAAGACCACCACTGCCGTGCCCCATTGAGTCAGTCCATCCATGGACCACCAGACTCGTAATAAGGCCCTATGACTCCATTGGACTAGTTCCCTGTTATGTGGTGGTCCTTTTGCAATATGTGTGCTATCATGTTCTCCATCCAATGTTGTTGTTGCACAAAATCATGCTAGTCTCCCTTCACATTGCCTAAGTCCTCAATGTGTATGAACTGGATGTAGCTGTTGATGTGTTTTATCATTGTATGCCGCAGTGCTTGTGACACACCACTGAAATATGTTTGTGACATTCCACCAAATGCAGCAACACTGGATTGGAATGAACCTGTGCTCAGAAACGTTTGTACTGCCATGTTTTGTTTTCTTGTTTTCAATGAAGTAGGATTCCTTTTGTGAGACTGTCGATATGGCTCCAGCTGATGACATGAACATATTGTCATTTGCCTAATCTATTTGGCATTGTCAGATGTATCCCCTCTGACTATGTTGTTGAAGTCTGCAGATGACATTTGTGGGCACTTACACAGATCAGTTAGTGATGTAATATTTAGCTTTGTTATTGACATTATGCCTGCGTAAGGTTGGAACTATGGAATAAAGATGTTAAGAAACTGTACACTTGTATGTATGTGTTGGGGTGACATGCTTGTGATACTCAGTTGCAAATTGTTGGCATTCTACATGTCCATGCTTACACAAGTAGCTTCTACTTACATTTGGTTATTCACAAGGGGATAACTTCATAATTTGCTAGATGTGAATGATACTACATGATCTAAAGATTTGCAACAAGTGAATTTATTGCCGTGCACAATGTGAAGAAAAAAATAAACAATATACAGACAAATAATAAAAACACAGGAGTGTAGTAGTCAGTGTTGGTGGATGAAACTATTGTTGTAGGAGCCACATTTTCTGAAGTCCAAAGTCCAACATACTACTTCCATCAGAACTGGCAAAGTGCACAGGAATAGTCAATAAAGTGAACGTGTTGCACACAAAGGAGGACAGCAGGTGCAACGTTTCTTCCTGGCAGTGATGGGTGCCTTGCCAACTTAACCTCCTGGATGTTTTCTTGGAGGTCCTGGTCCACGATGGGGCGGGGGGATCCACTGCTGCAGGGTCAGGGGTGTCTGAGGAGTCATCCTCTGACAGGACCTCCTTCCTGCGGCTGCCGCAAATGTAGAAGGACCAGATGTAGAAGGACCACAGGAAGGGCTAGATGGCGGAGGAAATACCCTGCAGAGTGTGATGTTAAATTCCCTCAGCACCCCTATGATCTGGCCCATGTTGCCATTCTGGGTGTCCAGTCTCTGGTCTATGGACCTCTGCAGCTGCTTCATCTCCCGAAGTTCTTCAAGAACCTGGCCCATCACTCCTTAGGAGTCCTCATAGGCTCCCAGGACTCAGGCGATGTTGGTCTGGGTGTCAGTGGCACCAGTGGCCTCACTTTGCGGGCCCACAGTTCCCCACCCACCACACCTGCCCCCATGGGCCTGTTTCCTTGGGCCAACCTGCCCCCTCCCACTGGCTCCTCCATCCTCAGTGAGAGTGTTGTCAATCCTCACCTCCGGAAGTGAGATTGGGGTGCCCGAGATGTTACTGCTTGTGCTAGGTCCACCAGATGTTGGGGGAGAGGTCAGCAGAAATTGTGCAGCTCGGGTGGGAGGTGTGGTTGTGGGCACAGTGAGACTCACTATTGCCATCTGCCCAGGCTGTCAAGATGGGACAGGTAGGTCCTCCACGTCCCTGTGTCCAGGATATTCTGCATCACTGGAGGCTTGATCCAGAGGGGGAGGTGGAGTCTGGGAAGTGTCCTGACTCTGGCCAGATATTGTGCCTGATTGACCGGTTTAGACATAGAGTAGATTGTTATTATTATAAGAGTGGTATGTACATCCACATCATTTGGTACAAAGTGAGTTCAGGCCTGGAAGGTACAAAAGGGGTGGAGGTTAACATTATGAACTATAGCTGTTGTGTTTGTCTCGTTTGCAAGACATTGAGAGACATCTATTACATGAAGTGGTATTGGCCTGATCATTTGCTGTACTGATATGTTTCATGTTGACATTAGGGATGGACATGGCATCTCCCAATAATGTGAATCCAACACAGTGTAGAAGTTACATGTGTACTAGTAAATTCCAAGTCCTAGGTGTGTCCAATACAGGCATACACCCAACTTGGTAGTAGATTTAGCATTGGTAATTATGTGTGTTGTGCAGTGTCAATGGGTCAGCAGCCATTTCAAATCAGTTGGATTACCTTTATACGTTACTGATATTTCAGGTACACACTTGATATGGTGTCACTCATGGCCTTATTCTTTTCCATTTTTGGAGACGTGGGGAAGTTCAGGCTGAGTAGGCAGACATGCCTGAGCAGAGTACTAGTGTAAGGTGCTCAGTCCATATGAAATTGGGATCAGTGGTGACATGGCTGATAAGTGAGTAAGGACAAACAACACTGGTGCCTCCTGTTCAGAGTTAGAGGTAGCGGGCCTTATGGTAGTTGTTGTCATTTCATTCTCTCCTACCACACACCTGACCAATGGTTAACTGCCTGTGAGGTGAACCTCAGCAGTCACATGGCTGACAAGTGAGTATGGAAAAACAACACTGGTGCCTCCTGTTCAGTTGGAGGTAGCGGGCCTCATGGTAGATGTAGTAATTTCATTCTCTCCTACCACACACTTGACCAATGGCTAACTGCATGTGCGGTGAACCTCAGTGGTGACATGGCTGACAAGTGAGTATGGACAAACAACACTGATGGCTCTTGTTTAGAGTTCGAGGTACAGGGTTCATGGTACTTGTACTCGTTTAAATTGTGACTTGCCACCACTAGCAAAACTGGTTTGTGTTACATACCTGTTTGCAAAATGCAGTTGTGCTTGCCCACACAATTAGACATTTGCACATATTATGGATACGGGGATGATGATTTGATGGTAATGCTCTTAAAGACAGCATTACCACGTATGGGATGCAATGGATAATGATGCATGTGATTTTATGTGCAGAGCTACTGATTGTAACTGCCAATCACACATCTCTGATGCCTTGGCTACTGGGAAAGGTAGATGAGAAATACCAGAGTAAGAGCTGTGAAGTATGCAAACAGAACAATTATATGTTGTGTCAGTTGGTGAGGTGTTACTTACCAGACTCCATTCCCCCAGGTATTCCTGACAAGCCCTCAGAATGCAGGATGGGGTGCACCTATTTCTCCCAAGGTATGAGCTCTAATGGTGGGCCGGGAGGACCACCGCCCGTCTTCTGGGCCGCAAAGTAGTGCCTGGAGGCCAGCTTCTTCACCCTCGCCCTCAGGTCGTGCTACCTCTTCCTGATGTCCACCTTTGTGTGCAGGGTGGTACCTACAGCATTCACTTTGTTGACTATCCTGTCCCAAATTTCATTCTTTCTAGTGATAGAAGTTTGTTTGACTTGGGCTCCAAACTGTTGTGGCTCTACTGTAATGATTTCATCCACCTTCACTGACAACAATTTTTGGCAGGTGATATGTTAATTAAGTAAAGTGAGTGACAGTGAAGAAAACGGAAATGGAGTTACAACAAGAAATTAGGTAGAAAAATATGCAGAAAAAGTGTGTGGAGTGTGTATGTTGGGACTGTGTGAAAAGGGATGACTTATCTGACCAATATTTCTGCTCTGACTTGATGTGCTGCAGTGGAGAGGCAAAGGATCATGGTTTGGGATGGGGTGTGTTTTATAGTGTGATTTGTATCTGTTTCCACTTTGGCAATGGCCATTGGATGTGTTGATTTTTTCTGCATCCAATGTGCACTTTTGTGCTGCTTTGCGGTAGCAGTAGCGTGGTGGTCTAGCGCTGTCATGAAACACTCGCCAAGGAACCGCCAGTACATCAGTTTACTTGTAGTATGCTCGGCGGTGGTACCACAATCCTCACAACGTCAGAGTCCCTATCAGCAACATTTCCGACTGTCACCGGCATGCGAAGGCTACTCAAACCGTCGCTGCCCATATGGAGAACAATGCGACCGGTCGGTGGTTCAGCCTGCATGCCTCATAATACAGTGGGAATAACTTCGCGGCCTCAGCTTTCAGAATCAGACCATGGCCATGGTGGTTGGATGGTCGGTCGAATAGGCATCATAATCAGTCCCAAAGTGTCAATCAGGGAAACTGCAGGACTGTCAAAAAGAAATCCAATATCTGGGGCACATCATTGTGAAGGGAGCTAAAAGGTGTTACCAACAATAGTGGAAGCAATCTTGCAGATAATTACACCAAGAACTCAGATAGAGATTAGTTTTTGGGAATGGTTGGCTACTGTAGACAGTGGATACCAAACCTTTCCTTGGTGGCAAAGCCTCTACTGAGGCTGACACATAGAGATGCATCTGATCTGATTACGTGGGACAATGAATGTACAAAAGCATTCCTTTAGATTAAGGAAAATCTGTGTCGCACCGCGGCACTAGGAATGCCAGTTTATACAAAATAATTCACGTCATTTTGCAGTGAGAGTGATGGGTGCGCTCCTTCAGTTTCGACACATGGTGGATCCCGAAAGCCTGTTGCCTACTTTTCTACCTCCCTTGACCCTGTAGCAGCAGGACTTCCCAGTTGTCTTAAAGTGGTGGCCGCTGTAAGTACTAGACTGGAAAAGAGCATGGGATACCCACTAACTGTCATGGTCCCACACTCTGTGGAGTTGTTGTTAACATGAACAAAGACCTAATATAGACCTACAAAAGGTTAACACACCATGAACAGAGTATCCTCTCCTCATCAGACAATGTTGTTTAGAAATGGTGCACAGAATTGAACCCTTCAACGTTATTGCTTGTAAATGATGATGGTAATTGTGATGAAAGTGAACGCGACTGTCTAGATGCCACGAAATTGTGCACCAAACCCCGCCCTGACATTAAGGATGAACCTCTGACTGATCCTGATTATGTGTTATTCATATATGGCTCATGCTTGCGAGATAATGTTGGTACACACAGAGCAGCATAAGGTGTGTGCACCATAAATGATGTGGTCAAAGCTTCATGGCTTCAAAAAGTCTTTTCTGCCCCAATTGCTGAAGTGATTGCTCTTGCTAGAGCCTGCAGCTTAACTGCTCAAATGAGAGTTAACATATTTACCGACAGCCAGTATGGGTTTGGTGTAGTCCATGATTTTGGACAGTTGTGGTCACAGAGAGGTTTTCTTACATCCTCAGGAACCCCTATAATGAAAGGGATGCGCATTAACGACCTACTGGATGCTCTGCAGTTGCCAGAAGAGATCGCTGTGGTAAAGTGCAGAGCACATCAAGGAGGAAGCTGATAGGTTGCCATGGGCAACCGAAATGCTGACACAGTAGCCAGATACTGCACTCTGCTTGTATGTTCATTTAATGGAGGTTTCACTTGTGACTCTGAGTCTGAAGAGGAGAGCTCTTTTGCAGTCTTGATGATACATGGGATGAACTGAAAACGGGTGCAGGAAAATGTGTCAGAAGCAGATAAAGTTGGATAAAGGCAGGTTATGTGAAGAATGCCAATGATATTTGGATGTCAGCAGGTGGGAGGCCGGTAGTACCTGATAGCTTGTTGTTTCCAATTACACAATGCTTCCATGGATACACACACTTAGGGAGAGATGCACTGGTGAGACTTTTCAGACAGAATTGGTATAACCCCAGATTCAAGATGCTGGCAAAAGTGGTTTGCCATCGGTGTATAATTTGTCAACAGTTAAATGTAGGGAAACAGACACAAGTCACTCTGATACACCTAGGGATATCAGGTGGCCCATTCAACAGGATGCAGATGATTTCATCGAGATTCCCATCCATATGAGTCTGAGATATAGCTTGGTGATCGTGTGTGTCATCTCAAGATGGGTGGAAGCCTACCCAAGTAGAAGATGCAACAGTCTCACTGTAGCGAAGTTGTTATTGCGTGAATTGATACCCAGGTTCAGCATTCCAATTTCTCCTGAGTCAGATAGCGGGACAGACTTCAACAACCAAGCTATGAAAATGATCTGCACAGCCTTTCAAATTGAACAAAGATTATAATGTAGTTACAGACCAGAAGCCTCTGGGATCATTGAACAAATGAACGATGCCATCAAATCTAGACTGTGCATCCACCTCTCTAAAATGGCTAGATGCTTTTCCTTTGGTGCTAATGAGTATTCGGAGGACGCCTGACAGTAAGACGGTGTTATCACCCCATGAGATCTTAATGGGCAGGGCAAGGAGATTACCTGCCGTTCCTGCAAATGCTCTCATAAATATTACTGACGATATTATTTTGGATTACTGTAAAGGACTGGCTGATGTATTCCTTTCTGACTCTCATCAGGTCTCAGCTGCCACACAAGATCCACATGAAGTTAATAGTTTTATAATTTTATTAAATTAATACTTGTGTTAAAATAAGGTATAACCTCAATCCTTGCGCTTGGGTCATAATCAAGAAGCACGTTCGGAAGACTTGCCTTGAATCCAGATGGAAAGACACCTTTCAGGTGATCCTCACTACACATGCAGCTTTTAAATGTGCTGGAATCCTGAACTGGATTCATGCCTCACACACCAAGAGTGAGCAATCCAGAAGAAGTGCCTTTGGTCTTTGATCCTGAGCAAAGAGCATTGTTGGTTGCACCAAAAGTCGAGAGACCGCACAGACCAGCAGCACCTTTGCCAGTTCAGCAGCAAGAGGATGAGAGGCGTCAAGACCAATTGACAGAAAACCAAGTGCAAGAACTTGAAATAACACAAAGTGGCGTGGAGATCTTTAATGAAAAACATGAATCCTGAACTATTTGAACCTCCCAGAAAGAAAAAAACAAAACAACAACAAACGGAAAATAAGTGGGAAGATCTGAGGCTGAACAGAAAAAGAAAGAGACTTGAACATATTTGTTTTTTTATTTTTACAGAATACCAAACTAGGCCCGATCTGAAAGTTATAGAAGAGTAGGGGCAACATTTTAGACGAACACGGAATAGGGATTGTCTGGTTAGAAGCTTGAGTGAAGAAAAAAAAAGGAAAAAAAACTGTTTACTAAACTTTGCTACAAGCTATTAGACTAAGTGCTTCGAACTGACTCAGAGAATATGCTGCATTCGAAATAAATGTAAATATATTATGGGATACATTTTTGTAATAACAATAATAATGATCACTATAGTACTCATAGGATTTTATCTAGCACCAGAGTCAGAGCTTAGAGCAAAGAACGTTACTAATTCGCACAATCACAACCCTAAAGAAGACCCTTTTAGTTACAAGAAAAATGACTATTCCACTAATGTCTATTCTAGGTTAGTACATGAATATACTAACACCATGAACACAAAGGTCTGCTATGTATGTGCACACTTACTTACATCAGTGTCAGAAGAAGTTACCTACTACCATATGCCACTATCTTATACTATTTCTTTCAGTATCCTATTATCATTAGTTTTTAGTTCAGGACATTTTGAGTATTTGTATTCAAATCATGATCTAATACTTTTCAGTGTACCATTAATAGAAAGCATGAATCTACACTCACGCAAAGGAAATGGATACAGCATGGTAAGGGAAAATGTGGGTGTATAAAAGACAGACACCTAAAAGTACCAGACATGTAGGGACTTGAACACACTTTTGAATTGGCAGGTGGATCTTCGCAAATTTTGCAGGAAAACGAATGTGGTGGGATTATGATGGGCTTCTTTCCTTTGCCTTTACATGGCCGTCCGACTGCCATGTAAAGGCAGACGGAATCGGACTTTGGGGGCCCCTGGCAGGTCCCCAACCCCGTGGGCCTCCGCTATGGGCCCAGTGGGGCATATGTAGTGTCCCCCCAAACCTCCATGCACTATGTGCCAGACATCACATGGTGCCTGGCACACAGTGCATGGATGTTTGAAAACTGCTCTTTTGCATTGTGGCTTATGTTGCAGCCCTTTTCTTTGGCAGCAGCACAAGCCACAATGCAAAAGAGCAGTTTTCCGACCACCTGCATGGCGGTCGTATTGTAATTGGGCAGGTGCAACCACCGACATGTAGTCGGTCAGACACCTGCTCGATACGTTGGCGGTTGGACGTTTATCCAACTGCAATCGTAATGAGGCCGATAATTTTAAATACACGAAAACATCATAATAATATAATTTAAAACAATATAAATAAACTGGGAAGAGGAGTTGGCCTAACGGCTAGGGCGGTCGACCTCGAATCTGGGGAACTGGGTTCTAGTCTCGGCAATGACGCTGAACATCCTGTGATTCTGGGCAAATCACTTAATCTCCCCGTGCCTAACAAAAATTAATGTGTCCTCTTTTAACGCAACTGGTGCTATGTAAAGCGCTCTGATACCCAATACGGGTCAAGTTCGCGCTATATAAAACTCCGTAAAATAAAAAAATTTTTTTTTAAAAACTATACAATTCTAGCAATGATACATATACTATTCACACTCACGCCTGTGCAACAGTAGGGAAAGTGTTAGGGACCCGGTTAATCATTCGGCATTTAACGGCAGTTCAATTCTACAGCGCACCCGCTTGTAGCTAAATATGAAGATTGCATTACTCCTTGCAAGATATCACTCGTGTTCAGACATTTTCTCTTTGATGTTGGATATATCGTGACTTGCCGGGTTGGAATTATCACCGGCAGAGCATTCGTACCAAGTTTCACACTACTTTTAAGCCCTGAGGAAGTCGCGGGTTAACTCCCATTGGCGACGAAACACGTGTCGGCTGGTTTTCGTGTGTTCCATTGAGCAATTAAAACAAGAATGAATACATTGGAGATTGGACATTGAGACTTTTTTCGCAAATTTTAAAACCATTTTGGTTTTACACCTAGTTCATGTGTGCCCGGGACTTATATTGTGTTAGGGCCTTATTACGACTACTAGTCGTGGTGGCGGTTCGACCACCGCCACACTGCGAGGCCACCCTCAGTATTATAAGTGTGGTGGTTGGACCGCCACTGAACCACTGCTACCACTGTGGATCAAGGATCCTGCGGAAGTCTGGCAGCTGTTCGAGGCCAAAATATGCTGGCGTTGCCGCAGTGGCACCGCTGAGCATATTTTCAGGTTGCCTCACTTTCACACTTTTCATGGCGGTTGCACCAGGTGGCGGTGAGGCAACAAAGAGGGCTCTACCGGGCTCCCTTGTGCCTCTGTGCACAGGGGAGCATCCAGGGGTGCATATTTAGTGCCCCCTTGTAAATCTGCACCCTCAATTCCTGCACGGGAAGGAATGCACAACATGGTGCATTCCTTCCATTGCAGGAACGTGCACTGGCTGTCCCGCAGGGGTGCTGTTCAAGGCTCACAATGAGCCTGATAAACAGTACCGCAGTGGGACCCCCACCAGACTACAAATTTACTTGTAATCTAGCGGGTAAACGGCGGTGAGTTTCGGCAGTATTGGAGTGGAGCTGTGGAGTTCCACCCGCTCCAGGACCGCCAAAACTCGTAATAAGGCCCTTTGACTCAGGAGGGGTAACATTTACTCTTCCCACTCCAGTCGGTGCAACAGTAGGTAAAGCGTTGGACTCAGGAGGGGTAAAATGTACTATTCCCAGAGGGGCGTGGAGCTCTTTTTAATATTTACAGCCTGTTTTCGTCGTGTTTTGGTGTGGCTGCATCCCCCTATGACATTCTTGAAGGTTGGAGCGACATTTTGAGCTGCTCTGACTCTGTTTGCTAGCCTTGTCGACCGAGAGCCGCGACGGTGAGATTCCTCTACTCAGACGCGAGCAGCCGCCATTTACAAGCCTGCTGCTCGCACTCCATGGCCTCCTGGTGAGCTAATACCGGTGTGTCACTAATTAACGCCCAGCAACGTTTCTCTTTCCTCTCCCTTCACAGCAATCACTCTCATTTCATCATATTTGCTGTGCTTATTTTGGCACTTCATCAAAATGTGTTTCTTTTTCCTGCCATATAAAGGCTCCTTTTTTCTTATGCTGTTTTCACACAGCATATTCTACATTGACATTGCCTTGTGTGTCACATGCTGGGTCCTTGAATATTTTACAGCTTTTAAATTTTTCCTTCACTCTGGATATTGGTCACATGAGCCTATAATTATTTTTCCTTCACGTCTGTATTCCTCCACGCATTCCTTATGCAGCATATGGGCAGGCTCAGACCATCACTGAAGTTGGTACATCGTCCTCTTCATCACGCCACTATGGCCAGTGATATTTTAGCCTCCGTCAAGCCTTTGTCTTCTGGCACAGAACCTAAGAGGGTGAAAAATGACCCCCCCCTCACCTATTTTGTGATCTCCCAACCCTGTTCTTGACACTATCCTTGATGAGGTGAGGGGTTTAAAGTCTTTCATGTCCACTTCTAATGAGAAACTCCAACAGATGGAGGACAGCTGGATTAATATGGAAGCGAAGGTGTTCGATATGGAGCAACGTATAAGTGACCTGCATGATGTTTCCACCAAGATTCCTACCCTGGAGCATGAGATTCAATGACTCAAATTGGATACTGAGGATCTTGAAAATCGTAATAGACGTAATAACCTCTGTCTATATGGCTTAACAGAAAATTTGGAGGGCCTGGACCTTCTCCTTTTCTTGAAGAGGTTCCTGCCTGAGCTCCTAGACCTTCCATTTGAGCCTCCACTGAATATTCAACGTGCACACCGTCTTGGTCACTTTCAACCTCTCTCTTAAAGACCTAGAGGTATTATAATGTTACTCTTGGTATCCACAGACCTCATCCGTGTGCTGAAGGCAGCAAAAGTGAAACGTTGTCTTATATGGTCTGGCCACACTATTTATCTCTCTCAGGATCTCTCTAATGCCACCAATGCCAGAAGGAAGGAATTTCTTGCTCTTCGCCCATTGATGAGACAGTTGCATATTCTTTATGGCATTTTACAGTCTTGTCTATGTAAAATTACTCATGAGGGCACTACTCGTTCTTTTGATGATCCTGTCAAACTAAAGTCCTTTCTCCAAAGTCTCTCTCCAAACTCTGTGGATACTTCCACCCAGCGCTCCTAACTTATTCTAACTATGTTCTGTTACTATTAAACTCTTTCTTCCTTTTTTCTATAATGTTCTATATGGCTGTTATCTCATGTATATCTTAGTTTCTTTCCTTCTGTCCCTCTTCTTGTCCTTGGTGCTGTTACGTCCCATGCTTATTTCTTCTACTCTTCGTCTTAGATCTGGATCTCTTTCCTTGATCTATCTCTTTTTCTTACTATCACTTTTTCTTCCTATGTTATTAGTTGTTTGTTCTTTTTTTCTATTCTGTATGATGAATGTTCTCTTCTTTTTTACTTGTTGTTGTTCATATTGTGTTCCATGTTTTTTTAATAAATGGTGTCTTTCTTTTTTCAGCAGTGTTTATGCAGTGTATCAACTGTATCCATGTATACATCCCACCTCCCAATATGTGTAACGTTATCTCGTGGAATGTTCATGGTCTAGGACATCCTGTTAAAAGACAAAGGTACTCTCTCATTTATCCAGATTGAATTCACATGTTTCTTTTTTGCAGGAAACTCATTGTGATGATGTAGAATCTCTTAAATTAAAGCAACAGTGGGTAGGCCAAGTTTTTTATTCCCCTGCATCCAATCGTAAAGGTGGTGTTGCTATCCTTTTTCATAAATCGTTACATGTACAAATTTTATCAACTCAATGTGATAGTGATGGATGTTGGGTAATGGCTAAGGTTGTCATTCATAACAGGGAAATCATTTTATTTAATATTTATGGTCCTGTTAAACCGATTCCTGATTTTTGGAATAACATTAAAATTTTATTAACCTCCCTTGATAACCCTAACATCATTGTTGCAGGTGATTTCAATAAGTGGTTAGACCCATTTACAGACAGACAATCTAAATGTAAATTCAATCTCGACAGATCTCACAGAGCATTTCAATCTGCCATTGCCACCCGTCTATTATTCGACGTTTGGAAAACCTGTAATCCTGACTCTTTTGAATTCACATTTTTCTCCAATGTCCACCATACTCGTTCTAGAATTGATTATATTTTGGTCAGTAAACCTTTACTTCCCTCCATCCAATCTTCCGAGATTGGTTCTATTTTTATTTCTGACCATGCTCCTGTCTTTTCTTCATTTGACCTCTCCTTGAACAATCCTAAAACTGGCCGATGGAAATGTAATAATTTTCTTTTATCAGATAATAATTTCATATCTGAAGCTACTACTTTTATCAACAATTTTTTTTAAATCAACCAACCTTCGGATACATCTATCCCTAATACTTGGGATGCCTTTAAGGCCTCCTTCCGTGCCTTCACTATAGCTTATACAGCAAGAAAGAAAAAAAACAACCAGGCCAAATATACAACTCTACTACAACAACTCAAAACACTGGAACATACTTACTTTTCATCTAAATCCTCCTTGGTACTGCATGAGTTAATTAAAGTCTAGTCTGCTCTTAACAAACTTGCCACTGTTGATGCCTGCAATATTCTTCTTAAAGTTAAATCTAAATATCACGGAGGTCAAAATAAAGCAGGCAAGATGCTGGCCAATTTTTTAAAAATCAAATCTGAACGTAAAAACATTGGTCTCATTCTAAATGAGCTTACCAACAAAATGGTGTCCTCTGATACAGATATTTCTACCACTTTTCAAGAGTATTATCAGTTATTGTACGCTGATGACACGAACCCCTCAGATCAGAATATGCACGCCTTTTTAATGGTCTACCTAACCCCCATCTTTATCTGAAAAATGTGATTTATTGGGAGCTGAGATAACTCTCCAAGAAATAACAGATGCCATCAGATCCTTAAAGAATCTAAGACCCCTGGTCCTGATGGCGTTTCGGTTGAACTTTATTCCGCTTTTTCTTCCATTTTTGCCCCTAAACTTCTCGAACTTTTTAATTCCTTCCTCACAGACTCTAAGGCCACTGGTGCCCTTCTGGAAGTCCTGATGGTCCTTATTCCCAAACCCGATAAAGATCACTCCCTTTGTAAAAACTATCGTCCTATTTCATTAATTAGTTATGATTGCAAGATATTTGCCAAAATCCTTGCCTCCCGTCTTGAGACTATTGTCCCATTACTTGTCAACACCGATCAGTCTGGTTTTGTTAAGGGCAGACTGGCTGCTGATAATGCTAGAATGTTATCTAATGTCATCGCTTTTGGTGAAAATATCAATCTCCTCTAGCTGCAGTGTCTCTCAATGCCGAAAAGGCATTCGATCGTATTAATTGGCAATTCATGTTTACTACTCTTCAATGGTATGGTTTCGGACCAAATTTCATCTCATTAGTACAATTATTATATTCTGCCCCACGTGCCAGTATTTTTGTTAATAACCACTTTTTCAAATATTTTCAGCTGCATAGAGGTACCCAGCAAGGATGTCCTCTTTCACCCTTGTTATTTGTTTTGTGTTTAGAACCTTTCCTTGAACGCATCTGTGTTAATTCACTTATCTCAGGTTTTGTACATTACTCTTTTGAAACTAAACTGTCAGCCTATGCTGATTATATTTTGGTTTATATGTCTAACCCCCTCTCCTACCTTCCTCCCTTTTTACACGAAATTCAATTATACTCTAGCATCTCTGGATATAAATAGAATGTTTCCAAAACAGAAGTATTACCTTTAAACTCCTCATGTTACCAATATATGTTCGTTAACACCAATTTCACTTGGTGTCCTACCAAAATAAAATATCTTTGAATATGGTTCTCCTCCACTGTTTCAAACACAATTAGTTGTTTGTTACTGCCTTAATAACCACACTCCAGAGATTACTTCTCGCTTAGTCGCCTCTCTAATTATCTTGGTGGGGTAGATTGGATACTATCAAGATGATGATTGTTCCCCATGTCCTTTATACACTCTCCATGTTACCTTTTAGGATTCCCATTTCTTATTTTTCTCAAATTAATTCAATCTGCACCAAATGTTTATGGAATAATAAACACCCCGTATTGCCCTAGCGAAACTCAAACGTCCCAAGAATGAGGGTGGAGTTCATTTTCCTGATTTTAAACTATATAATTCTGCATAAGTTGCCTTAACTCATGAATTTGGTGAGACTCCCATGCCACGATGGATTATATTTGAACGCTCCTTATTGAAAGATTTTTCATTTGAAAATATAACTTATATGTCTAATTGCACTTTTATATCAAATAACCCTATACTGAAATACTCCCAACAATTGTTACATAATACATTGTCTATAGGTTTGATCCTCATCAATGTTTTTTGACTTCCTCCAGTTAGTATAATAAATGTATTAAATTTAGGTGTAAATCGTTTTACTACAAACACTGGAAGGAGAAGGGCCTTATGTTTATTTATCAGCTTGTCCAACATAATTCTGTTATTCCCTTCTCCCAATTGCAATCACAATATAACTTACCAAATTAATTGCTCCATGAGTACCTTTTAATATTGTCTTCTTTGCAGTCTTACTTAACAACTAATAACTTCCCCCAACTTCTCCCTCACTTATTCCCACTACACCATTATACAACATTTCTCATGACTTTATACCCAAGGCTGCATTTATCTTTAAGATGCTGTTGTCACCTATTACTGAAAGATCCAAAACACCTAACGAGTTACTCTGGGAAGCTGATTTATCCATTTCATTTCATATCCCTACTTGGGATAAATTTTGGCTTAAATTATTCAAAACATCTAGAGCAGCTCGTATTACTCAATCCTTATATTTCATTTATAACAGAGCTCTTATTACTCCTGAATGTATATCCAAGTTCTCTCCTCCCTCCTCTCCTTTATGCTGGTCTTGCTCTTCTTTTACAGGGAATTTAATTCACCAATTATATGAGTGTTCTAATGTGTTAAAGTTTTGGGAATCTACTTGGGCAAAGTGTCTGGAAATCAGTGCAAAAAGTTTTCCTTGGTACTGCCTGGCCAGATTTTGACAATATTTCCCCTAAGCCTATGTTATTTGATCTTTTTATTGCTATTGAATTTAAAGTGATTCTGTCCTGTTGGAAAGATACCTCTAAATTATCAACATTAAGATGGTGGAATTTTATATGTGATGAACACAGAATTGTTTATGTTTCTCCTCTCTCATTATCCCAGAAAATTAAATCTGATCTATTGTGGCTACCTTTTACTTCATATCTCTCTGTGCATATACCTACATCTTAACTACTATATTATTTATTTATTTATTTATCTATTTATGTATTTACTTTTTTTTTTCTCTTCTCTTTTTTTTCTTTCTCTCTTTTTTCTTCCTTTTTCTCTCCTTTCCTTCTCCTTCTTTCATACTTCATAGTTTTACAATATAGTATGATATTTATTTATCGACCGATATCGTGGTTATTTTTTCCTAAATTCTTTGAATATGTACTATTTTTCTACACTGGTTGTTATTTAATATCGTTAATGTATTGATATCATTGTTAATGTTCTTTTCTCTAAAACTCAATTAAAATTATTAAACAAAAAAAAAAAAGTACTATTCCCACTCCGGTTGGTGCAACAGTACGGAAAGCGTTGGACTCAGGAGAGGTGAAATTTGCTATTCCCACTCCAGTCTGTAGAACAGTAGAGAAATCTTGTATTCAGGAGGGATAACATTTACTATTCCCTCTCCAGTTGGTGCAACAGTAAGGAAAGCATTGGACTCTGCAGGGGTAAAATTTACTATTCGCACTCCAGTCTCTGCAACAGTAGGCAGTAGGGAAAGAACTTCACTTCCAACACATACCTTATTTTAATAAAAGTATTATTTCATAAAATTATAACACTATTAACTTAAAATTAAATATATGCATAAAAAACTATTAAACAATTAAAATAATTATAAATTGTTTAAATAATTAATATAAGAAAAAAGTTATTTAATAATTATTTCTTTACATTCCCATGCTATAGTCTCACATACATAGCAATGCACATTTAACATAGATCTAAATTAAAATATTCTAATAATTACACAATTTACATAATCAATTAACAATTAACACTTAATTCATAATAAATCATTTACAATTATTCAATTATTATTTAATTAACTGCCCACCCTACACCCCTACAAACCCCGCACCTAAATTGTAAATTAAAAAAGTATAATAATTACACAATATGCATAATCAATTAATAATTTATCAATAATTTATAATGAATCAATTATTATTTAATTAACTTCCCACCCTATACCGTTACAAACCTAACCCCTACAATATAACTTAAAAAATATTATTTACATACTTAGGCCCTCATTACGATGGCGGTCGGACGAGCATCCGACTGCCATCACTGCTGGATGGAGACCACCCGACATATAGTCGTCAGGTCCACCCATCATATTAAGAACCAACCGCCATGAAGGCAGTCAAAAACATGCAGTTTACTATTGCAGCTTGTGCTGTGGCCCAGTAAAGGGCTGCAGCACAAGCCTCAATAGTAAAATACATGTCTACAAACAGCCATACACTCTGTGCCAGGCACCATGTGGTGCTTGGCTCAGAGTGCATGGATGTTTGGGGGGTACCACATGTGCCCCCCTGGCCCCATAGCGGAGGCCCACAGGGGGACGAGGCCCTGCTAGGGGGCCCCAAAGTCCTGTTCTGTCTGATTTTACATGGCTGTCCTAATCCCTACGGCAGTGCCTTCGCAGTCACCACTACCATTGCAGGGTTTAGGCTACGACCGCTGCCCCGACAGGCTCCTTGAGCCTGTCGCAGGCGGCGGGCTTTTCCCCAACTAAAGAGGTCCGACTGCTGGTATCTTAATCTGACGGTCGGACCGATAAACTGGATATCGGGTGGACTGCCACCGACGGCCTGTCAGTAGCAGTCCGCCCAACATCCTAATGAGGCCCATAATAATAAAAGAAATAATTAATATTCATTTAAAAAAATGAATTAATTATACTTAATTAACTTCATACCCTATACCCCTATATACCTCACAAGCCACTAAAGAACTATAAATTACTATTTTACAATTAAATTAAAAATATAAATAACTTAAAATTGCAAACTATATTCAAAAACATTAACAACAATTACCTAAACAATATAAATCATGTACAGTTAAAATATAATTTAAACACATAAAGAAACTTAAAAACGGATATTTTTTACCTTAAAAAAATCAATATTTTTGCACACAATATTTCTGTGTCACGGCATTAAAAATGTGATATTTCTGCAACTCAATATTTTTAACTTGATATTTTGTCCAAATACCAACTGGGAAGGGATCTGCTAATTTGGCATACTAATTCCAAAAATGTATCATGTTAAAATTATAGATGCACTAACATTAACATCCATACAAAGGGAGAAACGCAGTACAGAAACAGGAACTGTATTAGTAGGAAGCATATTTGGAGCAGTCATTCCACCTGTAGGCATCATCTTAAATGGTGAAAAGATTAGAAAATTGTCAACAGTTGTCGACAAAATGGCAACTAGCACATGCTAGTGATGCATACCGAACTAACGGCTATACGATCGATGGGTTTACAAGACCAGATCTCATAAGACATTTTGCTTGCTGAAAATGGTGGAGTATGCTGAATGCCTAAATTAACTCACTGTTGCACATACATACCTGACGAAAGTAAGGAACTAGAAAGCTTTGCAAAGAATATTTAAAGTTTAGAACCTGAATTGCATGATTTGTAAACAGCAAGTTTCTTTGAAAATTTTTGGAAAGGAATTTTATAATTGGCAACTGGTTTTCCGCAGCTGGAAAGGGTATTTTAAAAGCTATATTTATGCCAATAATAATAATAGTGGGGCTTTGTCTTATATTTCTTAACACAATATTCTTCGGCTGTAAATATATGCTTAGAAATAGAAGGATTTAGGACTGACAGGTATTATGAATTATAATTATATGAATTCATTGAAATCTAGAGGTCTGAAAAGAAAAACACAAGACTCAACTGACGATGAAAGCGCACTCTGAAATGGACTCACATGGGAAACATTTAGATGATGATTTTGTAAATCATCAGACAGCGTATTGAGGAAGTTGGAAATTTTATGAAAACCCCAAAAAAGAAATGTGCCTTAAAATTAACATAAAATGCGCAATAAAATAGATGTTAGGAAAATGTGCCTTTATTAAACATGCAAAAGTAAAAATGCTGCTTATTTCTGCAGAAAGTTCTCATTTCTATCATTCTTTCCTTGCTAGACCTTACTATTTTTTTATTCTCCTCTATCCCTTTAAGAAAATAAATGCTTTTCACAAAAAATTATCTAATGTTATGACTGAACTATAAAACCTGACATCTTTGTGAAATGTGCTATTTCCTGAAAATTTTCTTTTTCTTTTTCTTCATTCCATATGATTTCACTTTATTTAGATTGTTTACTTTGCCACATATTCATAATGGATAAGTGCATTAATGAAAGAAGATGCTTGCTGTAGCTTAAATTTTGTGATCCAACCAGGACATAGATTAAAATGTTTCATTTCATAGAACGGCTCAATGTTACATGATTGGACACTAAGGGGTCGATTCCGATCTCGGTCGGAGGCGCACCCAACACTATTCGGCCGGGAAAAAGCCAGGCGAATGCCTGTTTCCCGACCGATTCGCACATTCTTCCGAACGAGCAAGTACGATGTGCACAACTGCATAGATTCCGACCCAGTCGTACTCACCCAATCCAGGTCCTGCTCTCCGACCGAGCCGGATCCGTAAATGCTGAATCGAGTCGCACGGAAGCCAAAATGCAGCCCCGTCCGGCCGGACAAGTACGATGCGCTTTCCGTACGCGCCGAACCCGTCGCTACGCACGGCACGTCAAAGCATCCGGGAGAGGCGCACATAAGCTCCGATTCGCGCCACAACACGATCCACAGCTACGAGACGAACACGCCAGCGACGAGGACGAGGCGAAGCAAAGAGAAAGACGAACGAGACGAACCAACTATGAATCCCATCGTGCCGATCCTACCAATACTCTACATCTACTACCGGAACAGGCACGGACGCGTACGGCACAGAAGGTAAGTCAGACACCTAGCACAAAAACAAACTACACGTACCCGACATATCACACACACACAGAGGGATGCAGAAATTACTTACACCAGCAACAGCAGCACCATAGGGGCGGGATGGCCATCACCAATACCACATATACACATAGGGGCCTGGATGCCCACCACTACTCCCACCTATACCCAGGGGGTGCCAGATGCCTACCACTACTACCACCCCTCCCCAGGGGGTGCCAGATGCCTACCACTACTACCACCCCTACCCAGGGGGTGCCAGATGCCTACCACTACTACCACCTCTACCCATGGGGGGCTGGATGCCTGTCACCACTACCACCTCTACCCATGGGGGGCTGGATGCCTGTCACTACTACCACCTCTACCCATGGGGGCTGGATGCCTGTCACTACTCCCACCTCTACCCAGGGGGTGCCAGATGCCTACCACTACTACCACTCCTCCCCAGGGGGTGCCAGATGCCTACCACTACTACCACCCCTACCCAGGGGGTGCCAGATGCCAACCACTACTACCACCTCTACCCATGGGGGGTTGGATGCCTGTCACTACTCCCACCTCTACCCAGGGGTGCCAGATGCCTACCACTACTACCACCCTCCCCAGGGGGTGCCAGATGCCTACCACTACTACCACCCCTACCCAGGGGGTGCCAGATGCCTACCACTACTACCACCTCTACCCATGGGGGCTGGATGCCTGTCACCACTACCACCTCTACCCATGGGGGGCTGGATGCCTGTCACTACTACCACCTCTACCCATGGGGGGCTGGATGCCTGTCACTACTCCCACCTCTACCCAGGGGTGCCAGATGCCTACAACTACTACCACCCCCACTCACAGGATGGCTAATACATGACACAACAAGCACACACCAACATAAACAATGCAACATAAAGACATCCCCCAACACCATGACAAGCGTGTGTAGACTGTGTCAAATGGCTACAACACTGAACATGATTTTGAACATACAATGTGACCCCCTATCACATGTGCCACACATAAATGTGTGTGGCCCCCACAATGCAAGCAGACCATGACCACTGTGGCAATGGGGTCCAACCCCCATCATCACAGTGACCAAAATGTAAGTGTGGGGCCCATAGCTGAAGCACATCTTGAACATTGTGGCAATGGGGTACAAACCCCCATCATCACAGTGACCAAAAGGTAAGTGTGGGGCCCATAGCTGAAGCACATCTTGAACATTGTGGCAATGGGGTTCAAACCCCATCATCACAGTGACCAAAATGTAAGTGTGGGGCCCATAGCTGAAGCACATCTTGAACATTGTGGCAATGGGGTACAAACCCCCATCATCACAGTGACCAAAAGGTAAGTGTGGGGCCCATAGCTGAAGCACATCTTGAACATTGTGGCAATGGGGTTCAAACCCCATCATCACAGTGACCAAAATGTAAGTGTGGGGCCCATAGCTGAAGCACATCTTGAACATTGTGGCAATGGGGTACAAACCCCCATCATCACAGTGACCAAAAGGTAAGTGTGGGGCCCATAGCTGAAGCACATCTTGAAGTTTGTGGCAATGGGGTTCAAACCCCCATCATCACAGTGACCAAAATGTAAGTGTTGACATTGAAAAAGCTGCAACTGCCAAACTGCATGGATGATTCCTGGTCACAGAACAACAAACACATCAGTGGCAAAGTAGTGCTTGTGTCCCATAGCAACATAGATTGGGGGAGGCAAACACTGCAGTGCAAATAAGACATACCTTTGGCCATGTGCAGACAAACATCACCCATGGGGGCTGACACTGTCAACATTCATCAATGGCACAATGACAGAAGTGACCATGATAATGCAGACCCACATATTTGCACCAATGGGCACACAAATGCAGATATCCTGTGGAGACTGTAGATGTGAGGTGAACAGATACCATACCATGGCAGCAATGGGACACACAAACAATGATCATTGTGCTGACTGATGACCTAGGAGTCCCAGGGACAGCAGGGGAAACCCACCAAACAACATACAGCCAATGGCACACTAAAGACATGCCAATGCAGTGGTGCAGATGCACAAACACAAACAGGCAGACCCACACTGCACATCAAACACAACAGGTGAGGGGGGTGCCAGTGTCCCCAGGCAACCACACAACACATGATGAGGCCTGAATACCAATTACACAGATGTGCATACAGTGCCACACAAAGGTAACTCATGGATCCAAATCCCCTATGTGGGCAATCAGGCATTGTTAGATGAGAGGGAGCACCAATCACACATGTCACACAAGCATGTAGGAACAGCAACTGACACAGCAAGACACAGAGACACCACAGCACTACCCCCAGGGTCCCCACAATGTGGTGACCCTGGGCTGCATTACAATCCCACTGTGATGACAAAGCTAGATGTCGTTCACACTGTGAACCACAGTCATGTGTCCTGAGCAACAAACTACCATCACACCTACACAAGCACAAATCAATCAGCACGGCCAGTAAGCCAAGGCCAACATGGAGGCAGGGGTCTAGCCGTGCAACAACTCTCATCTGCACACACTCAACACCACACACCTCGACCTCCAACAATGTGCAGCAGTGAAGCACACATGCACTGGTGACATTGCACATGCACCCATGACAATCCCATGGGTGGTGGTGGGAACCAAGGTGCAGAAACACATCACACATGGCCACTCAACAAGACCCGTGAATGTCTGACACACTGCACACTACGCTGTACATGGACATGACGGCAATACCACACCAACCAATGGGATCCCAGCCACAGTCCCACACCAATGAAGAAGCCAAGGTCACCCACAAAGAACACACATAGACAACTACCAACATTGCAGCCCTGACCCTGAGGAGTGCCAGCAGTCACTCACACAGCGTGTCACAATCACTGAAAGCTAACACAAACTGGAAATCACATGACAGGTGTAAACAACAAGTGCCAAGGGGAATCCTGACTGTGACCCATCTGCGTCTGCCCACAAACTCAGACCTCACAGCCAACACACCTATGGGTGACACCCTGATGACCAGTAATGTGCCATGCACCCACATCACAGAGAACCCAGGGAGAAGACTTTGGGGGAACATAGGTCAACTCAGCAAGCATCACAAACAGGAACACCACTAGGGATCCCAGCATGCCCAGCAAAATGGAAGTAAACACACAGACATGCTCATACATCACACACCTTGGGCGCAGGCGATGTCACAGGAGTACACACTGCCATGAGGGGACTCCACTCCTGTGTGAGGAAAGCTGTGCCATATGTTGCCACAGTAGGGCTCCATCATGTCAGCAGAACACTTGGTCACACAGTCAACAATTTACACCAAATGAAGGTTCCCGTCACATCAGCCTGGTCATGGGAGTGTCAACGAAATCATCAGCACAGATCCAACACACATGTATAGCAAGTTGCACTGACAACACAGATGAGTCCTTCCCCATTGATGCCCAAACCTGCATGTCCAGTGGAGATGGCCACACGGTCAGGGAAGTAGAATAATTGAACAATGGCAAGCACAACAGATGTGCAGGGGTGGAAGCCACAGATGTGACATTGCTAATGTAAGTAGGAAATCCCATTGCCAAATATTGAAAATATGACACCCTCAGATGCTGCTAAGGATGACATGGATACACCACAGGATAGGACACATTCCCCCTGGACCCCATGGGTTCCTGAACAGTAACACTTCATTTTAATGAGACCAAATATCACCATCACTGCAGCAAGGGCATGGTTAGCATCATCAACATCATGTACATCAGAAGCAAAAGCACTAGAGAACAGAAAGTCGCTTTATTCAGCATATGTGGGTTCAAAAGTTGAAGTCCAGTAAAAAAGAAACTAAGGCCAATGGCCAGTTCATCCTGAAAGTCTAAACAGGGTGACAGTGGCAGATGTCACCCTACGCATGCCTGCACTGATAAAAACCAGGGACAATCCCCTCGGAGGGGTATACGGGGGGCAGGCCAGGCACCGCAGGGACAGGATCAGGGCTCACCAGAAGGAGGCAGGGAAGGGGTGGTGGATGCTGAAGAGCCACTGACAACTGCAGTGGAGGTGTCTGACATGGTGTGTGCCGGCACAACTGGGGGCATGACACTGATGGTGTGGGTGCCGGCACGACTGCAGTGGACCGTGCAGATGGAGTGGACAGGTCCCCCACTGCAGTGCCCAAGTCAGACAGGGTGGTAGTGGACTCCACTGCAGTGCCTACCTCCAGGGGAGGAGAATGGGGATCAGGTAAGGTGGGCAGGACAGAGGGGAGGATACCGTCTCCACACCAGTGGCACAGACAAGCGCAGCGGGGGTGTGGGGCTGGAAGAGCAAGTGGCAGGGGGAGAAGGCCGGATCTTTTTGGGGATGGTGTATCTGTGGGTGGGGGAACCTGGGGCAGGGTGTGGTGGTGGCACCTGTGGAGTGGGGGCCTGAGGGATGGAGGAAGGAGACTTGGTGCCTGAGCTGCAGGGCGGCGGCGGCGGGGTCTTGCTCTTCCGGGTCCGGGGGGACTTGCGGATGGGGGCATCAGTCGGTCTGCTCCTGGGGGAGGGTGTCCGGGGGCGAGGGGCACTCCGCTCCGTGTGGGTGGGCTTCCTCTTCCCCCTGAATGCTGGATCAGCTGGATCGGAGGGGAAGAGGCCGAGGTCACTGAGGAAGATCCGCTGTGTCTTTGGGGTTGCAGGTGAGGCAAGGGAGGGGGCTTTGGAGGGAGAGGCAACTGAGGACTGCGCAGTGCTCGTGGATGCGTGTGTGTGTGCCTGGGCCCCATCCCCTGTGAGTGTGGTTTCAGTCCCCTGACTGTGCGTGCGTGTGCGTGCGTGTGCGTCTTGTTTGTGGTGTGTGTGTCTGTGTGCTGCTCGTGTCTGTGCTGGTGTGTGCCTGTGCCGGTGTGTGTGTGCTTGGGACAGGTAAGGTGCTGGGGAGTGTGGATGGGGCAGAGGCAGGAGGGGTGAGGGACTGTTGGAGGAGGGACACTGCTGCCGTCAGGGAGGAGTCCATGGACCTATTGCCCCTCTGTAGGGCAGACATGCCCGATGAGATGCCCTCCATGAACGACACCAGCTGAGTCAACAGAGTGGTGTGTGCATGGAGGACACTCAGCATCGCTGTCTGCCCTACATGGAGCTGGCGAAGGAGGTACACAGACTCCTCACTCAGGGCAGCAGGGACACAGGGGCAGGGGGTGCGGTGCCTGGCCCGAAGGAGACACGCTCCCGAACATGGGAGCCTCCACGGACCTCGGGAATGTGAGCCGATGGGAGGGCGGTGGTGGTGGTGGTGGTGGTGGCGGGGACAGCAACACTAGCTGGGGTGTGGTGGCTGCTGACACCCGCATCCACAAGGGAGTCATCCTCTGAGCTGCTGTGGTCCTCAGCTGAGGTGGATGGTGCTGAGGACTCCTCGGTGTGGCTCCCCTCACCCTCCGTGCCACTGGGTCCCTCCGACCACTCCTCGGCTGCTGACCCAGTCTGGCTCTGCGGCTCCTCCTGGTCCGTGGAGCTGTCCCCTCCTGTGGCTGTGGATGTATCTGCAAACAATAGGGAAACAGACAGACATCAGTCACCTGCACCGAATGCACACACCACAGTAAGTACAGCACATTACAGTGCAAGCCCTGGCATCCTTAGTTGAACATTGCCAAAAGTGCCCAAACAGAATAGGAGTAGCCAATTGTCAGTCTGATGATCAACCATGGCACTCACATCCCTCCTGGCCTTGCACACATCTGTCTGGTGTCTGTTGGATGGCAATACCCCAGTGTGGACACATGCACCACCTACACAGTAGTTGGACAGTGCAGAAAACACGGTGAAGCATGTGAACATGCACACATCACAACTCTTGCCACTAAGTCAGTACAGGTGTCCGGATGAAAGGGATGCCCAGAGTCAAATATGAAATGCATGTGATGCATACCAGCGACAGACACCATGATGCACCCATGTCCTGATAGCCATTGCCACAATGGTGTGCATGTAGCACATGTCACTCCCCTGCAGGATCACTCATAGGAAGTTACATGCCATGGCACAGGCATGCCTGCTAAGTCATACATCACTGTCTCCAGTCACATGGGCAGGGCAGCCAGACAACAACAGTCTGCACTGTGTCACAATAGTAGGTCATGGGGAATGCAAGTCCTGGAGCTGAACAAGTGCACATGTACATCCCCCACACACCACATCATCTGAACCCTTATCTGTCCACGTCATACCGATTGGACATATGGGAGACCTGTAACACAACCCTCTGAACCTGAGCACCTCACAATCTGCTGTGAATGGGAAACAGCTGCCTGAACTTCACATTCGCATACCCCAGTCTGCACGGTCAGGTGATCAAACACCTATGTGTCACCCAAGTATCGTCTACTATGGTCACATCTCCGGTGGCATGCTGAGCCCCAACCGAGAGACACCCCAGCAGTCATGACAAGGAAGCCACAGCACACTGACACAGAGGCAGACACCTGAGGGGACATATCACTGAGCACAACGTGTCAGCTGATACACGGGAGTGGGAGTACAGAGTGTATTGTATGGCCTGGAGTAGGCATGACTGTCCTGCCCCACATGAATATGGGATGATCCCTGGACAGTAGGCAGCTGGCTAAGTATGTGTGACACACGTAATATACACACTCCTGGGGCCCAAGCATTGTTCCCACCCGCAGCATGGGTGTGTGCTAGATACCCCAGGCACATGTGGTGGATCAGCTCAGCAATTGGACCACATATCAAAGTAACACACAGATTACATGTCAGAACACAGGCATTGTGTAAGCAAAGGACCCACCCATGATGCCCACCACAGAGTTAGGGGAACAGATGCTGTCCCCCACCTTGAGTCAAGCAAACTGCAAGGACACAGTACCCAAGTGACACAATTCCCTGACTGCAAGGGCCACACCTGGGTATCAGATAAGGAGTGGGCAGTGCACAATCGAGGGACATGGGTCCTGGACCACATGACTGATGTACTGTGGAAGTTCAACCAGGCCAGAGGAGGGCACATAGCATGGCAGACAAAGTTCACAATGCAGTCATGGACTCACCCCCTCCTTGCTGCTCTCTAGCCTTCAGCTGCCCATCCAGATCAGGGAAGACCACCGCCAGGATCCTGAGCATGTGGGGGGTCAGGGTCCGGTGTCCGCCCCTCCTGCGAGGAGGCGACAGCTTCAGCTGGACCCGTGCAATCCTCCGGGTCCAGCCCCGAAGGTCCTGCCACCTCTTCTGGCAGTTGCGGATCCGGCGCTTATAGTCCCCCACGGATCTCACTGCCCGGACGATGGTCAGCCATATCTTCTGCTTCTGGTGGGCATCAACCTGTGAGGAAGACAAAGTGAGAATGCCATTACTACACATGCAACATATCCGTGCATTACACAGTTGGATATACATGTCTCAATCAGAGGGGCACATGATGTACACAGGCAGTGCAACGATGGCTATGGACAGTATGCCAGCAGTTACTACATGGTATCATTGCCTGGGAAGTAAAACCTTGTTTAAATGCACTGTCACTGCACTATACCTGTTCAGTGCATGTAACTACACACTATGGGGGGTGACAACTACTCAGTGAGCCTGCTAGCCAGTTGCGTGCAGACTGTTAGCCTTGCTAGTCAGACAACATGCACATTTAGTAAGGCAGTGGACAGCACACTCACCTGCTCCCCTGCTTTCCCATACAGCTTGCTGTACTGTGGAAGGAGGCTGTCCAGCAGGGCCTGGTTCTCCTCAGTGCTGAAGGCTGGGGCTCTCTCCACAGTACGTGCCAATGCAGGGTCCAGAGGGTGCAGATACAGCAGCAGTGGTGGTGGCAGATGTCGTCCTGGAGCATGTAGTGCAGGCAAGTGAGCTCTCAGGGGAACAGCCAGCATTATATGTGTGCTGCAGAGGCAGATACTATCCCATGTGTCCAAAGTGATAGGTCCAAGTCCTTAGCATCTTCTGAATCTGGCCAATTCATGGAATTGCACCACTTACACACGCCCACAGCATCCTTCAAAAGTTCAACTTCATGACACCCATGAATTTGCAACATTGTTGTGGGTGACCAACTGAATTTCCAGCATCAGACTCGTTCAAGATTTGAAAACGCGTTCGTTGCCAGGCCAGGCCATAGCCAATGGGTGCGCACCGATCGGTCCATTGCTGTTTAACGCGTACCCGGATACAACGCGTACCCGCTCACATTGAATGCAATGGGCCGGCCGGGCACACCGATCGGTCCATTGCTGTTCAACGCGTACCCGGATACCACACGTACCCGCTCACATTGAATGCAATGGGCCGGCCGGGCACACCGATCGGTCCATTGCTGTTCAACGCGTACCCGGATACAACGCGTACCCGCTCACATTGAATGCAATGGGCCGGCCGGGCACACCGATCGGTCCATTGCTGTTCAACGCGTTCCTGTACAAGTCACTGGCATATGTCACCATGCCTGTCACAGGTGAATATATGCCAGCAACATATACTTCCCAGGGAGTGAGGGGCACACCTACAACACCACACCCTGTCCACACTGTATCCTGAGGCATGTAAGGCTGCATTACCTATTCCGTGTATGGGGGTGAACATGTTGTTCTGTGGGTGGCACTTGGGGGCAGCCACTCCCAGGCTGTGCACGTGTTCATGGGGACAGAATCCTTGGTGTTTCATGTACATGACCACTGTGATGTGCAACTGTTCATTTCTGTGTATGTGGCATGGTCACATTTCACGGTGGTGTATGTGTATGTCATGTCACATACCCCCTGAGTCCCATGTGTGATGGTATGTATGTCCCAGGGTGACCCATTGCCACAATGGTGATGGTCCTCCACAGTCTGTGTGCATGTTGTGTTTACAATGTCTCTGATTCCATGTGCACAATGGAAGACAGTCTCCACATCCACGTTGTTTGTGCATGGACTTTGATGTTGTACGTGTGTGTGTCACAGACGTCCATGTCTGTCCTGCAGAGGCAACAGGGACCACTACCTGTGGGGGTCATGGTTGTTTTGCTGTGGTGTATTCATGATACACCATGTCATGCCAGTGTCCATGTGGCAATACAGGGTCCCTGGGAAACTACCTGTCGTTGAGCTGTGATGCCTGGGGCACATCTGTCCTCACATGTCACTGTGGGGTGTGTTTGGAACGTGGCAGCAGGAGATGGGAACTGTGACATGGCCTCATGATATCCCATGGCACAACCTGGGACTTGTTGATGCCACTTGTTGAACTGTGATGTTAGATGTTGGCCATGTATGTGCCATACATGTCCTTACGGAACTGCACACATCATGTACTTGTGCCTCATAATGATGTATCATGTGATATTGAGTATGGTCAATGCCACATATGTGGGGTGACTGACAATCTTTCTTTCTTCACCTATGCACTGCAGGGCACCATTCCCTGACCTTGCAACCATGGTGGAACGGGACTGCATCCGATGGTACCGCTTCACCAGGCCGCTGATTGAGGTGTTGACGGTGCGGTTGGCCCCACATTTGCAAGCTGGCCGGACATACCCTACAGCGCTGACCCCCAAGGTGAAGGTGATGGCAGCCCTACACTTCTTTGCCACCGGTACCTTTCAACACACTGTGGCGACTGCTGGTGGGATGTCACAGACCATGTTCAGCCGTGTGCTCCGCGAAGTTTTGGAGGCTATGTTGATTTACCTGAACCAGTACATCTATTTCCCTAGACTCCAACAACTCACTGACGTGAAGAGTGACTTCTATGCCCTGGGGAGGATGCTGCATGTCATTGGCTCCATTGATGGGACACATGTTGCTTTGGTACCACCACAGGCCCAAGAGCAGGCATACAGGAACCGCAAACACTACCACTCGGTCAATGCACTGGTGGTATGTCTTGCAGATATGAGCATCTCACACGTCTGTGCCCGTTTCCCCGGTTCTGCACACGATGCCTACGTGATGAGGAGTAGTCGCATCCCGAGGATGATGTCACAGATGCGGAACCAGCATGCCTGGCTTGTTGGTGTGTACTGACTTAGTGCCATTGTGTGTGTTCTGCAATGTAGTGTTCCACCCTCTTTTCCAACTCAGCTAATGTGCAATTGTCTGCATGTAGGTGACTCCGGATACCCCAACATGCCGTGGTTGCTGACGCCCCTCAGGAACCCTGTGACACCAGGCCAGATGCGCTACAAGAGGCACATGGTCGGACCAGGAGAGTGATTGAGCGGACCTTTGGTCTCCTGAAGAGCCGCTTCCGCTGCCTGGACAAGACAGGAGGGGCCCTCCCATATGCCCCAGCAAAGGTGTGCAAGATTGTCATTGTCTGCTGCATGCTACACAACCTGGCAGTGCGGAAGGAGTTGCCTCTCATCCTGGATGACGATGACCAACATCCGCCACCTGTGGAGGATCCTGGTCTGGACCACTATGCCAGTGATGATGATGATGATGATGATGATGGTGATGTCCGCACACAGCTCAGCACCAACTTCTTCAGCTGAATGTGAGTATCCAGAGATGTCATGTCAATGATGTGAGTATGCATGATATGTGTTGGTGGTGCTCTGGTGCTGTTTGAGTGTGTCCATGTGCTACATGACTGTATGCGTGTAGCGATGTGTCCTTACAGGTAGTCTGTACTCCCCAACAGTGTTGACATGCTAACTTGGTTCTGGGTGGGTATCTTGTGACATGTATTGGGCATGAGTATTGCAGTTCTGTCCTGTTCTTCAGTGCTTTTGACTGTGTTTCATTTCTGTCCTTCACAGGATACTTTCAGAGTGGTTTGGTCAACTGTGATCCCCAACACTGTGATTCGACTTCCAGGGTGGTAGCTGTCGTGTCCCTACAGGTGATGTGCGCCACACCCATGGACTTCCTTCCTTCTACACTTGTTGACTGTGTGCCCACTCCCAGGTGGGATTGCCTTGCATCTGTAGTGGTTACAACATGTTGCAAATGTGTAATAAACCTGTGCTTCACTTTGTGATGTGCGTTGTCTGTGGTCACACATCTGACTGACATTTGCTTACTGCACCAGTGGGCTAGTTGACTGAGACTGTGAATAGGTGTTGTGTCTGTGCATTGCACCGTATTTCCTGGCAACATCAGTGTAGGCGATGAGTCAGATGGGCTAGGTGTGCATATGTTGTGTAGCCCTGGTGGTGTGTCTCCCTCATATGTGTCACGTTGCCATGACTCACATGCCTGTGTTGTACTTGCTGGAGCAGTTAGCATGCACAGTGTAATTTTGCAGGTCATCATCTCCATGACAGGAACCACGTTGGAATCACAACAGATGCAGGTATGGTGTATTAGTGTGTTTATTGTCATACATGTGTGTGTATAGTGCACAGGATGGTGGGTGCTGTACATTTTGATTTCAATCCTAAGTTCCTAGATGAATTGGAAGTCCTGGTAGCAGATATGTCCAGAATAAAGTCCACAGTCATCTGATACATTGGTCCAACTTGTACTCCCCATGTCATGTGGGGGAGTTGTGTTGCAGTCAACAGGGTGAACAGTTTGCGCACAAAGGTGATTATCCAGTACAGGTTTTGGCTTCCTGGGGGTTGCACATGGCCATCGGCCTCTCACTTGCCCCTCCTCGGACGACCCCTCTTCTTTGGGGGGACCCTCAAGTGCAGGCTGCTGCGGTGCAGGGGACTCTCCGCCAGAGTCATCCTCCTTCCCTGTGGCAGTTGCAGTTGTTTCAGCACCAGATGTTGTGGGCACACAGGGAGGTGTTGACTGGTTGCTGCTCATCTGGCGGAGGCATTGTAATATGTCCCTATGCACCGCCGTCATCTCTTGCAGTGTGTCCCACTTGGACTACATGCGGGACATGTGCGAGTCCAAGCGGGCATGATGGGCAGCCTGCTGCTGTTTAATGTCCCTGAGGAGCCCCACTACCTGGCTGAGCTCTCCGGTGCTGGACTGGTACGCATCGGCTATGCGTACCAGTTGTGGGTCATCATGCAGTCCAGACCCCTCTGCGATCAGTGACCTATGTCTCCCACCCCTCCCACCACCCCTGGCGACACGTGCAGTACCTGAGGTGGCACGCACAGGTGACCCTGGGCCCCCTTGGGGGTTGTTGGTGGTGTTGGTGTCCATAGCCCCACGTTGGTCCAGGGTCCCTGTGCTGGTGGTGGTGGTGCTCCTTGGTCTGTCCGTGTCAGCAGGGGTGGTATGTGTGTTGACAGTCGTTGGAGGGGTGGGTGCAGGGGTGCAGCTGGTGGTCCTGCTGGTGCTGCATGATGACTTGCTCCGGAGGTGCCAGGTAGGTCTTCGTCATCCGAGGAGGGCAGAGGCTGTTCCACACCAGTGAGCTCCGTTTCCCCTTGAGCCTGGGACTGGGACTCCTCAGCGTCTGCTGCTGTGTCCCCATCATCACCTGTTTTTGGGAGACACACACAATGTATGTTATGTTTCTGCAGGCATGAATGGTTGACACACATGACAGTTGTGACTGTACCTCTGGATGCGGGCCTGTACATTGCATTGTCCTAAGTTGTCACAGTCAGAGGTTGATATTGGTGTAGCACATTGTCCTGCATACTTTGGGCATTTCTATATGAATGTTGGGGTGTGTACATGGTCTGCATTGGTTGTATTTGGTTGACATCCGGCCCTCCTTCCCACCCAGCCAGATATCCCACCATGGAACGTGCTTCCATTGCAGGGAGTGCAAGTTGTCTTTCAGGATGTCAGTCAGTGGTGTCCTGCTGTTGGTTGGTGCACAGTTGCCAGCAGGGCCTTGTGCTCCCCAAAGCAGTACCCAGTGTCAGCCATCTTGTCAGTTCTTGTCCACTCCCTGTGATGTGCGCATGGTTCAGGGTGGTGTTGATGGGACAGGTGTGGGGGTGACCAATATCTGTGACTACCACTCCCATCATGCTATTGCCTCCACCCCACTTCCCAGCATGCCCATACTTACTTGCTTTTGGGTGGACTTCACTGTGTGTGAGTGTGAGAGCAATGGCAAGATGGCTGACAGTGGTGTCCTGCTGTTGGTTGGTGCCCAGTTCCCAGCAGGGCCATGTGCTCCCCACAACTGAGCACCAGTGTCAGCCATCTTTGTAGTGGCTTTTGACTCCCTGTGAGGTGTGCATGCTTGGGTGTGAGCTTTCTGGGCCATGTGGGTGGGGGATGTTGGCCTGTGACTACCACTCCCATCATGCTGTTGCCTCCACCCCACTTCCCAGCATGCCCATTCTTACTTGCTTTTGGGTGGACTTCACTGTGTGTGAGTGTGAGAGCAATGGCAAGATGGCTGACAGTGGTGTCCTGCTGTTGGTTGGTGCCCAGTTCCCAGCAGGGCCATGTGCTCCCCACAACTGAGCACCAGTGTCAGCCATCTTTGTAGTGGCTTTTGACTCCCTGTGAGGTGTGCATGCTTGGGTGTGAGCTTGCTGGGCCATGTGGGTGGGGGATGTTGGGCTGTGACTACCACTACCATCATGCTGTTGCCTCCACCCCACTTCCCAGCATGCCCATTCTTACTTGCTTTTGGGTGGACTTCACTGTGTGTGGGTGTGAGAGCAATGGCAAGATGGCTGACAGTGGTGTCCTGCTGTTGGTTGGTGCCCAGTTCCCAGCAGGGCCATGTGCTCCCCACAACTGAGCACTAGTGTCAGCATCTTGTCAGTTCTTGTCCACTCCCTGTGATTTGCGCATGGTTCAGGGTGGTGTTGATGGGACAGTTGTGGGGGTGACCAATATCTGTGACTACCACTCCCATCATGCTATTGCCTCCACCCCACTTCCCAGCATGCCCATTCTTACTTGCTTTTGGGTGGACTTCACTGTGTGTGGGTGTGAGAGCAATGGCAAGATGGCTGACAGTGGTGTCCTGTTGTTGGTTGGTGCCCAGTTCCCAGCAGGGCCATGTGCTCCCCACAAGTGAGCACCAGTGTCAGCCATCTTTGAAGTGGCTTTTGACTCCCTGTGAGGTGTGCATGCTTGGGTGTGAGCTTGCTGGGCCATGTGGGTGGGGGATGTTGGGCTGTGACTACCACTACCATCATGCTGTTGCCTCCACCCCACTTCCCAGCATGCCCATTCTTACTTGCTTTTGGGTGGACTTCACTGTGTGTGGGTGTGAGAGCAATGGCAAGATGGCTGACAGTGGTGTCCTGCTGTTGGTTGGTGCCCAGTTCCCAGCAGGGCCATGTGCTCCCCACAACTGAGCACCAGTGTCAGCATCTTGTCAGTTCTTGTCCACTCCCTGTGATTTGCGCATGGTTCAGGGTGGTGTTGATGGGACAGTTGTGGGGGTGACCAATATCTGTGACTACCACTCCCATCATGCTATTGCCTCCACCCCACTTCCCAGCATGCCCATTCTTACTTGCTTTTGGGTGGACTTCACTGTGTGTGGGTGTGAGAGCAATGGCAAGATGGCTGACAGTGGTGTCCTGTTGTTGGTTGGTGCCCAGTTCCCAGCAGGGCCATGTGCTCCCCACAAGTGAGCACCAGTGTCAGCCATCTTTGAAGTGGCTTTTGACTCCCTGTGAGGTGTGCATGCTTGGGTGTGAGCTTGCTGGGCCATGTGGGTGGGGGATGTTGGGCTGTGACTACCACTCCCATCATGCTGTTGCCTCCACCCCACTTCCCAGCATGCCCATTCTTACTTGCTTTTGGGTGGACTTCACTGTGTGTGGGTGTGAGAGCAATGGCAAGGTGGCTGACAGTGGTGTCCTGCTGTTGGTTTGTGCCCAGTTCCCAGCAGGGCCATGTGCTCCCCACAACTGAGCACCAGTGTCAGCCATCTTGTCAGTTCTTGTCCACTCCCTGTGATGTGCGCATGGTTCAGGGTGGTGTTGATGGGACAGTTGTGGGGGTGACCAATATCTGTGACTACCACACCCATCATGCTATTGCCTCCACCCCACTTCCCAGCATGCCCATTCTTACTTGCTTTTGGGTGGACTTCACTGTGTGTGGGTGTGAGAGCAATGGCAAGATGGCTGACAGTGGTGTCCTGCTGTTGGTTGGTGCCCAGTTCCCAGCAGGGCCATGTGCTCCCCACAAGTGAGCACCAGTGTCAGCCATCTTTGAAGTGGCTTTTGACTCCCTTTGAGGTGTGCATGCTTGGGTGTGAGCTTGCTGGGCCATGTGGGTGGGGGATGTTGGGCTGTGACTACCACTCCCATCATGCTGTTGCCTCCACCCCACTTCCCAGCATGCCCATTCTTACTTGCTTTTGGGTGGACTTCACTGTGTGTGGGTGTGAGAGCAATGGCAAGATGGCTGACAGTGGTGTCCTGCTGTTGGTTGGTGCCCAGTTCCCAGCAGGGGCATGTGCTCCCCACAACTGAGCACCAGTGTCAGCCATCTTGTCAGTTCTTGTCCACTCCCTGTGATGTGCGCATGGTTCAGGGTGGTGTTGATGGGACAGTTGTGGGGGTGACCAATATCTGTGACTACCACTCCCATCATGCTATTGCCTCCACCCCACTTCCCAGCATGCCCATTCTTACTTGCTTTTGGGTGGACTTCACTGTGTGTGGGTGTGAGAGCAATGGCAAGATGGCTGACAGTGGTGTCCTGCTGTTGGTTGGTGCCCAGTTCCCAGCAGGGCCATGTGCTCCCCACAACTGAGCACCAGTGTCAGCCATCTTTGAAGTGGCTTTTGACTCCCTGTGAGGTGTGCATGCTTGGGTGTGAGCTTGCTGGGCCATGTGGGTGGGGGATGTTGGGCTGTGACTACCACTCCCATCATGCTGTTGCCTCCACCCCACTTCCCAGCATGCCCATTCTTACTTGCTTCTGGGTGGACTTCACTGTGTGTGGGTGTGAGAGCAATGGCAAGATGGCTGACAGTGGTGTCCTGCTGTTGGTTGGTGCCCAGTTCCCAGCAGGGCCATGTGCTCCCCACAACTGAGCACCAGTGTCAGCCACCTGTTCAGTTCTTGTCCACTCCCTGTGATGTGCGCATGGTTCAGGGTGGTGTTGATGGGACAGTTGTGGGGGTGACCAATATCTGTGACTACCACTCCCATCATGCTATTGCCTCCACCCCACTTCCCAGCATGCCCATTCTTACTTGCTTTTGGGTGGACTTCACTGTGTGTGGGTGTGAGAGCAATGGCAAGATGGCTGACAGTGGTGTCCTGCTGTTGGTTGGTGCCCAGTTCCCAGCAGGGCCATGTGCTCCCCACAAGTGAGCACCAGTGTCAGCCATCTTTGAAGTGGCTTTTGACTCCCTGTGAGGTGTGCATGCTTGGGAGTGAGCTTGCTGGGCCATGTGGGTGGGGGATGTTGGGCTGTGACTACCACTCCCATCATGCTGTTGCCTCCACCCCACTTCCCAGCATGCCCATTCTTACTTGCTTTTGGGTGGACTTCACTGTGTGTGGGTGTGAGAGCAATGGCAAGATGGCTGACAGTGGTGTCCTGCTGTTGCTTGGTGCCCAGTTCCCAGCAGGGCCATGTGCTCCCCACAACTGAGCACCAGTGTCAGCCATCTTGTCAGTTCTTGTCCACTCCCTGTGATGTGCGCATGGTTCAGGGTGGTGTTGATGGGACAGTTGTGGGGGTGACCAATATCTGTGACTACCACTCCCATCATGCTATTGCCTCCACCCCACTTCCCAGCATGCCCATTCTTACTTGCTTTTGGGTGGACTTCACTGTGTGTGGGTGTGAGAGCAATGGCAAGATGGCTGACAGTGGTGTCCTGCTGTTGGTTGGTGCCCAGTTCCCAGCAGGGCCATGTGCTCCCCACAACTGAGCACCAGTGTCAGCCATCTTTGAAGTGGCTTTTGACTCCCTGTGAGGTGTGCATGCTTGGGTGTGAGCTTGCTGGGCCATGTGGGTGGGGGATGTTGGGCTGTGACTACCACTCCCATCATGCTGTTGCCTCCACCCCACTTCCCAGCATGCCCATTCTTACTTGCTTTTGGGTGGACTTCACTGTGTGTGGGTGTGAGAGCAATGGCAAGATGGCTGACAGTGGTGTCCTGCTGTTGGTTGGTGCCCAGTTCCCAGCAGGGCCATGTGCTCCCCACAACTGAGCACCAGTGTCAGCCATCTTGTCAGTTCTTGTCCACTCCCTGTGATGTGCGCATGGTTCAGGGTGGTGTTGATGGAACAGTTGTGGGGGTGACTAATATCTGTGACTACCACTCCCATCATGCTATTACCTCCACCCCACTTCCCAGCATGCCCATACTTACTTGCTTTTGGGTGGACTTCACTGGGTGTGATTGTGAGAGCAATGGCAAGATGGCTGACAGTGGTGTCCTGCTGTTGGTTGGTGCCCAGTTCCCAGCAGGGCCATGTGCTCCCCACAGCAGTACCCAGTGTCAGCCATCTTGTCAGTTCTTTTCCACTCCCTGTGATGTGCGCATGGTTCAGGGTGGTGTTGATGGGACAGTTGTGGGGGTGACCAATATCTGTGACTACCACGTCCATCATGCTATTGCCTCCACCCCACTTCCCAGCATGCCCATGCTTCCTTCCTTTTGACTCTGCTTCCCTGTGGGGTTGTGTGCCTGTGCTGACAAGATGGCTGACAGTGTTATCCTGGGGTTAGTTTTGCTACAAGTCCCATGTGTGTCCCTGTGCTTCACACTGCATGACCCAGGGTTGTGGTTCTTTGTGGGATATTTGATTAGAGTGTGAGGCAATGCATTCTCCCTAGTGAGTTGTGTGGAGTTTGTGTTAGGGGTGTGTGTGAGTGGAGCTGCTGGTAACTATGGTCAGTGCTGTCAGTCCTCCTTCCCACCCAGCCAGATTCTCCACCATGGAACGTGCTTCCGTTGCAGGGAGTGCAAGTTGTCTTTCAGGATGTCAGTCAGTGGTGTCCTGCTGTTGGTTGGTGCACAGTTGCCAGCAGGTCCTTGTGCTCCCCACAGCAGTAGCCAGTGTCAGCCATCTTGTCAGTTGTTTTCCACTCCTTGTGATGTGAGCATGGTTCATGGTGGTGTTGATGTGCGCATTGTGAGGGTGGGCAATATCTGTGACTACGACTCCCATGATGCTATTGGCTACACTGACTTGCCCAGCATACACAAGATTCCTTCCTTTCAGTGGGCTTCACTGTGAGGTGGTGTTGTAGTGGTGGCTACATGTCTGGATGTGTTTGTTAGTTATATTTGTGCCACTGCCTAGCTGTAGTTGTAGTTGTGTTTGTACATGTGATGACACAGTTACATATCACTATGAGATGGCATGTGTTGTGTTTATCTGACTGACATACACATTTTGGGATGATTCTGTTCTGGTTGGTGTGTATTTGCTTAGGGTGCATGGTTTGACTCTCCCCTTGACAGTGATGTGTGTGTATTGTGGCACAATATTGTGTACATTTGTTGTGTACTCACCAGGCTCTGGGATGTTTTCTAGTCCATAGACGCTCACTGGTGGTAGGATGGCCCGCACCTTCTCCTCCCAGGGCCTGAGGTATACTGGTTTGGCAGGAGGGCCACTGCCGGTGTGTTGGCTCAAGAGGTAGCCCTTCTTCAACAGCTCCCTGACCCTCCTGCGCACATCATACCAGCTGTTCTGGATGTCTACCTTTGTCCGCAAACATGGTGATTGTGCGTTCACCCTGTCGACGATCCTCTCCCACATCTTGGTTTTCTGCGACATGGGTGTCTGTTGGACCAGTGTACCAAACAGCTGTGGCTCTAACCTGAGGATCTCATCTACCAGGACTTCCAATTCACTATCTAGGAACTTATGATTCTTCTTTGGGGGCATGGTGATGGGTGGTGATGGTGAGTGATGTGTGTGTTGGTGTGCAGGTGAGGGTGTGTTAGTGTGTGTTTAGCTGGGTATATGTGAGGGTGCTATTTGTTGAGGTGCTGATGGTGTGTGGCTTGTGTGATGGATGAGCTGTGGGTGGGTGGGTGGTTGCTGTCTGTTGTGTGCTGGCAGGTCATTAGAATTTGCAAAGGATCATGGTAGGGATTTGTGTCCTGTATATGGGTGGAGTTGTGGGTGTGTCTTTGTTCCCTGTCCCCCCCAGTATTTATTGGCTTTGTAATTGCTTGTTTGGTCTTTTTTAGTGTGTTTTTCCCTTTGTACTTTTTGTGCATGTAGGAGACGTTCTTGTGACCGAGTCGGACCCTGCAGTTGTCTCGTACGAGCTTCTCCGAGTCGTTCACGCTGTGTTTGTGCTGTTTTCTATGCTGCGTACACGTCAGTCGCGGTGTATTGGGTTGCTTCTGCTCGCAGTTTTGTATGCGTGTCGGTCGTACGGCTTGGGCTCCGTGCGACTCGGTCGTGTTTTCCACGCGTTGCATCGTACTGCGCGGGTCGGACTTTGCGGGTACGTTTCGTTCGGGTTTATTCCTGGTGCGTGTCGGTCAGTTCGATTCGCGTGGTTTTCCGGCCGGATGGCTGTTTTCCGCGCGGTTCGGTCGTTCGGCTTGTGTTCCATACGAGTCGGTCGGATTTTGCACGCTTCTCATCATACTTTGCGGGTCGGCCTGCACCTGTACGTGTCGGTCGGTATTAATTCCGGCTACGAGTCGGTCGGTACGTTTTCCG
The DNA here is from genome assembly GCA_963921515.1 of Calotriton arnoldi. Lineage (NCBI taxonomy): Eukaryota > Metazoa > Chordata > Amphibia > Caudata > Salamandridae > Calotriton > Calotriton arnoldi. The sequence goes on from CAWUFW010007587.1 coordinate 221,605, forward strand.
GCCCAAATCGGAATCGGCCCCTAAGTGCCGATTACAATGCAGGCTGAAATGGCTCTGACTGTCGGTCGGAGCCCTTCAGCCCGCATCGTAATCGGCTGGTCTGATTCCTTTCCGAATTACCCATTTTGATGGGGTCGGTCGGAAGGGAATCCGAATCGGATTTCCAAATGGCATCCATCCGCCATTCGGAAAACCTTCAGTAATCCCTCGGCCGGCTCTTTCCGGCCGAGGGATTACGATGGCCGATTCCCATAGCCTTTCTGTGCTGGCCTTTCTGACACAGAAAGGCTTTGGGAATCTGTCTTTGAGGTCCCCCAGCAGGGCCCGCATGGGTGCAAGGCCGCCGAATGCCACCGGCTGCCACCGGGTGCAGGGATGAACTGCACCCCTTCTCTTTACAATGAGAGTATGCATTCCGTTCGGAATGCATGCTCCCCTTGTAAAGTTGCGACCGAACAGGGTTCGGTCGCATCCTACTTGCTGGGCTGAAACCGACGACAGGAGGTCGTTCGGTTCCAGGTCCCAACCGATGTCGGACGGACTCCGGTCCATCCAACTTTGGAATCAGGCCCTAAGCAGCTAAGCAGCTAATGGGGTAGGTTTGCAAAAAAAGTAGTTTGGTATTCAGACAAGATATAGAGTAAAAAATATTGAGTTGCAGAAATCGTGACACAGAAATATCGTGTGTAAAAATATCATTGACAAAAATATCGATTTCTTAAGGTAAGAATATCGTTTTTTAAGTTTCTTTATGTGTTTAAATTATATTTTAATTGTCTATTTTTATAATGTTTGTGTAATTGTTAATGTTTTTGAATATAGTTTGTAATCTTAAGTTGTTAATATTTTTAAATTAATTGTAAAATAGTAATTTATAGTTTAATAGTGGGTTGCGAGGCTTGTAGAGGTGCAGGGTGGGAAGTTAATAAGTGCAATTAATGTATACTTTTAATATTAATTATTTATTCAAATATTAAATATGAAAGTCATGCAAAAATATTTTTTTAAGTAGGAATTTAGGTGCAGCCCTGGAAAAGGGCTGCAGCACATGCTGCCGCAGTGCAGCACCTACTGCATGTCCGTGCACCGTGTGCCATGTACCATGTCATGCATGGCACACGGTGCATGGAGGTGAAGGGGGGCACTAGATGTGCACCCAGGGACAATTTTAATTGGCCTGTGATGACCAGGGGCCCTGTTTAGGGCCCCAATCCCTTTCCCACAACCTTTTCATGGCACAAAGATATATCGTAATCCCGACTGCGGTGCCTGCCTCAGAACCGCTGCCATTCTGGGACACTCCTTCGACCGCCGCACCATCAGGATCTATGATCCTGGCAGAGGAGGTTGTGTTGCGTCTGACAGATGTGCGTCAGACCACCAGTATCATAATATGGTAATCGGACAGAAAGTCTGTTGGTGGTCAGGCCGCTGCCGATGGGCTGTCGGCAGTCCCACCGCTGGCATCGTATTCAGACCCTGTTAGAAATGGGATCTCTGGTTGGCTAAGGCTTGCGCCAAAAAAAAATGTAAATGCGTATTTGTAAAGCGCGAACTACTCACCCTTACGGGTCTCAAGGCGCTGGGGGCCGTCGTGGAAATTAAGTGAGCTATTGCCCAGTGTCACATGGTGCTGAGCTGAGCTGCCGCCGGGGATCGAACCGTGAGCCCTGTGCTCCGAAGTCAGCTGCCCTGGCCGCTGCACCACACCTCTCCAAAGCCAAACAGAGACCACCACTCTAGTCAGGGCGAGGGAGTTACACGCCAAAGATAACCCCTGCTCACCCCCTTGGTAGCTTGGCACGAGCAGTCAGGCTTATCCCGGAGGCAATGTGTAAAGCGTTTGCGCGCGCACGCACACAGCAACAACATACCAGGCACACCACAAAAGGAACTCCACACAAGGTTATATCATAAATAGCCTTTGTATTCTCATAACACATTAGAATAGTACTCACATAATATACATGGTGCCACCTGGCACTAGGTCATATCTACAAGGGATTATATACACCTGACAGGGCCCACTGGACCACTGTTAGAACCAGCACAAAGTGAACTTAGTAAAAGTAAGACATATCGTAAACGTACAACCAGTAATCACTGGTAACCACTGTACTCAGCATCATCCTGTAACATAAACCACATTATGCACAGTATCACAATAGGCGCGAATTACATTCTGCGCCAACCTCACCAGCATAAACGCATTATGCAATTATCTCATAAGTCTAAACGCATTAGACCCTAACCTCCTGAGCATAACTCACATTAGGGGCATAACTCACAGTAGAGAATAATCTCACTAGCATAAACCACAGTATGCAAATAACCTCATACATAAACCACAGTTAGAGGCATAACACAGGGTGCGTAAATCATAGTACCTGAATCACATTTCCTAGCACCACATAAATCACATTAGGGCCTGGCGCCCTATCAAACCCCCAGTCCCCCTGGCCAACTGGCCTTCTCAAAGGGGCTCAAATGCCCTGTGTCCAAAATGTCAGGGCTGCTGCCAAGGCAGCGGAGTTCGCAAGTGCGCAATTGCGCATACCTAAACATGGCAGCTGATGCTAATTGCCGTGCAGCTGTGAAAGTACTGGGCAGAGGAGTGCATCTCACTCCTGTCTCCCTAACCATGCCCCCAAAGAACTGTGGGCCTAAACGTTGCGGCTGGCACTAAGTGCTGCGCAGCTGTGAAACTCAAATGTGGGGCACTGGCACCGAATGTGCCCTGCGAACAAATATGCCCAAGACGTTGCAGCTGCCTGCGCTCTCGCAGGACAGCTGGGATCAGCCATAGATACACAGGCACCACTGTGCCTCTGGACCCCCACTGGGGCCCTTTAAATAAAATTACCCCATCGTTGCAGCTGCCCTCTGCAAGCGGGGCAGCTGAGCTAACAAAGTGAAGGGGGCCCGGGCACATCGGTGCCCTCGGGGCCCCACTGGGGCATTTTATTTTAAACAAAGGTGCCCCCACGTGGAGCGGCCCGCAACGGCGGGTCCGCTATGCAAAATAGGCACTGTCACTTGTGCCAAATGAGCCCCCCACTCACCGGGGCTCTGCAGACTCGCTGGTGCTGCTCTCTGTCTCCCCCCTCCAGCCATCTCCACTCACCGGGCTGGGGGGACTCTGCAGGACGCGGGGCTCTCCCTCACGGCGGGACCGGCACTCCGCTCTCCTGAGGAGCCCGCGAGGCTCCCCCTGCACGCTCCTTCACCCGGTCCCTCTTCGGGGACACGGGACTTGGCAGGGGAGCCCGCGAGGCTCTAGACGACTTCTCCTCTCGGCAGTGCAGTAACACGTGGGGCTCCCTCAGCTCACGGGAGCCCCCGGTCACTTCCGGCCGCGCGCACCACACCCCGCCCATGTCCCAGGCAAGGTTGCCTGACTTCCGGGTCACGCTGAGAGCGGCCCAGAGAGGACTTCAACAACGGCTCGGGCTGCGACGGTGAAACTTCAAGAATAGAACGCGGGGTGGGCACCCACAGTTAAAAATAAGTATAAAACGGCCATGTGGGGTGGGCACCCACGATTTAAATATAAAAATAAGCGGGGTGGGCTCCCGCTCGACCACGGAGCACGGGGGAATCCCTACACCGGGGATTCCCTCTCCCTTGTGCTCCTTTTCTGGGGAAAATCAAGTAATTAAAGCACAGCGCTCCCAGGGCGCTAAAGGCAGAACAAGGTCCTTAAAGTCCCCAAGCAAAGCAGAAGGTCCCAAGCAAAAAGTTCCTTTAGGGATCAAGGGGCAATGCAGGGCCCAGGGAGGCAAGCCCTCATGGCAGCACCCCCTGGGCCCCAGCAGCAGCACGCCCCGGCAGGATTCAGGAACCAAGACTGAACATTTTCATGGGGTCACAGCCCCTATATTTATATTACAAAATCCCTTTGTGTCACAGCACAGGGCTTGGGGATACCAGTCAGAACTGGTTTAGGGGGATTTGGAGCACTTTGCTTTCCCAAGCTCCTCTTCCCTTTGTCAGGTGGGGGCTAGGTGATCAGACACATCACAGGGGGCGGAGCCAGCATTCACTAGGGCAGGCACCATCCTATTCAGAGTCAGGGGATTACCCCTCCCACTATTCTTAGCCCAGAGGTCCTATTCAGCCCAGCGCTGACTCACCCTGCCCCTCCTGGAGCCACAAACACCTCTCAGCCCCTGTCACTCACAAGCCAGACATGCAATTCACATCATGCAGGGAGACACATAGCACACAGAAATGCCAACTTCTAAAAGTGGCATTTCTAAAATAACCACAATAAATCTGCGCACACCTTTGCGCAGCATTTATTCACACAATTTCATACATACCAGACTTGACCATACTGCTCCTCCCATAACAGGAATTACCACTGACACACACTGATCAGGGAATCCCCCATGCATTCCTATGGGAGGACAGGCCAAGCACACCAATGTAACACAGAGAGCGCACGCACTTTCCACTGGACCACAGTGCAAAAGTGCCCAGAGGCCTAAAATCACCAACACCAGGTTCCAGACAAGGCAAAAGGTTTAGGGGTGAACCTGCCAAAAAGGGCCAAGTCCAACAGACCCTAAATTCTAAATGGAACATTTTCTATGCTTGTTCTAACTAAACTTATTTTCAAAAAAATTCTGTAATTGGATCTATTTCACTAACCGGAATAAAAGGAACAAAAATATCAACTAGTCTCTTAAAGAAAAATGAAACTTTTGAAACTTCACAAAACCTCTATTTTTGGCTGATCATCATTTACAAATAATGATGACTATTTTGTGTGATGCTCCATTCTAATATGCTGGCAAAGATACATCGACTTAGGAAGGCGTGGAAATTCCATGTTCTCTAAGTAAGTCTTAAGGTGATGTTACTTGTGGAATTTTTAATACGATTTCCGCACTCGCAGGACATAAAGAAAGGTCATTTGAAATCTACTGATTCCTTAGCTTGTTAGACTATTAGAGAACTTATTGACACTCTTGTCCATAATACCATTAAGTCCAGTAACTAATTCTTGCCAGTGCGCTTTGGGTAACCAATGTGTGATTTCTCAGGTCGGGCTGGAAGTTTTACATTTTGATTTTGTATTACTGTCCATTTTTTCCCATTTTGGATCTGAGACTTTATCCTGTAGATTTATTTCTCTCAATCTGGTTTTTATTTCCCCAAAAATCATTGACTTCCTTCAAGACATTTACTTGCACCTCATTATTTGAAGAGCCAATTCCCAAAGAACGAACGTAGACAGTTCCCAAGCATTATATTTTCTTGTTCCACTAACTTCTAATTTTTGTATGGAATAATCATATTTTTATTAAATCAGCATATCCTCCCACATTCATAGTCATGCAATTCATATTGAAATTTCAGTTGCTTCCTTAAGCTTATTTCATCTTGGCATTTCTAAGTACATATCATGGAAATGATCTACTGTACACTTACCCTTCCCCACTTTAGGTGCCATTCAAAATGAAGCACAATGGAAACAGCCTTCACATGTCCTGTTATAAACCCACAAAGAAGTGCGTGTGTTGTGATGTATGAATAATGCGCAGTCTTTCTGCTGAACAATTGCACACTACACATCAATCCACAGAACAACAAGCAACCTCATACATTAAGCAAGCAAGGATACTGAGACCATATTGTGTAAAGAAAAGAATACAGAGAGGGAAGAGTGTGTGGTCCTCAGACATGCGAAGTGGGTATAAGATGGCAGACATAAATGTACATTTGATAAACTAAAACAATACTGCCTCGTTACAGGGAGAGATATGTAACTTGGATGTGGCACTGAGGACAAAGATTGTCCATAAAAGAATGTAAGTCCAAGAAGAACATTTCTGAAAGAAGTTTCTGAAATGCAACTGAAAAAAACCCAATCCATAGTGTGAGATTCTAGTTTATTAATTTAGTTGAAGAGACCTATATCTTTTAAATATCAAATTAGTATTTAGAGGCTGATTACCAGTTTGGCGGTCCGTGGACCGCTGTGCCAAAAGTGGTGGTTCAACTGCAGTAAGGCTTGGTGGTTCGACTACCCTATTATGAGTTGGGAGGATTGGCTTCATGAAGACCGCCACTGAAACACTGACACCGCCACCCCACTCCGATTACAGTGGTGTCAGAAAGGGCCATTGAAGCTATGGGAGTCTCAGACCACCAGTGAAACCGCCTGCCCAATTACGAGTTGCCTCACATCCGACGTGATGGTGGCGGTCCAGCCTCCACATCTGAGAGGGCAGAAAGGGAGGGATATAAGGGCAAAACTCACCTTCACATGTCCTGTGCCGCCATGGAGCCCATCCTACCCACCATGCCGCTGCTATACCAGCTCAAACTCATTCAAAAACCCACTCCGTCATGGACGAAATCGGCGGCAAGTCACACAACTATGTGTTGCCATTGACTCCTCTGCATAACGATGCCCTGCTGTGGACCAGACAAGGGAGGTGGGGTCCTCAAGTATTTCACGCGTATAGAGGGACCCTTGATGGTATATTTTCATAATGATCGTCCAAAACAGAGCTGTAGGATGCCCTCCCAGGCCCAAACATTGGTACTTCACAGGCACACTGTACACAAACTGACAATTGTCAGCTTTTAGTTTAAAATTATAGTGATGTCTAAATTAAAATGGTTGTTTCACAACACCACCTCCTTCACAATATCACACCTATCAATGTCTATCGCACATAACTCTTGCCATTTCTCACTTGTCTGCCATGTCACTACTGATCTTTACTAGTCGCACATTTCTCAAGTCTTGGTAAAGTCACATTGAACTGACTACAACTACCAAGAGGCCTTGGGTTTCTAAATCTGACCAAGATGCCTTAGTGCATATGACATGATCACAATGCACACATCCCTGCTCCTGTCGTGAGGTCAAAGAAACATCAGTATGGATGTGTCCTCAAAGTCAAACATACCTTCTCAGCTGGAACTCTGTAGTCAACTCTCATACATATCCCACATCAAAAGGCAATGTCAGTCAATGGGATTACATAGAAGCAGTGGGAGGAATATTCTAAGGGCACAATGGAAACACTCTCTGCAAGATACCTATGCCTTTATCTGGGAAACCCTAAAAGCCTGGAGCAGTGGGCCACAGTTCAATTTAGCAAATGCCTCACAAACTCCATGAACACTGGACCTGGGAACTGAAGAATTTCAGCTACAACCAATAGTATAACCAAGTACCAAGCATGTATAGGCAATGGGTAAGTGCAACTTATGAAAGCAAACAGCACCAACAGCATCTGGCACAGAGCTAGAGGAAGTAGCTGAAAGGTACACCCTGCAAAATGGACACGTCCATGCAGAATTACACAAATGCATGACAAGTTGATACCCTTCATGTGTTTATACACAAATATCTAACTTCAACACACCTAACACATACCCATCTTACAACATAGGGAGAAGGGCAAGCTAAATTACATTGACAGTGGCAAAGCTGAAATACTTACCAAATGGAAAACCACACAATGCAATGTCACCCCCATTTGGTTGTCATCCCACATATCCATTCAATGAACATGTCCCCTCGTCCACTGTAACTCCAGAACAGGTGCAAAGGTCAGATCACACTCACCATTTCGAAAGGATCGCCAATTTGGGTGAAACATACACAATTGTAGTTGCATGTACTTAAAGAAGCCATAACAGACAATAGCATGACATGTAATGGCAGGACAAATGTGTCACCAAAATGTACATTTATTTTAGTAAAACAGATGAGAATGGCGGCCAATGGCCAGTCCAGCAGTACAATGTGGCCCAACACAATGTTGTGCCATTCTACTTGCCTAACATGACACTGCCAGGGAAACCTCCCAAGGAAGTGGCATCTAGTGGGCAGGCCAGGCATCCTAAAGATGTAACTAGGGAGGGCTAGGGTCGGTATTGGGAGGAGTTGGTTTGACTATGGGAGGAGAGCAGTGGCTGTGGCAGAGGAAAGGCCAAGTGAAAACTGAGGGATTTCCATGGGAGCCTGGAGAGGTGGGATGAGAAGGGGTGGACTTTGGAAGGTAGAGGGAGTATCTGTGTGTAATGGGCATGCCTGTTCTTGCTGCGGGTGTTTGTGGGTCTGATGCCTGTTGTGGATGGGATGTGTCTGTTAGTGCGGGCTCTGTGTATGGTGGGGCTGGTGAGGGATGTGAGGGTCTGTTCAGTGGGTGCATGCCTTGACTTCTTGCTGTCTTTGTTGGGAGGTGCTGCATGTGGATGTTGGTGTGGGTGCATGCTTATGTTTGCGTTTACTGGGGATAGGTGTGGGTAAAGGGATTTGGGATGGGGAAGAGGCAGGAGGATGGGTGGAAGGCTGTGGTGGAGGGAAGGCTACCGTCAGTAAGGACGCCAGAGCCTGAAAGGATCTCTGTAGGACAGACATGCTACTGTGAATGCCTTCCAGGTAGTCCAGCGTCTGCTCCAGTTGTCTGGACTGCTCTTGAAGGGCATTCAGCAGTGCAGTCTGCCCAACAGAGATCTGTCTCAGGAGGTCAATAGCCTCCCCACTCAGGGCAGCTGGGGCCACAGGGGCAGGGGATGAGGTGCCTGGGGCAAACGAGACGCCATGCTCCTTACTGAAGCGGAGCCAGACGGCTTGGTGGGGAGCAGCAGAGAGGGTGGAGATGGAACGGGGGTCGCGGACATGGGTGGTGTGGACACAAGTCCTGTGGGGTCCGCCACCTCCAGAAAGCTGCTACTGGAGGTCGGCTCTGAAGATGATGATGTTGATTCAGCCTCCTCCAGGGACCGCTCCTCACAATCTGGGCCACTGCCTCCGTTGGTGTCAGTCTCCTGACAGAAGGCACTCTGGTCAGCTGCATCCCCAACGTCGTTGGCACGATCTCCTCTGCTTGCCACAGTTGATGCGGAAAAGATAGTTGAAATAGGTGTAAGACATCAGAGTTAACTCAATGTACGAACAGATCACAACAATAACCTCATCAAATGGCCACAGATCACTTTACTGGCAAGGTCTCCTATAGCTTGAATGGAGACAAGGTGGCCATAGGTTTACTGTCAGGAGCTGCACAGATATTAATGATACCAGACCACACCTATGGCTAGGGACATCCCCACTCCACAATGGTTCTGGTCGGAACACCATCCTCAGATTGCATGTCTATAACTCAATTGAACAGTGGAAGGTTTTAGAGGTTCAGGTAAGTTCCAGTCAGTGAAAATGAGGTGTCACCTTCGCCCAAAAGGGAAGGTACATGACACTACCCAAAATATTATTCACATACAAATGCCACTGTATCACAGTGTGTGAACGCCCACATATGACCACACCTAATCTGCATTTTACTCCCTGATACATGTCATCAGTCAGTGAATGCACCTTCCACAGTGGACATGTGTAGTCCACATTACTCCACACTCCCACATCAATGCTATCGAGGAACACTTTGTGAGACACAACTGTAAATGGACATACCATGAAATGCATAGCCTCAACATTTTGATATGACTAATAAGAGAGATCAATGTCTCTATGTATGTCTAACAAACCCTCTCTAGTCTACACACTCATGTCTGTGTGTATACGTCACCTGCATCCCCAACATGAATGAACATTGTCCTTTACACATTGCCCAACACATACAAATGTGGAGGACTCTCATCCTTAACCTATGTAGACCCTTACATCATGGATCATACCCTTGTGCAGATGACAGCACAAAAAAAAAATGTTACACCTGCCCTCATGTAGGCATAAATACAGATGGCACCAGTGATTTGTGCCATCTTACACTGCTGTACATACGCCACTTACCAAGGCTAAGTATGGCTCACTGTCAGCATCCTATGTGCACCGTATGCCATGTCACATGAAAGGGATTCCCAGGACACAATACACAGTATTTGGGGCGCACCACTCTAGACACAAAGAAGGCATGTGGTCTGTGTGGGACAGCTGACACACACAACATCAAACATGTATAGGTGAAATGTCACATTACTCAGCCATGTGCCTGCACAACTCTGAAGATTGACATGTGACTTGACTCAAGTTTGGATCTGGACCACAAGACATAAGTCTTGCCCAAACTTCATTTATTTACGTCAAGACCTACACATGCAACAACACCAATAATCCTTAGGACATGAGTCACCTACAATGTTGATGGGGAAACTCCTGCTTGTAAAAGGAGGAAAATGTTAATGCACAATGTCTGGCTCGGCACAATACTCACCCCTCCTAGCTGCTGTTGGGCCCTCAACTGCTCATCAAGGTTCGGGTAGGCCATTGCCAGGATGCAGGTTATTAGAGGAGTTAGGGTCCGACGTTCGCTCCTACCACGTTGAAAGGACTTCCTCAGCAGGACCTCTGTGAGCTTCCTGGTCCAGCATCTCAGGTCCTCCCAACTCTTCCTGCGGTGGATGCTGTGCCGGCAATAGACCCCCAGACACCGCACTCGCCGGGCGATACGTTTCCAATGTCCCTGCTTCTGATGGGCATTTACCTGTATAGATACAAGAGATGAAGCAAGATAAAGTAACTGCAAGTAAATGGATCAATGTCGGCCTCACACACATTTTGGAGACATCTAGCACAAGCAAGTAACAAATCTTAATACACTACATTTGTTCTCCTCACATGGTTAGCACCACTTATCGGGGTATACCAGTGCTTAATTTGTAAAATAATAAGTGCCAGGGCATGAGGCCACTGCAGCTTGCACCACACATAGCCCCTGCCATGCTGCCAATGATAGTAACAACACAACTACTAACAATCACACTCCTACAAGTGTGGCAATTCAGACTATTCCATGCCCTCAAAGATATAAGAATGGGCTGGGCAGAAAGTAATAGTCATTTTTAATGTATAGTTAATTAATAATCATCTGTTGCTGTGGCCATCTCTAAATTAGCCAGACAGTGCCACCTTGTGGCAGACTGTTACCGGTGCTGGTGTTGATAGTAAAGTTCCGGTTCCGAGCACTGGAAACCACCGCCTCAAATTAAGCACTGTGTAGAGACACTTTGGTAGTCATCGGTGGACTATCCGCAATCCTTCTTGTGTACTACACTGACGGAGACAGCCCAACAGCATCATGTAGGCCAGGGCCATCCTACATGTAGTCTGCTGTGAGCTACTGTGGCACCCACCACACCATTCAGACCCTCTGAAGGGCAACCTACTTGTGCATGTTTGTACACACCTAGTAACTGCCTGGCCCATTAACTATATGCATACGGTACATACAGTCTGACACCAGAGTACATAGTGACACCAAACACAAAGGTCACAATGAAAGGGCTTTTATGTGTCACACTGACAGATATCACTCTGGTATAGTCTGGCCATGTAGACTACAGAAAGGGATAACATACAATGTGCCACAGATTTTGAGTGGTTGCTACTAGCATCACCGGGCACACCTCCTGCCACATGTGGCACTGACACAGGGAGGGCAGCTACAAACTTTAGAATACACAGTTGCATATGTTGCTTTCTAATAAGCTGCTGAACTACTAAAGCACATTGTCTCACACATGAGAAGCTCCCAGGTCAGGCAAAATGGTACCTGAGAATTAGGCCTGTAGAAAGCGAGAAATAGGAAGAGTAACAACACACCAGTGCAAGTAAATGCCCTGACCTAATTAAATCACACACATCCACAGTGTGGGTCAACGGAAAGAAGTCTCAGAACAGGGGCCCGACCTCAGACAGCATACAGAATGGACAACATGAACAGTCAATCTGGGGAAATAGTGGGGGAAGGGTCTCATTTTGGGAACATCCATGGAACTGCAGGACTACAGGTAGCTACACCTGTGACTCACAAGGGCAGGCCAAAGTAACTGTGCCTCTCAGCCTCTGCATTGGGCATGTTGGGCACTGTTCTGCATCATCCTTTGCCCTCTGCAGCCAGTGTAGATTCAACCCACATGTGCAAACACATTCACAGCACTTCAAAGCAGAATGTACATCTTTGGGCCATGCTATGTGTGACATGACCTTTCTGTGACACTCTAAAGGGTGCAGATCTAGCCTGCGTCAGTATATCGACTGTACACAGGCCTCACTTCATCCTTACTTACTCATTACAGGACAGATGCACAGACTTTGATCCTAGAAATATCCATCACCCTTCACCATGATTTTGTAACACAAGTGTTGCATGGCACCAACAACTGAACATATGCATTGATATGTGAAGGCTACCCAGGAATGATCTGTGCCTAAACAAACAATGATGATGTGAAGTACACAGAGTAAAGTGCTTCCTTATCCATTACATGAATGTGTAATGTATGAACTTCAAAATTCCACCTCTTTACTATCATATGACACACTGGACACCTAAGCAACATCATAGCCTGTGAGACAGGAAGCAATGAAGTCCAACAAAATTAATAAGTATGTGAGGAACATACCTGCTCCTCTGGTGAGCCATAGAACTGGCCATACAGGGGAAGGACCTCATCCACCATCTTCTCCATCTCCTCTGGAGAGAAGGCTGGGACCCTTATCCCTTTTGAGCCGGCCATGATAGCTCCCAGAGATGGCAAACAGCAGCTAATGTTGAGGAGGTGTAGATCACAGGAGAGTCAGTACGCAAGTGAAGAGTTCAGCCCACTGCGACGTATATTAATGCCACGTAGGCGGGCTTCTGCATGCACGGACACAGTCATTGGACCCCGACCGTCACATACACCAATGTTAGCTAATGGCTAAATCCGCGTAGTTGACACCGCCTACTGCCCAGTCAACTTCTGCCCGTGTTAGTCGAGTTTTGAATATCCAATAAGGTTTGTCAGGCAACCGCCATTTTGGTGTTTGCAAATTGAATATACCTCATTTCATCGACAGTGTCACAATCACTACAAGCACGTTACAACCTGTCTAAAGAGGGTGTGGACCAATGCTCTGGAATTACCAGTTCACAAACAGCATTGTACTGTATTTCTTCTGATGTCCCCACCATTTCCACTGTGAAGCTGACCACGGCAATGGTGGTAAGAATGCTGTGCAAATATACAAATATATAGGAGAGGGCGGTGTAGATGACACAATTGGAGTACGTACAATGTGTACCTCGCTGAAATGCATACATGTGGAGGTCAGACAGGTAATGGGAAACAATGATGTCAGTAAGTGAATACGTGGGTGGATGTGTAATGCTTTCATATCCAGTAATGTTTGTGTACATGATTAATTTTGGTTGTCTCCTCCCACATGTTACTGCGGACACTTTGATCCTAGTCAAAATATGTGTACACCACACATATAGAAAGTATTGGACAGTAGCTAGGCGCTAGGTTACACTGTACTTGCCATTTTCAGATCTTCAAACCATGGATGAAAGATGTTGTTACATAGTTCACTATAAAAAGGAAGTCCCCATACTCGATAGCACTCACCACACCATGTGGGTACCTGACAGCCTGAGGCCCTGGGCCACAGTCATTGTTGCACACAGCTCCAAATCCCCATGTGCACAGTAGCTGTGGGTTGGCCTTTATACCGGGGAGCAACATTATTTAAACCAACAGTAATGCAAATTATGGAATTGTTGAAGTGCTGGTAGGCTCAGCAAGCACAGCAGGAATTGAATGTGTGACACAGGAAAATGAGATAGATCAACGGCCAACACACATGTTGACATATGGCCATTACAAATCATACAACATTAGGCCTGCATATTTACCTCTATGTATGGTGATCCAAGTTTTTCAATTCAACACATCAAACACATAACCAATGTACACCATTATGAGACATTTAGGCCAAATGAGGATCACATTGTCCAACAGAAGTAGAAATACCCACCATATGGCCTCTCACCTAATTCCATATCATCCAACATGTACATCCATGTAACTGTTAGCCTTCTCCTGTGGTATACCATCACCGGTGCCATATACTTTATCAATATAATCTCTGCTAATTGCACACCTAACAACATGTAGGAGCCAAAAATGTAGTGACACATCACAAAGAACACATAACTACTTCACATTCAGATCAGAAATAGTGGCAGGACTCATGTGTATCAAAGAAATGTTTATTATATTTATCATGAACACAAATAAATAGTAAATGTTATTAGGCCATTGGCCAGTTCTCAAATGTGATTGTGGGGTAGGGGACCAATAGGTTTGCCACCAAACTTGCTTACTCAACACTGCCAGGGAAACCTCCCCAGGAAGGGGCATCCAATGGGCATGCCACGCACCTCAAGGATCTAAACTGGGGGGGAGGGGGGGACACCTAGGGAGGGGTGGACTTTGCCAGGGGAGGGGTTTTCTTGGGTTTGGGATGGGTCTTGACTTTTCACCTCCTTCTTGTGGTGGATCAGGCAGGTGTAGTACATGAGGTGGAAGGGATGGGGATGAGGGGGTAATGGGAGGTGTCTTACAGGTAAAAGTCCAAGGTGAGGGAAGTATTGGTCACGGGTTGAGGAAGTGGGATAATCATAGGTGGGCTCAGGTTGGGAGGTAGAGCGAGTGGAAATGTCTGTTGTAGGTGGCTCTGATGTGGGTGAAGGGGTACTCTCTTGGCTGATGGTGGCGGGTGTTGATGGGTGTTTGGGTGTAGGTGTGGGGGGTAGTATAGCTGGTGTTGGCATGCTCTCATGGCCCATGCTGATTGGGTCGGTGGAGGTGTAGGATGAGAGTGTGTGCTGCATGAATGTGTGTTGGATATTTGCAAGCTGTATATATCTGTGTGTGCTGCATGTGTCTGTTTGGGTGGGTGCATGCAGAGGTGTGTGTGTGCTTGGGGCATGCAGTGGAATCAGGTCTTGGGATGGGGTAGAGGAAGGATGTGGGAGGAAGGCTGAGGTGGGCATAAGGCTGCTGTGAATGAGGAGATCAGAGCCTGAAACAATCCCTGTAGGGAACACATACCACTGTGAATGGCACCCAGGTAGGCAACCATCTGAGTCCATTAGGTAGCCAGATCCTGAATGTCATTCAACAGTGCAGTCTGCCCAACAGAAATCTGTCTCAGTAGGTCAATAGCCTCCTCACTAAGGGCAGCTGGGGGCACAGGGGCAGGGGCTGAGGTGCCTGGGGCAGAGGGGACGGCTCCCCTCTTAGGGGCGCTGGCCTGGACAACTGGGTGGGGAGCAGCAGGGAGGGCAAGAATGGAACATGGGGTGGCGGACAATGACGGCATAGAACCAGGATGGCCACTGGAGTCCAACCATTGGGATGACGACGTGGAGTCTGCTTCCTCCATGTCACTCCTTTTGACCTCTTGGCTACTGGGTATGAGCGCCCTCAGAGAACTGCCGTTTGTTGAGCACTGTTGTGAGACCACCAGTAAGACTGTGTAGTTGTAATAAACTCGACCCTTGGACCACGGGCCTGGTGGCATCCGTGGATGCACCTCCAACATTTTGCATCACCTTGACATCTTGTTAGGCCAAAGCACAGTTTTCTTGAGATAACTTGGGTTTAACTCAATTCAGAGTTGCAAAGGCAGGCCTAAAGTCATGCTTTTAAAGTTGCTCATGTGAGTGATGTGAATCCACACTGCATCACATATATATGGCATTTAAATTTTATGTTACTGGCACAATTACCACTTAATTGTCCTGTTGCCTTACTTAAAATTAGACAAGGCACTAGGGCCTGGCCTATAATTTTTCAGGTTTAGAGTGCAGAGCACATATGCTGGGAAATATTTAGCAGCTTCCCAGGGTCATAATAAAATATATCCAGCAGAAGCAGAAAGGAATGAGGAGACCAGACAGACACAGGCATGCTGACAGGGGCAACAGGGCCCGACATATTCGGATACGGATGAGACATATGGGGAGGGTGGTGTAATGGAGAAGCTAACAAGCACAACAGGTGGGGAGTTGTGGGGGTGTGGAGACAAAGAATCGAGGCAGTCCTGCATGAAAAGAGGCAGGTGAAGTCCCTATGCTTGGCAAACCCGGACTCTTGTAGAACAGTAGACCATTCCTCCAAAAGTTATGATAGGCCCTTGGACTGTCCAGCGAAGCTCTGCCTCCACAAATTTAAGACTGTCTCCCGGACAGGGACGTATTAGGAGGGATGGGGGCAGTGGCGGCCGGTGACATTTCAAAGTGGTGAGGCGTAAAATAATTGTCATACTGCACCGTAGCGAGCGAGCGAGCCCGAACAACGTAAGGTGTTCGGGGGTTCTCCCCGAGAAAAGTTTGAAAAAGGGTGGACAAATGGTGCATTTTCAAGCGAATTTGAGAAAGCAGGAAGGTTAATAAAGCAATTGTGAAAGTGCAGTTATTACATTAATAAAGAGATGTCATATAACATAGGTAGCTGCTTATTCAGTATAAACACAGAGCTTCATAACAGACTTTGAGATACAATGCATTTCTGAGTACCTCACAGATGTTTTTTATTTAACAAACAACTAAACAGGTCGCAAACTAGCAGCATTCAACATATTGTTCACTTTTTGTAGATAAAATCAGCACGTCTGTCTTTAAGAGCAGCAAACTTTTCAATAACTTGAACGTTAAAGTCTGGGATTCTTTTAACTAGGTCGCTCTCTATAGAGAGCATTGCTAAAGCATTCAGTCTTTCCTGAATCATTGTGTTCCTCAGGAATGTCTTAATTCGGTTTAAGGTGGAAAAACATCGTTCCAACTCTGCTTTTGTCATAGGAGTGGTAATGACAATTTTTAGTAAAGCCACTGTCTCTGTAAGTGACCTTACCATATTAAGTTTCTGAATTAAAGCCAGCAAAGAAATGGCACCAGTGGCCTTCCGGTATACACTCATTCCGTACAGTACAGTCAACTCAGTTCTCAGGTCCTCTTTGTTGAGCATAGGATATGCTTCCACAGCATCATTCAGAGCTTGCTCAGGGAAGGATTGATCATATTTTGCAAAGTGTTCACTTTGCAATAATGTGGCACTCACCAAATGTTTTGTGAAAGAAAAACGTTCTTGTGCATGCACAATTATAATGTCACATATCTCCTTTGCAATTCGGACCAGACTGCTGATGTTTTTCCTGCGGTTTGAAAAAGTAGAATCCTCTGGCAGTTTGCTGTCTAAATTGTCAACCCCATCTCTCACTTTGTTTATGCTGGTGACAAACATACTGGTATATTTTTGCACAGAGACAGTATCTATGGCTCGTGCTTGTAACTGCTCGTATAATATGTTGACAAAAAACATTATGTCATGAAATAAAAACAGAAAGAACTGAAACTCTCTGTCTTGTAGTGTTTTGGCAAAGCCACAGGCTTCTTTCTGACTTTTGTAATCAAAGGTTTCATTGGCTTCTATAGAGTCGAAAAATTTCTCAAGGTCCTCCCTATGTTGATAGATTAGGTTGACTGTACGTATGTTAAAGTTCCAACGAGTTGATGATCCCCTTGGAAGCCTTTTGTCCACAATCTCCTGAAGTGCTTCCGTTCTTTTGGGGGAATGTGAGAAGAATGCTGCCATGCCTCCAACATCCTGAGAGAAAATTCATGTCTCGGAGATCTTTGATACTGCCTGTTGCATAATAAGATTAAGTTGGTGGGCGTAACAGTGTACATAATGAGCATTAGGGTACACATCTCTAATTCTTTTCTGTACTCCACCAAGGCTTCCACTCATTACGGACGCACCATCATAGCTTTGTGCGATAAGTTTTTTTCTTTGAGGTAGCTCTGGAAAAATGAAGTTAGGTTCACGCAGTATAGTTGAAGTAATGGTTTCTGCACTAGAGTCTCTTAAATGTGCGAAACCATAGAACCTCTCCACAACTTTACTGTCTTTGTCAAGGTACCGAAAGACTAATACGGACTGTGTTTGTGTGGCCACATCAGTGGTGTCATCAGCCTGAATAGCCACAAAGTCAGTGTTTTGCACCTCTTGGACAATATGGCTTCTCAGAATTCCTAGCATACACTCAAGGAGTTCATTTTGTATCATTTTAGAGGTGCCCTTAAAGACTGTAGCACTTGCTAAATGTGCTTCCATTTCCTTGTCTATGCTTGTTATTAAATCCACAAGGCCTCTGAATATTCCAGGATTTGAGGAACTTTCAGATTCATCATGGCCTCGCAATGCCAGTTCGAAAGCACCACAGAAACGAATGCATTCAATTATTTTTGATAGTATGTGTCTATTCCTATCAACTGCTTCATTGTGTTTCTGTATTGTTTGGCGGTATGCATCGCTTATGTGGTGCTCAATCGGTGTGTCTCCCAACATTACCAGTCTTGTCAGGCATTCCATATGGCTTCTTGTGTGTGCATGCTTCATTATTTTGTCAGACAAAAGCTTCAAGTCTATCACTCCTTGTTTTGTCCAAGACATGTCACCACCACTAAACAGCAAGCAAGGGAAGCAGAACAGAGAATTTTTTGACGCGCACCCTGTAAGCCAATCAGCTTTTGTGTACCAGGTGTTTGAGAATGTACGTTTGTAAGTTTTTCTTCTGTCCTGGGTAACTTGTTGTAGTTTTAGGTCAGGCCGATCAGGTCCTAATTGCTTTATATGTAGTTTCTCTTCAAGTTTCCGTCCAAAGAATGGCCTTGCAATTAGCTGTTCTACTGTATTCATCATGCCGATGCAGGCCTTACCAGTATTAAAGAAACCTGTCAATAATCAAAGTACAGCGTATAAGGTTTGGTGCAATAATATCAAATTTCAGTATAAATACATATATCTTGTGCATTATCGCAATATATCTACAACAGCTCCCCTTTGCACAACATGACTGCTAAAAATACAGCCTTACTGCCTGCTGCCTCTGTGTGCCATACTGGTTGCTGAAGGCACTGAAACAGACACTGCTTGAAGTTGAGGGCCTTTAACAAGGCAAGGGATAGATAGTGCCTTTAACAACTGTTATTGGCCAAAGCACAGGGCTAAGGCTATTAGTAAATTCCATCCACTGAGGCTACAATGTTCAAAATGTGCACCCACCCCAACCACCATGTAGAGTGACCACATACATAGCCCTAACTCCAATCTAAAAGAATATAGCATCAGTTTCCTTACCTTTAACACTGGTATTTGCTGGGTTGTAGCCGGGGTGAAAGAGCAGCAAAGGAGGTTCGGGCCTCTTGTTCTTCGCCCAAACATTGCCCAAAAATTAGGTAATGGTTGTCAACTTGTCAGGCTTTACCAGGTGCTGAAAATAAAAATATAACAATTTATTTTTGAAACATTAGGATAATCAAACAAAGACTGGGGGAAAAATACATAACGCTCTAATTTTTACCTTGCAGTTTGCATGCAGCTCTTAGATGACCGCTAATAGCTCACTGTTGTATGTTAGGATTTTAACTTACAAACTGCAAGTAACAAAAGGATCTCTCTGACAAAAGCAGTGACTCACTGACCTATTTACATCATGTGCATTTTGTGATCCGCATCAGGTACATGTTCTTTGCAGCAGGCACATTAACCTTCTGCGCTACCTTTCCATGAGTCAAAACTTCCACTAGACAAAACTCTGATCTCTCTCTAGGAAAAACATTAACCATCAGCGTTATCATGACATTTGTGTATTGTTTCTGAAAATTGCTAGAGGCCAGGAAAGTGGTAGCGAGTGCTTTTAGAACCATAATATACTTGCAACTCCATTCAAATTACGCACTAGACAAGAGAGCAATATGCTGTCTAAATAAAAAGTACCAACATCCTGGAAAAAGCAAAGTATAGCATGTGAAATGTAAGCAGGAAGAACATGGTTACCAATCCACCCATCAATCAGTCATTGCAGTACCCCACGATTGGTGCACTTCCCCACCAGGGAAAACAATGCTGTTCAAAAAAGACAAGAAAACAAAAGTACTGCTTCACTGGCAAACTCCAATGAGGACTACCCCTCTCCTCGCAGCCCACTGGGCTCCACCAGGTTGTCAACAAACTTGTCTACAATGTAAAGCAGTCCTTGGGTACACACAGAGGGCCACTCATGGGCAGTGCCCCCCAACCCCACGGGCAGTCCCAGGTGCAGAGGCGTGGGTCTGTGGTGCTGTAGGCTTCACACTGCGGTCTGCAAGGCCTATATACAAATTGAGTTCACGTAGGCAGAGTCTGTAGGCCCAAATATTTTCGAGTACAGCACTCTGAGGCTTTGAGTGCACTGCCGTGCTATGCAGTCAAGCCATCACCCAGGCCCACATTCCCTGCGAAAGATGTTAGTGTGTCAGGTGGGAGGGAGGAAGAAGTGCCAGGCCACATAATAGCTCAGGGTAAAGTACAGATGGCCTACTGCGATTTAGCTGGTGTTCGGGGGTTCCTTTCTCCCACTTAAAACATTGAGGGGGCCAGTGTCCAGGTCAAGCAGTACCCTGAGGATAGTGCAGGGGCTGACCCCACATACAGGCCCCAACAGCACGGACCGCAGCAGCAATCCTCACCGGGGCGTGCACCCTGTGCCCCACCACCCCGCCAGAAGGCCTAGGCCGCCCCGGGGAATGGGAGCATGCAGCTCAGAGGAGTATCCTTACCGGGGGCTGAGCGCATGTAGACAAGTCCGACAGCTGCGCTGCCCTCTGACGCAGCAGCCGGCTTGATCATAGGCATGTACTCCTCTCACCAGTCTGCAGGCACCCAGACATGCCCATCTCCACAGTTGCCCACGTTCTGCTGCAGAAGCCCCGGCGACATCTGTGCAATCAATGGGGTCTCAATCAATTTATGCACACTGTGTCTGGTGCTGCATGTCTTCTAGGCAGCACAGAGCAGCCACTGGACTGCACACACCACGGGCCTCTGGTACACACCTCTGGGTTGTGCACTCTCAAGAACACCGCCACAGGCACCTCCATCCCGGCCCTACTCAGTCTAAACTGCAGCTACAGTAATCACAGGGCCAATCCTGACCGCCATGTTGGCAGTGTGGAGTGGGTGCCAGACTTCACCGTTCGTCCGACGCCCACAATAACCCACTTCAGCACCACAGCAGGTATTGATGTGTGTTGGCACGGACCCTGATGTCTGTGCTTTATGCTGGGCACTCGATGGCTGCAGGATCTAGAGATTCAGGCTGGATTACATTTACAGGGCCCGTGTGCAGGAGCTCAACGACTACGCGCCCACCATGTTCGGGTGTGGGCCACACCCCCTCAAGGACAGGGGTCCTTAATGGCCTTTCCAGCTGTCTGTGAGCATGTGGTGGGAGTACAGGAAGGAGAAAAGAGGTGGACATATCACAGGGACACACTGGCCCCTGATGACTCTTCAGTTACCTCTCCCTCCTTTTTCTGACTTTCTGCCCGGTCCTCTTCCTTTCCCTTTACGTCAGGCACTGCTTTGGGGGACAGCAAATTCCTGGAAAATCAATTTCCTCTAGATAAGATGCGATCATCATGCGAGTGATTTGCACCCCATTTCCCCGGAATTTGGAAATGTGCCGTCGGGCCGCACACAGCCTTCTCTTTTGGCGGACCCCATCTGTGGCGGCGGCTCTCGTTCGCCTGGAGTCTCGAGATCTTAGTAACTAGTATACAGCACTTGGAAACAGATTAAAATTTTTAATCTGTTTCCAAGTGCTGTATACTAGTAAGATCTCGAGGCCGCGCAGGCGAACGAGAGCCGCCGCCTAAAACCAAAACGTCCAATTATTACACCAAACGGACGGTCCAAACCCATCCCATTTTTTCACAGAAAAGAAAATGCTTTATGCATTGCACACTTTACTTACCTTACGTGACGACGACGACGACGTCTATGATCAATTTGGTGACCCGAGCACCAGCCACCACAACGAGCAGTAGTCGACTTAGCAGGCAGGCATTCACTGAACACGAGGACGTGTGTCGTGTCGACGACGTCATCATAACAAAATGGCCAATCACTGTCTCTGCATGGCTTGATAAGCCACAGTGATTGGCCACATAGGTTCACCAAGTGCCACCCACGCGCGGCACCCAATGCCTGGCTATTATGCCAGCAGCCTCTCACTGCGCAGTGAAGTGTGAACGCGTGCGGTGCCTCTCAGCCAATCCTGGTGCTGCTGGAGCAGGCCAGGATTGGCTTGAGCAGGGATACTCCCCGCCCATTAAGAGACCGGGGGCTGCGGCATGAAGCAACCCTCGGTCTCCTAAGGGGAAGGCTAGTGCGCATGTTCGGGCTGCTCGTAAAAATGACCAGCCCAAAACTGAACATGCCCACTACTGAGTGCTGCCGCGGCCCGTCCCCCTTCAGCTTCCTTATTGCCTCGGGCTTGGCCCGGTGGCAGGCCAGGAATTAGCGTTAGTAACGCTAATTCCTGCGTTAGTGATATAAATTAGAGACGTACATTTTTGTAAATGAATGGGGGCAAATGGGGGCATGTGGCATTGGTGGGGCAACGCCCCAGCGCCCCAATGGACGCACCGCCACTGGATGGCGAAACATACAAGGACACACTGTTGTCAGGAGCAAACAGCCCATTCAGTTGCTCTTCTTCTGTTAGGTCGATACACTGACAATGTGATGCCACATAGACCCAGACTGTTGTAAAGTTGGTGCAGACGTAAGTGGCTTGTAAATAAATAGTATTATATCACAATCATGCAGATAGATGCATGTGTGGGTTTGTCTGAGGGCATGCAGTGCTAACACCACACTACAACAACCCCTTGCATGACTTCATACAGCAGCAGCCTGGGCATTAATTTAGTATTAGGAAAATGAGACAGGCTATGATGGAATATATGCAGCACCCACGCAAGGCATGAAGTATTGTATAAGCTGAATGGGAAAGCAAAGGTACTCACTGCCTTGCTGATGCTTCTCTAGCTGAACATTGAGGTCCGGTCATTTCAATGTCATGACGCTTCATTGCTGTGGATAAGGCAATATCTGATCTTCCTTTTGAAGTGGGGTGACCTGCCAAAAATATTCAGTGCTTTGAGCCTGTAGCAGTGCTAAAGGTCATACCAGCAGTTTCTTCTTTCCTGACCCTTCATGTTGGTGACGACCACCTGAGTCCATTTCCTGGCAATGCCCTGCCTTCAGACTAAGCTGCATATGGAGACACCCATACAGTTGAGGGATTTTGTGAGCACCTGCCCCCTCCCCCCCCCACTCACACACAATATCAACTTCCTCCTGGATCAAGCCAGGGGCCCGTTCAGCCCTTTCTCACTTACGTTTGCGAACAATGTAGGATGCAGAGCAGCAGGACGGAAGTGAATGTATTCTCAGTACACTAGATGGCTCAGGAATGGCTGTTGATTTCCAGGTACTCATGATTGACAAAATATTCTTTTATATGCTATATAATATTTTGAAGCATAGGGACTGCCAAACTGCTCAAATGGGTGACAGAAAGAATAGGACTCTGAATGCAATAAAGGATCAACATGTCAGTTTTGCAAATGTTCTCACTTCCATGACATTTAAATCTGTTACACCTGCCCGGAGAATTGCTTCTGACTATTACACTACTAAAAGTATGCACCGTAGATAGAATATTACAAATTGGCACAATGGTGGATTATATGAATGTCATGAAGCAAAATGAATAGGGCACATATTTTTGCTTTCAATTGAGGGTATAGGCAAATATATTTTAAATAAACATAGGAAGGAATGTATGATTCATCAGTGACATATAAACAATAGCGTCACAGGGTGGTATGTACTCATTGAGGTATCTTCATGATTACATAATTGATTTAACACTGCCTGCTCAGTGTCGTTCAGCAACCAGACTTGTGCCTTATGTGATGTGTGAGGTCACAAGTTGGTTAAGAACATGTAAGCCCTGAAACATGGCTAGCATCGGTTGCAGGGTTGGATGAGGCCAGAGTACAGAGTGAAGGCCAATGTATGATCCTTTGCTAGACTATGAGCCTGATGTGCACTTTAGTGCAGAGGGTAATGCAATGCAACAGTGATGGAGTACTCTCTCTGCTAAACTGAAGCGCTGCGGGCCTCATTTGGAGTGGGGCAGAACATAAGTATGTCAGCGGCGGAGACTACTCTGGGTCTGCTGCTGACTACTGATCCAATGGCCCGACCGAGTAAGGGCCGTCTGAGGTTTGGCCATTTGTCTGCACGCCCTATTTAGAGCGAGTGAACAAATGGACAGTTTTTACTTCCACACACCACTACCCAAAACGTGGCTGTAAGTGTAAGTAATACATTTTAATGACCCCCCAAACCATGGGAGAAACTCCAGCGGCGAGGAGGTGGGTGGGGGGGGGGGGGGGTCATTGTTTTTTCCATTTTCAGAAAGAAAATCTCACTTTGGGATTTTTTCTTTTTGTAAATAAGAAAAGATATTGAAAGTGTGCCGTACGGCACTGTCATGTTGACGGAGCCATATGACACACTTTCAACGCATTGACAGAAACCATCATGAGGGTGGGGCAGAGAACATCTCTAAATTAGGAATGCGTTTACTCCGAACTTTAAATCAGTCTCAATATGGTGTAACACAGCAGGCAAGGATGATCTTACACACATTACAGAAGAGTCCAGTGGCAACTAGTATGCGATCGAAAAAGCTGAAGTGCAACTTTAGGATCTCAAACGTGCATGCTACGATACATTCAGTCTGTGTGTGTGCTCTGCTGTACCTCAGATCGGACAGATCGATGGAGAAATTGGAAGGGCGTATGGAGATGAGGAAATAAAATATATGAATGAATGAGTATATGCCTATATGCACATTCAGGGCACACAACTGTGTGTGAAATCACATCAGTGGTTGCGGTGGTTACAGTGTTGTGAGGTTTACCAATTACCATAACGGAATGACCCAAGTTACCATTGACATTCAATAAAGTGTCGTTACTCGCCAAACAGCCACACATCTCCATAATCCACGGCATTCAATTTCACAGCAATCAAGGACTAATGATAGATAAGATGTCAAGTGTTGCACCAAACAAAACTGTGTAGATCACTGACAGACTTGCACAATAATGCAGTGCCAGTGGAGCTCATTGAGGTAAAGGTGTGCGGTGCTTTGCATGACTGGTGTGCCACGTGTTCACTAGCAATATGTCTACATAATCCACAGCATTCGAATGTATAGCAATTAAGGACTAACAGTAGATGAGGCTGTCAAGTGTTGCACTAAGATAACTGTGTATAGGTGAAGATCACTGAAAGGCTTGCACAGAAATGTAGTGTCAGTGGAGCTGTTTGAGATAAAGGTGTGCAGTGGTTTGCATGACTGGTGTGCAAAATGTGTTCAATAGATGGAAAATGAGTATGATATAGAATTGGAGCAGCTTAATGCTAGCTCCACTCTTACACGTCAAAAACGTATATTGATTGTGTGCAGTTAGCACTCTGTATACTCAGGGTGAGCTAATATTATTAATAAAACAATGGAGTTTCAAATGTATTTCTGAAATGTTTCTATGTTAGAATGATAGAATCATATAGCGTATGCCTACTAATGATTAGATTTCTCATGAAAATGTAGTTCTCACTCATAGCCACACAAATGTTCTAAAATGTACCTCTCAGTCTTATGTTTAGCTCATATGTAACCATGATTTCTCACAAAAAGAATATTCATATTAATGCATTGATTTTGTGACCATATGTGCACATATATCTAAATGTCGAGTGCACATTAACTGTTATGCTTACTTTGCCTGACCAAAGGCCTTACGCTCTTGGGTTTTCAATGTTTAACCTTTAACGTGAGGATTGCTTGCTTGCATGTTCTCTCCTCTGCAGGTGCAGATTCAAGGCTCCATTAGCTGGTGAAAAAGCATTGTGTACTGTAGCAAAAGTAAGGTAAGGGAGGAAACTTTTGGCACGAAGAAGGTACACTAATGAGGTTGGAGACAGGTTCTCATGGTGGAGAAAGGCAGCGTTCAAGGTCGATCAAATGTTCCAAATTGAAGGTGTGGGAGAAAAGGAGAAAGTTGGCAAGTGCTATTGTGGAAGATGGAAATGTACTGGAGACAATGACGTGGGTTACCTTGAATGCTTTGTGTGCTATTTGGTATTGCATAGTTAGTTAGGGGCAAATACCTTTAGGGCTTCATGAGATGTAGATCTCTTTGCGATACCTCTCAGTGTGTGGCTTCATGTTACACACTCTTTAGATTTGGAGCACTTGTACTTGAGTCTCCATTACACTGACACCTGTCCTTGCTTCTCTGATTATTTAGGGTTTCGATCTTTAGTATAGACTAGAGTAAGTTAGATGTCTGGATTTACTAATGAGTAGGCAGGAGGATTGAATTCTGCAGTTTAATCTTCAGATACTCTTCTTCATCTTTTGCATTGCAGCGACTGAGTGTCTTGTAAGTTTTTCATTATTTAGACAGAATTTCATTAGGAGGTTCGAATTTATTCTGGTAATTTTGTATTTCTACAATATGCTTCTGAGACTCATTTATATTAGTTTGTTTCTGAGGGTGTGATAAACCCATTTACCTTCACCTAGTAGTTCTGGCTTTATTGTGTGACAAATCTGTTTCACTATTATTGCGATTTGAAATTGATGCTAACTCCCTTTTACCTCTCAAGCAACTACAAAGATTCATTTACCAGAGAAAAAGATTAAATTGAAGCACTCAGAGCTTTCTCAGACTTGCCTTACCACACATTGCTTGTTCTACTGTGACACTGGGTTTTTAATTTATCATAATACCAGGTGCAAGCACCAAGATTGGCTTAATACGGCTAGGACTCCTGAAAGATACTGTGGCCAGAAATCACTGTGCAACCAGTACCTTTCAATAGGCAGGAATCGAATGGGAACAGGCTGTGGGTGCCGCTAGCCCTAGTTCGTTCTGCAACCATATCCAGGATCACTTGTGAAGGAAAGCGGTGTCTTTCTATACCTTTTCATCAGCCTGTGGTCCTTTGTCTTTATCTTCTTTCTCTGATTCCTATGTCGTTGTCTCTTAGATTCAGTGTTGCAACTCTGACACCATCTCTGTGGAAAATTGCTGAGCCTGTGGCTGCCTTAGTGGTGCTCACCTGTGTGTGATTGGCCACTGGTATTATTAATTGTGGGTGAAATGGGCACTCAATATGTGTTCTTACTGTATGCTACGCTAGAATTGTAATTGTGTATAATGGATATTTTGAGTGGTAATTATGTATTTCTGAATATGCACTGTTACCATCTGTGTAGACACAACAATTTCACTTTTTATGCGCTGCTATATGTCTTTTGTTGTACTTATCAGAGTAGTTTGTATGTTTGTCAGTAATTGCACAACACTTTCTGCCTGATTATGAGTCTGGCGGTCCACGGACTGCCAGACTCAGACTGACATGGCGGTCCCTATTACAACTAGGGCGGTCGGACTTCAATTGCACCGTCACAACCGCCAGGGATCAGAGATCCCTGGCGGGGGTGCAGTGGTCTTGAGGCTGCAATATGCTTGGTGGGACTATTGCGGTCCCGCCAAGCATATTATGAGTTTCCTCTCCACCATGATTTTCATGGCGGTTCCTACTTCATAAATACGTGGCAGAGAGGAAACAGATGGGCTGCCTGTTGCCTCAGGGCCATGGGGTGCATGCAGGGTTGCTCATGTTGCGCACCCCTGTGTGCATTCACCCCAGTACCTGCATGGCAAATCCTTGCCATGCAGGTACTGCCTCTGACATTCCATTGTGGTTCAAATTTCATAGGCACCGCCAAAGAACCACCCGCCAGTGACAAAAATTTCGTATTCTGGCAGGCGGTGCGCACACGGGTTTGGCGGTGCAGGTGTGGGGTGGTGGAGTGGCGGTCTCCCTCCTGCACTGCCATACTTGTAATCTGGCCCATTGTGACTTGTGCCATGTGTTTTGGTAAGTAAAACTGTATGTGTTAAGGTGTACATACTACAACTGCAGTATGAACTAGATGGTCTGGCAGGCATTTGTGCTGGGCGACACAGATGCAATATATGTCAGGCTGTTTAAAATGGCAGTGTATCTCCCCTGCTACCAGGTGCAAGTATGTGCTGGTAATGAGGACTGAAGTGCAGCTGTCCCCTTTCTTGAAACCAGGAGGTTCTAAGTGGTGGCTAATCACAAAACAGACAGTGCTGGAGGTTAAGGAAAACCTTGAATGAATGCCTTGTCATGGCCTACACATTCTACAAGTCTTTGGGTTCTTCCTTACAGCCTTAGATACTTGAGCGGTGGGAGTACTTCTTTGCTTCACGTGTCTGTTGTTTATTGACGATAGCAGACCATTTTGGATGATACTTTTTTCAAAACTCTTTATGCTCTTATTAACAGACAAGGATTTGATACTGAACATTGAAATATACTTGTAGTATATCTAGTTGTGGCGTTCCTTGAGGACTTGGGCCCATATTTGTAAATAGTTCACACAACACAGGGCAGCAAGCAAAGTTGTGTGAACTGTACACAACAGAACTGCCCCATATCTACAAACAAATGGCAAAATTCTGCTCTCTTTGTGCACTGGTTCATTTTGTGCAGGCTTGAGCCAATGCAGGCACCCTTGCACCATACTACAAGGGTGTCTGCTGTTGTGTTTTGGATAGTTTTTGTGCAGGAAAGGGACCCTGCAAGCAAAAAAAAACAGACAAGTGGCAAGTCCTTGGAGAACTTGCGTTCAAGGATGTAGAGAGAAGGTCCAGTCCTTCTCACTCCCAAGCAAGTAGCAACAGGTAGGAGGCCAACACAGCAAAGTAGGTAGCAAAGTGGCAGTCCCTCCTACAGCGCAGGAGGAGCTCTCTACATCCTTGCACCCAGGTTATCCAAGGGCTTGCTGACTTGCCTTCTGTCCTTTTCCGGAAAAGCAGTTAGCAAACTGTCAGTCCCTCCTGCAGCACAGCAGCTCTTTTTCCTGGCAGAATGGCCTTGGTTCCAGCAAAGTTCTGATTTGGTGGTGTCAGGGGAGCGTTACGTATATCCAAATGTGCCTTTGAAGTGGTGGAGACTTCAAAGAGGCCTTTGAAGATCACAAGGTCCCTGCCTTTCTTGCCCTGGCTCCAGACTCACTACAGGGGGATATGCAGCTCTTTGTGCGGGGACAGGCACAGCCCTATTCAGGTGCAAGTATCAGCTCCTTCCTCCCAAACTACCTCAGAAAGGCCCATCAGCCTGGTGATGGGCCATCAGGACGCAAATGTCACACCACACCTCCATTTGTGTGACTGTCTAGAGGTAATGCACAAAACCCAGATGTCACCCAACCCAGACGTGTATTTAGAGACAGGCAGAGGCACAGAATGGTTAAAGTAAGAAAATGCCAACTTTCAAAAAGTGGCATTTTCAGACTTACAATTTAAAATCTGACTTCACCATGAATTGTGATTTTAACTTGTGAGTCCAGAGACACCAAACTCCAAATCTCTGTCTTTTCCCAAATGGAAATTACACTTAAATTAGGTTTTAAGGCAATCCCACTGTTAACCTATGGGAGAGATAAGTCTTGCAGTAGTGAAACACGAACTTATCAGCCTTTCACTACCAGGATATGTAAAACTCAAAAGTACATTTCCTACCTTTTAAATACACTGCACCCTGCCCATAGGGCTGTCTAAGTCCTACCCTAGGGGTGACAAATATAAATAAAAGGGAAGGTTTGGGCCTGACTGGTAGGTTAACTTGCCAAGTCGAAATGCAGTTCAAACTGCACACACAGGCTTTGCAGTAGCAGGCCTGAGCCATGTTTAAAGGACTGTTGAAGTGGATGGCACAAATAGTGCCTCACACCCACTAGTATCATTTAATTTACAGGCCCTGCACACATATAGTGCACTTTACGAGGGACTTATAAGTAAATTAAATATGACAATTGAGGATAAGCCAATGTTACCATGTTTTGAGTACAGAGCATATGCATTTTAGCACTGGTTAGCAGTGGTAAAGTGCCCAGAAACCTGCAGCCAGCAAAAATGAAGTCAGCAGAACAGGAGGTCAGAAGGTCAGAAGGCAAAAAGTCAGGGGAACCACACCAAGGATGCCATGTCTAACATACTTGTTACACCAGCCTCAGGGTAGCGTAGTATTTTGGCATAAATTCATGTCTACAATTCTTTCTAGATATGAATGTGCATCAAAATCCATGGGTGGATGCACAGGAACGCACATGCAGCAACCATGGAACACCTTATTAATGCAAAGTAAATCAATCAATCAAAGAAACTTTATTCGATCCATTTAAGAATACAGATCATAAAAGTACAAAGCAGTAAAAACATTTATAATCGAATCAGTTTGGACACAATTCCTATTTTATATCTTAACGTCAAACATGTTAAAAAGACGACTAAGTCTGGAAGTTCATTTCATAAAAACTAATTATAAATGTTCGAATTACAATTGGATTAATAAAACAAGGTAGCCAATTCATCAATATTCACAAAGCATGTTACAAAACAGTTTACCTTCTCCTTAGACATGCCAATAAAAAAGTGGTTACTGAGAAGCATACAAATGGATCCGAGAGTTTTAAAAAAAAGTATAATCATGGGCGACATTGGTTAAAATTAATTTTCTTTCAAATTGGGCATAAAAATATAGTACGTTCATTCTTATAAAACCCACAAAAAAAGAGTATATGAAGGTCTGACTGCTCTGAGCCACAGGGGCAAGGTACCAAATCAGTATGTCTAAATCTCTTCGTAGGAAAACCCAGCATGAGAGGGATTAGGTTCAACCGGAATCTAAGCAAGTTAAATCTGTGCTGCGAGTTTCTTATATGGTCTAAATATGAGAAACCCCCAGATGATATTCTCTGGAGAGGTATGATACAACATCACAGTGACCTTAGAATAATTTACACTTTGGCGCTCATACATCAATTTTTCTAAGAGTACAGACCTCGATTTTCCCTTTGTTATTGTATTGCACAAGTTCGGGTTAACAAAACGTTTTTCCAATCCTTGTGTCGACAGTAATGATCTTACATACTTCAGCCAGGAAATTTTACAAGTATTGTCTAGGTTTATACAATTTTTAAATATGACTTGCGTCAGGTTCACTGTGTCCCTGCACCATATTGAGTGCCACAGTACCGGAACGCACATGCAACAACCATGGAACACCTTCTTAATGCAAAGTAACTCAAGACAGCGCATTGTGGTGGGTTGCATTACTTTGGATTACAAACCAATGCAAATTACCAATGCAAATTGTGATTTGCATTGGATTGTAAACCCCAACCCGACACTTTAAGTAGAGTCTGCTTTAAAAAAGGCAAACCTGATGCAACATCTTTGTAAATCTGAGCCTTTATTTGTTGTGTTGTGTGGACCACCTCCTCATTGTGCTTTTAACTACTCAACCCTTATCTGTATAGTTGAATCTAAAGGGAAAATTAGGATCACTGCTGCTACTCCAAAAATCTGCCACAATGGCCTGTGGCAAATGGGATTCAGAGGAGGGCTTTGCATTGACTGACGCACATTGGTGGGTGATGCTGCTGTCTTGTTAGATGGCACTTAGCACAGTCCGAAGTAAACAAAATGGATCCAACCATATCTCAAGACTGACCCAGGAGCTTGGGCATAGTGGGTTTGATTTTCCTTTTCATTTGAGGGCGCCCCTCGATAACTCTTCTTTTGGAGGGAGTGTGTGCAAAAATAACTGTTGTGATCAAAATAAGATTTATTTGTCCATTGCTGAACTGTGTTCTGGGACTGATTCCTGTGAGGGATCCTCTGCAGAAATGTCTAGATCTGGCTCCGCTGCTTTCCAGACATAGGATTGAACTTTTAAAGATACATTCACAATTCCCTCTGGTGCCTCAAGGGAAAACAGAATGGATGAAAGTCTGTAACTGAAGACCAGATCAGTAGGCTGAAGTAGTTGACGGACAGAGTTGTAAACAATGTTTGACGTAGATATTTTTATTGTTTCTTAACCCATGAGTTGATTCACGATTTGTCAGATGATACCATGGAATGACTCGGTTGATTGAAGCTACTGGTAAAGGGATGTCTGTCTTGCAACAAGGGGGTGAAACTCATTACGTAGCTGTGCATGTTGTTGTTTTGTAGCAACTGCCTCTGCCTCAAAAACTGATCTCATTCCTTATTACTGGTTGGCTGCTGAGTGTGCCCTCTGTGTCTACGTCACTAACCTACGAACATCGATATAGCTTGACATTGGGTTTTTGTCCTGAACAAATCCACAAAGGGTTAACTCAGTATGCGTCTCTAGTCCGTTTTCAGCCGTGACGTGGCTCATTTACTTTAGCCACATAAGAGCCGATAACGGGAGAGAGATGTTCGGAATCAAAAGGGCAGCTTCTGAAACCGAAAGTTTCATAGAGTTCAGTGGTAGCACTGGCCTCTTCTTCTCAAACCAAAGGGTCATGGCAGTGAATATCTGTCCCACTACCCATGTGATCTTTCCACGGACAGACTGGACAAGCACCGAGCTTAAAAGCCCTTCTCATACATTCTTAGAATGCAATCACTCGACTGACCTATCTGTTTAGAGTGAATTCCATGGGCATCATATGTTTGAACCCGGCTCTCGCTGTATGGTGGCGACCCAGGCAGAGAATTTCAAAGTGGACTGGCATTCGGAGCACAAAGGAGAGGAGGGAGAGCTTTCTCAGAGGTGTACCATAGCTGCATGGAGGGCTTGAATCCCCGGAGCTGTCAACGTAGCATCTCTGGTGAGCAATGAATTCACAATTGCATTATTAAAAAGGAGAAAAACAATCATCTAAAAATGACTTCGTAAAATTGTCAGTCCCATCATTTCTTCCACCTGTCGCGCACGACTCACATTGCCTGGGGCAAGATTGATCTTTTGTTTCAAGCACCCTGAATATTTACTACTTGCAGATGTGATGAATCGTGCACTCTCTGCCTGTGATCTGCGATGGCTGGTCTGCTGCTTTCCGTGTTATTTTAAAGTCCAAATTACTGATAAATAAAGAGAGATACTCACACCAGCCTGTCGGATAGTTTGCTTCCATAGGCAGACTGGGAAAAGTGTTACCTATCTCCATGCCCCTATTGAAGAAAGCTCTGTGGCTGCCCTTCTTTCTCTTAGAATGTACATGCGATTACTCACCTGAGGTCGCAGCCTATTGGAATCTTGTATTGAAGACTTGGCCAATAGCCTCCTCTCATCTATATAGTTTTTAGACATTTTACTTGGGAGCTAATGAAAGGAGGAATTGGCGGAGCATTGTCAACATTTGTTTACTTAACCTTAATGCTTCAGCCCTTAAATTTGAGCTAGAATCCAGCCTGCTAACGGCCGTAAATGTATATTTTAGGACCTCTGGAATAAGTCAGACTGGTTTCTATGTTTAAAAAAGTAGCCTAGCATGAGTTCGAGTTTGCTTGGAAGATTTGAACGTTGATATGATGTTAATTAGAGCTAATTATCCGCCTGCCTCCCAGTTATGGTAAGGAACTTTAATGGAAACACACTTGTCCTTCTTGAAAAGTTGTTTGATATACGAGCATTGGTAATGCCTTTGATACTCTAGATGCCTTGGTTTCTATAAAAACCTTGTACTGCAGGTCCACAATTCTAAATATTTTGTTCTGTGCACTATGCTTTTGCATATTTAATGTTTGCCTACTTGGCTACATTCCAGCAAAGTGTTCTTACTATAGGGACACACAATCAGCCATATTGACTATCCAGAAATTGCCTACTAGCCATTTTCCCTCTGTAGGGATTACATGATGCTTTCATGGGAGGGTAGGAAGCAGTCCTCGATTGCTCTGTTCAATAAAGTAGCCACTTTGCAAACTGTGCTTCTAAAGCATAGTGTGAAGATTGAGCATGTTCTTTGGAACAAAAAACAAAACATGGCGAGTCATCAGTAGCCGAATGGGATCTCCTGTTAACCATATTACGCTCATACACCCCCGCTAACAATGAAGATGAAGTCACTACTTGCTTAGAGGAGATCCAGATTGCAAGTGTATCAGATTGACCCAGAGTGAAGCGTATGATTGGTTCAACTCAGAGGGATGAGCAGGACATGCCCTGTTTGGTAAGTTGCTTTTAAATTTTCAAATGACAGAAGTAAGTTGTTTGATTATAAAAATCAAGATTGCAAAGCATAAATTCATAATAAGAAATAAGAAATGATTGACTAAGATCTGACCATTGTCTCTGAGGAAAGCAATTTTCAAGGCAAGCGGAACAGCCAATATAAAAGTAATATTCGAAGACTCCTGAAAAGTCCATTCAACACATTGTGCCCCAGATTAAACATTGGATATTAAAATGCCATTGAAAATTTGATGGGCATTATTTGCTTCCATTAGAACCAGCAGAGCACCAGGCACTGATGGACTTCAGAATATAGGGCCTGATTTAGTTTGGTGGATGGCATACTCTGTCCTGTCCACTGTATGACAAGTGCTGTGGGATATAATGCACTTGTAATATGGCAGACTGGATATCCATCATGTTTGTGAAGGAGTATCTTATTTGCCAAACTCTAAATCTGGCCCTTGGTTATTGAAAATGTCCACTTTTTTGGGCTACTGTATAGTTAGAGTTGAGAAAGTCCTCTTGTCACAGGTGGATTTAATAATTCAAATAATGTTTAAAAATGAAACATACATAGCTTTCGCATACCATTTAATATTGTTTCCATGCTCATCAGCTAAGAAATTTACTAAAGTTCTTCTGCAGGAGCTTGAAGAGAATGCCCAGATCTAAAACAGATTCCACAAGAGCACGCCAGATTTGGGCCAAGATTGAACTCAGTCCGCCAAATTCAGCTTGCTATGCTATATAGCAAGAAGACACTAGAGCAGTGGTTCTTAACCTTTTGACTATGTTGAACCCCCACTTAATCATTACTGGAATCTGGTGATCCCCACTGAATCATTATTGATATCTTGGGACCCCCACGGAGTCATTATTTTATGCAGGGGCCTGCAGCCTAAATAATTTTGATAATTTGAGCCTTAAAACAATAAACAATAAACAAACATACAGAAATAGGCATTTGTCAAACAAATACACACATTATGAAATATTTAATTTAATTCACAAACAAATAATTTAAAAAATCAAAATTTTCATTTTAATGGGAAGGTTGGGGCTTCTTCAAAAATCAACTGTGGCCACCCATTGTCCATACTATGTACATTTTGATGCATTTGCACTGCTCCCAAGAATAAATCTGAGCACATCAACTTAATTTCTTGCCAATAATTTCAAATTCCTGCACGTTAATGTAATGTTTTAGAATTTTCAGTTTTACATGTTGCTACTTTATTTATGTGCACTTTATTATTCTGTTAATGTTATTTATTTTTCAAGCCGTCCCAGACCCTGGGCAGGATTCACGGACCCTATGGGGTCACAGGACCACAGTTTATGACGCTCTACACTACAGAGGCACGTCTATGACTATTTCCTGAACATCAGTGAAGTGTATGATTTAGAGGACCGTGGTAGTTTCTGATATAAATTGGAACAGTTTGGCATCTCTCCATCTCTTCAGACACCTATAATGCTATTTCATTTACACGCATGCACTAGTTCCAGCTGGGTGACAAGGGCCAGCTCTCAAGTAAGATTAACATTTAAACAGTCCTGAAGCAGGGTTGTGTCCTTGCTTCTCAACTTTTGCCTTGTATATGTATGATCTGACGCCAGTGCTTGAGTAAGTACATGGATTTTTATCAAACATTAATGGTGATACCAATGCACGTTTATTCCCTGAAGATTTAATAATTCTCTTTTGTTCTCCAATTGGATTACACCATCAGCTATCTATATACATTGTACTTATATTGCAGTTAAAATACTTTCTCAAGTTTTCCTTTTTGGGAGGAGTTGTTCCAACATCAAACAATGATGTAGATTGCACCAGTCAGGTCACGCAAATGACTGGATCAAACTTTTACAGCAATTTCGGATGGACAGCCAATATGAAAAATGTTTGAATAAATGCCCTTTTAGCTGTGGTTGGGAGGGCCCAATTTAATAAACATTTTTAGAGGTATGTCAGTGAGCTCTCCTATTATGGGTATCCTTGCAGAAAGTGGTACAGATTGCGTAGGGCAGAGGAGCATCAGTAATTCTTGAAAAAACACTAGGGGGCATATTAGCAAGAACGGCGTTAAAATTATCGCCGCTTTAGCGGCAGGAAACTGCCGCTAAAGCGGCGATAATGGGCTTGATAATATGCCCTTGAGAATACCATTAGAGGCCCATGTTCTGCTGTGATCCTGGGCTTCTATTGGAATTCTCAAGGGCATATTATCAAGCCCATTATCGCCGCTTTAGCAGCAGTTTCCTGCCGCTAAAGCGGCAATAATTTTAACGCCGTTCTTGCTAATATGCCCCCTGATTTTAAGCAGGCTTGGGAAAGATGTAAATTATGGCAGCATGAATTGCATACTTTCAGGAATATCATGTTGTGCTTCTTATGCAAAAGTCCCAAAAATTACAATATTATGCCAAATCATGGTATTACTGGCCATTCGCTGTAAAATGTTAAAGCGAGCGTTCAGGAATAATGTGAATGGCCAGTTCATGAGTGGATGTTGAAAGTGTCAGACCGTAATGGAAAAAACTCGGGAAGGCCTAGCAGTTGCCCAGGCAGTAGTTTTTTGTGCTTCTGGGACAAGGGTAATGCTAAGTACTCCTTCTGCCAGCTGAGTGAGTGCAACAATGCCCTTCCCTCAGCACCATTAAAGCCTTTGTATGCCAAAGCATTTGCTTTGTGGCAATAAGTAGAATGCATGAGATAAAACAAAACCAACCCTTAAAGTCTGCTCTTCACTCTTCAGCCACACCCCATCAATAATATCACTGTTGCTGTGCTTTTTCAGACTACCTGGAAAGGGTGCGGAACTACGCAGTGCGGGGTGGGCATTTGAGGGGTTCGAAGCACCACAAGAGGGACAGAGTTGGAAAGCACATGCACTCTGATGGAGTGCTGCATTTAAAAAAAAGTTGTTTCCTCAGTGTTTGCTGTTGAAGGAAAAAGTCATACTTATAGCTGCTGCTAAGAGCTACACTGGTTCTGAAAGGCCCTTGCCCCGAATAAAAGGCCGCTTTTGTGAGCCTTTAACGACAGAGAGGCCTTTAACATGCTTTATAGCCAGAGGCTTAGCAGCCATAAGGCTATTAAAACATCCCAACCACTGAGGGTAGAATGTTCTGAAATAAACAGGGATAAACAAAAAAACAAACATTAGAATGTAGGAGTAGAAGGCCTATACCGCTATTATTGGGCCTGTGCCACTCCGTTGCCTTGGGTGGAGCTCCCAACATTCCAATGTTCTAATTACATCTTTAAGTTTTTTATTGATATTGTATGCATTATTATTTGTGAATATGGACCATCATGTCTTCATAAACTTATTGTTAAATGTTAGTATAAGTTAATTAAAATCCATTGTACAACAGTTACGAATAGTAATAGTTATATTTCATTATTTACCAGAGTCATAATTAACAACAATAGCTACAAGTATACTGTTCCAGTAGTATACTAATGACATCATAAATACATGCTTGACAATGCAGTGGAGGTTAAGAGACCGGTGTCATTCTGGTAGTCATATTACATTAAGGTAACCAGCAATGCAGATATTGCCAGAATTTAATTAGCTTATGCAGTTCACTCTGAATGTAAATGAAACATCAGGTCGGGGTCAACAAATGCACGCAAAACTGACTCAGTATTAAGAGGATTTGCACACTTGAACTTTTTCAAGACCTGGCCAGCATATCTAGCTCACAAATTGCCTGATGATAAATAAATGCTAAACGAATGTGAAGAAAACCCGCACTGCCGAACAAATGAGGTATTCATAGAAGCATTTTGGCACAAATCCGTTTTGCGGATCTGCATTTAAAAAAAAAAAAAGTGGCAAAATACATATAACTGAAAGGGATACCAAAAATGTCCCAGGGTGCTGCTGTACACTGAGCTATACAAGAAAATGTGGAGAGAGCATACGATAAGTATCTATGCTTAGTATCGTCTCTAATGCAGTTGATACAAGACACATAAAACGTTTGTGGACATAAGTCTAAGTAATTTTAATGCATATTAAATGAAAATATACATTTTACTCTAGGTGGGACTTTTTAAAATAAATATTTAAATAAATAAGTATAGATTAATAAAATATAATTAAATTAATTAGTATTTAAGATTCTTTTACGAAAATAGTGCTACAACATATTTTAATTTGAGGTTTATAAAATATATACCATTATTTTACATGAATATTTAACATTAACATTTTTTACTATTTTATTTAAAATGTAATAAGCTTTTTTACTTTTCCCTATACTTTAACATTGGGAGATCTCTGCCCTATTGGTGGAGACCTCTACGTACGTGTAAAAAGTTACTAGTAGTAACTTTACCAGTGGTGGGGTGCGGTGGGGCGGGGCGGGGGAGGGGCAGGGTGGGGGGGTAGTGGACTCGGACTTACGACGGACAGAACTCCCTCTGAGTTCTGTCCATCGGATGTCCGAGTTCACTACCCCCCCACCCTCCCCGCACCACTCCCTCGGCGAGCCGCCACTGAACTTTACACTCCTAAATTTTGCTTTACTTCCTGGTTTTGATGCTGGGAACATGTAGGTCTAAACTTTAGAGTAACTTTACACTCAGAAATGTTGAATAGAAGTCACAGATCTCATAATCGCAAGACAAAACGACTGCCAACGAACCTAAAAAGAACAATAGCACACTTAATTGAATACGTATACCTGGAAACAGATGCCATATATTTAGGAACCCTTTCACCCAGACCTGTTTTTTTAGCGAATCAAAATAAATATGTGACATTCAGCCTATGTTTATAATAGGAAAGTGAAAATGCAATAGTGCAATGCTGGTATATTTCTGTTGAGTGAAAACCAATGTTTGGTTAAAAGTAGTCAAAATTAATTGGGGCCAAATTAGTATCTACCAATATAGATATTACTCCACCCAGAGCAGCCTTTACTGACT
This sequence comes from Calotriton arnoldi, assembly GCA_963921515.1. Classification (NCBI taxonomy): domain Eukaryota; kingdom Metazoa; phylum Chordata; class Amphibia; order Caudata; family Salamandridae; genus Calotriton; species Calotriton arnoldi. The sequence goes on from CAWUFW010007587.1 coordinate 260,378, forward strand.
ATATACGAAATTGTAAAAGCAGCATAAAACATTCAGGACTATGAGAGGCATTAATTACGGAAGCACACCTGTCTGCTTGGTACAAATTAGTGCAGATGCCTACAAATGGGTACATCTGCATATAGAAGAAAGTGGATATTTTTAGAAAATACCATACTGAACTAACCAGCACGTGCTCATTGGTTCAACACTGTGTGAAGTGAAAGGGAAGTTTTGCTTTTATTCTTTCAAGTGGTGGTGCAACAATTTTCAGAGAGGGGGATACTGCCATCAATGTTACATCACTGAAGTCATAGGGATTGAGAACAATTCAAGTCTCACACAAAGAACTCATGTAGAAAATAAGCCATGATCCTTCAGTAGGAGAGTGATATAGGTGTAGTAAGTAGCCAGAGGTGCTTTTTGGAGCACATTGTCACAAATATATAGCTAATGCATGGTGTAGAGGCACACTGTCATTTACAGACAGTACACGCAGTTTAATTGATGAAACTAAATAACGCACAAATGATAATGTATGGAAATAGTGGTTTTTTTGCCGTTTTATATATCACAACCTCGACTTGAAGGTATTGGAGTGCTTTAAATGATCACCAGTCACATTACACAAGGCCACATTCATTTTTGTTTTTTCTTGGCAAAGGGAGATTAGGGGCCTGATTACTAGTTTGGCGGGGCTGGAGCGGGACCACCACGCCGGGGGCACACTCCGGCACCGCCAAACCCATGTGTGCACCACACGCTAGATTACGATTTTCATCCCTGGCGGGTGGTTTTTTGGTGGTTCCACAGTGGTACGTATGAAACAGGTACCGCAATGGGAATGTCAAAGACAGTACCTGCACGGCATGGACTGGTGCAGTACATGCCATGCAGATACTGGGATGGATGTACACAGGGGAACACAACATGTGCAACCCTGAATGCACCCATAGACCACAGGCAAAAGGGGGCCCTGTAGGGCCCCCTTTGTTTCCTCTCCACCACTGTTTTCATGGAGTAGTAACCGCCATGAAAACTGTGGCAAAGAGGAAACTCGTAATATGCTTGGTGGGACCACGGTGGTCCCGCCAAGCATATTGCAGCCACGGCTAGGAATCTCTGATCCCTGGCCATTGCGGCGGTGGAATGGTGGTCCGACTGCCCTAGTTGTAATAGGGTGGTCAGACCACCGGTGCGGTGGTGGCCGTATCGCCACTGCCGCATTCCAGTGAGTTTGGCGGTCCTTGGATCGCCAGACTTGTAATCAGGCCCTAAGTGATTTTCCCAGAAGCACAGGAAGTTGAGCTGACTCTGAGACTTGAACCAGGTTCCTCAGTTCCACAGTCTGCAGCTCTGGTCGTAATGCCACAACTTCTCCCCTTTCAGCGAATATTTATCAATTGCACATCACAGAGTAAAGTGTCTTGATTTGTTTTGATCCTATTGAAATCATTGTTTCCAATATACTTCAGAATTACAAAACAAGTACTTCATTTGTGTGTTCCTAACTGCTGATAAATTTTGAAATATTTGTGCAGTTCATTTGTAGGCTTTAAAATGTTGCTGTGTGTTAGGAAACATTACATTCTATGGCTTCTTTTCTCACTCCGGGTACCCCACCAAGATTATCACAAGTTCACTTTACAAAACCCTCTCACTTTGCAGTCAGAGAAAGAAAAGTACACACTAATCTCCATGTCAAAAGAATAAGCAGCAATCTGTCAGAAGAAATAGCCTCACATTTGACCTTTGTCTTTGACCATGACAAGCTAAAAACATTTCTTTATTTTTCTTTACTTATTGCTTATCCACTTTTTAAACTCCAGCATGGGTATTTTAGGTGTGCTTCAGCACCCACACGCCCCTATCTTCCACCACCTATGATTCCTTCCCTGTGGAAGCGGTGGGGAGAAGGCTTGAGTAACTGTGCGCCAGTAGCTGAGAAAGAAAAATAACATCCCTGAGCGTTAGCAAAAGTGATGGCAGGTGCAGTGTTTCAAACACATTTTGTATGCATTTGATCACAAACTCCCAAATGAATGCTCCAATGCAGGAGGGGGGTGCAGTGAGGACATCTATTCATAAGTGCTGGGTCAGGGCCCCAGCACCCTATTAAATGAGCCATCCCTGTGCCAAACTGTGCCTCTCTCCACTGCTTTTCAGAATTTATATGAGACCTCTAATGCAAGTGATCACCACATCTGGTCTAACATTCAAAAATATACATGGAGGACACAGAGATTCACATGTGACTAGAAAAGTCACTGGAATAATATACCAAGATCGCTGAAGGCCTCAGACACATCTACTGCTGGATGAATTATACCTTTCTAGGCCTTAACAGATCCACAATTGAAATTATGATCATGGATAGTACCTTGAAATTCAGACAACTTCCTTCAACTGACCTGATGAGGGTTTGTTGCTGCAAAACAAACAAATACAGTTAAGAGCCTGGGATGTTGTTTAAATCAAGTCCTCTCCTTCAATTTCTGAATATTCAGTCTAGTGAGGAATACCAATCTCCTCTTGATGAGGCTAATAAAGATCAACTTATGAACCAATATATTAGAATGTACAAAATACCTCACCGACTCCTCTTAGATTATTGCACTATAATATATTTAGTTGGCACAAAAAAAATTCCCAAAACTCCAAAGAAGTCAGAACCAATCAGAGTGCATTTTAATTTTAAAAGACACAAGCACGTCTCTCCAGCATTAAGACAGATACACTAAGGGGCATATACTCAAGGAGTCATCGCCGATTTATCAGCACTTTAGCAGCGCAAAAGTGGCGATAGACTTATCGCCCAATTCACAGGCTGGTGCAAACTGCTGAGATCGCCAGTTTTCCTGCGATAGCTGCCGCAAAACACATCGCCACGGATGAGAGCGACAATTAACGCTAATGATATGCAGAGTAGGCATTCCCGTGCAAAAACACACGAAAACACCACTTCGCGATATTCTCAACGACCAGCCAGATCTGCGATGCCGGACAAAAACAGGCGATAAGGCGCGTTAGCAGCAGGGAATTAACACCTGCTTTTTACTGGTCTTAAGTAGGACGAAAACCTGCAGTACAACGGGAGCCCAGGCCAGAGCGACATCTGAAGACCAACAGATGCCATGGAGCTACTAATCATGCAGCTTGGAGACCCAAGAGGGCCACAACACCCACCGCCACCACCCCCAGGACCACCCCCACCCCCACCCCCAGGACCACCCCACCCCGGACCACCACCGAGGCAGCGCAGAACAAGACAGCGGACCTTCCGAAAACCCATCAGCCTCACAGACTTAACGCCAGAGGATGTCATTGCCCACTACAGGCTCAAAAGGACAACCATCCTCCGCATCATGACCCACATTGCCCACAGGCTGACGGTACCAACACAGCGGACAACCAACATCCCTCCGCAGACAAAGCTGCTGGCTGTGCTGCACCTGTTGGCCTCTGGTACCTTCCAACCAACAACTGCCAGAGTCGGAGGAGTCTCACAGCCAGCCCTATCAAAGGCCATCACACCTGTCCTGGATGCCATCATCAGTTTCATACCCCAGCACCTTCAATTCCCCAACACCACGCAGGAACAGCTGGAGACTAAGCAAGGCTTCTACGCCATAGCTGCATTCCCGCACGTGTTGGGGGCAATCGACTGCACACATGTCCTACTTGTGCCCCCTGCCGACACTGCACACAATTACCGCAACAGGAAGCACACGCATTCCATCAATGTGCAGGCAATAGTGGACCACCGGGGACTGTTCACCAATGTCGTTGCCAACTTCCCAGGCAGTGTGCATGATTCATACATCTTCCGACAGTCCATCATCAACCAGCGCTTTCAGGATGGCACCTATGGAAATGGACTGCTCGTTGGTAAGTACCAACGGAACACACCACACACCTCAATTCCACAATCACACAACGCACAACTGTGGGAATGGACACGTAACAAAATCACATTCAACATGCCAACCAACATGAACACCTGCCAGACACGACAACACAAGTAACCGTTGTAAGAGGGGCCAGAAATGTGGACAAACCATACACTAAGGCATAGCCCCTCTGCCACACATTTGCAGAATGTGGGGAGAGGTGGGAACCACGATTGTGCGAAGGAGGCAATGGACCTATGAATAACAAAATACACAATGCCAAGTGTGACGGTGATGTGCTGGACAGTCTTGAGTATGCAGAGCACAGACATGTCCATGTGGACACATACTGCTGGAGTCTGTAGTGTCGTGGACAGTGGACGCAACCATGTCATCACAGGCAGTGGGGAACACCTTGGACAAGTAGCCATGTCGGCCCCCCTGTAAGCGTAAGCGTAGTGGGCAGGGCCGGCGCACACCAGTCCAGCGTAGGGGAGTGACTAAATAGGCCGGGACTCAGGGAGTGGTTCACTTCCGGGACGGCCACCGAAGTAACCACTGCGTGTGGCTCTGTGTCTGCCATATCCTGACCATAGGCCTACACACAAGTGGCCGACCACCTACAACGGGCAAAGTCACACCGGTGACGAGGTGGCTATGTCCCACGCCACCCGGCGCACATCTCGTCATCGCCTGCAGTGGCCTGTCTGCCAGGGCGGCGTCCCTCACCCTGCCACGAGGCCGCCGTAGTGATCAGTGGTACCTGTGCGATCCTGTGCGCCTGACGCACCCCAGCCCGCTGATCCCCAGACCCGACCTGCGCCCAGCGGTGAATGCCCGCCCCTGCGCACCCAGGCCTCACTGCTCACCTGCCGCCACCGGCGTCTCTCCAAGAGGGCCCACCACGTGCCGGTGCAATCTCCAAGGCCAGGCTCCGCGAGCTTGGCAGCCTCCTCAGCCAATCGCTGGATTCTGCGCAACAGGCCCCCAGCGCACCCAGCGGCACCGCACCGCAGAGTTGCAAGTTGGCTACTGCTGCCTTCTGACCACACTGCAGTACAGCAAGTAACAGACACATCCTTTCCAGTCCGCCCCTCCAGGCCTGCTGCATCATCGCAGGCTGCACATCCGCTCAGCTCTTCCGGTGGGCCGAACTCAGTGCACCACAAGTCACCGTCCAGCCTCCAGCATTATAGCATGATGCACACCCGCTCAGCTCTTCCGGTGGGCCTACCTCAGTGCACCGCAAGTCATCGCCACGTGGCGGTTGGCCCGTGCCGGACGCAGGGCCTCAGGTGCCACTAACTCAGTGCACCACAAGTCACCGTCCAGCCACAAGGCCTGCTGCATCATCACAGGCTGCACACCCGCTCAGCTCTTCCGGTGGGCCGAACTCAGTGCACCGCAAGTCATTGTCCCGAGGGGCTACCCCACAAGTCCACCTCCAGTAGCCAACAGCATGTCCTCAGTAACGCCACTGGAGCCCTTCACAGTCACGGGGCCACCCCCGTCCCAGGTAGGCCGCCGGTAAGCCTGGGTAGATCGTCTCGAGACGTACTCCGAAGCACATGACATCCCAGCGCCGCGGCGGCGGCGCACCCGTGTGAGGAGTGCGGAGAAATGGCCCGGGGCTCTGGGCGTGGTTCAGTTCTGGGCTCTGGGCTCTAGGCGTGGTCCAGTTCCGGCCTGGCCACAAAAGTGACTATGGCGTGTGTCTCCGTAGTAGTGTCTGCGCCACCCGGCCTTTAATCGACAATGTTGCAATGTAGCATGCACCAGGAGGGCGGCCTCGCCCGAATGGATTAATAAAGGAGCGCGAGACCGCTCGGGGTCTCGGCTCATACATGCCAACTGTTGTGTGTGTATCTACATTGCCGCAGCCTGAACCGAAGGCCTAGCCTAAATATCAACGCGAGTTCAGCCAGGCCAGAACTCCACATCTGTGTCCGCCCTATCCTTACCATAGGCCTACCCACACGTGGCCGCCCACCTTCAACGGCCAACATTACAGTCTTGCTGTCAGTCCTGCGGACATGCGCAGACAGGCATGACAATGGTGTGCCGTAGGAGTGCAAGTGATGCAACTGCGCAGCACACACAAGTAAATAGGTTCGGTGGGAGGGAGGAGCAGCTGTGAGGCTACATAATACACATTGTCCTACCACATTTGCCAGCAGCAATACATGGCTAACATGAATCCCAAGGTCGCACTAATCACACACCACAAAACTTGTATGTCTGCCAACACAGCATGCAGAACCACCAGTTAACACTAATCTCACTTGCCTCTCACAAGTGATCAAGGATATGCACTCTGCCAATGGATGATGACACCCCTCCGAGACCCGAACACCCTGGCCCAGAGGCAGTACAATGTGGCCCACAAACGCACCAGGGGCATTGTTGAACGCACATTTAGCGTGTTGAAATCACGTTTCAGGTGCCTGGACATCACCGGTGGAAGACTCTCGTACAGCCCAGAAATAGTGTGCAAGATGATCAATGCATGTTGTGTATTGCACAACATATGTGTACGCACCAATGCCCCATGGATCCAAGTCCAAGAAGCACCGGACGATGATGAGGAAGATGATGCAGGTGGACCACACCCCACTGCAGCCGCAGCAGGAATAGCCCGAAGGAACACAATCATCAACAATTTCTTCGCATCAGCACGTCACATTGTGACTGTCCACAGCAATCATGGCACAGTACAAGATGACCACATGACCAGCATGTGCAAATAAAATCTTAGCAACACACATTCCCCGTGTGCATGTCAGTCCTCTGCATTAGCACATTACTCTGACGGGTGTAAGTGCAACATTGAGTGCTAACATTCACATATGTTGCAAGAAGAGATGGTGTGTATGTCACCTCTGTACCGAGAGGCTGTTTAGGGAGTCACATATTCGATATGCCATATCAGGGTGTCACATGTAGTACGTCATGCCACTCATCAGCATCCCACGTGTACATGAACATGACATGAAGACCGTCATTGGTGTTCAGGAAAAGACAACAGGGTGCCATTTGTGGTCAGAGATGTACCTGCCTGATGCAAATATACACCCTGTGTGTCGAGTCCCACAACATGAACAGCATGGCCGTAAGGGGGATGTGGGCACAGTGGACACCTCAGCAACATTGGGAGATGCACACCAGCCTAGAAGCCAGGAGGTCCACCTTGCGTGGAACACACCAAGGTGTCCCCTGGTCAAATGTGCCATGTACAGGTCACATGTGTACACGGATGTCATCCATCAAGAGTAGTGATCAGTGCCAGCTAATAGGTGCAAGGTGAGTGGTCAACCGCCTCCTCACAGCTACCTGCACCCATCACTGTCAGACTGGAGCAAAACAACACTGCTACATCAGAGCATGCAATACTGACCGTGAGGGCACGTACATGGCTGGTAAGGGTTCAACCATGCCGGAAGGCGAAGCAGTGACATCCCCCCCACCCAATCCCCATCACATTTCCAGAATGCAAGCAGATGACAAACTAACATTGTGGATGACAGCCCCTCTGTCTGAACTAGAAGGCGGTAGCACATCTGCACCTCCGACCTTGGGAATGCATGCGCCCGGCACCCCCTGAGTGATACCATAGCAGCTGCTGACAGCTCCCACACTACGCACAGCGCTAACCAGAGACCAACGTATACACACCCCACACACAGGAGTCCTTGCTCGTAGTTCACTTGCATGGTATGACCTTCACACTTACGCACCGACCATCCCAGGAGTCCAAGCGCTCCACACTCAAACCAATCATTGCTCCGAGCTGTGGCTTCCACATAACTTTGGCTTTGCCTTTGTGACACACAGCCCTATTTCATACATTGACGTGGGGCTAAGTTTGGAAATAGCGAGATTGTTGTTTTGGAGCAATGAGGCCACAGCTAGTTCACACATTCCCAGTCATCTCACTGCCTATCTGGGTCACGGACATACATGCGCATTGAAATCAGTTCCCAGGGAGCACCGTTGTTTGGAATCACTGCCCCTACATACATTCATACTTTCATACTTGCTTGATCATGGACATGACTCATCTGTGTGAATTTGAATGTCTTAATCACATTCGGTGGAGTGGTGAAGGTGGACCAGTACCTGGTCATGCACACGCTACTTTACAATGTTGCCCCGTGGAGGGCCAGCCAGGGTCCTTTGGGGAGGGAAAAGTACATCATAGGAGAGGGAGTTCAGTCCGCAGTCTGATTTCTTTGTCATTGGTTGCCTATACAAATGTAGCAGTCCATGTCGGGGGCCAAGGTGAGTGTCGCAGAGTGTTAAGGGGGACAGTGGAGGGTGTTATTCCTGGGCATGATGCAGAGGGCAGAACCAAGCAGAAAGAGGCCATATGGCGGAGATGAATGCTCCCGCTTCCTACTTAGCCCAATGGCAGATTCATCCTCATCATCGTCCTCCTATTTGTGATGTCCCTCACATGTGGGTGGTGGTGTTTTGTCTGTGGCATTGACACATCAGGGGCCGGAGGCGGATTGTCAGCCATACTGTGAGGCACTGACACATCATGTGGAGGGAGTAGTGGCAGCAGCATTCATCTGCGCCAGGTCTTGTGGCCGCACTGCCATGATGAAGACCCCTGATGGTACCCATGATGGTACCCATGATGGTAGATCCCTGCTACATCTCGCTGGTGTGCAGCCGTGGCAGCCATTCTTCCCGCCTGCCTCCGCTCCATGTTATCCATGTTCCTCCCCATGTTGGCCAACTCACGGCTGAGATCGCTGGAGCCACTCTGACTAGACAGTTGTTCTTGTCTACGAGTCATGACTCCGGCGATGTCAGCCATGTATTGTTGGAGACCATGGAGCGGACTGTGGGTGTCCATTAGGGCCTGTAGGTGGTCCCTGATGGGACTTGGACACCCACGTATGGCATCTAGTTTGGCTGCCATGAGGTCAAACCCCACCCGCACCTGCTCTGCCATCCCCTTCTGGCCCTGCGACACACGGCGTTGAAATGCCATGTGTTGCTCGTGGGGATCCTGGGAGATGGCCGTGGTGGTGGGTGCTTCCTGCTGTGTGGTCTGTGCAGGGGGTGGGTTCTCCTCGATGCAGCTGGGCTGCCCTGCTCCTGGGGGTGGGGTGCTGAGGGTGTCCATGTGCTGTTGGAGGGCGTCGGGGTCGATGGTGTGTAGGTTCTCTTCATCATCGGTGATGAGGAGTACGGTCTGCTCTGCAGGAGGTGATGATTCTCCCTCTGCAATGTGAAGGGGAGATGCAGTTTGACATTGTGTTCACATGTATTTTGACGCATTGGCCAAGTTTACAAACAGACTGCATGTCAATGTACATTGTGACTGTTTGTGTGGAGATGCCTATTTAATGCTGGACAGTTGACATTTCGCCACCATCACGGATGTGAGGTTGTATTTGTCCATTATCCTCTCACAGTTTCCTGCTATGCCAAATGCGAATGGCCATTTTCTACACACAAGCGGCAGCAGTTGTGTCCTCTGTTCTGTTGTGAAAGTGTTGCAGTTTGGTCCACTTTGTTGTAAATGTTGAGGTGCTCTGAGTGTTATGTGTGTGTGCTGCATTGTGGGTGATTTGCCCCTTCAGCTCTGATTTGGCTGGCCCTTATCCCTTTCAGGCGGTGTGCCTTTCACCTCTGAGCTTATACAGTGCTGAGCTGTTGCAGACTTGGGTAAATTGGGCTCTTGGTCAGAGTTGTGACTCTTGGGCATGGTTTGTCCGCGGATGTGCTGTACTTACTTGTGCATGTGTGCCATTGTGCCCATCTCCCCCCGTCCCCCCAGTCCCTGGTGGTTACTCACCCTGTTCCTGTTGTGTCAGGTCATGTTGAGCAGTGTCTGGTCCTCCGACTCCTGCCACCATCTCCACACTGATGACTGTGGACACCATTTCCTCCATCTCATCCAGCTCCTCCTGTGGCGCAGGACTCCCACCCCAGTCTGCATTGCTGCTTTGCGGTTGTTGGCGAGTTTCATCTTGGTTTTGCGCTTCACATCATTCCAGCGCCTCTTGACCTCTTCCATTGTCCTCCTCAGCACTCCGACTGCATTCACCTTGTCCACGATGGACTGCCATATTCCATTTTTTGTTGCCAATGACACAGTGGAGGTGACGAACAGTTGTTGATGGTGTTCTGTCACCACCGTAATCAGGATCCTGTTTTCCTGCGGACTGAAATGCGTCTTCCTCTTCTACTTCTCCTTGCCCTTCCCTGACCCCGAGGTCCCAGGCTGGTCCTCCGTGGGGCTTGTGGGGTTCGGGTTATCCTCTGTGCTTGCTCCGGCTACCTCCATGGTGCTTCGCAGTTGTTTGTGTTTTATTTGTATTTCATTTTTGCCGCTTTTATAGTCATTTTTCCCGCCTTACTTGTGGGACTTGCGGGCCTGGCGCTGCTTTTCGCTGGATTTTTATCGCAGTTGGGCCCATCGCAACTTTTTTCACGTTCGGGTTTCCTTTTTTATCGCCTTCGTGGTAGTTGTATCACGGACATTTGAGGCGTTATCGGGAAACTATTGCATGTTACCGCCGTGTTGAGAATACGACGTTGACACAGAGTTATTTTCCCGCGATAGACTATTTTAGCGATGTTTATCGCACGTTCTTGAGAATATCCCCCTAGATCTCTAAACATAGAAACGAAGAATCAAGTTCAAATTTCTTTGAACAATATACAAATCATTGCGTGGGGAGAGCCATATCTAGTTCCACCAAATAACCCCACATGATGTTCCTCGCCACCCGCTCAGATCAGTGAATCTCACTATGGAATGCTTCGGATCCTGCCATAAGAAGTGTGCCAAATCGACCAGCCTTGATCATGTCTCAAAGTCATGTTATCTCTCTGAAATGTTTTTATCATTCTCACCCTCCCCAAGATCCTCAATCGTTTTTGTAAGCAGATCTCTCCAAAACGTAACATTGTGGTTTCTGATGGGCATGGTAACAGTATGACTTTAGGATAGTTACATTATTGCTGCTATAAAGCTAAGAAACATTGATGAGTCCTAATTTTAAAATTGTTGGGCCATATTATCAAGAACGGCGATAAGGGGCTTGATAATATGCCCTATAGAATTCCAATAGAAGCCCAGGTTTGATGTCCTTCACACCAGAACCTGGGCTTCTATTGGAATTCTATAGGGCATATTATCAAACCCCTTATCGCCGTTCTTGATAATATGGCCAGTTGTGTCTTAATATGCTGTGTTTTGAGGATTTGTCATCCATTTTTATTTTACCGATGTTTTTATCTCTGCTATGGATGTGACTATTGTATTTATTATTGGGCTTTTCCGGTCTTTATTTTGGACGAATAAAGATCTTTTGATTTCAGGATATTCTATCAGTCGTTGACCTCATGACCGTCCCAACAAGCATCCAGTAATTACTTGCTGAAGCCCACTAGCTTAGGGTGCACCCATAGCACCTGGGTGAGTGCGCAGTGTTGCCCTCAACTACTCCAGCATGCACTGCTTCGGGCCTCATCTACAATGGGGACCTTTTGTGTGCGTGTGTTATACCATCGATATAGAACCCTGTATAGGGTTTCCTTTCCTTTTGCATGCATTCTAATGCTTCCTCTCACTAGTCCTTTTCTATGCTTATTTCTAACTCTTTCTCTCAGGTGTCTAGTACAGGAGCCATCGATCTGCTTTGCTGTTGTTAAGAATGCAGTTAATACTGACCAGAGAATGAGTCCTATTATATTTTGTCACTAACTAATTCTCAAATTTCTCGAGTTTCCTTGTGGCTTCTGCCTCCATGTGGGACTTTTTCACCCCACACCTCATTTGTAGGTATCAAAAACTGACAGCCTCTGAAAGGCGAAAGGTTTTGCTGATCTCTTCCTAAGATTTCACCTGTCTGAAACTGAACATTCACCACACTGTCAAACCGCACACATCCATATAGGTGAAGAAAACATTTCTCTCTAGCCATATCTCTCTTGAAAGCCTAATGTCACTGTTGTTATCAGGGTTATGGATAAACATGTGGTCTCTGTGGCTATAGTAGAGCCAAGGCTCTCCAATAGCAGCCAGTAGGGGTGTATGATTAATCACACCACCATTTGTCTGTGTCCGGCGACGTCCAGTCATAGAAATATCACAAATGTGCTGCTTGGGGATAGTTCCTGTTCTCGAAGATCTCTCACTCTGTGAAGCAGAACTTTATGGACTAACCCACTCTTGCGCTTGCTTTTTCCAGACAAAGTGAGCAATAGTCCTAAACCTTTACTAAGAATGTCCCATAAAACCCACCAGTATTGTCCAGAAGAAGCATAGGATAATATGTAAAATACATAGCTTAAAGGCTAGACAGGTGTTTCCAACCAGGAAAATTGAATCTGACAATTTTCTCCTGAGTGGAGGCATTAATGTCTCCGAATTCTGGCAAAATGTGAGCAAGATCATTCTGCAGATATCTTATCATACTATTGGACCTTTTGAAGGAGGGCGATCCAGTAAATGATTTCAGTCCATCCAGACTCAATGTAAGGTTAAGGCATTGTGACTTGCTAAGCATAATCTTTAAGCTTGATGTATACATATGCCCATACGTGGGTGACCTGCAGTAGAATCCCATTATCAAACATTGTAAGCTTACATTTGTTGACTCCTAATTTTATGTTTCTGATCCCCTCCTTTATCTTGATGCATTGGGCTGATTGCCCTCTCTTACGGGCAAACAATAGTGAGGAGAACTTTCATGGCTCCCCTTCTTGGAACCCATTCTGAGAAATTAGTGTTCATATGTAACTATGCTTTTGGTTCTTGGTATCCTGCTGGAGGTCAGTTACAAAATAATTCTTTGTATCCAATCACCACCACCACATTTCTGCAATTCTTGTAATCAAACACATTCTCAGACAGAATGCTGACTTATGCCCTCTCATCCGCCCCACTTTAATTGAATTAAACTCCTCCTTTGTATTGTCCCCAGTCTGCCTGCCACAGATAAACACCAATTGGTCAGGCTGGATTTAGGATTGCACCACATTATGTACTATTGATGCTAGGATGGGTGTTAGTAACTTGGCTTCTACATTTAGCCGAGAGGTAAGCAGGCAATCTACTGAATGTTTATTTGGGTTAACAAGAGTTAACAATAGGGTGGCCTTTGTTATAGATAATATTGTCACCACTGCTTTCTGGGCCCCTTCATTAAATACAGTTTGAGAAGGATGGGTATCAGTTGCGATTCAAATGCCTTGTAAATTTGTTCTGTAAAGACATCAAGGTCTAGTGCCTTGTAGGACTTAAAGTTCCATCAATAGTCCTGTAAATATCCTGGTATTTCTTCACTGAATCAGTCAGTAGTTGGAGGGTGACACTGGTTTGGAATGTGCCCTCACTTCTCTATCAGTGAATTCTCTTGCATCAAATTCACTAAAGAATTCTTAAATTCTCTCAACTGCTCTCCTTTCTCCTCCTCTTCCTTCCTTTTGTACTCGTTCACTTCTTACTTCACTTATAGAGAGGCCGGATTGTTTCATGCTGAGGAGGCATGGTCGGTCCAGTTTATTCCGCTCATGAAAACCTTCATCCAGTTTTGCTGAATGTATGCTCTGCCTGGTTGCAGTTATCTGAACTGCTCCATTAATGGCCCCCTCCTCCAAAGACTTTGTGATTATGTGTGTTTTATGGGCTTTTTCTGCTTTGGCTAAATCCACATTTAACTTTCCCAACAACTTTTCCTCTTTTTCACAATATCTATGAAGATCACGCCACTGAAATCTTCCATTGTATGAGTCATGAAAAGATGGCCGACACTAGGAGTTTGCGAATGTTTTGTTTTAATTGGCTCCTTCTCTGTGGGAACTGTAAGGAGCATACAGATTATTGAATTCTGTGTTTTAATTGTGCATCGCTAAGCTAGACATTCAAATTTGTCCCTATCCACCTTCAAAGGCAGATGCTCATCTGCCTCTCTTGAGACCTTATTCTTATTTCATTTCTGCTCATTGAGTTAACCTCTTCAGTAGGCACATTTGTCCTTCGTTTATTTGGAACCTTTATTTGGTTCTACCTTAGAAGCTATTATTTTCTGACAGCAGCTGCTTAAACTTCCCGACCCCATTTCTGAAACCTTAGCATAACATAAGGGAGTTTCCCTTCAGGGGAATTGAATCTTTCATGATTTGCCTAAAATAATCCTTAAGTAAATTGACATTATATTTTCTTTTCTGACTTGCTTGGATTATATTGATTTATGCTGAAAACAGCTGACAATTTTGACTGATGTGAGTTTGTAACTTTGCTAATCTGCTAATAAATCTTTATGGTTAGCAAATGTAATACCCTTTGTCATTCTTGTGGGGAAAATTGTGCTTCAATAGTATTGATATGCTATTGATGTGCACTTGCACTATTGATGTTAAGCCTCAATTCAAAACAAATATCCATCCTCTCGGGTACAAGTAGGATTTGAAATTTGCACCAAGCCTGTGCACGGTGCAAGCCCCATCCCATTTATCTTGAGCTTGTCCCATAACCTGCCCCACCAAAGCTTCCTTCCATAACCTCCTCATTACCACCAAGATTTCTCACCAAACTCTCTTAGGATCCCTTATCCTCAGGTATTGGTGTTAGAGGGCGATCCCAAGGTTTGTAGTATTGTCATCATCATCTTTTTCAGCTGGTAGGTGCTGACCTTTTGTAGCTGTTCAATCACTTTTTGCCCCAGCACAATTTCTTCTTTGTTCACACACTATTGCCCTTTGGAGCGCTTTTATCATTTGTCTAAAACCAGTGCTTAATTTGTAAAAGAGAAAGTGCAGGGGCCCAAAGTTTTGGTCAGAAACCCTGGGCTAACACTTTTGAAGGTTGTGGTGGCAAATACCAAAGCTACTTAGTCTTGATTCCACCTCATCGTCCTTTAAACAACAACGAGACTCTCTCATCTACTTTATCTCACTCTTGTAGGTTCTTATTCAGCCCTGCTTTCTCCCGTTGTCACTATTTGCTATCTTTCCCTTCATTTTCCTTCTCCCTTTTATATTTTCTGCTCTTAGTCAAAGTCTTATGAGGAAAAATCATTGCTGTCCTCCAAAAATGAGTGCTGGTGGAACCCACTTGAAACCACCGTATTAAATTAAGAACTGTCTATAACTACATATATTGTGACACCATACATTAGTCTATGAAGCATGCAACATGAATGGCATTTCTATTTTAAAGGTATGATGTGTGGTAAAACGGGAGATGGGGTGTTAATCTCGGAATGTAGCAAAGACCAAATTCTAACCCACTGTGGACCAATTTTTAAATTGTTTATAATATACTAGTGCCTCCACTCACTTTGTCGACAAATAACTGTATATTTTGGGCAAGGACATAATTGGGACCATATTTCCTGTGCATTCTTATGGGAATAAAATACTATCCATACATGCTCTGGTATCATTGAACTCTCACACATAGTGATATGGCAAAGTTGTCATAAACTGTGCTTGACCTTAACATACATTTATAATTTTTAATTATGATTTCATTTACCTTTGCAATCATGTACTTATACTTTCTGTCCTGTGTATTGTTAAAAACATTTAGGTACCCACTTTGGCAACACACTAAATCAGATCACTGCATAGGTGAAGCGTATGATCTATAATGCATAGTGAGTGCACTACTTATGTTTATTGTCCAAACCTAAATCTTTGTGACATCTCTCTTGGACTAATCTCTTCTTCTATTTAGAACCCCAGAGATCACTTCTGTGAATGAAGTCCAACACTTTTTTTGATGTCCACAATTCCTCTCTGGGTTGAGTACTTTTGTACACATTCTTCAATAACTGCATGTAAATTCATTCCTGACCCCTCAAAATATCTCGCGTAATCTAGTCATTCTTCAAGCTCTCATTTACCCTTCTTGCAAGTATTCTGTTAATGTCAGTGAAAAAAGGGTGCTGCTAAATGTAGAATCCCGATGGTTTACCTGGCCATTCTTTACCACGGGGTCCACTTCTAAGCCTGCTTTGCAACTGAAGTAGATAGTTTATTCGCTAACACATTCTCTGTTATCTTTAGTCAGGACCTCTCTCATAATGCTTAAGTGAGGCTGTAAGTGATTTAAAGTCAAGAGCTTCTCTAAGGGGTATTTGAACAAAGGCATCTTAAAGGACATTGATGCAACTCTATTCGTATCCCTTTGGCTCAAACCTCACATGGTGATTTCTATGTCCCAACTATCATGCATGCGCCTTCACATTAGCACTAGTAGAAGAATCCAAAAGGTGAACACGGAGATCAGGAGCATGGCTAATGGTGCCACAAGATGGCCGTTTGACTCTGAGGCTCTCTGTCCAGTGTGAGAAAGCAGCGGCGCCCGCCAGCCTTCCTTATGCAGAACTGTCAGCCAGGGTAGCAGAAGCATTGAGGAGCATCACAGTAAGCTTAATACAGTGTTTCTGGTCTGTTTTTAGCAATTTGTTTACCTTTTAATGGCACTTCTCACACTGGCAAATTCCAGCCACCGTTTAGTTTTTTTTCACCACAACAATGCAATGTCGGCTAGATTCAGGTCGCACATTTACAGAGCATATCTATGGAGCATAGAGCTTTTATCTGCCATCCTGATGTATACTTTTTTTCAAATATGAAGCTCTAAACTGTACGCTCTCCCTTTTTGCGTGACTATTTCTGCCACTTGAAAGGTTTCCTCATTGCATATACTCGCTTCACTGGCCATATATGTCCTGCTCTACTTTATGGGGAGGACTAAATCTACTTGCAGACTTAACAAGGCCACTAGTTCCGATCATTCTTCGTATACTCAACAGTTTCCACCTGAGAAAGAGTGTCACAGGGCTGAATTCATACTGCCAAATAGGAATAGCCAGCCTTCTGCTATCACCAAATCTGCATTTACTAAAAGGTTCATCTAGAACTCTTCTAAAAAGTCAGTGAGCGGGGGTAGTAAAAGACTCAAGAAGGACCCGATCTCTCCCACAAAGTCACCTTCTATACTAACTTTAGAGGATCTTATGGAAGAACTGAAAACCTTTTCGCCCTTCATGATTGAGACTGACACTACTCTTCAAAGTATTGAAGACAAATGGACCAAGTTAGATTCACAAATCTCAGAAGTTGAACATTGTGTAAGTGACATTCAAAATGTGGTTCAAGTTGAGTCAATGGCAAAGTAGATCAACCTCCTCAAGCGGCAAACTGAGGATTTGGAAAACCATAGTAGGCAAAATAACTTACACATTAATGGTATTCCAGAAGGTGCAGATGGCTCAGACATTATATCAATTTGCTTCAAATATGTTTATTCGGTTATTTTTAGAACTATTAAAGTATACAACAAAAGAAAAATGAATATGAATATGTATGTTCACAATACAAATAAGATAAAATATGTATTAAAAAGTAAAATCCAATTTGACTTTCTGCCAACTCGTGAGATTCATGATAGTTTTTAAAAAACTTACTGTATTCTAAATTATTAATTCATCAGATAACATCTGTAAAAATATGAGAGCGGGTCGTACTTGAGACAATCCCTTGTCCTTCAGTAGCGGGATAATAAATACTCTTCTAGGCTCGATAAAAAATCTTTAAAACATCACAAAATTTAGAGTGTCTCATAGAGACACATTGTTGCAGCCCCAAGGACCCAGAATCGTATAACATCGTCTGGGAAAAGATAACAATAAGTGCAAGCGAGTTAGGGCCTGATTACGAGTTTGGCAGTGTGGGCCCGCTCTCACACTGCCAAACTCATCCACATACAGCCCGCCAGATTACAAATTTCCTCGTTGTCTGGTGATCAGTGCTTTGGTAGTCCTACGGCGGTGCAATTCTAAGGCTCATATGTGAGCCTTAGAACTGCAGCACCAAGGGAGCACCAAAGCCCGTTCCTGCACGGCATGGACTGTGCAGTCGATGCTGTGCAGGAACAGGGGTGCATACAGACAGGGGGCACAGCATGTGCCCCACTTCATGCATCCCCATGCACAGGGGCACCAGGGGGCCCTTGACGGCACCCTTACTTTCCTGAACACCACACTTTTCATGGTGGGCTCACCTACATGAAAAGTGTGGAGGTCTGGAAAGTCCTAATATGCTTGGCAGTGCCGAAGCAGCACCAAAAGCATATTGCTGCCCCAGTCCACGGATCCCCGGTGGTTGCGGCGGTCCTTTTGTGGTGGAACTGCCGCACTCGTAATGCAGCAGTGGGACTGCCAGTGCAGCGGTTCCCGCCATGTCACCACGAGCTTGGCGGTCCGATGGACTGCCAAACTCGTAATCAGGCCCATAGTCTAAACCTGGTGAGCAAAAAACGATCCCTGTTGTTTTTATCAAGGGGAAGATAAGGCTCCATCATCTGTGTCATTGTCAGTAGCACATACCCCCGAACCATCGGTCTGAGTTGTTGTCAGTAACACATACCCCTGGACCATTGGTTTTGCCAATTGAATCTCCTCTGTGTACATCGTTCTCCGTGCTAAAAAGGAGGTCTCTCACCCACTTACTATCAGACTTGCATATGCTCTCAAGGGTGTTAAAAAGCTCGCCCCTCCCTAAATACAGGAAAGATTTATTGACTAATTTAAGCCATTAGATTTTAAAGAACGTGGTCAAGCAGAAGACAATCCTTCAAAAACGAAAAGCGAATAAATCACATATGTATCTAACTCCCAACTCTTCATGAACAGACTAAGACGTGGTCCTTTGGGGGACACATAATAACCTCCGCAATTATTTATTTTTGGTGATCGGAAAACAGCTAGCTGCCACATACCTCAAATGTCACTACCATATGAGACCTTGAAAAGTCATTTTGCCTGATAGAGCTTAACTATGGCCATAAAGGGTTTCCTACCCAGTCTAGATGCAAAATTAAAAACTGAGGCAACAGATCTAGTAAGCTCCTCGTTATTAGTTACCACTAGGGTTTCCAGTTCATATTTGAATCGAACAGGACTCCCAAGTATGGGGAATCCTTGACCTGTAGGATGGTATGATTGCAATCACTAAAAGTTTGCATCTTAGTCGAACTGGGACCCACCAGCATCACAAAGGCTTAGTAAAATTAACTGCCAAATCAAGATTATCCATAAAGTCTGCAAAGGTGTTCAAGAGGGTTTTCAATCCCCTAGCAATCCTTGCCATCAAAACCACGTCATCCACATAAAGCAACACAGGGAGAGCATGGGATCCTGTATGTGGACAGTCGACCTTAGCGGCCAGCAAAGCCATTAATATAAAGGGAGAATACAAAGGGGCCAATATGCACCCTTGACAACCCCTCTCCCAACTCTAAAATTATCAGTGTTTGCAGTCTGACTAGAATACCTAACTGACGCTGAAGTGTGAGCGTGGAAGTAAAACAAATATTAGAAGATATTTGGTTGCACGCCTATCCCAAAAAGGATACCCCTCTATCTATCCCGAGCTTACCAGGTCGAATGCCGATGTAAGTTCCATAAAAGTCAGATGAATAGATTCAGGATGAGCTACTGTGTATTTGTTGACAGCCAGGTACAGGTTCGGACACTGGTCAGTGGTAGACTTCCCTTGCTTGAAACCATATTGCAAATCTGAGATGAGGGACAGTAATGAGAGTATATCACTCCTCACACAAGCATGACCAGTTGTCTGTGTGGTACAATTGCCAACCAGATGTACTGAGAACACAACATGATTACTCACTTCACTCAGCCAGATGTCTGCTCAAAAGGAGAAAATTGGATGTTTACAAGATTCTGCTGTCTTCCAGGTCAGAAAGACAATAGGCAAAGCACAGCAGCATGCACCTACTACCACACTTACACTAACAATGATTCAACGTGTGTGTGGTACATGGGCCACCAGTAATCTTGGTTTGGACATGTGTGCCTGTTACACACAAAGTTGGCAGAGTAACATGTATGACTCACCCCAGGACTCGCCCCCTTGTCGCTGCTGTTGGGCCCTCAACTATCCATCAAGGTCAGAGTAGGCCACCGGGGGGGTCAGGGTCCGGTGCGTGCCCCTTCCATGTTGGGAGGACTTCCCAAGCTGGACCTCTGTGATCTTCTGGGTTCAGGGCCACATGTAATCCCATCTCTTCCAGCAGGGGGCACTACGCGTTTGTAGAGCCCCAGGGTTTGCACCTTCCGGGAGATGGCGTTCCAAATGGCGTTCTTCTGATGGGCATTGACCTGTATGGATGCAATAGATGTAGAAACAGATTGTAACTGGAAGTTTGAGGAGAACTGTAGGGTTTCTACACATCACGTTGCCATCTAGCACAAGCCTTCACCAAGAGTCAACATATTACATATGTCCATGTCACATGCTATGTATTCAAGAAGGGAGGAACCAAGGGCTTTTTTAACCAGGTCCAGCATTCAAGCCCAATCACAGTACAAAGCAGAGTGGTATGCTGTTCCTAAAGGACAGTACAGGTAGATGTGCGTGTGGAGAAATACAATACTCGCTATAGGCAGGAGAAAAATGTCCTCCTTTCGGAAAGAGACCCTCACACACCCAGTCAGCTAGGTGTCTTGCTTCATCATTGGGTCTGTCCTCGTCGGGTCGGCACTGCAATACCCGATCGGCACCCATGATGGGGCCTTTTAACGGAGATCTTTTTTCCTGGCCGTTGGGTGCAGTGCGTGTGAGGGCCCTAGTGAGTGTAGATGTGGAATAGTGGGATTAAAACAGGAAGTAGAGGTCCACTCAGAACAAATTTAATGAATGTGGCCACTCTCCTGATTAAAACAAGAAATGGCGCACCCCTGCTGTTCAGTTACAGGGTACTGCGCTGTGAAGTCAGGTCAACATGTTTCTTGCCATTATGTCTTGTGGACGGCAATTCTTCAGGACCGATGTAAGATCTATCTACGCTTTTTGGTGGTGGTCCAATGTAGTGAAAGTAAGTGACCACCCATACAGTACCCTAAAAAGTGGTACCTGTAGATCTAGACCATCAACCTGTAAAAAGAAAAGGTTATAAAATGTACTGTATCATGCCAAATCAGCATTTGTAACACTATTTATATTGATTGTGCAACACTCCAATAGTGCGAAAACAGCATGCATCACGCTGAGGTGTTTGTGACCATGAGATTGGCGACTGAATAAAAACAACCGAGAGATCACAGTGTGCTGTGCATGAAAATGGACTCACCCAGTTTGGGTCAACTTTTCATAGCAACGTATTCCGGCAGGTGTGGACACTGAATAGTGCAGTGTCCTAAAAGGTGAAAGATGTAAAAAATATATACAAAGGGAAAATCAGAAACTGATTGGCAGTAGGTTTCCCCAAGGTATAGAATGGCACAGGACCCAGCGGTGCGGTCCCTTGAAAAACGCATGGCAGAGTGGAGTATAGAGGAGCGTTATTACTGAGTGCTCAGGCCATGTCGGTCAATGCGGGTTTAGCGCAGCACCCCCCTGACCCATCCGAGAGCACCACGAAGGCAATAGCCAAGAGCGTGATGTTCGCCGGGGCCGTGGTGGGGGCAGCGTTCCCAGCGAGTTGCTGTTGTGCACGCCCTAGCGCACAGATCAAACAACCCGCGAGCGTTATTACTGAGTGCTCAGGCCATGTCGGTCAATGCGGGTTTAGCGCATCCAGTGACACAGTGAGCCCAGGAACCACGTTTGGGCATACCCGGCGCACTTAGGGCGAGAAAGCAAAAGACACACAGATGATGGACGGAATGCAGAGCAAATCAAACATTCACCCCCCAGTCAAGAGATCTGGGTTAAATCCATCATTCTTTTGCTCACCGATGGATTTAACCCAGATCTGTGACTGGGGTGAATGTTCGATTAATTCAAATTCCGTCCATCATCTGTTCTTTTTGCATTTGTCACCCTAAGTGGGAAGGTATGCCCAGACGTGGGTCCCCAGATTTAAGCTATCCTGGCTGATGAGGGCTGAAACCCCGAAACCGGTCCTAGGATGCTTGTTTCTGGTCCAGGGAGGAACTAGCCTGGCAGTTCAGGCTGGACTGTTCCCATGGAGAACAAGGTCAAGACTGATTTGCATATGGCTGGGTCTAATCTGGAATGGCATGGCGTGCAAAAAAAAACCTGATGTAATTCACCCAGATCTGTGACTGGGGGTGAATGTTCAATTAATTCAGCATTCTGTCTATCATCTGTTCTTTTTGCATCTAACAGTATACAGAGACATGACTCATGGTGTGAACCCATACATTACACATTCCCATATACCATGTTGTTACTTCAGAACTCATTGTAGTTACTGTACTCAGAGCCACATTGTAGCCTAGGTGAACAGAAAGGAAGAAGTTGAACAGAGTGAATAACTGTATTTGAAATAATTACCGGTTCCTCTGGTGAGCCATAGAGCCGAGAATACAGGGAAAGTACCTTATTTACAATGGTCGCCAGCTCCTCTGGAGTGAATGAACGGATCCTATCCCCTGTAGCGTGTGACATGATTGCTCCCAGAGGTGAAAAACAGCAGCTAAAATTGAGGATGTCTTGATAGCAGCAGTGTCAGGAGGCAAGTGAGCTATTTTATAACCACCGCATACATGTGCGCCACACATGCGGTCATCAGCGTCGGAACACACATCCATTGGCCCGCAACCATCAGTAACCACAACGTTAGCCAATGGCTGTGATCGCCGTGCATGCGACCGTCCACTGCACAGTCGACTACTGCCGACGGACAAAGTTCAACATGTCCTATTAGTGAGGTCAGGCAGCCACCATGTTAGCAGTTCGGAAAACTGTAAATAGGCCAAATGTGTACTGTACAACGCTGTTGGCGGGATTTTCACATTACATTTTTTGCTACCCTCACCATAGTGGAAATTTGCAATGTTCTGATTCGATGATGTGCATAGTTTAGTTATAGACCTTTGAAGGGCACCTTGTGGTTAACAGGTGGATGTTGAAGATTTTACAATGATAATGCAAAATGTGTACTGCTTAAGGAAGCATTGCTGTTCAGACACATGACATGCCTTACTCTTCACATATGTCACTCTGCACACTGTGACCAAAATACATTTTTGTATTTCTCCTTGAATAGGCACCCTGGGAGAGGGAGGAGACTCCAGCCATCTGTGTACCACCCATTTCTTGACCTACACACCATGGAAGAATGTCACATCATCACCAAATTTAATTTAAATAGGCAAACAATTTTGGATCTGTCATCAGTTGGAGCCTGACCTCCTACCGCACATAAATAATCCTACATCAATATCCCACTAGTGAAACTCATGTCAGTTTTCATTTTTTGGCCAAAGGCTTATTTCAATTCACTGTTGCTATTTCTGGTCGAATTTCACAACCGATGTTCAGTAGGGTCCTCAGAGAGGTGCTTACAGCAACGTTGAAACACGTAGGCAGCCTCATCCAGTTCCCCAGACGTGAGGAATTAACCACTGTGAAGGCGGATTTCTATGGATTTGGACACATCCCACATGTGATTGGTTCTATTGATGGCACTCATGTTGGCTTACTGCCATCACACGGCAGGGAGCAAGCCTAACAAAACAGGAAGCATTACCATTCTATCAACATGCAAGTTTTCTGCCTAGCGGATTTGTATATCTCAAACGTCTGTGCCCGGTTCCCAGGATCTGCCCATGATGCCTACGTACTGTGGAACATTACCATGCCCCAGCTGATGTCACAGCTACCACCAGAGAGGGCCTGGCTTGTAGGTAAGTGTGATCTGTCCTAACTTTGTTTGGGAAATGTCAGGTAGCATGATCTGAAAGTGTGTAACTAAATGTTGACATTCTGTCTGTCTTCCATCTAGGAGACTCAGCGTATCCCAACCAGCCATGGTTATTGGCAGTGCTGAGGAATCCTACAACGCCAGGGGAAGTCAACTTCAGTAAGGCCCATGGAAGAACCTGGCACCAGTGGAGTGGGCTTTTGGGCTCCTTAAAATGCCAGATTCAGATGTCTGGACCGGACTTGGGGAGCCCTCCTCTAACCCCCTGGGAATTTGTGTAAGATCACCGTGGCCTGCTGCATACTCCACAACATTGCCTTGTGACAGAACATCCCTTACATCGCAGAGGATGCAGGCAAAGAAGACCCACAGAGTGGGGAACCTCAAATGCCAAATGAAGATAATAATAGTGGTGAAGAGGAAGGAGCTGACTTGCTTCAGGATCTCATCCAGAACTACTTCTCTTGAGTGTAAGTATGATGTGAGATGTGGTGATTTTGACTAGTCTTGCAACTCTTGTAGTGATGTTGTGAGGAGGATGTTAATGCAACATACTAGGAATATATGTGTCTGCCAATATCTGGGGAAACGTGTTTATTTTGTAAGTGTAGCTTTGTTCAGCTGTAAATGATGTTTTGGACTGTGTTCTCTAGAAGTTGACATTGAGATGTATGTCATATGTATGTTCCCTTAGCTAATCCCTCTGTGTTGGTCTGTTTTAGGTCCCTTAACCATGTCATCTTCATTTGGACATCCCAGAGTTGTGACATTAGCTGGTATATGATGCTGTTCAGACGTACAAGGTGGACATGGATTGGTCCTGGGTATTGTCTGTCACAGAGTTTGGGTGTACAAAGCTGGTACCAAGACAGCTTGCACAGCAATAGGATGGAAGTTACCTGGCTTCCTTTAGACTTGTTCCTTGTGGTGTGTTGGTCCTAATGCAATATGTGTGCCATCATGTGATTCAATACAATGTTTTGTTGTGTCCCATTCATGCTATCCTGCCTTCAACATGGCTAATTCCTCATTGTCTATGAACTGGTTATAGCTGTTGATGTGTCTCCTCATGGTAGGCCAAAGTGCTTGTAGCACCTCACTGACATTTGTTTGTGACATTCTACCAAATGCAAGTAACACTGGATTGAAATGATCCTGTGGTCAGAAACTGTTATACTGACATCTGTCTGTGAATTTCTTTATTTGATGTAGGATTCATTTTTTGTGAGGTAGGCAATTTGGCTCCAGCTGATGACATAGATCTAATTTATTGTTGCCTATTGTGTGGGATATTGTCCTCCTTCCATGTTGTGAAAGTCTGCAAGTGAAGATGTGATCACTGACCCGAATTAACTGAGCCATGTGCTATTTGCTAGGTTTCTAACATCATTTCAGCCTATGATTTGAAAAATTGAATAAAGATGTTCTCAGCCCAGACACTTGTATTTGTTGTTTTGACATGGTAGTGATCCAGAGTTGAACATTGTTTATATACAACATATCCATGCTTCCAGAAGTACTGAGTTTTGATATTGCTGAGTTCACCTGGTAGTACATTCACATTGATATCTGTAAGAATTGCCATAGGATACATTGCTTTGGTAATGTATGCTTTTAATGAAGTGAACAAGGCCAAAGAATCAACATAAAATTAAACAGTGCAAACAATAAGTGAAGTCTTCAGTCATGGCGGATGAAACCATTGCAGTTGTGTCCAAATGGTAATGAGTCCAAAGTCCAACATACGCCTCTCATCAGATATGGAAAAGTGGGCAGGAATAGTTCAACAAAGTGAATGTGTCGCACACATAGGAGGATATTAGGGGCGAAGTTTCTTCCTGGCAGTGGTGGGTGTCATGCCATCCTGAGCTCCTTCGATTTTCGCTGGGCGTCCTCTCTTTTTGCCAGAGGGGGGATCTGGAGTTGCTGAGACAGAGGCATTTGCAGGAATGTCGTCCTCTCACAGTGCCTCCCTTCCTGTGGCTGCAGCAGATGTTGATGGTGGGATGCACTTGGACCACAGGAAGGGGTAGATGCAGGTGGAAAAGGCCTGAGAGGGTGGTGTTAATGTTCCACAGTGTGGATGTCAACAACCTCCTGGAATGTGACCATATGCAGCTCCTTAATTTCCCAGATTTTGGCTAATACCTGGCCCATGACACTTTGGGAGTCCTGGCAGACTCCCAGGACTTGGGTGATGGCAGCCTGGTTGACCATAGCCTCAGTGGCTCACTCTGCAGGCCCACACTTACCCACCCACGATGCCTCCTCCCTCGGCCCTGTGTCCTTGATGCAAACTGCACCCTCCCCTGGATCCTGGTTCCTCTGTGACTGGGGTGGTGTTAACCAACAAAGAATCCAGGACTTGGGTGCACAGGATGGTACCGACTGTGTTAGCTGCACAGGTTGGGGGGGAGTGGTTGGCTGAGATGTTGCAGCGGTATTGGGAGGTGTTGTAGTGGGCACAGTGAGCCCCACTGTTGGCGTCTGCCCAGGCTGACCAAAGGGCCAGGAGCTTCCTCCACGTCCACCTCTTCAGTAGCATTATCATCACTGAGGGCTTCGTTTTGTGGGGGAGAGAAACTCTGTTCTGTTTCCAACCCTGTGCAGGTGCAGTGGTGGATCGACCTGTTGAGAGATAGAGAACATTGTTAATGCTGGAAGTGAGGTATCTACATCCACTTTGTTTGAAACAAGGTAAATAGGGACCTAGAATGGAACAAAATAGATAGAGATTAGTATTGTAATCTATTTCAATGGAGCGGATATCGGTTGCTAGACATTTGTAGACATTCATTGGATGTAGTAGATTTACTCAGCTCATTAGATGTGCAGAAATGTGGCATAAACATGACACATCCAAAACTCTGCTACAAGTACAATGTGGTCCTAACATGCGTATTTGTCCATTCCAAGGTCTAGTTACGTCTAATACAGGCAGAACACCCAGCTTGGATATATATGTATCCAAGCTGGGTGTTTGCCTGTATTGGACGCAAATAGACTTTGGAATGTACACATACACATGTTAGGACCACATTGTACTTGTAGCAGAGTTTTGGAAATGCTGTGTGTATATATATATATACATACATACATACATTACCTACTGGCGGTCGCCAGTAGGTAGTTATAGTTACAACTTAGTTTCCATAGGAAAAGCATTTTTTGATCTGCTAATAACTTTGGCGTTAGTTGACGAATCTTTGCGAAATTCTCCCCAAAAAAAGTCTATCCAGGTCAGCTCCTATCCTGAAAGTTTGGGGGTGATTCGTCAAGGGGTGGCTGAGAAAAAAGAGGGGTCCCAAAACGCGTTTTCCCCATGTTAATTTCCGTAGGAAATTATGCGACGAGCTACAGCCCGAACTGCTGAACGGAATTACCCCAAATTTGGCAGAAAGGTAGAGCTTGGTTCAGAAAGCAATTTTTTTTTTAAATGGTGTAAATCCGTTCTGTAGTTTTTGAGAAATTCAAACAATAAGAGTCAAAAAATCAATTTCCCATAGGAAACTTTGTGCAAAGTTACTAGCTGAAACTACTGAACCGAATTACTCCAAATTTGGCACAAAGGTAGTGCGTGGGTCTGAAAGCGACCTTTTTTTAAATGGTGTAAATCCGTGCAGTAGTTGCTGAGAAATTAGAAAAAAAAAAGTTTCAATATCTGGGCGGAGCCTAAGTCCCATGCACGAGCATCACTGTGATTGGCTGCCAACACCCCAAACCAGGAAGTGTTGGCAGCCATCTTGTGGCTCGGTAGAAGCGAGTCGCTAGAAAACTGAGAAACAAAAGTAGAGAAGAAGAGAAGGGGGCAGGGTAGAAACACCCTGACCCCCTAGGCCTGCTCAGGGAGTCCCAGAAGGACCCCCAGGGCCCAAAAAAACATTTTAAAAAAAATTGGCGCAATTCGCGCTGGGTACGCGGGTTCCCGTGTTTTATTTTAATGAGACCCCGGGGTGGGCTAGGTTCCGGGGGCATTTCTTAAAAATAATAGCGGGGGCTCGCTGGGGCTGCGGGGGCCCGCTGGGGTCCCCGCAGTCTCGGGCTTCACTCATGTTGGGAGGGGTTTGCGCGGCCCCCTCCTGGAGCCGACCATCTGCTTATAACTTTTGCGTCGTTTGACAATTCTTTATGACATTTTTCAAAAAGTTTCTCTTTTTTGATCAGCTCCTATCTTGAAAGTTTAGGCGTGATTGGTCAAGGGGGGGCTGAGAAAAAAGGGGGGTGTCAAAACGTACTTTCTCAATCCATTTTCCATAGGAAACTTTAGACAAGGCTACAGGTCAAACTGCTGAATGGAATTATGCCAAATTTGGCAGGGAGAAAGGACTTGGTCCAGAAAGCGCTGTTTTGTAGAAATGGTGTAAATCCATTCAGTAGTTTTTGAGATATTAAAGGGAAAAAAATATATATATATCTGGTCGGTGCCTAACTCCCGAGCACGAGCTCGCCTCTGATTGGCTGCTAACACTTCAAAGCAGGAAGTGTCCTCTGATTGGCTGCTAACACTTCAAACCAGGAACTGTTAGCAGCCATCTTGTGCCTCGCATCGAGTGAAAATATAAAAGAAAGGTTCCGGGGGCAATTTAATATAGCGGAGCTCTGTGTAATGATGATTTGGACACAGTGAAGGTTTAAGATTTATTAACAATAAAGGAGAAACAGGTGAGCGCCAGGCAGCACGACTTCCACTCCAGGACACCAGTAGGAAGAGAACCCTTTCACGCTCCCTGTGCCCAACATGACCACTTCGCAGCTATGCCTTTAGAAGCCAGTCCGTCGGCTCGCAGCTGTCTACCTTTGCGAGCTAGTACGCTGCTGTGTCTCTACCTCTGTGAGCTACTACGCTGCTGTTCCTTTGGGAGCGGACGGCTCGTAGTTCTGCCTCTGTGAGTCGAGCGGACGGGCCGCAGTTGTCTCTCTGCGAGCCTGGGTACGAACTGTTCATAAGTGACACTATATGAGCATTGAAAAGCCATTTTGTGATTCAGTCCGTCAGCTGGCATCTGTCCAAGGCATTTCTGAAAACATACCGGAGTTCTTTCTGTGAGAGATACCCCTTTCACGCTGCGTCTCCCCACATTAGCAGGTAACGCACCCTCTTCCCACATCACCAGCATACCCCCAACAACCTTCTTGGGCCCGGAAGTGTCCCTCTACGAACTATTAATAAAAAGATGCTTGTGAGGTTGGAGAAATAAGAATCTTAGTCATGTATAGATTTACATATAAAACATTTTATTGAAACAAAACAACAACAAATAAAATAAAACTATGTACAGCAGTGGCGTGTCATCGCTGGTCCATTTGTGAATCACAGCCTGCAAGACAAAAAGAAAGATAAGATGGTGCGTCATGCGTCCAGCAAAGGAGATAGAGAGACAGAGAAAGAGTGAGAGAGAGGAAGAGAGAAAGAGTGAGAGAGAGAGGAAGACAGAGAAAGAGAGAAAGAGTGAGAGAGAAAGAGTAAGATTCAAGGAAGAGAGAAAGAGAGAATCAGTGTGAGAGAGAGGAAGAGAGAGAGAAAGAGTGAGAGAGAGGAAGCCAGACAAAGAGAGAAAGAGTGAGACAGAGAGGAAGACAAGGAGAGAAACAGTGTGAGAGAGAGGAAGACAGAGAGATAAAGAGAGAGAGAGAGAAAGTGAGAGAGGGAGAGAGAGAAACAGTGAGAGAGAGGAAGAGAGAAAGAAAGAATGAGAGAGAGAGGAAGAGACAGAGAAAGAGAGAAAGTGTGAGAAAGAGAAAGGAAGAGATGGAGAGGGAGTGTTGACACTGGAGAAAATATTCGCAGCTCACCTTTGTGCCACGGGTGTGTCTCCAACCACGTGCCGGGACATAGTGCACCGTCAAGTTTAGTGATCTGAAAGATAGTATAGATTTAGTTATTGCAGAGTACATACAACTGCACACGCGTAATTCTCTGTTTCAAGGAAGAGAGAAAGAGAGAAACAGTGTGAGAGAGAGGAAGAGAGAGAGAGAAAGAGTAAGAGAGAGGAAGAGAGAAAGAAAGAAAGAATGAGAGAGAGAGGAAGAGACAGAGAAAGAGAGAAAGAGTGTGAGAGAGAGAAAGGAAGAGAAAGAGTGTGAGTGACAGAAAGGGAGAGATGGAGAGGGAGAGTGAGTGTTGACACTGTGGACAAAATCCTCACAGCTCACCTTTCTGCCACCAGTGTGTCTCCAACCACGTGCCGGGATATAGGGCAGCCCTCAAGCTTAGTCATCTGAAACATAGTATGGAATCAGTAATGGCAGAGTACATACAACTGCACAATTTGTGAATCACAGCCTGCAAGAGAAAAAGAAAGATAAGATGGTGCATCATGCGTCCAGCAAAGGAGAGAGAGAGAGAGAAAGAGTGAGAGAGAGGAAGCGACAGAGAAAGAAAGAAAGAGTGAGAGACAAAGGAAGACAGAGAAAGAGAGAAAGAGTGAGAGAGAGAAAGAGAGAGTGAGTTATAAGGAAGAGAGAAAGAGAGAAACAGTGTGAGAGAGAGGAAGAGAGAGAGAGAAAGAGTGAGAGAGAGGAAGAGAGAAAGACAGAATGAGAGAGAGAGGAAGAGAGACAGAAAGAGAGAAAGTGTGAGAGAGAGAAAGGAAGAGATAGAGAATAAGAGAGAGATAGAGTGTGAGTGACAGAAAGGAAGAGATGGAGAGGGAGAGTGAGTGTTGACACTGTGGAGAAATTCTTCACAGCTTACCTTCCGCCACCGCCGTGTGTGTAAGAGGATCCACCACGTGCCGAAGCAACCTTCTGAGGTGTACACACGGTAAAGCAGAGCTCACAATTCAGATTGGGTGTTGATTGTCAGGATGGCCACGCATCATCGCAGGCTACAGACGCGTTCAGCTGTTGTGGCACTGAGTGGCGGGAGTTCCGTGTGGGGGGGGACGTCAATCCATGAATCACAGCCTGTTAGACAAAAAGCAAGATAAGATTGTGCGTCATGCGTCCATCAAAGGAGAGAGATAGAAAGAGTGTGAGAGAGGAAGAGAGAGAGAGAAAGAAAGAGTGAGAGGAAGAGAGAGAGAAAAAGAAGGAAAGAGTGAGAGGAAGACATAGAAAGAGAGAAACAGTGAGAGTGAGAGGAAGAGAGAGAGAAAAAGAAAGAAAGTATGAGACGAAGACAGAGAGAAAGAGTGAGAGAGACGAAGAGAGAGAGAAACAGTGAGAGAGAGGAAGAGAGAGAGAAAGAGAGAAAGAGTGTGAGAAAGAGGAAGAGAAACAGAGGAAGAGTGAGAGAGTGAGAGAGAGAGAGAAAGAGTGAGAGAGAGAGGAAGACAGAGAGAGACAAAAAGAGATACAGTGTGAGAGAGAGGAAAAGAGAGAGAAAGAGTGTGAGGGAGCGAAAGGTAGGGATGAAGAGGGACAGTGTGTGCCCACACTGTGGACAAAACCCTCACAGCTCACCTTTACGCCACCGGTATGTCTTCAACCACGCGCCGGGACATAGTGGAGCCCTCAAGCTCACTCATCTGAAACATAGTATAGAATTAGTAATGGGAGTGTTGTATTCCTCTTAGGGTGTCCATACACGGGCTTTCCTGTATCATGTCCTTATATAGGCACAATTCGCCCTGCCCTTATATAGGCATAAAATCCCAGTCCTTATTTAGGCAGTAAACCGTGCACTCCAAATACAGGCATGGTCTCCGACATCCGTCCACCCTAACGTCACAACGAGTTCTTGAAGAACAGACCCTTAGGCTTCGGGTGTTTCCCTAGCACAGGACTATTGATTTCTTCAAGGACTCATCTATTATGCATGAACCATTATACCTTAGGGGTTCATTCATGGCGTCTTCTGCTGTCCGATTCACGTCAATGCTAACATTGTGAGGTACCTCTCAGGTATAAATATACCTTCCCTAGCCCTTGTAAACTAGAGGAGAACTCGACTTCAGAGGAGCCCGTTTCCCGGCCTGACGCACTGAGAAGACGCTGTCATCCCTGCACGCAGAGAGTCCAGCTTCCAGTAATCTAACTTCCCTTGTGGGGTGCTGGAGTTCGAGTCTGGCAAAGAGATTCCCACCTCTCTCATTCTAAAGGTATGGAGCTGACTAGAACCTAGAGGGACTCTTGGCATACTAGGCATACTAGGCTTAACATACTCCTAGTATACCATAGTAAGTAATACTTCACCTACTTCATACCTCTCCCTACACCTAGGTTAGGTTAGGCACATTGGGGTAGAACT
Source organism: Calotriton arnoldi (assembly GCA_963921515.1). Lineage (NCBI taxonomy): Eukaryota > Metazoa > Chordata > Amphibia > Caudata > Salamandridae > Calotriton > Calotriton arnoldi. The sequence goes on from CAWUFW010007587.1 coordinate 292,107, forward strand.
AGCTTAGAAACGCATCGTATGAGTACTCACATTTTTAGTCTGTGTTATTTATGTGAATGAATATCTGCTAAAAGATAATGCTATCGCAGTATTATTTATTTCTATCTGCTTACGCTGTACATTATTTATCTTGCATACTGTCTTGTGATCGTAATCAAGCACATTTAACTTACACAAGAAACAAGACTGTTCAATAAACCTTTTATTGAAACGCCCGTCTATTTCTTTCTGTGTAACTTTGAGGAAAACTAAGCATGCACGATTGAGCTGAGTGAAATAGTTATCTATTGTTTCCACGACTCTGGGATATGTTTTGATTCTAAAGGGAAACAAAGTTGTCATGTTTCGCGGCTGCCAGAAACTACTCCCTTCTTGTCGTCAAGGAGTTTCTAGTGGCCTCTGAGCTAGCTGGCACAAGTAATTAAGTTTAATATACTCGATAGGGACATACTGACCTTAGTCCTATGTCAAACCTATAGGGGATATTATTCCAATGCGCAGAGCCTATTAGGGAAATAGGAGCAACACTACATGGCGCCCAACGTTTGGTAAGGCGGTAATTTAACGCTAGATACTGAGTAACTCAGCCGTGCTTTTTCTCTCAGAGACCCCTACCCATATACTCCAAAAGACGTCTGGAGTGGGCAGGGTTAAGTATCCACCACGGCTACATAGGGAAACACCCTATATATTAGCTGTTTGGTTTGCTCAACGTTGAAGGATACAGTGTTCCAAAATATTGTGCACCTTATCTTTGTTTCCTTGAAACTTGTTCTACATTTTTCAAAAAACAAAATGACTGAAGCCGGAAACGGTGAAGCTGCGGCTGATCCAGCCCAAGCAGCAGTTTTTAACATTACATGTTTAAATGAAACCGAGGAGGGTGTTATAGACATCGCTCCAAACTTAAGAAGAGCCATCACTCTAAAACTTATAAAACATGGCCTACCACCAAGAGGCGGTAGAGCAGTTTTCGTGATAGAGGCACACGAATCCTTTCAGACAGAGGTATTCTATTCATGGGTAATATTTCCTGAATCCAATCCAGTAACACACATGTTTCACTTCTACAAAGAAGATGATCCACCAGAGGAATACATTCCTTTCGAGGATATTGAAATTCCACTAACATACCAGGAGCATCAGCTCTGGTTTAAAGGCGCCCTAAAACATCACAGAAACATTACCAGGCTCGGTCCACTAGTCCAGGAGCAACATGGCCGATTCTAGCCAGCTACACACCTCATCCTGAACTGGATATAATGTCAGATGAGGAATTACTTATTCAACTTACAGAGTTAATAAAAATATACAGACAATTGGTCCAATATGTCATGCGGACTTTCACAGTCCAGCAACCATTGACACTTCCAAATCCAACTCCCCAACAGGAGAATACACTAAAAATTACACCACATACTCTCTACGCAGTCATGGGTAAAATGCCCACAAAACGTGAGCAAATTCCATTCTGGATAGCTCAAAAAATTACTCAAATCGAAGCAGTATTTCCAAATACTAGCCCGTATGAGAAACACAGAATCCTAACAATCAGTTTACCGATGGGGATCACACCACAACTGGAAGACTGCACCACTTGGGGCTCAGTCTTTGCTGCCATCTATACTAATGCAAAAGAAACAATTGATGGACGGAATGCTGGACAATGCAAACATTCACCCCCAGTCACAAGGATCTGGGTTAAATCCATCATTCTTTTGCTCACCACACCACACCAGTTTGGACCCAGCCATATGCAAATCAGTCTTGACCCTGTTCCTTGTGGGAACAGTCCAGCCCAAACTGCCAAGCCAGGTCCTCCCTGGACCGGAAACAAGCATCCTGGGACCGGTTTCAGGGCATCACCCTTCTTCAGCCAGGCTAGCTTGAATCCAGTGGTGTAGTGAGCACGGGACCCACGTCTGGGCATACCTTTCCCACTTAGGGCGACAAATGCAAAAGAAACAATTGATGGACGGAATGCTGGACAATGCAAACATTCACCCCCAGTCACAAGGATCTGGGTTAAATCCATCATTCTTTTGCTCACCACACCACCCCAGTTTGGACCCAGCCATATGCAAATCAGTCTTGACCCTGTTCCTTGTGGGAACAGTCCAGCCCGAACTGCAAAGCCAGGTCCTCCCTGGACCGGAAACAAGCATCCTGGGACCGGTTTTAGGGCATCACCCTTCTTCAGCCAGGCTAGCTTGAATCCAGTGGTGTAGTGAGCACGGGACCCACGTCTGGGCATACCCTTCCCACTTAGGGCGACAAATGCAAAAGAAACAATTGATGGACGGAATGCTGGACAATGCAAACATTCACCCCCAGTCACAAGGATCTAGGTTAAATCCATCATTCTTTTGCTCACCACACCACCCCAGTTTGGACCCAGCCATATGCAAATCAGTCTTGACCCTGTTCCTTGTGGGAACAGTCCAGCCCGAACTGCCAAGCCAGGTCCTCCCTGGACCGGAAACAAGCATCCTGGGACCGGTTTCAGGGCATCACCCTTCTTCAGCCAGGCTAGCTTGAATCCAGTGGTGTAGTGAGCACGGGACCCACGTCTGGGCATACCCTTCCCACTTAGGGCGACAAATGCAAAAGAAACAATTGATGGACGGAATGCTGGACAATGCAAACATTCACCCCCAGTCACAAGGATCTGGGTTAAATCCAGCATTCTTTTGCTCACCACACCACCCCAGTTTGGACCCAGCCATATGCAAATCAGTCTTGACCCTGTTCCTTGTGGGAACAGTCCAGCCCAAACTGCCAAGCCAGGTCCTCCCTGGACTGGAAACAAGCATCCTGGGACTGGTTTCAGGGCATCACCCTTCTTCAGCCAGGCTAGCTTGAATCCAGTGGTCTAGTGAGCACGGGATCCACGTCTGGGCATACCCTTCCCACTTAGGGCGACAAATGCAAAAGAAACAATTGATGGACGGAATGCTGGACAATGCAAACATTCACCCCCAGTCACAAGGATCTGGGTTAAATCCATCATTCTTTTGCTCACCACACCACCCCAGTTGTGACCCAGCCATATGCAAATCAGTCTTGACCCTGTTCCTTGTGGGAACAGTCCAGCCCGAACTGCCAAGCCAGGTCCTCCCTGGACCGGAAACAAGCATCCTGGGACCGGTTTCAGGGCATCACCCTTCTTCAGCCAGGCTAGCTTGAATCCAGTGGTGTAGTGAGCACGGGACCCACGTCTGGGCATACCTTTCCCACTTAGGGCGACAAATGCAAAAGAAACAATTGATGGACGGAATGCTGGACAATGCAAACATTCACCCCCAGTCACAAGGATCTGGGTTAAATCCATCATTCTTTTGCTCACCACACCACCCCAGTTTGGACCCAGCCATATGCAAATCAGTCTTGACCCTGTTCCTTGTGGGAACAGTCCAGCCCGAACTGCAAAGCCAGGTCCTCCCTGGACCGGAAACAAGCATCTGGGACCGGTTTCAGGGCATCACCCTTCTTCAGCCAGGCTAGCTTGAATCCAGTGGTGTAGTGAGCACGGGACCCACGTCTGGGCATACCCTTCCCACTTAGGGCGACAAATGCAAAAGAAACAATTGATGGACGGAATGCTGGACAATGCAAACATTCACCCCCAGTCACAAGGATCTGGGTTAAATCCATCATTCTTTTGCTCACCACACCACCCCAGTTTGGACCCAGCCATATGCAAATCAGTCTTGACCCTGTTCCTTGTGGGAACAGTCCAGCCCGAACTGCCAAGCCAGGTCTTCCCTGGACCGGAAACAAGCATCCTGGGACCGGTTTCAGGGCATCACCCTTCTTCAGCCAGGCTAGCTTGAATCCAGTGGTGTAGTGAGCACGGGACCCACGTCTGGGCATACCCTTCCCACTTAGGGCGACAAATGCAAAAGAAACAATGGATGGACGGAATGCTGGACAATGCAAACATTCACCCCCAGTCACAAGGATCTGGGTTAAATCCATCATTCTTTTGCTCACCACACCACCCCAGTTTGGACCCAGCCATATGCAAATCAGTCTTGACCCTGTTCCTTGTGGGAACAGTCCAGCCCGAACTGCCAAGCCAGGTCCTCCCTGGACCGGAAACAAGCATCCTGGGACCGGTTTCAGGGCATCACCCTTCTTCAGCCAGGCTAGCTTGAATCCAGTGGTGTAGTGAGCACGGGACCCACGTCTGGGCATACCCTTCCCACTTAGGGCGACAAATGCAAAAGAAACAATTGATGGACGGAATGCTGGACAATGCAAACATTCACCCCCAGTCACAAGGATCTGGGTTAAATCCATCATTCTTTTGCTCACCACACCACCCCAGTTTGGACCCAGCCATATGCAAATCAGTCTTGACCCTGTTCCTTGTGGGAACAGTCCAGCCCGAACTGCCAAGCCAGGTCCTCCCTGGACCGGAAACAAGCATCCTGGGACCGGTTTCAGGGCATCACCCTTTTTCAGCTAGGCTAGCTTGAATCCAGTGGTGTAGTGAGCACGGGACCCACGTCTGGGCATACCCTTCCCACTTAGGGCGACAAATGCAAAAGAAACAATTGATGGACGGAATGCTGGACAATGCAAACATTCACCCCCAGTCACAAGGATCTGGGTTAAATCCATCATTCTTTTGCTCACCACACCACCCCAGTTTGGACCCAGCCATATGCAAATCAGTCTTGACCCTGTTCCTTGTGGGAACAGTCCAGCCCGAACTGCCAAGCCAGGTCCTCCCTGGACCGGAAACAAGCATCCTGGGACCGGTTTCAGGGCATCACCCTTCTTCAGCCAGGCTAGCTTGAATCCAGTGATGTAGTGAGCACGGGACCCACGTCTGGGCATACCCTTCCCACTTAGGGCGACAAATGCATTCTGTCCATCAACTGTTGTTTTTGCATTTGTCACCCCGAGTGGAACGGGTATGCCCAGACGTGGGTCCCGTGCTCTCCATGCAACTGGAATCAAGCTATCCTGGCTGAAGAGGGTGAAACCCCGAAACCGGTCCTAGGATGCTTGTTTCCAGTCCAGGAGGACCTGGCTTGGCAGTTCGGGCTGGACTGTTCCCATGAGGCACAGGGTCAAGACTGATTTGCATATGGCTGTGTTCAAACTGGAATGGCATGGTGAGCAAAAAACGATGGATTTAGGCCCAGATCTCTGTACTGGGGTGAATGTATGACATTGTTCTGCATTCTGTCCATCAACTGTTGTTTTTGCATTTGCCATCTATACTAAAACACATGGCATTCCGTCAATTGCGGTAATACCTGATGTCCTGAAACAAATTCAAAATGAATACGGGGCAGAGCCTGCTCTAAATTTAGGTATGAAATTACTGAAAAATTTCGACCAGGTCTCAACAATAATATTATCTAATATTAAAGGGGAGGCAGCAGCAGTGGCGATCCGCCAACGATTAAGGGAATTCGATGTTACAGAACATCAAACAGAGCTACCCAGAATAATTGAACAATCTTATGCAGAATTAGGCAGAGATAGTTTGGGTGGAAGACCAGTGAAGCCGAAACTATCTGAAAGTCCTGAGAAGGACTCTATTAAACAAACTCCTACATCTTCTAAAAAGAAGTGGGAGACTAATAAACAAAAGTCAAATGAGAAACGTTCTCAATCCCGGGGTAGGTCTCCTCAAAAGGAGCCCTCTGAAAGGAGGTATAACCTCAGGAATAGGGATAATTTGAGAAAACCTGACAGGTATCAAGATAATGATACACGTTCCTCTCGTCCCTTTCAGATCTCATCACAGACTTCGGAAAGAAGAGGACGATCAGAACATAGAGAAGAACGCGTGCAATCCAAAGAAGAAAGACACGCTCCAAAAAACAAAACAAAACCTCAATTCTCCAAAAAGAAAGTAGCAGGTCTGAAGATCAGACATGCTGAGAATACTGAGAACACAACTCAAGAACGGAGAATGGGCTGAGACAATGCTGGACAGTGCACAGAAGTCACAATAGTTCGCCAGAAACTGAAGGAACTTCTGGAGATAGTGGACTTGAATGAGTACATTACAGTTGAGACTGTAGACACCAGGGTTAGTACTCCACAAAGGTTATATGAAATAACACTCCGGATGGAGGGAGACAAACCTAGACAGGTGAAAGCACTTTTTTGGGAAAGACTATCAAGGGGCTATGACATACTTCTAGCAGAAAAAGACTGGCCACCACAATTTGTCAGGGAGTGCCCACACGGCGAGGACATTATTATGCCTGCCTTCTCCAACCATATTCCAATTCATCTCAAATATACATATGCCAGGAAATGGGCAGTAGCCCAGGCCCCAGCATTATATAAAAATCATGTAGGATGGGATGAGGACTCACCTCACCATAAAATACATCTGAAACATGAACCAACTGCACAAAGGCAGTACCCAATAAAGCAAGAAGCCAAAAAATCAGGTCAGGGAGATCTTAGATCAACTTGAATACCAAGGGGTGATTGAAACATGCACCTCCTCAATGAACAATCCTTTGTTTCCTGTCTCCAAACCAGACAATACATATCGTCTAGTTTTGGATTACAGACACCTAAACACTTGTTCTAAAACCTTTGCAGTGCAAAATGCACATAGCACAGCATTAATGAATAACATTGTGCGTAAGAAATACAAAATAACATTAGACATCTCAAATGGTTTCTTTTGTCAAAACATAGCACCTGAAAGCAGGTACTTAACAGCATTCTCCATAATGGGGACCCAGCGTCACTTTTGTCGACTCCCACAAGGGTTCAAGAACAGCCCAGGTTTATTCTCAGCGAGGGTAACGGAGTTACTACAAATTTATGACAATGAGGCATTGTCCTATGTCGATGACATCTATCTGACAGACGATGACCTGGACAAACACTTGAACAGGGTAAGCACCATTATACTGGGCTTCGCCTCTGAGGGCTACAAGTTCAACTTTAAAAAGTCCCGAATTGCCCATCTCAATGTCCTATTTCTAGGATATGAGCTTTCAAGTGAAGGCAAGAGCTAACTTTTTAGAAAAGTGTGCGCTGCTCCAACCTCCAAAAACGCTAAAAAACTTACAATCCATCCTGGGTTTCCTAAACTTTGGAAGAACATACATTCTAAATTATGCAGAAAGGGTTAAACCCCTCTACGCATTAATCAAACCTGATTTTTCAATCAAAAATTGGACTAACGAACACACAGAAATCTTGCGTTCACTCCAGGCTAACATGTTAGCAACAAATCACTTACAAACACGCGTAAGTCAACGCAATTTGGTGATCCGAATAATTTCGGGTCAATGCGGATTCACCTACTTAACCTTCAATGAGGGTGAGAAAATACCAATCGCATACAAATCTCATTTGTACACACAAGCGGAAATGCGCTTCAGTTCAACTGAAAAAATTCTAACAGCAGTTCAAACCGCTGTAGCAAAAGAAAGAGCCTTAGCCCAAGGGAAATGCATTATTGTCGTAACCCCAGTACCGGCTTTAGAAGCGGTCACAAAAGCAAGCATTCCAAATGCTAAAGCATTACATCGAAGATGGATACAATGGGTTAATTCTCTTGCTGCAACAGATGTTGAATATGTTTTTGATCCTGATTTAAAAACACAAGCATTCCTGCAATATGAACAAGAATGTCCTCTGCCTACTAAAATTCTGCCTCTCAATCGGTACGAATTCATAATTTACACTGACGGATCCGCACAACCCGCAACAGGGAGTCAGCAAGCTTACAGTGCAGCGTGTGCAATCGTTAAAGGTCGCATGCAAGATGGCATCTTCAGACCTATGGTCACAAAAACACAATCTCTAGGGGATTGTACAGCTCAGCGAGCTGAACTAGAAGCATTCAAACTGGCACTTGAAAGTACAGATCGAGAATTCCCCACACTGATAGTGTGCGATTCTTTTTACTGTGTTCAGTCGTATAATGACTATATACAAAACTGGCTTGGAAATGGTTTCAAAGATGCGAAAGGTGGCACAATAAAGCACAAAATGCTTTGGGAACAAGTAGTTCAGTTGAAAAACGAACTACCAAAGGCTCACGTGATCCACACACTGAGTCATCAACGTGATGGCGTTCACGTTGCAGGGAATTCATTGGCTGACGAAGCCGCAAAGAGGGCTGTTCAGACGGCTTCCGTAGCTGCGATCACTCGTTCAAAAACAAAATTAGACGGTGAGATAATGTTGGCTGTCAATGCTTCAAGCAAAGGCAGCAGTGCAGCGTTACCAAAAAAGTTTCCACTCAAGTACTCTTATGTAATTGATGCGAACAATGTTCCTTTTGCTCGAATCCCTGGAGTGGGGGATAGGGTAATTCCAAACAAGGAACTCAGATTAGGACTAATCCTAGCAGCACACAAAGGGATAGCTTCTGCCCATGCTGGTGTTTCTGCAACAGTATCTTTACTCAAGCAAAGATATTGGTGGCCTGGCATTAGAAAACAAACAAAGAACTATGTTTTAGAATGTGATATATGCCAACAGATGAAAGTCTCCACAGTGAAACGCCCTGCGCAGACACCCCTGTTAATTTCAGACAAACCATTAGCTTGTGTTTACCTGGACCACTGCGGTCCCTTGCAAAGGGACGGTAACTATAAATATATCATGGTTGCAGTGGATTCATGCTCTAGGTTCCTATGGATATGGCCTCAGCGCTCGGCTGACGCTCGAACTGTTATAAAAGATTTGCGAGTCTTTATCGGCACATACGCAATAGGCACGCTACATTCTGACCAGGGCCCTGCGTTTAGCTCTCTGGTTTACAAAGAAGCCATGGCCAGTCTGGGCGTTGCATGGCGGTACTCCTCTCCATTCCATCCTGAGGGAAATTCGGTTGTGGAAAGGAAAAACCGGGACATAAAGCAGTCTATAACAGCTAGGGTATTAGGTTCGGGTGATGGGTGGGTCAAACATCTTAATGGGGTCCAACGCTCATTGAATAATCTGCCAAGAAGTCCTCTAGGGGGTCACTCCATATGAGGTCCTATTTGGGACAAGAATGTGGGTACCAGATCTCGATGACGTAGGCACAGTGGTGGAAAATAAAACATTTGATATCAAAGATCGTTTGGCTGTTTTACAGGAACTGAATGAGTTAAGAACGAAACAAAGCAACGTATCCCTACAGCCAACCACCACTGGGGAAAAACCGGCGGTCCCAGCAAGGCCTGTCTGGATTACAAAAGTTGGGGATCTAGTCAGAGAAAAAATTGCGGACAAGAAGGAATTTGGACCTTCCTACAGACAACCAGTACCTGTCCTAGCAGTTCAAGGAACAAGAACATTACTTCTGCCGCCCCTTGCTGGAAGAAAGGAGAAAAGATTTGTGTCCATCGACCTCATCAAACCACAGTATGTGGCCAAAACAAAATAGTAGGCCTCGTGGACTCCGACCTAGTAGCAGACACACTCCTCTCGCTACTATCCAAGAGGTTCAGACTGAAAGACTGATAACAATCGAGAATTCAGCTGTAACAGATGGAGGACTAAGCAACAACGCTATGGAACTCATCCCTCTTGAAAATCAAATAACAGTTCGTCCAAATACACCTGTCTACACCAATGTAACAAGTGATCAACTGGTTCCAGCGATTTCTACAAATCCTGATGCAATTCAAACAATTGACAGAACTGCTTCTGGCTATTTCATTAACTTTGATACGTTCTCAGAAGATCCGAGTGAACCTGAAACGACGCCAGCATCATTGAAATTCAAGCAGCAAGTACAAGACTTTCTTCACTTTCTGAAAAAGACTTATTTGGTTTCTCCATGATTGAACTCTGGATTACATCTGGACTTTTTGTTTTCCTGCTCTGGCTAGCTTTGGTTACAACTGTGAGCGTGCTTATAAGTGGCAGATACATCCATGTGAACACTGAAGGAAAAGACGTGAACGTACTTTTGAGACCTTATTAATCTTCCCATCGTGAAGCAAGAGACTTGTCATCAGTGAACATCACAGCTGTTCCTATACAGGATGGTATAGTGCGGGACAAAACAGATTTTGATATCTTCGGCCCGACGAAACAATTGAACATTCCACATTTGTTTAAAATTTCACTAAGTGATCTAATTACTTCCAGTACCTATTCGGATGATTGGGACTTTGAGACTGTTAATGACATAATGTTTGACTTAGAAAAATCTGCTGCATTTTCTAAAAATGAATATTTAGAGGGTTCAACAGACTATGAAGAGCTGTATTATATTAATTTACATCTTAATTTACATCTTGACTCCCATAAGGACCCTGGAGCAACTTGCTTCAAGGAGGTAATGGATGTTTTTGGCCTGCAACTACTCTCGCTGTCTGCCACACACAACGCAGGACATATTTTGGACTGCATATGCTCTAATTTAAACACCCTTAAAGTGAAGTCCCCTGTTACGCAAACCTGGACCGACCATAAATTAATCCCCTTTGAACTCCTGATAAAGGATAAGGCCTCAGTCAAGGAAAAAACTAAAATCCAACAACAGGACAAAGTTAGCTGGAAGGCACTTATGGGGCTTCCAGACCTCGTCCCTAAAGCCATCATGGGTAGACCCAATTTGGTTGGTGACCCTATAACTGACACCCAGCTTTATGGGAAATGGTTGCTTGAACTAAAAGATCAGTTGACTCCTACAATTACACCACATAGGCCACCAAAAAAGAAACCCTCTGCGCCATGGTTTTCGCTACCCCTGAAAGAACTGCAAGCTCAAGTTAGAGTACTAGAACGTAGATGGCGTCGCAACTATGATAGGAATGACCTTAACACCTATAAAATCGCACACAGAAAATACCATGCCTTGATCAAAGCTTCAAAAAAAAACTTTTATACTGAGGCTGTTAAAAATTCCAAAAACAAACAGAAGGAGATCTTCAAAATAGTTAACTTGTTCACAAATCCGAATAGTTTACTTCAAGAGATCCCTCCCTCACAGAGCCTCTGCAATAACATAGCAGACTATTTTGAAGAAAAAGTCTTGACACTTATAAAAGACTTCTCTTCCCCTACTCCAGTCACCATAAATAAGAGATTCTTCGCAGACACAGATACCGCCTGTATGAAAACCTTCCAACCTATCACGCTGGAGGAATCATGGCTGGCCATCTTATCCACCAAATCAGGTTCCCCTTTCGACCCTTGCCCCCCCACGCTGCTACATGCCCTCATTGATGTTGTATACCCCATTATCAATAATATTATAAACTCTTAGATTCTCACAGCTAAGATTCCAACAGAATGGAAACTTGCAGCGGTAAAACCCCTCCAGAAAAAGCAACTGGCTGATCCTACGACCCTCTCTAACTTACGACCCATCTCGCTTTTATCCACTCTGTGTAAGCTAACTGAAAAATTTGTTAATAAACAACTTACCACGTTTTTAGAGGAAACAAATGTATGGCACTCTAATCAGTCAGGTTTCAGAGCCCAACACTCGACTGAATCTGCCCTTTTGTACACTGCAGAAACCTTACGAGCTGCCCTGGTTCAGGGAAAGAAAGCAGTCTTGGTGCTGCTTGACTTGTCCGCGGCTTTCGACACGGTCTCACATACCATTCTGCTTGACCGCCTCGCATCATACGGCGTATCCAGGAATGTCCTAGAATGGATTAAGAACTTTCTGCAAGATCGGCGCCAAGTTATCACGCTAGGACAATATAATTCAGAAGAAAAAGCACTTATATCAGGTGTTCCCCAAGGATCGAGTCTGAGCCCAACCCTCTTCAATGTATATATGTCCCCCTTGATGAAGCTAATATCGTCCTTCAAGATCAATACCATCTCATATGCGGACGATACTCAGCTTATCCTGGTCCTGGATAACGACACTACTAAGGCGGAAGAAAATCTCAGAAAATGTCTTTCAGCAACCTTTAAATGGATGAGTAACAACCATCTGAGGTGTAACTCGGAAAAACAGAGATCCTGCCATTTGGCAAACAAAATCCCTTTGTGCCTAAACTTTGGTGGCCAGAAGACGCCACCCCCCTCCTAATACAATAAATGCAGCTAGAAATATAGGAATAAAATTTGACACCACACTATCTTTCAAACAACAATCCTTGGCAGTTGCGGGCACATGTTTCCATATTATAAAAAGTCTAAAGAAATTTTTTGACTTGCTCCCCTTCTCAGCCAGGCAAACCGTTGCTGTTGCACTCATTACATCTAGACTGGACTACTGTAACAGTCTTTATGCAGGTACTAACAAATCAGTCATGCACAAGCTTCAGATGGTCCAGCACGCGGCTGCCCGGCTGGTATTGAAGTGGCCTAGGAAATCATCTGCCTCTGCTGCATTAGACATCTTACATTGGTTGCCAGTCCACAAACGTATTCTGTTTAAGGTCCTTATTATTACCTTTAGGGCCTTTCACTCTCGTGGCCCACAATATCTTCAAACTGGCTTTAAACGCTACTTTCCCTCCCGTAGCCTAAGATCATCCAATGCAAATCTACTGACCATTCCAACTTTTAGACTGGTGTCAAAGGGAGGTAAATCACTTGTAGTCATAGGCTCAAAGGCTTGGAATCAACTCCCACCTCAGCTCCGCCAGATTGTTTCCGAGTCTGTCTTCAGGAAGGCCCTTAAAACATGGATTTACATTGCACCAGATACACTATGCAAAACTCTGATCTAAATACCTTTCTTCCCTCTGGTATGAGTAGTAAACCAGTTTTTTTTCCATCTCTGGCTTTCCGGATTAGCGCCAAGATGCTCCTTGGAGTGATAGTAGCGCTCTACAAGTATGCGATTACATTACATTACATTACATTACATATTGCTATAACCATTATGGTCATCATTATTTGCATAAATCTGCATATCCTAGAAATGTGTTTATGTTTAACCAATGGGAGCATTGTCCTACACCACCACACGGTAGTTCAAAAACATTTGCTAACAAGTTTCCATATTTTTCAGGATACAATACATCTAATCCAGAAATGTTTTACTATAAAAATGTAAACAAGACAGGACTGAAAATTATGTTAACAAATACAAAACAGATTTATTCTGCATTATTTAATGCCCAAATGTCTAGACAGGGTTTCGACTTTTGGAAAGACACAATAAACACAAAAACTGTCTGGGGTACTAAAGATTGGCAAGTGCAAGGGATGGAAGCTTTATTTAGAGCGTGCATCATCCCTGAACAAATAATGTTTTTGAATGAAACTGTCCAACAAACATCTTGTCTTGGACTAGCCAAGATCAAAGAGATGAACACACCTTCTGTACCAACACCTGCCACTATATATAATAATACACAGGCAGTGGTGACAGTTGACAATATACTACAACTCAACAGATCTAATCCTGATTGGAAAAAATGGTTGATCTGGCCCACAGACACGAACAACTGTCAGGAAAGATTCCTGAATAAAACTCAGGGCTTTACTATACATAGGCCAGACCCAAGATACGTCCAAAGACAGCATACGGGGGTAGTAACAACATACAGTGTAGGAAAATTATGCCTCGATTGGCTTCAGAAATCTACACTACAGGATGTGAAACAACACTTATCCTTACTTAAAGAGGACGCAGACCTTAGGGAATTCTTGCTTGGACCAAGAAAGCCGCGTCAAAAACGTTTCATATATGCCGGCATTTATGCTGCCTATAATGAAGCATGGAAAGTATCACAGATGGAGGCTGCAGAACGAATACGTGAACTTGATCGTATTAATTTAGAGAAAACACTCTCTGTGGTCGATAATGGGTTAACAACTTTGTCCTCCAGAATATATTCATTGGCTGGCATTGTATCCTCTGCTATCGACATACTAGAACAAGATTTGGCGATGTTACAGCAAGGCCAATCTCAATTACGTTCTATTATGTTATTAAGCTGGACGCTGCAATCTTTGCGAGCGGGCTATGTGCCTTGGCGTTTCATCAACACATCGACTCTGTTTGCAGAATACAATCTAACTGATAAACAGATCGAACTGGCACAAAGAGGAGCAAAGTATACAGTGCTGAGCATTGAAAAACTGGAAAAGTTACCATTCACAGTGGCAGAAAAACCAGCTACAGAATGGCTCATTCATGGCAAAATCACATTACCTGTGACTACTTTTCAGTTTCAGTATTGCCTCACACAAATGCAAGGAGGCAAATATGAAAGGTTGGGTAAGGAATACATTAAGACATCTTGGGATTTACCGTATACATATAGATGTTGGAGTGGGGATCGTGAAGTGTTTTTGAGCGGTACACACTGTAAACGTGCACTGAGAGGTTCACTTATATGTCAGGACATTTCTTTACACAGGGCTTGTAATGGTTCTGTGGCAAATTTGTCTTGCCATCAGCAGGGTACACCAGCTGCTGTGATTAATCCAACGTTTGGACAACTTTCTAATGGGAGTTACCTCATGTTGAATGATCAGAGTTGCTGCGGGATGCTGCCAGGCATCCCATATCTAGTAACGGTCAACTCCAGGGTCACTTGCTGTATGCAAGTATTGTTTCCCCCAATAGACACAGTCAGGGAGCCGCCTTTGTGGCCTTCGCTGAACGTCTCTTTTATAAGATTTGATACTTTAAGCAGAATGAAAGCCATGCTTTTACAGCAAACAGTGCCTTTGACCTCGGCCAAAGAAACCTATGATCTACAAGTAGCAAGGACTTCGGCTGAGATACAGACTTTAATACGTACAAACTGCCCTATACATTTCGTAGAAATGATAACACGTATCTTCAACATGTCTGATACAAGTGGAATTGTACATGTATTTAAGAGCATCTGTACCGGTCTGTTAGCACCTTTCCAGGCAATACTGGAATAATCCCGAACTTTGCACATTCGGTGTTTGGTGGCATACCATTAATTCTAGCACTTGTTGCCGGAATTCTATTTCTCTTCCTCCTATTACGCTATGGCCAGCCTATTCGCAGACATCACTCCCAGCGAAATGGAGAAAGCTCTCCTTGAACGAAAGTGCTGTGAGCGAATAGTACAGCTTTTGGGCATGACTCGTCTACGGGAACTTAATACCACGTGGTTCCTGTCATTCAGACCAATCTGGCAAGATTGCATCTTACCTGTTCTACGATGCCTGCTATGCGGTGAAGAATGCGTGTTGGACACCTGTCTAACATTTCCATCAGCTACGCCAACGGATGTCGATACTCTGCTGGTCCCGATAACGACCCATGCTCTGTGTTGTCCCCAGAGGCTGCCTATCCTGATGTCAGCATTCATTGAGATCTCACAGACGCTTCCGGCTGCTGCTGAGGTACGAGAAAGATCTACAGGCACACAGGTAACAACGGACACGAACATTGCTGCGGCAACCTATGCTGAAAGCGATGCTTCACATCTCTGTGCAATTAATCTACTACAGGAGGTGTTCCAACTGACACCAACTTCAGTGGACAATGTTTTGTCTACAGAAATAGATAATCTCATGTTTACACCAGACTCATAAACTGACTCTGATTCAGCCACAGTGTTCCAGAGATGCAGTAACAATTTGGCCTTCATACTTCAAAAAACTTGGAACTCTTCCCAAATTGAACTTTTTCCCATTTTTTCGAACTAAAATAGCACTTCAATCTGCTTCAAGTAGAACTAGCCTTATAGTACAGACTTCGTGGTACTTCCTCAGACACTTTTTTCATTGTGTTAGTCTAAACAAGTTTAATAATTTCCATAACATAAAATGACTTTTGATTTTGAACAACTTATCAATCATTTTTTGTCACATGTAAATATTACTGCTCATTTCGTTCAAATTGCATTTTTATTTTAAAAATATGCCTGAAATGAAAAGTAATGCTTAAAATGTACAGTACCTTTTGCATTCTAATGGTTTTTTTTAAATGCCTTTTTAAACGGTTTTTAAGAAATATTTTAGCAATATGCAGTACTCCATTTAATGTTTAGCATTTTAAATGTTTAGCATTTTAGTATTATCGTACACACGAAAGTGGAGTGGGTGTTGTATTCCTCTTAGGGTGTCCATACACGGGCTTTCCTGTATCATGTCCTTATATAGGCACAATTCGCCCTGCCCTTATATAGGCATAAAATCCCAGTCCTTATTTAGGCATTAAACCGTGCACTCCAAATACAGGCATGGTCTCCGACATCTGTCCACCCTAACGTCACAACGAGTTCTTGAAGAACAGACCCTTAGGCTTCGGGAGTTTTCCTAGCACAGGACTATTGATTTCTTCAAGGACTCATCTATTATGCATGAACCATTATACCTTAGGGGTTCATTCATGACGTCTTCCGCTGTCCGATTCACGTCAATGCTAACATTGTGAGGTAACTCTCAGGTATAAATATACCTTCCCTAGCCCTTGTAAACTAGAGGAGACCTCGACTTCAGAGGAGCCCGTTTCCCGGCCTGACGCACTGAGAAGACGCTGTCATCCCTGCACGCAGAGAGTCCAGCTTCCATTGATCTAACTTCCCTTGCAGGGTGTTGGAGTTTGAGTCTGGCAAAGAGATTCCCACCTCTCTCATTCTAAAGGTATGGAGCTGACTAGAACCTAGAGGGACTCTTGGCATACTAGGCATACTAGGCTTAACATACTCTTAGTATACCATAGTAAGGAATACTTCACCTACTTCATACCTCTCCCTACACCTAGGTTAGGTTAGGCACATTGGGGTAGAACTAGCTTAGAAACGCATCGTATGAGTACTCGCATTTTTTAGTCTGTGTTATTTATGTGAATGAATATCTGCTAAAAGATAATGCTATCACAGTATTATTTATTTCTACTGCTTACGCTGTACATTATTTATCTTGCATACTGTCTTGTGATCGTAACCGCACATTTAACTTACACAAGAAACAAGACTGTTCAATAAACCTTTTATTGAAACGCCCATCTATTTCTTTCTGTGTAACTTTGAGGAAAACTAAGCATGCACGATTGAGCTGAGTGAAATAGTTATCTATTGTTTCCACGACTCTGGGATATGTTTTGATTCTAAAGGGAAACAAAGTTGTCATGTTTCGCGGCTGCCAGAAACTACTCTCTTCTTGTCGTCAAGGAGTTTCTAGTGGCTTCTGAGCTAGCTGGCACAAGTAATTAAGTTTAATATACTCGATAGGGACATACTGACCTTAGTCCTATGTCAAACCTATAGGGGATATTATTCCAATGCGCAGAGCCTATTAGGGAAATAGGAGCTACACTACAGGAGAGTATATATGACTGCGTGTGCTTAAATCGCTGTGCCGCCTTTGTGTATCCACTTCCGCCGCCCAGACATATTTGCCCACCGCTGTGCACCCAGGCATCACTGCTCACCTTTTCGTGGACAGGGCACCCTCCACATCATGCAGTCCCGCTCCGCAGGCCAACAGGTCTCACATGTGGTGCTGGGTCTTGATTTTGCCATGGCAGAGGACATACCAGTGCACCTATCATCATCGCAGGTTGCACACCCACTCAGTCCTTGCGGTGCCACTAACTCAGTGAACAGTGAGGCCAGTGGTGGTAGGCCTCCCTGTTCGGTGGCTCAGGCCTACATGAGGTGTTTGGAGCACCGAGACGGGCCATCACAGTGCATGCGGTGGGAGCAACTCTAAAATGGTGTAGAGCACGTGTGCCCGGTCTTTTTTATTGGTAGGGTCACGTGTCCTGTGTCGCCTGTGCTGGATGGGTGTGGTGTGGGTGTATACCAGCTGTGAGGGAGTGGCTGTGGCATACTGACAATTAGACCTGTGACCAGTAGGTCACTACACTGAAAATATGGGCCATGTAGCGTTGTTGTCCTTCCCTGTAAGCATAAGCATAGTGGGCTGGCCTGGCGTATGCCAGTCCTGCGTGAGGCTGTGAAGAATGACTCCGGAGCTATGGGCGTGGCTCCATCGTGAACTTTATGAGGAATCAACTGATGTGGCACTGTTGCCAGATTGGGCTAGATCACGCACAATTGGGCTATATTTTTCATGGTTGTGCGGTAAAATTTTGGTTTGTGCTAGTTGCTAGATCATAAATATATATACAGCGCTCCAGCAAACTAGTATGTTAAAGCGCTTTATTAGAGAAATATTTACTTGGCAGCCTGCTGCAACATCAATTCCAATGCATTCACCGACTGCTTGACGATGTCCCTCCCCTCCTTCCTTAAAGTAGCAATATTGGGCTACTTTGGGCTAGTTTTTGGTTGTCTTTGGGGTAGAGAATGCTTAAAAAATCTGGCAACACTGCATGGGTGTTCTTGTTGTAGTGCTGCCGTCACCCGGGTGGCAAGCGTCAATGTGTCACTCTGTGAGCCAAGTCCCACAACATGGCCAACATGGAAGGTACAGGGAATCACTGACCCTACATTCATCTATAGTTCCACAGAAGAAAGATGGTGGACATGACACATCTGTGTGGATGTGAATGTTTATTACACATTCAGTGGAGTATTGCAGCTGTAGCAATACTGGGCATGCAAAGTCCAAATTTCAGTTTTTGGGACATGGAGGGCAGCCAATTAGATACAAGCTCGTTGTCGGAGTTAGGGTACGCCAACCTATGTACTTATACAATCACTCCGCCAATCCCCACGCACTTATGAATTCACTATACACTCTCGTTGCAGTACTCTAATCATCCAGTCTCTACGTACATACTTGTATAATGACCGAGACAAAGTTACATAACCAAAGTTTTGTCCCACTGTCAAAGGTAAGTTGGTTGCATACGCTGTCCAGAGCACAATGTAATGTGGTAGGGTCCAGGGGCAGCATGTTGCATACATAATGAACACACGGACACAGATAGATAGTGGAACTGGGTACGAGCACGTGCACTCGACTCCTTTTTATTACCAGGATCACATGTCCAGTGACGTCTGTGCTGGATGCGTGTGGGGTGAGTGTAAGCCAGCCCTCGGGGAATGGTTGGTGCTGGTAACAAGTACAACAGTAATCATCAGATCACACACAGAGATTCAATCATAAAGGGTCCATGACTTGTGCTGCACTAAGTTAGGGGCACCAGATGTGAACTAATACACAAAAGATTCTATCGTAAAGGCTTAATGACTTGTAGTACACTGAGGTAGGGACAGCAGATCTGAAATCATATACAAAAGATTCTATCATAAAGGGACCATCAGTTGTGGTGCACTGAGGTAGGGGCATCAGAAGCATTCTGCGTGTGCACAGCTAGCGATGATGCGTATTCCGGGATGGCCGCACTGGTAGCAATGTGTGTTGCCTACTGGACTGCGTCATCTGCAATCGCAACTCGATCTGAATTGTGAGCCCTACTGTCCGCAATGTAGATGGAAGGCAGTAGTCAGCACAGACATCGAGGAATGCTTTTTGTGACTTCCTCTTGACAAAATCCGAGGACATAGAGTAGAATTCTGTCTGCAATTAATAAATCATGTGTCAATATAAATTGTGAGCAATAAATAAACCAAGGCTGAATTCAAGTTGTGAGCTCTGCTGACCGCAGTGTAGACTGCCATTCAGTGTTCCTTTGGATTTGCAAGATGAATTTGGTCATTGTACTAAAGCTACAATTGATATGAAAAAGTTCTTGAAGCAGGGATACTAAAAGGATATTATCTAGGTTTTAGGGACGTTGTAGTTACTTGCCTACTGGACTCTGTAATTAATGAATCAAGACTGAATTTGAATTGTGAGCCCTGCTGACCACAGTGTAGGCTAGAGGCAGCGGTCAGCAAGGGCCCACAGCCACGTGGCGTTGACTTTAGCTGCACAGATTGGGAGTATTTGGTTTTCTTAACGGATTATAGTCTCTTACACAATTTGCATCGGTACAAATCTTGAATTGTGAGCCCTGCTGACCGCAGTGTAGACCGGAGGCAGTGGTCAGGAAGGGTACACAGCCACGTGGCGTTGAGTTGAGCTGCACAGTTAGTAGCATCAGAAGCATTCAGCATGTGGGGAGCCTGCGATGATCCGTGGTCCGTGCAGGCCACACTGGTAGCAATGTCTTTTGTCTAACGAATTCTGCCTCGAAAAGGCCATGTGGCGTTGACTTGTGGTGCACTGAGTTAGTGGTACCTCTGGCGCTCAGCGTGTACGCAGCCTGCGATGATCCGTGGTCCGTGCAGGCCGCACTGGTAGCAATGTCTTTTGTCTAATGAATTCTGCCTCGAAAAGGCCACATGGCGTTGACTTGTGGTGCACTGAGTTAGTGGTACCTCTGACGCTCAGCGTGTACGCAGCCTGCGATGATGCGTGGTACGTGCAGGCCGCACTGGTAGCAATGTCTTTTGTCTAATGAATTCTGCCTCTATAAGGCCACGTGGCGTTGACTTGTGGTACACTGAGTTAGTAGTACCTCTGGCACTCAGCGTGTGCGGACTCTTGGATGATGCGTGGTCTGGGCGGGCCGCACTGGGAGCAATGTCTCTTGCCTACTAGACTGCGTCATCTGCAATCGCCACTCCATCTGAATTGTGAGCCCTGCTGTCCGCAGTGTAGATCGAAGGCAGTAGTCTGTACAGACATAAGTCTGTGGTTCTGTGCCGCTGTGTTCGCAGGGGGCCTGTGTCGAGGAGGCCGGCGGACATGGCGGCAGCTACCTGGCAGGGTGAGGGCCGCTGCTCTGGCAGACGGGTTGCCCTTCACACAAGTGAACCACACCCAGAGCCCGGCCTATTTATTCATACTTCTACGCTGGAGTGGCATACGTTGGACCAGCCCACTGCGCTTCCGCTTACAGGGGACGACGACACAGGTACATGACTGAGATCTTCCCCACTGCCTGAGGTAACATGGTTGCGTCCACTGTCTACAACACTACAAGCACCAGTTTGTTTTTGGATCACACAGCAGATTTGGCTGCTCGTTGAAAATATCGGGAAGTGGTGTTTTCGTGTTATTTTTGCACAGGAACGCCTATTCTGCATATTATTAGCGTTAGTTGTTGCTCTCATTTGTGGTGATTTTTTTTTGCGGAAGCTATTGCTGGAAAATAGGCGATATCGGCTGTTTTCACCAGGTTGAGAATGGGATGATAATTTAAAATCACTGAAAAAACCATAGGTTTCATGAACATTATAATTAGAAATTAGCATTTAAAAAACCTTTGAAATTCACTGAAAAAACCATAAGTTTCAGGCACGTTATAGTTACAAATTATCATTTTAAAAACCTTTGAAATTCACTGAAAAAATCATAGGTTTCAGGGACGTTATAGTTACAAATTATCATTTTAAAAACCTTTGAAATTCACTGAAAAAACCATAGGTTTCAGGGACGTTATAGTTACAAATTATCATTTTAAAAACCTTTGAAATTCACTGAAAAAACCATAGGTTTCAGGGACGTTATAGTTAGTTGCACATTTAATTCGTACAAAACCATAGCAATTCGGCCGTTATAGTTAGTTGAGCTAACTATAACTCACGCCCCCACAATGCACTGCTGATGACGTCACATATTACATCATTCATGACATGGTCAGTGACATCAGTGATGACATCACTGATGACATCTCAAATGACATCACTGATGACATCACTGATGGCATCATCCACGTGAAAATCTGATGCACCTCCTCATACCTTAATAAAACCTTTGATACACCCATTCTAAAATAGAGACTACCATTTTCGAAACAATACAGACACCAATACCACTTACTATGTACGCATGCACTGATTCCTAGGTCTACACACACATCCACTCATTCACCCATACAGTCACTCATACATGCAGTGACTCATTAATACAACACTATTATAGGCACTCATACACCTATACAAACACTCACACACCGCCACTCATCCAGAGTTACTCACACATTTAGTCAGTCATGCAAAAAATCAATCACACTTCTATTTACTCAGCTATACAGTTATACACACACAACCTCACTTATTCATAGTGATATTAACATATACTTACTCTCTTATACAATCACTGATACAAGTACACACTCATCCATACAGCACTCTCACAATCACTGACTCTCATGTATAGTCATTTATATACTCCAACTCTCTCATACACTGCATTTTACATATGTAGTTACTTGGACATGTAGCACTGAGATATGCATTCACTCACCAACACACTCATACACACACTCACCCACCCATACAGCTGTTTCCACATGCAGTCTTGAACCCATACATGCAGTGAATAAAGAACTCACACATGTATGCACAAAGTCACACACCTCCCACCCACCCACACACATACTCAGGCACCCATACAAATACTCAGGCAACAAATCAATAACATATATAGACACTCATGTAGCTACTCATCAACCAATGCAGCAGCTTACACAGCAATAGACAGACTGATACAGACATTCACACAGTTTAGTCACTAACCCATGAATTCAGTAAGACACATTTAATCACTCACTTATACAGTCAGTCACACACCTACTAAATCCTCCATCCACACACTTATACACCCACTCATTTTTCAATATACCTTGGCCAATATACTTATAAAACATATTTAAACTTTACAGAAACACACAGTCACTGGATGATACCATATGTAATATGTGACGTCATCAGCAGTGCATTGTGGGGCGTGAGTTATGGTTAGCTCAACTAACTATAACGGCCGAATTTCTATGGTTTTGTACGAATTAAATGTGCAAATAACTATAAAGTCCCTGAAACCTATGGTTTTTTCAGTGAATTTCAAAGGTTTTTAAAATGATAATTTGTAACTATAACGTCCCTGAAACCTATGGTTTTTTCAGTGAATATATATATATATATTCAAAGGTTTTTAAAATGATAATTTGTAACTATAACGTCCCTGAAACCTATGGTTTTTTCAGTGAATATATAAGGAACTGAAGCGGTTAGGAAAATATAAAAAGAAAACCGCAGTGCAGCCTCTCTCTCAAGTAGTATAATGAGGCATCAAAATGGTCTTCAGTGCCTATAAATTTGGTGCCATCAACCTATTAAATATAATGAAGAAAAAGTTTCATAGAGGCAAATAAGAGTAAAAGGCGCCCAGAAACACGAAGAATAAGGCTTTTGTTGCGTAGGGTCACTCAAAAAAGTTCAAAAAAAGAAGAGAAAAATTAGATATGCATGGGACTTAAAGCATGGTGTTGTTCAAATAGCTCATAAAAACACGAGCGCGGTATGTTTATGCCGCCTCAAAAAGAAAAGGGGAACGCGCCCGCCATTCAAAATGGCGGACGCGACCTCCTCTCTGTGGAGAAATCCCCCGAGGCCATTATGGCCAGAAAAACTACAGAGGGGTGAGTTTGCAGAAACTCCAGTGACTCACTGTGTCCAGAGGGAGAGACGCATGAAGTCTCATCCCTCGGCGAGCGCTGGAGTGGTTTCCGACATCGGATAAGCTCCCCGGTCCGTCGGAGCTCAGTGCGGCCCCGCCATCTTGAAGCGGCGCTGAAACCATGCCCCACAATCTCGCTCTTTGAATGTAATGGACAATCCTGGGGGGCACAAGGAGGGCCAGAATGAGGGACAGCGGGTAATGAAGGTAAATGAGCAGTCTCCCTAGAAGACTTGTCCTTGCTCCGGACCAAAGCTCCCTCCTGGGCTACTCTTCCTAAAGCTCCCTTTTCCTGGATATTATCGGACGGGTTACCCTTTAAACAAATCGAAGGCAAAACTGCCCCCCATGGTGAGAATGAGTAATCTTAAAATGGCCCCCTTTAAGATCTTTCATGGCCTGCCGGATGTTTCCTCAACGTTGCTACATTGTTGAAATAGCTCCTTAGTAAGCAAATCCAGTTGAACATTAAGTTTGTCGAAAGAGTCTTGAATCGAACTGTTGGTAAGAGATTCCAATAAAGTAGCAGGGACCCTCCCTGTTAGGTCTATTTGCAGAGTGACTACCTTGTACTGCAGGCCACTCCCTTTTTTTCCTTTTGTGAGAGGGCGGGAGGGAATCAGCACCTAATTCTACCCCATGTTCCCTCAAAGATAAAGCTCCCTCCACGACTGATTGGTACACTAATGCCTGAATTTGAACTACATTAGTGAATCCTTCCACCGCTCCACTCAGTCGCAGAGCATTACCGACAAAAGCAGACCCTGATGTGGCAGCGTCAAGTGGTATAGAATGCACTGTATTGAGAGTGCCACAAACAGCTAGAGAGAAAGGTTCATCAGTCCGCCCCTGGAAAGCAAGTACTTCCTCCATATTAGAGATTTCGTTGTTCAACGCACCCATAGCAGAGAAAAGAAATTATAGTATGCACGACTGAACCTGCTGGGATTTGGAAAAGATTGAGCCATAGGTGGTGGCCTTACATTTTTCCATCTTTCCCTCGAGACCATATGCAATCCTCAGGTGTCAAGAGAAAGATGTTAGAGAGGGGGCTCGGTCCGGTCTCGACCGGATGCAGTCGGGCCTGCCTTTGGCCCAGGCTTTGCTCGAGCCCAGCTCAGGTACATCCCGCATACATCCTGTACATTGGGAAGAAGAAGTATGCTAAATAGCACTGGGACCTCCTGCTCCTGGCCCCTCCTCGCAGCAGCAGCGTGGTTTGACCTACAACTCAAAGTCCCAATTCAGGAATAGCTGGCTTCCCGTGCAGTGGGAAGATGAAGTGCTCTTTATAGCATTAGCACTAGGCCCTCCTGCTCCTGGCTCCTCCTTAAAGCAGCTGCAGCAGTGTGGTTTAACAGGATGCAGGAACAGATGGCAGACATTATATAATTTCTTCAATCTAATCTTCCTAAACTCGCTTGTTCACATTACTCACCTCCTCTTAATATTCAAAGAGCGCATTGTCTCCGCTGTAAAGTGTCAAAACCACTTTAACCTTGAGCAATCATCGTCTTTCTACAATGTACTGATCTCATGAACCTTCTTTGTACTGCAAAACAACGACAACTCATTAGGTTTGGCCACAAGATATATTTTTCACGACGTCTCCACTCGCGCAGCTCCACTGTAGAGTGCCTGCCCCCAGCGCTGCAAGGTTGGTGTTCGTGGCTCTGTGCCTCCCTCTGCCTTCCGCTTGTCTCCTTTCTGTGCTTCTGTGCCTGTTCTTCTGCTCATCTCCGCTTCTGTGCATGTTCTCCTTATTCTTGCCTTTTCCCACTTTCTCTTTTTTTGCCTTTCCTTGTTCCCTTCTTATTGCCTTATTCCCCTCTTCCCCTTCTTCTTTTCTTTTTTCCCGCTTCCCGCCGCTGCTGCCCCCGAGGCCCTTCCCCTCCCGCGTGTTCCCACTCCCACCTCCCAGCTGTCCCGCCTTCCCCCTGACACCTACTTAATGGCAGCCGCTGCTCGTCCGTGCGCAGCAGGCATGCCAAAGGCAAGCCCATCTGCGACCCGACCGTGACCAGCGCCAGGGACCCTTGCCCTACGACCCGCCAGCGCTACAGCCCGACGGCCCTCCACGCTCTCAACACAGGCCAGGACAACAACTGCAAGCATTCTTCACCTATCGACACCCACAAACCCTTCTCCTGCCGCCACTGCCCCCACTACTTTGACTTCAACAAGACCGAGGACCTACCGCAACCCTCCCGCCACAACTCCACTGCACTCCAAACCCTGCATTTCATCATCCTCAACGTCCGCACCCTCCACAGACACACAGCGGAAATCTGGGACCTCCTTGAAAGCACCTCTCCCGACATTGCCTTCTTCACAGAAACCTTGACAAATGCCGCCTCGGGACCAGACATCACGATCACCATTCCCGAAGGTTACAAGATCACCCAGAAGGACTGCCCCAACCGCTCCGGAAGAGGCAGCCCATCACCCACAAATCCAGCCTCCACGTAAGTACCCACACCGACGGGCCCACAGACCTGATGGAACACCTTCACTTTAAGATACAGAGCAACCCGACCACCACCCTCCAAGGCACCCTCATCTACAGACCCCCGGACCCCATGCACCTTTCTCCAACTCCATCACCCACATCATCACCCCGCAAGCCATCACCTCAACCAACTACACCTTGCTGGGAGACCTCAACTTCCACCTCGACAACCTCCAAGACCCCAACTCCACCTCCCTCCTGGACAACCTCCTCAACATTGGACTCAAACAGATTGTACCAGAACCCACGCACTTAGCAGGACACATCCTCAACCTCATCTTCACAGCAGGAAACTCCACCACCTTCAGCCACACCTCCGAACTCCCATGAACGGACCATCGCTGCATCCACTTCACCTTCAAAACAACCACCACCAGCAAACCTCCACTCCAGCTCCCATGCAGGAACTGGAACAAGATCCCCGATGACCAGCTCATCACCTCCCTCAGCAGCTCCACTCCAGCCGCCACGGACAACGACCCAACCACCGCAGCCTGTACCCTGCACAATTGGATCACCGACTGGCCAACACCATCGCCCCCCTCAAGAAAACTACCAACACACATGCCAAGAGAGCCAGCTGGTTCTCCACCGAACTCTGAGAATCCAGACAAACCTGCAGATGCCTTGAAAAGATATGGAGGAGCACCAAAACAACAACTAACCTCGACAACTTCAAAGCAGCCACCACCGCCCACCACAAGCTCATCAGAAAGACAAGGAAGAAAGCTCTCCAGGACAGACTCTCCACCCATGCACTCAACAGCAAGGAACTCTTCAGCATCATCAAAAGGTTCGCCCAACCCAACAGCGAGACTATCGACATCCCCCCTCCCAGGACCTCTGCGACAAATTCATCTCCTTTTTCCACCACAAAATCAAGACCATCTACGACAACTTTGACAAAGACAACCATCACACAGAACCGAAACCCCCCACTCCAGACACCCCGCAGCCTACACTTGACAGCTGGACCGCCCTCACCTCCGAAGACACCCTGAAGACCATGAAGTCAACCCACTCTGGGGCCCCCATGGACTCCTGCCCCCACCACATCTACCACAGAGCCGCCGACATCATCGCCCCCAAGGTACAACGAATCATCATCCGCTCCTTCGAGACCGCCTCCTTCCCCGACGACTGGAAACACGCCGAGATCAACCCGCTGCTGAAAAAACCCTCGGCGGACCCCACTGACCTCAGAAACTTCAGACCCATCTCCTTACTTCCGTATACCCGGCGAAAGTCATCGAAAAAGCCATCAGCAGCCAGCTCGCCGCCTTCATTGAAAAAAGCAACATCCTCAACACCTCTCAATCCGGCTTCAGGTAAAAACACAGCACCAAAACCGCCCTCCTCGCCGCAACAGACGTCATCCGCACCCTCCTCCAGAGAGGGGAGACTGTGGCCCTCATCCTCCTGAACCTCTCCGCAGCCTTCGATACAGTCTCTCACTGCACCCTAACCCGCAGAAACTTCAGACCCATCTCAATCCGGCTTCAGGAAAAAACACAGCACCAAAACCGCCCTCCTCGCCACAACAGATGTCATCCACACCCTCCTCCAGAGAGGGGAGACTGTGGCCCTCATCCTCCTGAACCTCTCCGCAGCCTTCAATACAGTCTCTCACTGCACCCTAACCCACAGACTCCACAACGCAGGGATCCAGAACAAGGCCCTCGACTGGATCCGCTCATTCCTTTCCGGCAGAGTGCAGCAGGTCAAACTCCACCCTTCCTCTTGGACCCAACACTGACCACCTGTGGAGTCCCCCAAGGATCATCCATCAGTCCCACCCTGTTCAAAATGTACATGGCCCCGCTCGCACCCATCGTCAGATCCCATGGACTCAACATTGTATCCTACTCAGACAACACCCAACTCATCCTCTTCCTATCCAAGGAACCCAGCATCTCTAAACACAACTTTCAAGAAGGAATGGAAGCGGTCGCCAGGTGGACGAAGAACAGCTGCCTACAACTCAACATGGACAAAACCGAAGTACTCATCATGGGCCCACACCCCGAAGCCTGGAACAACTCCTGGGGGCCCCTCGCCCACGGGGAGCCACCCTCCCCCCACGGACCATGCACGCAAACTCGGAATCATCCTGGACTCCGAACTCAAAATGGACCGCCAAGTCAATGCTGTCTCATCCTCCTGTTTCCACACCCTTCGACTCCTATGAAAGACCTTCTATTGGATCCCCCTCGAACACAGGAAAACCGTCACCCACGCCCTTATCAGCAGCAGACTCGACTACGGCAACGCTCTCTATGCCGGAATCAGACTAGTCCTTAACCTACCTCATCACTGCCACATCACCCAACACCTGCGGACAATGCATTGGCTCCTGATCGAGAAGAGAATCACCTTCAAGCTTCTCACTCACGCCCACAAAGCCCACCACAACACCGGACCTGCCTACTTGAACCACCGCCTCTCCTTCCACGCATCCCAAAGATCCCTCCGATCAGCCCAGCTCTCCCTCGCTACGGTGCCTCGCATCAGAAAGACCAGAACAGGAGGTCGCTCCTTCACCTTCCTCGCAGCCTAGGCATGGAACACCCTCCCACTCCACCTCAGACAGACGCCAACACTCTCCAAGTTCATGAAGGACCTCAAGACCTGGATCTTCAATGGATCGATATGAACTTCCAGGATCTGCGCATCCCCCAGCGCCTTGAGACCTTTTTGGGTGAGTAGTTGCGCTTTAACAAACCTATGATTGATTGATGATTGATTGATTGAAGAGCTACTGCTGCAAGGAAGAAGGAATTTCTATCTTTTCGACCACATCTGAAACTTATGAATGCTCACTATGGTTTATTTCATTCTTGCCTCTTTAAACTCACCTACAATGAGAACATTTTCACCTTTGAATGTCCAGACAAGCTACACGACTTTATCAACTCAAACAAAGGAGAGGCCATGGAAATCCCTTCAGTTTAATTGTTTTGTTCATGAGTTCCTTCATGCTCTTGCTTCTCACACGAATGCTTCATAATGCATTTTAATTTAGCTGTAGTTTCCTTTACTCATTAATGTCTTGTTCTTCTCTTACAAGGTACCTGGTTCCTATGAGCTGTTTGCTCCTACAAGTTCTCTGTCCTGTCTGTGTGATGATTGTTTCATGGAATTCTGCTCTTCCCTTCTGCGTTGTTAGGGTAAGTGTGTCATATGTAAACCTGGTGTCTTCGACCGATGTTGTTGAAAGATTTCTTCATTCTGCATTACTGGCTTCTCCTTGCCTGTGATATCCAATTTGTTTTAGATAGTTTTTCTTCCCGTTGTAATGAAATGAAATGAAATTTGTACTTGTAAAGCGCACTTATACCCCCAAAGGGGTGTCCTGGCGCTGTACGCATACCGCTGTGGAACCCTTCCTGGCTTTTCCCTGTGAAATGTCCACTCCTGGGCACCCCCAGGGTGAAGCCAGGCATCCCAGCGCTGTTGGGGCCGTTGTGGAGATTAAGCAAGCTATTGCCCAGAGTTGCAGAGTGGGACCCATGATTAGAATAGGCACCGAGGCGAGAATTATCAGGTCCGAGGAAATTGAGCCCAAGACCCGCCGAGGCGGGAATTGAACCCTGGTCCCGGGCCAGATCTCTGCATCAGGGTCTGCCGCTCTAACCATTGAGCCACACTTCTCCACTCTGTGTCTATGAGTGGCCATCACCCTTTTGCGGTCCACCACTCTCCATCTTTCAATATTTACTTTTCTTTTTTGATACTTGTGGTCTTTATAGGCCCTATGACTAGGGGTGGGTGTAACTCGCGGAGTATTACTATGCAGAATCCCACAGAATTACTGAAAAACTCCATGAGATTCTGTGGAGTTCCGCCCAGACTCATATGCATGCTTGCAAGGCCTCCCTGTTTACTCCGTGCATGCTGCTTTGTCCTGTGTCTTTGATAGTTATTTTTTGCACATTTATTACTCTACCAGTGTGCTCTTACCCTCTATGCATGGGTGCATCTGATGCCAAACACAGCACCCCTGACTTTGTAACTACATCGGTGCTTCACGGAGACTCACCCTGTTGAAGTGGCCATCCTGCCTCGTGAATCTATGAGTCACGTGGTCTTTCAGCTGAGCCACAGCACCTCGTCCAGCAAGCAGCTTGCATCCAATGCCTCTTTCTCAACCACACAGACTCTCCTCGCCTCCGCGCTTCATAACCCCTCTCTACTCCCTCATTGCTTCCAGTGCCTCCGTGTGCAGGTGGACTTCACACATTCACAGGAACGGTGTGTCCCGCTTAAATACTTGCCTCTTATCCTCATGTGCAGTCCAAACCACTGCTATGTTTGTGGCTGCTGAAACATACGCCCAACTGACAAGCGCTTTGGCCCACATATACTTCCAGCAGGTAAGTGAAAGGGCCGGCATTACCGGCAGCTTCCGCCTACGAGGGCCCTGCATGCATGGAACACATCCAGCTGGTGTCCTGTGCTGAAGTTAATGTAATGCATTGATGCATTTGACAAAACAGAAAGCCATTGAGGCGTGATGAAAGCTGCATCCAGGCTTCACATTTTGAGTGATACTAGCACATTTCTTAATGTTATCTTAGCATCCTTAGGAAACAAATGATAGCAGCGGGTCACATTCACATATGAAGATGTGCAAATCAATCAATCTCCCGAATTGACACTTATGTGGTTTGGTGCCACACACATGTTTCAAACCAATGCACAGATGGTGAAATAAATATTATTCCAGCAGAAACTTATCTTGCCTTTCAAGCAGCCGCCCCTTGGGAGATTTTCTTGCTGCTGTGAGCTGGCTTCAGTGCAGTCCAATTGCTTTGAAAGTGCTGATTAATTCTATTAGTAATTCCACATTACAAGAGTAACGCATAATTACTAAATTCCTCCAATTCTGCTGGCAGAATTAAAAATTCCGCCCACCCCTACCTACAACATCTCCTTCACTACTCTGTGGGGACCTATTTGTATACCCCCTTTTATCCTTTCCCCTTTTGTACCTTTTCCTACCTTCATCCCTTCCATCACTCCTTTGAAGGATCTTATTGTGATGTCTCCTCTTTTATTGCTTTTTCTGTTATTCGTATATCTGCCATCATTTTCTCTACAAGTGAATTGTTCTAAAAAATATATGCTTTGTGCGTTTTTTAATGGAATGTGAAGGGTCGTCATAACCCTATTAAAAGACAGGAATTGTAACACACCTGTCCAAATTAAAATGCCAACTAGCTTTGCTTCAAGAAACCCACATTATGAATACAGAAGCCCATCTATTTGGACGTAATTGGGTCGGATCAGTTTTTTGCTCTTTGGCAGCTAATAACAAATGTAATGAGACAGAATACCAAGGCCAAAAAATTCGAACTACATGAAGATCGAGTTGGAAATATCGTAGAGTGGAAATATCGAGTGTAAGAATATCGTTGACAAGAACATCGATTTGAAGATAAGTAATACCGAATTTAAAAATATAGAAGTCATTAACATCGTTTGCAAAAATATAGTTGCTTAAAATATCGATTTTTTAATTAGTGTTTTATATTTTAGTATATATTTTAAATGTATGTGAAGTATTTTTTTTGTATAAGAATTGTTTATGTTTTTTAATATATGTGTTACATTTTTAAAAGTTATCAATTTGCGTTTTTTAGTTCTGTAGCGGGTTGTGGGTATATAGGGGATTAAGGTGGGAAGTAATTTAATTATAATAAATTAATGATTTTTAAAATTTAATAATATGTATTTATTTGAGATTTTATAGTGTTAATTGTGGGAAGTAATTTATTAATAATTAATTATTAATTGGTTGTTAATTAATATTAATTAATTAATATGTAATTATTTATGATAATTTTGTAATTTTTTTAGGTGCAGGTTGTGGGGTTTATAGGGGTAAAGGGTGGAAAGTAATTTATTTTTAAATAATTAATAATGTTGTTAATTAATATTACTTAATTAATTGAAAATTAAATATGGAAATTGTGTGACTAATTTTAGGTGCGGGTTGTGGGGTTTGTAGGGGTAAAGGGGGGAAGTATTTTATTTTTGATTAATTAATAATTAGTTGTTAATATTAATTAATGAATTGAAAATTAAATATGGAAATTGTGTAATTAATTTTAGGTGTGGGTTGTGGGGTTTATAGGGGTAAAGGGTGGGAAGTAATTTATGTTTAATTAATTAATAGTTAGTTGATCATTAGTATTAGTTAATGAATTTATATTTAATTAGGGTAATTGTTTATTTTTTGTGTGTGGGTTTTACTTTTATAGGGCTAAAGGGTGAGGGGTAGATTAATTTTACTTACTTTATAATTAGTTGTTAAATACTATTAGTTTTTTAATTGAAAATAAGTTTTAATTGTGTAATTCATTTTTTTACAGTTTAACTTTATCTGTGGGTTGTGGGGATTATAGGTGTAAAGTGTGGGAAGGTAATTAATTTTTATGAGTTTTAATTTGTTTTGCAATTAATAATATTTCATTAATTGGTAATTAATTATGTTAATTATGCAAGTAATTTTTTTTATAATTAGATGTGGGTTGTGAATTGTGTGGTGTTGTAGGGTAGGAAATAAAAAAACAAAATTTATGTAATTAATGTTTTTGTTTATAAATATTTTGTAATTAAAAATATTTATTTGTTTGAAAATTATTTTTTCGTTTAATTAATATAATATTTGTAGGTATTTGTGATATGTATTTAAAATTATAAAATGTTTATATTTTTTTTTAAATTTCTAATATTAAATATATTTGTATTTTAATTTTTCACGTATTTATATATATATATATATATATATATTTTTTTGTAACTTTTTTTGTTTTGTTAACATTTTGTTTGTTTTTAATTTTGAACTGACTGGAGTGGGAATGGTAACTTTTATCCCTCCGCTATCCAACACTTTCCCTACTGTTGCACTCACTGGAGTTGGAATAGTAATTTTTACCCCTCCGCTATCCAACACTTTCCCTACTGTTGCACTCATTGGAGTGGGAATAGTAATTTTTACCCCTCCGCTATCTATCACTTTCCCTACTTTTACACTTATTGGAGTGGGAATAGTAATTTTTACACCTCCGCTATCCAACAATTTCCCTACTGTTGCACTCACTGGCGTGGGAATAGTAAATTTTACCCCTCCGCTATCCAACACTTTCCCTATTGTTTCACTAATTGGAGTGGGAATAGCAATTTTTACCCCTCCGCTATCCAACACTTTCACTTCTTTTGCACTCACTGGAGTGGGAATAGTAATTTTTACCCCTCCATTATCCAACACTTTCCCTACTGTTGCACACATTGGAGTGGGAATAGTAATTTTTACCCCTCCGCTATCCAACACTTTCCCTACTGTTCAACTCATTGGAGTGGGAATAGTAATTTTTACCTCTCCGCTATCTAACACTTTCCCTACTTTGGCACTGACTGGAGTGGGAATAGTAAATTTTAACCCTCCGCTATCCAACACTTTCCCTTCTGTTGCACTCATTGGAGTGGGAATAGTAATTTTTACCCCTCCGCTATGCAACACTTTCCCTACTGTTGCACTGACTGGAGTGGTAATAGTAAATTTTAACCCTCCGCTATCCAACACTTTCCCTTCTGTTGCACTCACTGGAGTGGAAATAGTAATTTTTACCCCTACGCTATCCAACACTTTCCCTACTTTTGTACTCATTGGAGTGGAAATAGTAATGTTTACCCCTCCACTATCAAACAATTTCCCTACTGTTGCACTGACTGTAGTGGGAAATTTAAGTTTAAAGATTTTTTAATACTTTAATGTTTTAATTTATAATAGAAGGTTTTTTTTAATTAGATTTTATGTTATTGGTATATATATATATTTTTTTATTTGTAAATGTTATATAATTTGAAAAAAATTATAAAATAAATTAAAATTAAGTTAAATTAATTGTTTTTAAGTAAATACATATATATATATATATATATATATATATATATATATATATATATATATATATATATATAAATTATTATGTATGTGTTAAACTTTTTTATTACGTTTATTTGTTATATTTGTTAAAATGTATATTAAATCTAATTTATTTTTTTAATTAATTTTATTATTTAATATATTTAATATTTATTATTTTATTTTATATATATATATAAAAATCGATATTTTGTACAACTATATATCTGACATCGATATTTTGTTAAAAATATTTTTGTACTTAACTGTTTAAGTATAGGTAGTCGATATTTTTGCATTCTATATTTTTACTTCTATATTTTTTTCAGCAATATTTTTGTAGTCGATATTCTATCAGTGAACCAATAACAAAAATGGAGTTCTCATTTTATTTCAGAAAGCTTTAGATGTTGACCTTATTCACCAGCAGCATGATGACACTGGCATATGGTTACTTCTGGATGTCAAAATTACCAACATCCCATTCTCTAGTTTTACTGTTTATGGCCCTAATTTCACTGAAACTCAGTTTCGGGAAATTATCACTTCAAAAAAAATATCACTTTCACACTCAACCCTTCTTGTTGGAGGTAATTGTAACCAAATTATAGATCACCTTACCGATCGTGCCTGAAAAACTAAGGGGGTCATTACGATGACGGAGGGCCCGCCATCATACTGCGGTTTTCCAACCGCCTGTAGCAGCAGTCGTATTGCCCAGCAATTGTGTGTCTTTTGCATTGCTGCTGTGCCTGTCAGGCAGTGTTGTCAGGACAATGATATCCCTTTTCGATGGTCGTTTCGCGGCGGTCAACCCGCCACGAAACGGCAGGCGGAAACAGATTTGGGGGCCTGTAGCGGGCCCCCCTTCATCCCTGGGCCTGGGATAAGGGCATTGGGGGGCACCTATGGTGCCCCCTACATTTCCCTGCACCATGTGGCAGGCACCAATGTTAAAAGTGCATTTTTAACATTGCGGTGGGTGCTGCAGCCAGCAGCACCCACCACAATGTTAAGTGTGGCACTTGCGGCCACCGTGGTGGCGGCCGCATCGTGATACCACCTGTATGACTGCAGCCTTGTAGGTGGGCGGTCCCATTCCCCGAGACGATGACATACGGACTGAAGTCCGTCCACCATCGTAATGACCCCCTGAATGCATTCCAAACAAAATGCAAAAGTCTTTTTTGTAAAACTATCTCTTAGCGTGATTTAATCGATGTGCAGAGATTATATAATCCAGAACTCTTAGCATACACTCTATACTCCCCTGTACATCAGACCAGATCGAGGATAGATTATATCTAATAATGCCACCAAATGCCACCAAATCTATTATAAGAGCCAAGATTGGAGCAATTCTAATCTCTGATCATGCTCAAGTAATTATGGACTAAGAATTGAACACCTCTTCTTTACATTCAAATCGATGGAGATTCATTAATTATCTCACTCAACACTTCAACTTTATCTCAAAATTTGATCAATTTACAAAAGAGTTTTTTAACCTCAATACGACCAAAGATTCCAAATGTAACTGAATTTGGGACTCTTTCAAAGCTACAGCTCTAGGTTTCATAATTAATTATGTTGCAACTAAAAAGAAACTGGCCAATCAGGTCCAAGATTAATTCTACTTCCCGCTCAGCCAGCACTACTCAAACGTTTTAAAAACCTTTTATAATAGACTCTTCCTGACCCCAGCTTCACTGCATAAGATGAAACTCACTCAGGATAGTAGATGCTGGTCATGCAATGGAGATAATAGTGATGTCTTACATGTATTTCTTCTTTGTCCAAAGGTAGCAATTTTCTGGCAGCAGGTATGGAATAAAATCAATGACTTTTGTGTCACTCCTTTGTCATTCAGTATCCTACAGGATTTCCTTGGTGGGCTGCATGTTTCGTACTCACACATTCACCTGAAAGGTTGTTTTGTTGATCTTATTGCCATTGCGTTTCAAGTTATTACATCTAACTGGAAACAGGCTAATGATGTTTTGTTTACAAAATGGTGGAAGTTATTATGTTATAACCATAGGCTTGACAGGACCAGTTCTACTTCTGTTCAGTTACAAGTTATAAGAGGCTTGTTGTGGTTGCTTTTAACTTCTTTTATTTCCAAACATGCTTGTTTGAATTCTGACACCATCAAGATCTTTCAGCCTCCTTCATCCATATGATACACTCTTTTTCCTTCTCTCTTACTTTCTTTTCTTGAAGTCTAACATCCTCATATAGATCTTCTCTCTCTTCGTCATTTTGTTTTCTATATTTGTTCCTGCATTCCCCTTCCTCCCCTTCTTTTTTCCTCCCTCTCCTTGCATA
The DNA here is from genome assembly GCA_963921515.1 of Calotriton arnoldi. Lineage (NCBI taxonomy): Eukaryota > Metazoa > Chordata > Amphibia > Caudata > Salamandridae > Calotriton > Calotriton arnoldi. The sequence continues at coordinate 328,103 of CAWUFW010007587.1, forward strand.
TAAAAGCTCTAAAATATGCTTTTCCTTTTTTAGACCCTATTATCATACTCCTTCCCTGTGACTCTTTTTATGGACACACTGAGTTTTCATACTTTTTGCTAATAATGATTATTTGTTTGTATCCAATTTTTTTTGTATCACTCTTGTTTACTTCCTTTGTATTATCTACTGTGTTTTAATAAAACATACTTTAAAAAAAAAAGAAAACAAAGATCTGGCTGGAAGTGAAACATTTTGCATTAGGGAGACATAATCCACACATGCGTGCACATAAAACACTAGATTAAACACTGATAAGTACAACATTGCCTTAAACCCCGCATAATCCCACCTACAGTTCAAAATCCAAATCCATAATGCTGCTATTTCTGCTTTTGCTGCTTATAGAAAACATGGGATTTATATTCCAATCATGTAGGATTCAAGCAAAGACATACAGTCAGTAATTCTTCACTGCGCTTAGCTACAATATAAAATGGCAACAGTTAATTTAAGTCATATTTGAACAAGCTGATTGTTGGACATGGCCCTTCTTAGGGGATTTCCCTAAAACTTTTGCTTTTTTTCCTCCTTGTTTTTAATGATTCTCTTTTTGTGGCCTTAGAACTCTGGGCACTTTCCCACGGTAATGCAGTGTGAAAGCACGCACACCCTTCCTACACATGCCAGTAAGTGGTGCTTACTTGATTGGTTTGGGTGTTGTACCAGTGAGTGCCATGTAAAAAGGTACACCACATACCCAGGGCAGGTACTGCACTGGCTAATAGTGGGACCTAGCACTGATTGTGCCACCCACCAGAATAGTCTTTCAAACATGTATCAAGGCTGCCATTGCAGGCAAGTGGGTGCGCAGTAGCACTTATGCTTAGGTTATCATTTCTAACTCATTAGCCAACCCTGAGTGGGCCTTTCACTACTACTAGAGCATCCCTAATGGTAAGCCCTGAGGGGCGGAGCAAGTGGTAGACAAAAGGCAGGCAGGTACAGAGGGGTGTTCCATCCCCAGAGAGTGAAGAACCCCCATGTTGGGTTTCCCTACCTAGGAGGTCAGGTCTTCCCATGGGACAACACCAGGGTTTTGTTGCTTCCCTTAAGTGGCCTTAGGGCTCTGGCTACTTTCCCACTCTAAATGCAGTGTGAAAGTGCATGTGCCCTTCCTACACGTTAGGAAGTGGTGCTTACCAGATGGTTTCAAGCATGTCTCAAGCCTCCCATTGCAGGCATGTGTGTGCACACTTGCACGTATGAGGTTTTTAAACATGTCTCAAGCCTGCCTTTGCAGGCCTGTGTGTGCACACCTGCCCTTATGCTCAGCTTGGTCTTTTAAAACCTCTGGCCACTCCTGAGGGACCTTTCACTACCACTAGAGCACCCATAGGGTAGGTCTTGAGGGGTGAAGCAAGTGGTAGGTGAAAGGCAGGGCAGGTACACATGTGTGGTCCCTGTCCAGGTAGAGAAGAATACCCATGTGCATTTTCACTACCTATAAGGTTTGCTCTTCCCATAGGTTAACATGTGGGAATTATTGAAATTACTTCAATCTGCTATAGTGGCTTACAGTGGACTAGCCACATTGTGTTTCCTATCATAGGATTTAAAATGACAAACACTCTCCTGTGGTAAAGGTGGATTTGTCATTAATAGCTTAGAAATGCCACTTCTAAAAAGTGGGCATTGCTCTGCTCTAAAACACTTTGTGTGCCTCTTAGTTTGACTCCAGTCCACACTGGAGGCTGGGGGTGCACATCTGTGCATTTCCCAGAGACAGCCATAAACATTAACATACAACTGGAACAACAGACCTCTGTCATTTGAGAACCTGGCTGGATAGATTGGAGGGAGGTTTTGATACTTGGCCTCTAGGATGTCAGATCATGCCCCACTAAAGATTAAGATCTGCATTCCAACGCCTCATGGCAGACAGGACTGAAATTTAGGGGAGACATGTGTGGTTCAAAGGGAGCCCTCTGAACCACACCTTACATCAAAGGCACACTACAGTATAACTACTGGTGCAATACTTCAGCAGGGCAGAGATACACTTGTGGGGATGTGAAACCAGACATCCTGGAACTGCGTGGTGCACACTGCCAGAAGAATCTGTTGTGCAAAAGGAGGAATGCTGCCATTGGAAGGGACTGTGCACCCTTCCTGAATAATGGCTGGCCTGGGCTGACTACCTGTTGCTGTGCGGGACCATGAAGTCTGCTCTCCAAAGTCTTGTTGGCTTGCCCCCTGTTCTCTTGTGGAGGTCTCAGAGACATCAAAGACCTCCCGTGAGGGACCTACACCGTCTACGTGTGACAACTGGAGAGTGGTGCCCTCTTAAGTGCCCACATCGTCTGCTGGATTCCAGCTGGTAGCACAGCGTGAGCGTGGAACTAAGTATTGTGCCTTGAAACCGAACACCTTGTGTGGAGCCCCAAAAATATTGCCCTCATCTAAGCAGTTGGGCCCCTGCATCCTGGGGGCCTCAGCATGCATAAGCATCTTGGGGGTGTCCGGATTCACAGGTTGCGGGACCCGGCGTGGCCCGCTTCGTCCATCATGACTCATATCTCTCGTGTGACATGCCAACTGCATGCTCATTGAGTGCGGTGTCTGATTCTAAGGTTGCAACCCTCAGAGGGAGGGCGTACCTGAAGTAGTGCCTCGTTCTACCTTGTGCGTCACTGTTAAACTTGCTCCTGTGTGTGTGTGACCGTAATTGCCTGGTGTGACCCCAATCAATGCGCACCAGGCATTGTGCCTCATTTCCTTGGAAGTATGGAATTTGCAACTCTTCGTTATGTGTGACTAGTATTGTCTGGTGAGACCCGTATGTGTACCAGACGTGGTGCCTCATTTCCAGGGAGTTACGGAATTTTCAACTCTTCATTGTGTGTGACCAGGATTGTCTGGTGTGACCCGCATCAACACACACCGGACTGTGTGCCTCATTTCCAAGTGGGTACAGAATTTGTAACTCTTTGTTGTGTGTGACCAGAACTGTCTGGTGCAACTCGGATCAACGTGCACCAGAAGCTCTGCCTCATTTCCAGGGAGATGCAGAGGAGCAGATTTGTGTTCCGATGTGCCGGGATTGCCTGGGTGCTACTTTGATCGATGTGTGCCTGACGGAGTGCCTCCTTCTTCTGAGGGGCTCCTCTGCTTCACCCCTCATTCTTCAATTGTTCCTTTTGTGCCCGCAGTGTGGTGGATCAACTGCCTCCTCACCTGGATCAACTCTCCTCACCCGGCCCCTATGACTTCATGTAGTCAGGTAGTATTGCCCGGATCACCCTGGGTAGTGAAAGTAATTGGCTGGGCTGAGGAAAACTTCAGAGAGTGAGTGGAAGCGGGCCAAGAGACTGTGTAACCCCCCGTGCTTCGCAGAACTGGACTGGTGCCGGAAGGCCAATTGTGGAACCCTTTGATTGAAGGACTATCACCCTCAGTTCGCTTCTGCACCGCATAGCCTGGGTGAACTTCCTGAGTGGTGACCAAACCCCCCATTTGTCGACTGCTGCCTTTTTCACCTGTCTACCTGCCCCCACCTTCTTCCCTGGGACACTGACTAAGTGTGACTCCGGCCACAATCGACCTAGTATCAGGGAGAGGGTTTTCTATTTCCAAACTGTGAGTGTAGGGTAGGGGGGGTAGCTGAAAGGTGGAGGAGAACTTGGGTCATGGGGTCTGCATTATCAACTGACCTGCGGGTTATCAGTTGCACTGCATTACGGTGCTGTGTGTGTGCGAGTGCGCTCCATACAGACTTGCCTGATATACATTGCACTGAGTAGCGGTGATGAGTGAGTGTGTGGGAGTGACTGCATGAGGACCACCTGTTAATAATTACGCCTCAAGTCAGTGTAGCTTTACACGTTGATTCCTTGCCAAAAGAATACTATGTTTGACATTGGTTTTTACCTGTGCGGCCTTGGCCCACGTGCTGTTTAAAAGTGTTGGAATTATCTGTGTGTACACATTTCTGATATTTTTGTGCTCTGGGGTGCACCCTATAACTGTGTGGTATTGACTTGTAATAATTGCCAGGGTGGGCCTAGTTCTGCCTATGTTTCACACTGCATACGGGGGCCGGGGGGTAAAGTAGGCTCTTTCCCAGGTGTGCATACTACTGATGTAATTTTAACACGGTTGGGCCCAGTACTGCTAGAAATATTTCCAAATGTGATTTATGCCCTGAAATGCATGATGTTCTCGTTCTGTTAATTAATGAGTGTGCTGAATACAAACTTTGTTTATATACACCATGTGTGCAGTTTCTTTTGTGATGCTCCGTGTATTTATTGTATGAGATAATTGTGCCAATGGTTTACACATTTCCTCTATGATAAGCCTGACTGCTCAGAGCCAAGCTACCCAAGGGTGAGGGCAGGTTATACAGCTAGTGTAATCACCTACCCCTGATGGGAATGGTAGGTTCTGCCTGGCTAGGGGAAAACTCAGCCAACCTCACCCAAACAGAAAGTGCCAGTTAACCCCTTCGCTGCTAGGCCTTTCTCCCCCCCCTTGTGCTAAGCCTTTTTTTGGATATTTGGTGTTGTTCGCGCTTAGGCCCCTGTAACTTTTTGACCACATAAGGTATCCACGCCAAATTTGCGTCCTTTTCTTCTAACATCATGGGAATTCTAAAGGTACCCAGGGTTTGTTGATTCCCCTGGAGGGGACCCAGAAATTAGCCAAAATACAGCAAATTTTGTTTTTTTTGGGAAAAATGGGAAAAAAGTGCTGCAGATGAAAGCGTCTGGGTTTTTCCCTACAAATGGTATCAAAAAAGGGTTTGTGGGGCTGAAATCACCATTTTCCCAGATTTTAGGGATGGACAGACTTTTGTCAGAAAACCAAAATTTTTTACACAGTTTTGACATTTTTCTGGGACATAGCCTATTTTTGCTATTTTTTGTGCTTTCAACCTCCTTCCAGTTAATGGTAGACATAGGTATGAAAGCAATAATGGATCCTGGAAAGCTACATATTTTTTAAAAGTAGACAAAATTCTGAATTCAGCAAGGGGTCATTTGTGTAGATCCTTCAAGGTTTCTTTATGAAAACTAACAGTTAAATATAGGAAAAATTGAAAATTAGTTGAAAAAAACAGCCTTTTGTGTCAACGTTTTCACCTGTAACTTCTAATTATGACAGCTCTTTGAGAGCAATATACCGTTACATCCGCTGGAACTTACTGGTTGTGGGGATATATAGGACTTGTAGGTTCACCAAGAACCCGACGAACCCACAGCCAAAAACTGAGCAGCGACTTGCAATGGTTTTCTATTATGTACCGGGTATATAGCAATTATTCTGGGAATATGTATACATGGAAAAATCGGTATGAAAGACACCTATGTATTTCTGAAATGGGAACAAAATATAGAGTTTAGAAACAGTAGATATTTGCACATTTCCGAAATTGGGAATACTCATACTAGCATGAGAATTACCGATCATTTTTCAAAATTACTTCTTTTTTACACATTGTCTTTCATTTGGAAGGCAGAAATGCATCGAAAGTCAATAGGTAATAACAGTTGCTTTACAAATCTAAATTACCTTAAGTCTCCCGATAAAAATGGTACCTCACTTGTGTGGGTAGGCATAGTGCCCACGACAGGAAACGGCTCAAAACGCAATGTGAACACACCACATTTTCACAATGAAAAATTACCCTTTTTTTGCAAAGTGCCTAGCTGTAGTTTTTGAACCCTAGCTCTGCCGGCACCTAGGGAAACCTAGCAAACCTATATATTTTTGAAAACTAGACACCCAGGGAAATCCAGGATGGGGTGACTTGACTGGCTTTCACCAGGTTCTGTTACCCAAAATCCCTTGCAAACCTAAAAAAATGTCAAAAAAACCAAATTTTCCTCACATTTCTGTGGTGGAAAGTTCTGGAATCTGCGTGGATCCACAAATTTCCACCCACGCCGCGTTCCCCAAAGTCTTATGAGAAAAATGGTACCTCACTTGCGTGGGTAGGCCTAGTGCCCGTGACAGGAAACGGCGCAAAACGCAACGTGGACACACCACAATTTCACAGTGAAAAATGACACTTTTTTGGCAAAGTGCCTAGCTGTAGTTTTTTAACCCTAGCTCTGTCGGCACCTAGGGAAACCTAGCAAACCTATACATTTTTGAAAACTAGACACCCAGAGAAATCCAGGATGGGGTGACTTGACTGCCTCTCACCAGGTTCTGTTACCCAGAATTCCTTGCAAACCAAAAGAATTGTCAAAAAAAACACATTTTCCTCACATTTCTGTGGTGGAAAGTTCTGGAATCTGCGTGAATCCACAAATTTCCACCCACCCCCGTTCCCCAAAGTCTTCCGAGAAAAATGGTACCTCACTTGTGTGGGTAGGCCTAGTGCCCGCGACAGGAAACGGCGCAAAACGCAATGTGGACACACCACAATTTCACAGTGAAAAATGACCCTTTTTTGGCAAAGTGCCTAGCTGTAGTTTGTGAACCCTAGCTCTGCCGGCACCTAGGGAAACCTAGCAAACCTATACATTTTTGAAAACTAGACACCCGGGGGATTCCAGGGAGGTATGGCTGGTGTGGATCCCCCAACGTTTCCTTACCCAGAATACCCTGCAAACCTCAAATTTAGCTGAAAAAATCACTTTTTTCACACATTTTTGTGTGGGAAAGTTGTGGCATCACCGGGCTGACACAAATTTCCTACCACCCAGCATTTCCCAGGGTCTCCCGATAAATATGGTGCCTCACTCGTGTGGGAGGCCCAGGTACACGCGGCAGACAAGGGCCCAAAACGTATTGAGGCGACATCAAAATTGCCTATCTCAAAACGACCTGGTTTCGCCAGGGGGGTCACCTGGGTTTTTGGCCCCGTGCTTGGCGGCCATCTAGGGAAACCTACCAAACCCACACATTTCTGAAAACTAGACACCCGGGGGATTCCAGGGAGGTATGGCTTGCGTGGATCCCAAAACGTTTCCTTACCCAGAATCCCCTGCAAACCTCACATTTAGCTGAAAAAATCACTTTTTCCACCCATTTTTGTGTGGGAAAGTTGTGGCATCACCGGGCTGACACAAATTTCCTACCACCCAGCGTTCCCCCGGGTCTCCCAATAAAAATGGTGCCTCACTCGTGTGGGAGGCCCAAGTACCAAAGACAGGCAAGGGCCCAAAACATATTGAGGCAACATCAAAATTGCCTATCTCAAAACGACCTGGTTTCGCAAGGGGGGTCACCTGGGTTTTTGGCCCCATGCTCGGCGGCCATCTAGGGAAACCTACCAAACCCACACATTTCTGAAAACTAGACACCAGGGGGATTCCAGGGAGGTATGGATTGCGTGGATCCCCAAACGTTTCCTTACCCAGAATCCCCTGCAAATCTCAATTTTAGCTGAAAAAATCACTTTCTTCACACATTTTTGTGTGGGGAAAGTTGTGGCATCAATTTTCCTACCACCCAGCATTCCCCCTGGTCTCCCGATAAAAATGGTGCCTCACTCGTGTGGGAGGCCCATGTACCCGCGACAGGCAATTGAGGTTTGCAGGGGATTCTGGGTAAGGAAACGTTGGGGGATCCACGCAAGCCATACCTCCCAGGAATCCCCCGGGTGTCTAGTTTTCAGAAATGTGTGCGTTTGGTAGGTTTCCCTAGATGGCTGCCGAGCACGGGGCCAAAAACCCAGGTGACCCCCCCTTGCAAAACCAGGTTGTTTGGTGATAGGCAATTTTGATGTCGCCTCAATACGTTTTGGGCCCTTGCCTGTCGCAGGTACTTGGGCCTCCCACACGAGTGAGGCACCATTTTTATTGGGACACCTGGGGGAACGCTGGGTGGTAGGAAATTTGTGTCAGCCCAGTGATGCCACAACTTTCCCACACAAAATGGTGTGAAAAAAGTGATTTTTTCAGCTAAAATTGAGGTTTGCAGGGGATTCTGGGTAAGGAAACGTTGGGGGATCCACGCAAGCCATACCTCCATGGAATCCCCCAGGTGTCTAGTTTTCAGAAATGTGTGGGTTTGGTAGGTTTCCCTAGATGGCCGCCGAGCACAGGGCCAAAAACCCAGGTGACCCCCCTTGCAAAACCAGGTTGTTTGGTGATAGGCAATTTTGATGTCGCCTCAATACGTTTTGGGCCCCTGCCTGTCGCGGGTACTTGGGCCTCCCACACGAGTGAGTCACCATTTTTATCGGCAGACCCTGGGGAATGCTGGGTAGTAGGAAATTTGTGTCAGCCCAGTGATGCCACAACTTTCCCACACAAAATGGTGTGAAAAAAGTGATTTTTTCAGCTAAAATTGAGGTTTGCAGGGGATTCTGGGTAAGGAAACGTTGGGGGATCCACGCAAGCCATACCTCCCTGAAATCCCCCAGGTGTCTAGTTTTCAGAAATGTGTGGGTTTGGTAGGTTTCCCTAGCTGGCCGCCGAGCACGGAGCCAAAAACCCAGGTGACCCCCCTTGTAAAACCAGGTCGTTTTGTGATAGGCAATTTTGATGTCGCCTCAATACGTTTTGGGCCCTTGCCTGTCGCGGGTACATGGGCCTCCCACACGAATGAAGCACCATTTTTATCGGGAGACCTGGGGGAATGCTGGGTGTTAGGAAATTTGTGTCAGCCCAGTGACGCCACAACTTTCCCACACAAAAATGTGTGAAAAAAGTGATTTTTTCAGCTAAATTTGAGGTGTGCAGGGGATTCTGGGTAAGAAAACGTTGGGGGATCCATGCAAGCCATACCTCCCTGGAATCCCCCAGGTGTCTAGCTTTCAGAAATGTGTGGGTTTGGTAGGTTTCCCTTGATGGCTGCCGAGCACTGGGCCAAAAACCCAGGTGACCCCCCTTGCAGAACCAGGTCGTTTTGTGATAGGCAATTTTGATGTTGCCTCAATACGTTTTGGGCCCTTGCCTGTCGCGGGTACTTGGGCCTCCCACACGAGTGAGGCACCATTTTTATCAGGAGACCTGGGGGAACGCTGGGTGGTAGGAAATTTGTGTCAGCCCGGTGATACTACAACTTTCCCACACAAAAATGTGTGGAAAAAGTGATTTTTTCAGCTAGATTTGAGGTGTGCAGGGCATTCTGGGTAAGAAAACGTTGGGGGATCCACGCAAGCTATACCTCCCTGGAATCCCCCGGGTGTCTAGTTTTCAGAAATGTGTGAGTTTGGTAGGGTTCCCTAGATGGCCACCAAGCCCGGGGCCAAAACTCATGGGACCCCCCTTGAAAACCAGGTTGGTTTGTGAAAGGTAATTTTGATGTCGCTTCACTAGGTTTTGGGCCCTTGCCTGTCGCGGGGACTTGACCCACCCACGCGAGTGAGGTACCATTTTTATCGGGAGACCTGGGGGAATGCTGTGTAGAAGGAAATTTGTGGATCCGCGCAGATTCCAGAACTTTCCCACAACAGAATTGTGAGGAAAATGTGTTTTTTAAAAATAAAGTTTGAGGTTTGCAAGGGATTCTGGGTAGCAGAACCTGGTGAGAGCCAGACAAGTCACCCCATCCTGGATTCCCCTTGGTGTCTAGTTTTAAAAAATGTACAGGTTTGCTAGGTTTCCCTACGTGCCAGCTGTGCTAGGGCCCAAAATCCACAGGTAGGCACATTGCTAAAAAAAGTCGGAGCCTAGTGGGCTTTCTGCCGCCCTGGGGGGAATCGGGAGAGGGGGCTTCACCCCGATATACCCCCAAGGGGGGCAGAAACACTGTGGCTATTTTTTGTGGGGGTGGGGGCATTGGTATGACCATTTTGGGCAGCCCCCACCCCCACGCATAAAAAAAGCCTGCGTAATCGCTGGCGCCTAGTGGGCTTTCTGCCCCCCCAGGGGGTAGATCAGGGGCCACTACCCCCATCTGCCCTCCCAGGGGGCATAAAGACTGGAATTTCTCTGGGGGTGGGGTGGGGGTATTGTCATGCCCATTTTGGGCATCCACTACCCCTACCCGAATAAAACAAAAAAATCCCTGGTTTCTAGTGGGCTTTCTGCCCCCCTGGGGGGGGGGCAGATTGGGGGATACAGCTCCCATCTGCCTCCCGGGGGGCAGAAAGACTGTCATTTTTGTGGGAGGGGGGATGGGGGCATTGGCGTGCCCGTTTTGGGCAGCCCCCATCCTAAAAAAAATTCTGCAAAAAATCCCTGACGTTAGTGGCCTTTCTGCCCCGGGGGCAGAAAGGCTGTAATGGTAGTGGGGGTGGGGGCATGGGCATGCCCGTTTTGGGCAGCCCCACCCTTATTTTTATATCCTAAAAAAAATCCCTGGTGTCTAGTGGGCTTTTGCCCCCCGGGGGGGCAGATTGGGGTCTACTGCCCCCATCTGCCCCCCAGGTGGGGCAGAAAGGCTGTAATGATTATGGGGGTGGGGGCATGGGCATGCCCGTTTTAGGCAGCCCCCACCCTTATTTTTATATCCTAAAAAAATCCCTGGTGTCTAGTGGGCTTTTTGCTCCCTCGAGGGGCAGATTGGGAGCTACTGCCCCCATCTGCCCCAGGGGGCAGAAAGGCTGTAATGATTACGTGGGTGTGGGGGCATGGGCATGCCCATTTTGTGCAGCCCCACCCTTATTTTTATATCCGAAAAAAAATCCCTAGTGTCTAGTGGGCTTTTTGCCCCCCCGGGGGGGGCAGATTGGGGGCTACTGCCCCCATCTGCCCCCCAAGGGGGGTAAAAAGACTAAATTGTGCCAAATTTAATTGGGGGGAGCAAAGGCCCTTGCCCAAGGGGCCGCTCCCCCTCCCTGGTGTCTAGTGGGTGGATCCCTGCTTGGGGATCGCCCTCCTGGGCGATCCCCAAGCAGGGATCCACTGGAGAGGGGTACCATTGGGAAGGGAGATTCTCCCCTTTCCAACGATACCTCTCCCGTCTTTCTATGTGCTCAGGGGGCTGAGATAGCCCCCTGAGCACGTAGAACGTGAAACTGAAATGAGCCTAAAGGCTCATTTTAGTTTCGGTTTCAGTGAAATGAAGTCAGCGCGACGTGCGCGCTGATCTTCATTTCACTGAAACGGGGGGGGGCCTCGGGAGCTGGGGAAGTTCTTCCCCAGCTCCCGAGGCTTTGGGGGAGATAAAGAAATCCCTCTGCTGTCTGCAGCAGAGGGATTTCGTGCCCATGCCCTCATGACGGAATGGTTCCGTCATGAGCACAGGAGCACCGATGCTCACAACGGAACCATGCCGTCATGAGCATCGAAGGGGTTAAAACACTGATAATAAAGAATAATCTCCATAGAAAAGGCACTTATTGTTATGAGTACATGTGATTTGTGTCAAACCCAAGTTCCACCTCTATGTGTACTTGAAGTAGGTGGTAAACTGCGAGTGTTTTGCGGCCGCAAATGCGGTTGCAAAACAATAGTACATGGCAGTGAGTCTCGCTATTAAGAAGATACGCCCCTTCCTAATAGCGAGAGTCGCAAACGCTATTTTGAGAGTCAGTGACTCGCAAAATAGCGTTTGTACATGCCATTAGCCTTTTTTGCTGTCGCAAACGGGCCGATCTCCAGTTTGCGAGCGCAAAAAACGGTCGTACATCTGGTCCGAGATCCACATAAAAGCTAGTGCGCACATACACAGCAATTAACAAACTTGTCATATTGGTGATTTCCTCCTCTTTTAAATGACAAAAGATATATTTACCAAGGCTACAAAGTGGTTATTTAAAACATTTTGGGGGTGATTACGATGTTGAGCGGTCCCGCCCGCCTCATTGGGATGCAACCGAACACTGTTTGGTCGCATTCTGACATTTCTCTATGGGAACATGCATTACGCCATAACCTACCATAATACATCCTCCCATAGGGAAATGGGAGGTGTTGTTCATCCCTGCACCCCGTGGCAGGCACTTTGAGGTGCCTGCCACGGGGTGCAGGGATCAACAGGGGGGCACCATAGGTGCTTGCCACATGGTCTTCAGGGATGTTTCAAAGCCTCCATTTGTCAATGGAAGTTTATGCTGTGGGCCTTTTCCGCTGCCTAACAAGCTTCCATTGACAAATGGAGGTTTGCGACCGCCCATTGTAATAGTGTGGTCGGAACCGTCGACCTAAGATCAGGCAGTTCCTTTTCCGCAATGGGACAACATAATAAGGCCTAATGCCTTTAAACCATGCGCTATGGAGTGGAGTGGATGTATGTGGTGTAGAGTGGAATTATGTGGGTTGGATTGGAATTGTTAGTTGTGGAATTGTGTTAGGTGAAAGAGTGTGGTGTGGAGTGGATTTGTGAGGTGGAATTATGTGCCATGGTGTGCAGTGGAATTATGTGGATATTAATTATGTGGCATTGAGTGTAATGGAACTATGTGGAGTGGTATTGTGTGTCATGGAGTGTAATTATGTGGATTGGTATTTTGTGTTGTGGAGTGGTACGCAGTGGGGTTTAATTATGTGGTGTGCTGTTGAATTTTGTGGCATGATGTAGAATTCTGTGGTGTAGATTGGATGTATTTTTTTTTATTGTTTATATAGCGCAAACTTGACCCTGTTGTGTATCAGAGCGCTTCACAGTAAAACTGTATATACTTAGGGGCCGATTCCGATTCGGGCCGGAAATCTCTCCGACCGAGCCGGACCCGGAGAGATTTCTGACCGAATCGGACCCGTGCAGTCCGACCGAACGAGTACGATGCGCACGTATGCCATCGGACTCGAGTCGGTCGGACTCCCATTGAAGTCAATGGGAGCCTGTCGTACAACGCGTACGCGGACTCCCATTGACTCAATGGGTGCGATGCGGACAAGTGCGCCCCCTACAGCGTGTACGCGGCGAAGCAATTCGCGTCGTACACGCACAGGTAGGGGGGACCCATGGGTCCCCCCTGTGTGCGACTCGTGCGGCTACGCGTACAGGGGGGTCCGACACCGACCCCCAAAGTATGGCTCCGACAGCTCTTTCGAGCCGGAGTGCGCGGCTCGGTCGGACTGCTCGCGGCGCGCATCGTACTTACCCGGCCGGGGAACGTCTCCATTGCGCGGTGCGAGTCGTGTCCGTGCGAGTCGGTCGGTGCGGTTCGACCCGGGATCGAGTCGGTCGGAGCGGTCGGGACGCCCGGACGAGTCGGTCGGCGAATACGCATCGTACTCGCTCGCCCGGACGCGCGTACCAATCGGTCGGTGTAGGAAGGTGGAATCTGACTATATGGTTGCCCCCACTTTTTTTATGGTGTTTTGCTGGTTTATGACTTAGTTGGACTGGGATCCTGCTATTCAGGGCCCCAGTCTATCTGCTTTCTCTGTAAAAATGTTTCCATGTGCCTTAGGCACATCTCTGATTGGAATCTGGAGTGCCCTTATAAGTCCCTAGTATATGGTATACTATGTACCAAGGGCATAGGTACCTCAGAGGCCTACCAGGGGCTGCAGCATGTATTATGCCACCCCTGGAAGGCCATCCAAACTGACACCACAGGTCTGCTACTGCAGCCTGGGTAGGGTGGTGCATGCACTCCTTACTGTGATATAGGTTACCTATATCACTAAATACATACACACATATAAACCTATAAGTCACTCCTAAGGCAGGCCTTATCAATCCTAAAGGCAGAGTGCATGGTTCCTATGTGAGAGGGTGCCCCTGCATGAGCAGGGCCCCTCTGCAGCGTTCGGAGACCATCTCTGATGCTGTTTGTAGTGCAGCCTGACCATATACTCTTAAGCGCATTATATCCTCGCGGTAAAATGCTAACTTTGGAATGGCTGCACCTAAACATGTCGTGTTTGGTGTCAAACATCTTGGAATACTACCCCCCGCCAATCCTGGCGGCGGGGGTAGCATTCCACCCTTCTAGAGGGAAAGACATGTTAACTCTGGCTTACCCGGTAACTTCTTTCTGAAGCCCTGGCATCACAAAATGGATGCTGCTGCCACAGACACAAGTCTGGCCTCCTGCTGCTGGACGAAACTCCGGCAGGGGAGGCCTGGACAATAGGTTTCCTGTTGCAGGGAGGTGTGACCACCTCCCCAGACAGGATAATGTGTATTGGGGCTGGGTGGGTGCACTCTTAGAGTGCTTTGAAGTCCTGCACTGGGGGAGCAAAAGCCTCCTCTGTGCATATGCCAGTTCAAACCAGCTCAGGGGCTACCTGCCCCTGCTCTGGCGCGAAACGGGACAAAGGGAAGTGGGTGTAGCCACCCCCTCCCTTGACCCTCCCATAGGTGGGGTCATAGAGCTAGTCCATCCCCTCTTTTTAGTATAAGAGGGGGAACCTTGCCATTGCAAAGCAGATAACCCCTGGACGACGCTCTACAGAAGAATCCTGGCCCTTCGACGTTCCACTACCTTTGGAAGACAGAAGAATCTCCCTTGGAGACAAGGAGTGACTCCCCTGCTTGGCAGGCACCAAAAACGACAACGACGGTCGCAAACTACGCCGCTCCCGCCGGAGTCCGAAGTCCCTGCAGCCCAAGAAGTGGATTTCCTGACTTCTCCAAGGCCATCGTGAGTCCCCAGCAAAGCTGAGGCAAGTGGACCCCACGAGTGATGAGGAACCGCGACCCCTGGGTACCGTGCACTATTGTCGAGTGCAACCCCTTCACAACGCTCCACGAACTTGTGCTTTGGACCACGTGTGGTCCCGACCTCTAGCAAGAATCCCTCCGAAGATCAGAGGCCTACACCGTCCCGAGTGACCATGGGCCCCTGTTGAGTGATTCCGCCCGAGGTGTCTTTGCGATCCCTTGCCAGCCGGCTCGTGGGTCCCCAGAAGACTTCGTAAAGAAACCAAAGGGCTCCCCTGGTTGCTCCAGGCCTGCCCTGACTTACCCTCGCTGGGTGAGTCCCTCAGACCTTGCTGGTCTGTGCCATCGACTTTTCTTCATCTCCCCAAGACTTGCTGTTACCAAGGCTTGTTGGCTCCAATCGAGTTGCCGACACCGCAGTAAGCCGCAGACTTCGTGGGACACACAGAATCCAGCTCCTGGTTGTCGTCGACGCCTCCTGGACCTCGTGGCTGAAGAGTCAAGGCACCCACAACCGACCTGAATCAACCGACGACGGTGGGCATCCATCTTCCTTGCCCCGAGTCACTGCCAAGTGACTTTGAACACTGTCCCCTCTGCTTTCAGGTCATCCTTCTTCAGAATCCAGGCTTGGATTCCACCGGACACTTCTTCAGCTCCCGCAAGCAGCAAGCCTTCTTTGTTCGCCATTGAAAACGACGACGCGACCCGACACCAAAGGACACCTATGCACCCGGCTTCCCTGGGTGAGGTAACTCCAGCACTACGGTGCTCCTGTGGGTGTGGGCCCTAGAACTACTTACCCTGTAAGTGACTTGCTTGTAGGTTCTCCCGAAGTCTCCTAGCACTCATAATTTCCAACCGCGACTTGCCCCATTGAAGTTAACGGCGATCCGCGCCTGTGTATCCACACTGCACGCGTCCCCCGTCGGTCCTTTACTTACCTGCCTTGGGTGGTTTTGTGAGGCCCCTGCACTTCTGAAGGCCCTAGGCCTTGTCTCCCTGCAAGTCGTTGTTGCTAAGTCCCTTTTTTAGTATATGGTCTGGTACGCCCCTAGGGCCCCAGCCATATTTTGTGCTTAACTTATTGTGAAACGTTGATTTGTGCATATGTTTGTCTTCTAATCTCATAAAGAGATTAGTAGAGAGTTATTTAGAAATAAATACATATATATTTGATATATATACCTGTGTGGTGTCTTTTCATTTGGTGATTCAAGAGATTATATGGTAAAACAAGCTGCTTTACATTCCTTCAAGACTTAGCCTGAAGGCTGCTCTCCACAGCTACCACTAGGATAGCTTTCTTTAAAAGGTTGTCTTAAACCTATCTACCATAAGAGTCGATTTGCCCTGGTGCAAGGTGTCCACTTTAATTAGTGAACAGCATATGCCAGGCCAACTTCTCACATTGGTGGGCAGCGTGTGGGATTCCAGCTTGCCATTGTTTTACCAGAAAATCTCTATTTGAATTACTAACTGAAAACCATTATAGGTACTCAAGGTACATATAAAGTCAAGCTTAGTATCAATAAGTTCTACTGAACTTAGAGCTGGGTGCCAAGGGATAGCACACCCTTTCCACAGCTCAAGCTAGGATCAGTAGGCCACAAACTAGTGTAGGTAGTACAACACTGCACAACACTAGAATGTCTTTAAGGGAGGATCCAAAGAATCCTTGCAGGAAGCCATTGAGCTTCCACCCTCCAAGTATGATACACTCCCATTCTTGGAATTGAGAGCTTTATGCAACTTGAGAAAATAAGGACAGGCCAAAGCCCCACCACCCAACACCTCAAGGAGTTGTTGGTGGCTTATGACCTTAGTAAGCCTGTAGGGACTGAAGGGGTAGGAGCTGAGGGTGGGGCAGAAGAAGAGGAGGAGGCCAGGGGTACCAATACCCCCAGCCCCCTCTGAAACTGGCCAGGAGGGTGACAATGACCCTGACCTGGAAAACCCAATCCCTCCTGTGGATGATGATGAGGATGATCAAAATGATGCCCTCTTTGTCCCCCCAGGAAGGATTAAGAGTGTGCCCAGGAAGTCTAGATCTCCTTCTCAGGAGTCTCACCACTCTGGCACCTCTATAGGGAGCTCTGTCTCCTCTCACAGGAGGGAATCCTCTCATGAGAGGAGAGCTAGGCTGGTCCGGTATGAGGAAACTCAGCTGGAAATCAGAAAAAAGCAACTGGCTTTAGATAGGGAATCCCTAGATCTCCTCAGGGAGAGAAGAAAGTTGGGACTAGAGTCCCATGGTGGCAGCAATATCCCTAGAGATAGGGACAGGTCTTATGACCATAGAAACCTAAACAAGATTGTCCCTCCCTACCAGAGTGGGGATGACATCCACAAATGGATAACTGCACTGGAGAGGGCCTGTAAAGTTCAGAAGGTCCCCCAGAGGCAGTGGGCAGCAATCTTGTGGCTCTCCTTTGCAGACAAAGGTAGAGACAAGCTCCTCACTGTAAGAGAAGAGGATGCTGACAATTACACAGTCTTGAAGAGTGCTCTGATAGATGGGTTTGTCCTAACCACTGAACAGTATAGGTTGAAGTTCAGAGACACCCAAAAAGCTCAGACTCAAGACTGGGTTGATTTTGTAGATTGTGCTACAAAGGCTCTGGAAGGTTGGATACATGGCAACAAAGTGCAGGACTTTTTAGGATTGTACAATTTGATTATGAGGGAGCAGATCCTTAATAATTGTCAAAACCAGCTTTTGCACCAGTATCTGGTGGACTCTGATCTGACCTCTCCCCAAGAATTGGGAAAGAAGGCAGACAAGTGGGTCAGAACCAGAGTAAAAACTAGAAATCAGGGTGGTGACCAGAAGAAAGATTCTACTAAGTCCCAAGAGAAAGGTGGGGATAAATCTAAGGATAAGTCCCCTACAGGGCCCCAAAATTCCTCTTCTGGGGGTGGGTCCCAAACTCCTTCCTCTCCTGAAAAGAAACCCTATTGCCATGTCTGTAAAAAGCCTGGGCACTGGAAAACTGATCCCAGTTGCCCCAGGATTGGCAATAAAGAAAATGTTCCTCCCACAACTACTACCACCCCTCCTGGTACTACCAGTAGTAATCCTCCAGTTGGGAGTAGTGCACCCAAAAAGTTAGGTGCTTTTGCAAGAGGAACAGAGGTGGGCCCTAGTTTAGACAGGGACCCCTCAACAGACTCCTCTGACTCTGATGGTGGTATAGGATTTGCCACCTTTACCATGGGTCCCATAGCATTGGGCAGGTACAGATTGGAGCCAATAATTAATGGTCAGAAAGATGTGGCATTTAGGGACACAGGGGCTAGTGTCACCATGGTGGCAGGGAAACTAGTCCCCCTCACCAGCTTTTACCTGAGTTTAAATACCAGGTGACCAACATTGATGGTGTCAGAACAGATCACCCCATGGCCATAGTCAATCTCAGCTGGGAGGGGGTCACAGGCCCAAAAAGAGTGGCAGTGTCCCCAACCCTACCTGTAGATTGCCTGATGGGCAATGATCTGGAAATTTCAGCCTGGGCTGAAGTGGAACACCAAACCCATCTTAGGATGTTGGGCGTCCCTGTAAAGGTTAGTGGGGCTGTGATGGCCACAGCCCCAGCCCAAGAATTTGGAGAGATGGAGCCTGAAAGAATGGCCCACTCTCCCCCAAAAGAGAGCACAAGGGTTGAAGAAAAGTCTTCTTCCCCCAGACAGTAGGTAAGGGTCAGCCTCCTCAGGGAACTGACCCTACCCCTAGTGAAGGAACTGCCACAGAGGTAGTCAGGCCTGGCCTGGCCACACCCCTGATGGCAGAGGACCCTTCCAAGGTGGTACCCCGTCTGGAGCAGGTAACCTGCCCCTCTCTACCCTGCCTCAGTCAGCCCAGGGCTGCAGAGGTCAAGGAGGTCAGTGGACCCCCAGGGCCCCCTGTCCAGAGGAAGCCCCCATCAGCAGATTAGGGGCACCCAGTCTAGTAGCCCTAGCCAGGTGAAAATTCCTCTACACACTGAGGGATCCCCCATACCTTTATGTAGGGACCTCCCCCAGAAGGACTCTGGTAGGCAAGGGCAAACCTGGGACCAGAAGGTTCCAAACCTGCCATGTCCCTCCAGTAGTCCATCCAAAGGGACCCAACCCACAGCTGTAGGCAGCCAAAGGTTGACCCTTAGAGCAAAGTGCAACTCAGTCATGGAAAGACAGGCATACATGGTGACCAGTGATCTGAGGAAGCTGAGGCCAACATTCCTAGGGCCTCACTTCCCTACTCAGACACCTCACCAGCCTTGTACTTTACCTAAGCACACCACAGGTAGTGATTCCCCATGGTGGAGACCCTCTCATACCCTTAGGGTGAGGGATTGCTTAGTGGACCATAAGACAGGGGGCAACCATGCTAGTGCAGGTGCTTCCTTATATGACCACTTAGTCAATGAAGGCTCAACTGGCCAAGGTTAGCCTTATCTCCTTTCGTTTGGGGGGTTATGTAGGAAGGTGGAATCTGACTATATGGTTGCCCCCACTTTTTTTATGGTGTTTTGCTGGTTTATGACTTAGTTGGACTGGGATCCTGCTATTCAGGGCCCCAGTCTATCTGCTTTCTCTGTAAAAATGTTTCCATGTGCCTTAGGCACATCTCTGATTGGAATCTGGTGTGCCCTTATAAGTCCCTAGTATATGGTATACTATGTACCAAGGGCATAGGTACCTCAGAGGCCTACCAGGGGCTGCAGCATGTATTATGCCACCCCTGGAAGGCCATCCAAACTGACACCACAGGTCTGCTACTGCAGCCTGGGTAGGGTGGTGCATGCACCCCTTACTGTGATATAGGTTACCTATATCACTAAATACATACACACATATAAACCTATAAGTCACTCCTAAGGCAGGCCTTATCAATCCTAAAGGCAGAGTGCATGGTTCCTATGTGAGAGGGTGCCCCTGCATGAGCAGGGCCCCTCTGCAGCGTTCGGAGACCATCTCTGATGCTGTTTGTAGTGCAGCCTGACCATATACTCTTAAGCGCATTATATCCTCGCGGTAAAATGCTAACTTTGGAATGGCTGCACCTAAACATGTCGTGTTTGGTGTCAAACATCTTGGAATACTACCCCCCGCCAATCCTGGCGGCGGGGGTAGCATTCCACCCTTCTAGAGGGAAAGACATGTTAACTCTGGCTTACCCGGTAACTTCTTTCTGAAGCCCTGGCATCACAAAATGGATGCTGCTGCCACAGACACAAGTCTGGCCTCCTGCTGCTGGACGAAACTCCGGCAGGGGAGGCCTGGACAATAGGTTTCCTGTTGCAGGGAGGTGTGACCACCTCCCCAGACAGGATAATGTGTATTGGGGCTGGGTGGGTGCACTCTTAGAGTGCTTTGAAGTCCTGCACTGGGGGAGCAAAAGGCTCCTCTGTGCATATGCCAGTTCAAACCAGCTCAGGGGCTACCTGCCCCTGCTCTGGCGCGAAACTGGACAAAGGGAAGTGGGTGTAGCCACCCCTCCCTTGACCCTCCCATAGGTGGGGTCATAGAGCTAGTCCATCCCCTCTTTTTAGTATAAGAGGGGGAACCTTGCCATTGCAAAGCAGATAACCCCTGGACGACGCTCTACAGAAGAATCCTGGCCCTTCGACGTTCCACTACCTTTGGAAGACAGAAGAATCTCCCTTGGAGACAAGGAGTGACTCCCCTGCTTGGCAGGCACCAAAAACGACAACGACGGTCGCAAACTACGCCGCTCCCGCCGGAGTCCGAAGTCCCTGCAGCCCAAGAAGTGGATTTCCTGACTTCTCCAAGGCCATCGTGAGTCCTCAGCAAAGCTGAGGCAAGTGGACCCCACGAGTGACGAGGAACCGCGACCCCTGGGTACCGTGCACTATTGTCGAGTGCAACCCCTTCACAACGTTCCACGAACTTGTGCTTTGGACCACGTGTGGTCCCGACCTCTAGCAGGAATCCCTCCGAAGATCAGAGGCCTACACCGTTCCGAGTGACCGTGGGCCCCTGTTGAGTGATTCCGCCCGAGGTGTCTTCGCAATCCCTTGCCAGCCGGCTCGTGGGTCCCCAGAAGACTTCTTAAAGAAACCAAAGGGCTCCCCTGGTTGCTCCAGGCCTGCCCTGACTTACCCTCGCTGGGTGAGTCCCTCAGACCTTGCTGGTCTGTGCCATCGACTTTTCTTCATCTCCCCGAGACTTGCTGTTACCAAGGCTTGTTGGCTCCAATCGAGTTGCCGACACCGCAGTAAGCTGCAGACTTCGTGGGACATACAGAATCCAGCTCCTGGTCATCGTCGACGCCTCCTGGACCTCGTGGCTGAAGAGTCAAGGCACCTGCAACCGACCTGAATCAACCGACGACGGTGGGCATCCATCTTCCTTGCCCCGAGTCACTGCCAAGTGACTTTGAACACTGTCCCCTCTGCTTTCAGGTCATCCTTCTTCAGAATCCAGGCTTGGATTCCACCGGACACTTCTTCAGCTCCCGCAAGCAGCAAGCCTTCTTTGTTCGCCATTGAAAACGACGACGCGACCCGACACCAAAGGACACCTATGCACCCGGCTTCCCTGGGTGAGGTAACTCCAGCACTACGGTGCTCCTGTGGGTGTGGGCCCTAGAACTACTTACCCTGTAAGTGACTTGCTTGTAGGTTCTCCCGAAGTCTCCTAGAACTCTTAATTTCCAACCGCGACTTGCCCCATTGAAGTTAACGGCGATCCGCGCCTGAGTATCCACACTGCACGCGTCCCCCGTGGGTCCTTTACTTTCCTGCCTTGGGTGGTTTTGTGAGGCCCCTGCACTTCTGAAGGCCCTAGGCCTTGTCTCCCTGCAAGTCGTTGTTGCTAAGTCCCTTTTTTAGTATATGGTCTGGTACGCCCCTAGGGCCCCAGCCATATTTTGTGCTTAACTTATTGTGAAACGTTGATTTGTGCATATGTTTGTCTTCTAATCTCATAAAGAGATTAGTAGAGAGTTATTTAGAAATAAATACATATATATTTGATATATATACCTGTGTGGTGTCTTTTCATTTGGTGATTCAAGAGATTATATGGTAAAACAAGCTGCTTTACATTCCTTTAAGACTTAGCCTGAAGGCTGCTCTCCACAGCTACCACTAGGATAGCTTTCTTTAAAAGGTTGTCTTAAACCTATCTACCATAAGAGTCGATTTGCCCTGGTGCAAGGTGTCCACTTTAATTAGTGAACAGCATATGCCAGGCCAACTTCTCACAGTCGGGAAATAGGGCTCCGAATCGGATCCGGTTAAGCCGAATCCGATTCGGAGCCCTACCGGCCGAGATCGGAATCGGCCCCTTAGTTTCTATAGAACATATTTGGTGTGTAATTGTGTTGTTGAGTTGAATTATGTGGTTTGTTGTCAAATTATGTGGTGTGAAATGGAAATGTGTGGCGGTGAATTGTGTGGCATGGAAATGTGTGTGGTTGAGTGAAATTATGCAGACTGTAATTATTTGGCATGTTGTGCAGTGTATTTATGTGGATTGTTGCTATGTGGCATAGAGTGGTTTTATGTGGGGTGTATTTATGTGATATTGAGTAGAGTGCAATTATGTGAAGTTGAATCATGTTGCGATGAGTGGTATTATGTTGAGTGTAATCATGTTGGGTGATGTTGAATTGTGTGGCGTGGAATTGTGCGGTGTTGTTTGTTACACTAAACATCCAAGTATGCCTCAAAGTACCCAGGAGAGTGGAGCAATTCTCTTTATTCTGCATCTTCTTCATGCTATTCCGATAGGATTCACATTAATGAAAATTACCGGTTTTGCCCAAGATTACACAATGTAGTCAAGTGAGCGAGTCAGGGTTGAAACCCAAGTCTACTGGTTCCACAGTCAATAATTAAGCTCCAGATTTTTTGTAAGAAATCAAATTTATATATGGCTGATGATGTGTGCCCTTGCGTGCACCTACATTGTCATGCAGTGGCTGCATTTTGGCATATTATTTGAAAACGTTATTTATATTTCCAAGATGGATGATTGGTGCTTAAGTTTGTATTCTGTATAGTCCCAAATAAACGTGTACTATTACAAAAGGAAAGATAATCAGCGCCTGCAAGCCATTGGGTGTTGTTCTTAAGAAAAAACACAAAGGGCAATTTTTTATCACGAAAAAGACCTGAAACAGTATAAAAATTGGAACACAGGTTAACCATTGGTGACATCTAATGCAGGAAACTGGGGCCCAAGCAGAAAAAGTCCATCAGAGGATGAAGTCAAACAACAGTACAGTGGACGCAAAGCTACGCAAATGTCCTGCAAAGAAGCACGAAAACAATTGAGGAGTGGATGGTGTGCCCTGGGGCAAGTGGGCAGTGGTGGTAGACTGCCCTCCTTCGGATGGAAACCAAGCCGAGAAGATGAACTGAGTGAATCCAGGTCTGTTGATGCAAAATAAGTCATGGACTGTATCCCAAGATCTTAAGTGACCCTTTATCAGCTGATAAGAACTGTTCACAAGGAGGAAGGATACATTTCATCACAAAATTCAGGCACATCATGTGCCGAAAAGATTTCTCAACTGCGGCAAAGTGTAGTGGACTGGACCTGTGCCCTGCAGTGGGCTGGACATGTGCCCTGCAGTGGACTGGACCTGTGATCTGCAGTGGACTGGACCTGTGCCCTGTAGTGGACTGGACCTGTGCCCTGCAGTGGGCTGGACCTGTGCCCTGCAGTGGGCTGGACCTGTGCCCTGCAGTGGACTGGACCTGTGCCCTGTAGTGGACTGGACCTGTGCCCTGTAGTGGACTGGACCTGTGCCCTGCAGGGGGCTGGACCTGTGATCTGCAGTGGACTGGACCTGTGCCCTGCAGTGGACTGGACCTGTGCCCTGTAGTGGACTGGACCTGTGCCCTGCAGTGGGCTGGACATGTGCCCTGTAGTGGATTGGACCTGTGCCCTGCAGTGGTCTGGACCTGTGATCTGCAGTGGACTGGACCTGTGCCCTGTAGTGGACTGGACCTGTGCCCTGTAGTGGACTGGACCTGTGCCCTGTAGTGGACTGGACCTGTGCCCTGCAGTGGGCTGGACATGTGCCCTGTAGTGGACTGGACCTGTGCCCTGTAGTGGACTGGACCTGTGCCCTGCAGTGGACTGGACCTGTGATCTGCAGTGGACTGGACCTGTGCCCTGTAGTGGACTGGACCTGTGCCCTGCAGTGGGCTGGACATGTGCCCTGTAGTGGACTGGACCTGTGCCCTGCAGTGGGCTGGACATGTGCCCTGTAGTGGACTGGACCTGTGCCCTGCAGTGGACTGGACCTGTGATCTGCAGTGGGCTGGACATGTGCCCTGTAGTGGAATGGACCTGTGCCCTGCAGTGGGCTGGACCTGTGCCCTGTAGTGGACTGGACCTGTACCCTGCAGTGGGCTGGACCTGTGCCCTGCAGTGGGCTGGACCTGTGCCCTGCAGTGGACTGGACCTGTGCCCTGTAGTGGACTGGACATGTGCCCTGCAGTGGACTGGACCTGTGCCCTGCAGTGGACTGGACCTGTGCCCTGCAGTGGGCTGGACCTGTGCCCTGTAGTGGACTGGACCTGTGATCTGCAGTGGACTGGACATGTGCCCTGTAGTGGACTGGACCTGTGATCTGCAGTGGACTGGACCTGTGCCCTGTAGTGGACTGGACATGTGCCCTGTAGTGGACTGGACCTGTGCCCTGCAGTGGACTGGACCTGTGCCCTGCAGTGGACTGGACCTGTGATCTGCAGTGGACTGGACATGTGCCCTGTAGTGGACTGGACCTGTGATCTGCAGTGGACTGGACCTGTGCCCTGTAGTGGACTGGACATGTGCCCTGTAGTGGACTGGACCTGTGCCCTGCAGTGGACTGGACCTGTGATCTGCAGTGGACTGGACCTGTGCCCTGTAGTGGACTGGACATGTGCCCTGTAGTGGACTGGACCTGTGCCCTGCAGTGGACTGGACCTGTGCCCTGCAGTGGACTGGACCTGTGATCTGCAGTGGACTGGACCTGTGCCCTGCAGTGGACTGGACCTGTGCCCTGTAGTGGACTGGACCTGTGCCCTGCAGTGGGCTGGACATGTGCCCTGTAGTGGATTGGACCTGTGCCCTGCAGTGGTCTGGACCTGTGATCTGCAGTGGACTGGACCTGTGCCCTGTAGTGGACTGGACCTGTGCCCTGTAGTGGATTGGACCTGTGCCCTGCAGTGGTCTGGACCTGTGATCTGCAGTGGACTGGACCTGTGCCCTGTAGTGGACTGGACATGTGCCCTGTAGTGGACTGGACCTGTGCCCTGCAGTGGACTGGACCTGTGATCTGCAGTGGACTGGACCTGTGCCCTGTAGTGGACTGGACATGTGCCCTGTAGTGGACTGGACCTGTGATCTGCAGTGGACTGGACCAGCGTCTTGCCGTGTCCCTCCTGTTAACATTCTCGGTCCCCAGGTAGATTCCCAGACAGATTGCCAGGGACCTGTGAAAAAGATTGCTTCGGCTCTGCCTTGCATGGTTGCCTCCAGCTCACGTTTTAAGAACAGGGTGGGTCAACGTCCTGAATTGGGGCCCACAGACTATTTGGACCCTTTTCCTGAGAGTAGCGCACCTGCTTGAGGTATTTGGGTGCTGTAGAACTACGAAGTGCTGCCTCCTGGAAGGTGATGCAATGTTGAAAGGAACTTTATGAGCCTGAGGACTATGGGACGGTCTGAGAAGCAGCTGCATATAAAAAGGGGATTGGTCAAAATTCCTCGAAGAAACTAGCCACAGGGACTGGGACTTTCTCAACATCTCCTATTAATTCAAATTATTTTCAAGCTCTAGAAACCCTCCGTTCTGACACCCAATATGTGTCAGGCAAAGTCATAAAACCAGCATCATGTTGCAGTCACTTTAGGTACCTGTTTACAGCGGTAGAATTCTGCACAACACCATCTACAGCCTACGACCTTGAGCCTCCAGCCTTCAGGATTCATTCACCTTTACCAGCTGTCTCTCTCAAACAGGGCCGCCATTCTTAGCGTTGTCACACACTGAATGAGATTGACGGCCCTGCCACCAAGCACCACTAGGGGTGGTGCCAATAATAACACAAGTAGTTACATTAAGGCGCATGACGTGTCCTCGTACCTTATTGTAACTTCTTATGTAATTATTGTGCGTGCGCCCATGATAGGCTGATGCTACCTCACAGTTTGGGATTTGAAAGGGGGCTGGTCTGGGATAGGGGAGGGCTTGAGCCTGCCTAAGGCAGGCAAACAGACCAAGGAAAGCAGCAAGCCGAGCTCATCCTCAGAGGGCAGTGTGCACATTGAGTGCACTTTGCAACCAGAGACATCGAGGCACCGCCTCATCCGGTAAAAAGACGCCTACAGGGCACAAACCATCCCAAAAATCTGTTACTCGCCAGTTGAGTTTTTTCCCTGCGCAAATGGGATTTTTTGTTATTAATTTGTGCCGGAAATAGCCCAATCTGGCAACTCTGGCTGCCGGTGTGTCCGACTCTAGTTTTGGTAGGCCCAGGAATATTATGTGATTCGCCACAATCACGTGATGCTGAACTGATGTCGGGAGTCGACCCAGGTTCCCCAATTCCGAAGTCTCCAGTTCTGGCAACGAACACCTGCCCTCCCAATGAAGTCGACTTATGGGTAGTATTTATGGATTGTAGAAAGTACCCTGTTTTCTAACCTAATTATTCAGCACAGTAGTATGGTTTAATTCTCAACAGCAAGCGTAAGGGAACCTGCCACGCCTTTATTCGGCTATTTACGATCACGACGTACATCCTGGAAAGGTAGTGTTTACATTAAACTGGGGTGACTGTAAGTAGTAAGCACTTTGAAACAAGGCAGACATTTTGGATTGTGTCACAAAACATTATCGGGGTGCGAAGTGGAAATTATTTGTCTCTGTAAGAGGCTGTAAAGATTTACAACGCAAAACATTCTTGACGCTGACATAATTGATATAGAAACGTATACAATTAAAACTCTGTTTACTTCTCTTGTTGTCTCTGAAATGCTCTGATAATATCAATGTATAGGGTGGCGGTGCCCTCTGTCGTTTTGTTTAGCTTTTTGTCGAAGGATTAATGCTGGAAATGGCCATTTTTTTCAGGGTTACTCCAAAACTTTTTGCTTCTTCCTCCTATTTTTCCTGACCTGTTTTTGTTGGCTATAGGACTCAGCGCACAAGGTTCACGCATCTAGGCCCTTAACAAGGAGGCCATCACAGGACGCATTAGCATGCACCTGAGATACACGCTTCATCTTGGATTACAACATAGAGCATTGATACCTTTCGCTCTTCATCCTATATAATTTCTACTTTGGGGAACCAAGGACTACGGCTCTCCATCCACTATCAAGCCATCAATGCCCTGAAGAAGTTCATTCCCTAATGAACGAAACGCGTTGGCTGGAGCTCATGTAGTCTGATAATTTTTAAAATAAAGGATTGCCTTACATAAAGGAATTGGTCAGTCTTACTTATTGGAAAAGACACTTTGGGAGTGCACCTCTCCACGCTTGTTCAGTTTCTACTCTGCTTGGCAGTTGGCACCTAACAACGGCAGGTGCAGGAGTTGCATGTGCACACCAACTCTCATCACTTTCGGATAATCACTAGAGGAACATAGCAGTGAGGTGTGGCTATTGCGGTCCGCCGTTTGCTGCTTATCATTAACTCTGGGCACTTTACCACTGCTAATTAGTGCTACAGTGCCTATCCTCTCTGTGTAAATTATGATTATAATTGGTTATCTAAGACTGGCATATTTGATTTACTGTTAAGTCCCTAGTAAAGTGCAGTGAGTGTGCCAGGGCTTGTAAATCAAATGCTACTAGTGGGCTTGTAGCACTGGCTGTGCCACCCACATGAGTAGCCCTGTAAATGGGACTCAGACCTGCCACTGCTGTGTCTGCAGGTGCAATTTGTAACTGCCATGTCGACCTGGCAAATGCACCCACTTGCAAGGCCCCAACCTTCCCTTTTTTACATGTAAAGCACCCCTCAGGTAGGCCCAAAGTACCCCCATGGGCAGGGTGCAGTGTATGTAGAAGGTAGTATAAGTGCTGGTGTGTCCTGATAGTGAAATAATGCCAATTTTGTTTTTCACTATTGAAAGGCTGTCTGTCCCATAGGCTAACATCGGAGTTGCTTTGTGATGCCCAAAACCGGTCCCAGGATGCTTGTTTCTGGTCCAGGAAGGACCTGGCCTTCGGCTGGACTGTTCCCATGGGGAGGAGGGTCAAGGCTGATTTGCATATGGCTGGGTCCAAACTGGAATGGCATGGTGAGCAAAATAATGATGGATTAAACTCAGATCTGTGACCAGGGGTGAATGTTTGACAATGTTCAACATTTCATACATCATCTTTTTGAGTCGCATCATCTTTTTGTATTGCAGTTGCTTTCTAACATCTTACAAGTATACCTTTCCATTGGGGCAAGATAGAGAAGTTGGGTTTAGGATCTCTGAACTCAGAATTTAATAACTCATATTTTTAGGGAGATGGTTTTTAAACTGTGTGTTTGAAAATGAAATTTTTAGAAAGTAGGCATTTTCTTACTTAACCATTCTGTGTGCCTCTGCTGGCCTGTGTATTGACTGTTTTTTTGAGTGACAGGAGCTGGGAATGTGTATCCACTGTAGACAGCCACAAGGGGGTTGAGGTGTGTCTTGCCTTTCCTGGGTGACTCAGAGCTGAGCTGAATAGATCTTGGCTGCATTTAGAGTCGTGGGAGGAGTTTCACTTACACCTGAATAGGCAGTGTCTCCTCTGCACAATACTGTCTCCACCTCCTGTAGTGATGCTGCAATAGAGAGGACAGAACTGGTTTGGACTGGGCTCAGAGACCCTTGCCACAAAGAGAACAAAGACACAATGGGGTATAAGTAGTGGACCTTAGACCCCATAGAATTAGAATACTTCTGGACTCACAAGAAACCTCTGCCAAGGAGAAGAGCCAGAGAAGCTGTGAGGAGGAGTACTACCCCATTGCTGTGTGGATGCTTTGCTGGGTTGGCCTGCAGTGGCTGCTTCTACCAAGGAGAGGATAAAGACTGAACTGTGCTGTGTATCCTGCTTGAAGAAGATCTCCAAAGGCTTGGTATAGAGCTTGCCTCCTGTTCTGAAGTCTCAGGGACACAAAGACTTTGTTTCCTCTGTTCTCCCGCACCTGGAACTGCTGTTTCAGCTGTCACGGAGGGGAAAAGCAACACCGACGCCAGCGAGCGACACCACGACCTGCAATGAAGCCGAAAGTACTGCTCGTGAAGTGCACGATGCACCACCCCGACTTGCACCGCAGCCCTGATGCCTGCCAGTGCCACACTGTATCAACTCTGACCCCATCACCGAGGCCACTGCCTGCACCGGAGCCGAGGGCCCCGCTCGTGATGTTTATGACGCACCACCCCAACTCGCACTGCAGCCTTGACCCTACCAATGCCGGTGCCTCATTATTGCAGAGCCAATACTTGATGTGGGTGACCTTCCGAATCCATCGACCCCGCACCATCATAAGGAACCACTGCCTCGCCGCCATTGCAACGTCACCTCCCCAGCAAGAGTAAGGAATCGGCGCCTCACCTCCCCGGCAGTAGTAAGGAACCAACGCCTCACCTCCCTTTCATCGCCGAAAGGAACCGATGCCTCACCTCCCCTGTGGTCGTAAGGAAAAGACGCCTCACCTCCCCTGTAGTCGCAAGGAACCAACGCCACCCGGCGCCAATGACGCATCACCTCCCCGACGCCATGCACCGTCTTTGTTTTCATTGTTTGCCAAGGTACTGTTCTTGGGGTCCGTGCGCCTCCATGCCCGGCCTGCGCATGGCGCGGTCCATGCCATACTTTGGGATTTTCATCGGTCACAAAGTCATAATAGCCCCAGGTGGAGCTAGTTTTTGCTACAAGCTTTATTTTTGTGAATAATCTTTTTTGATGATATCTTGACATATGTATGGTGGATTTTTGTTTTTTTTGTCTTGTTTGGTTTAGATAAAGATTTCCTATTTTTTTTTACTGGTGTAGTGTCCATTTGTAGTGTTTTCACTTTGTTATTGTATATGTGCACAATTGCTTTACACACTGCCTCTGAGATAAGCCTGCCTACTCGTGCCAAGCTACCAAGGGGGTGAGCATGGGTTGTCTAAGGGCGTAACTCCCTTACCCTGACAGAAGCAAGGGTCCCTATTTGGACAAAGGTGCAAACCATTGCCAACTAGAGACCCCCCTTTCTAACATTGGTGGTCAGAGGTGAGGGTTGAACTTGTATGTGTACCTGGCCCACAGTAATTGGTGTACACTACTGGCATAGTGCAGACCATTACACAACCACAAACTGGTTTTCTCTGTTTCTGGTGTCCTCCTAGATGTATTTTTGATACTGAGACTCTGATTAGTTGTTGCACCTGTGAAGTCTTGACAAAATGGAGATCAACTGCTGGCACCTGTACATCTACATGAAGAAGAAAATAAAAGCCTTTTGCAAGGAGAGGGGCTGCCTGTGGAAAGAGGATCCACACGGAGGGATCTTGAGGCACGCCTGTATTCTTATGAGGTCAGATGCTGTTAAGCAACACTACCAGATGATTCTGAGGAGGAGGACTTCTCTGACAGTGAGGGAGAAACAGAGAAAGATGAACAGCTTCTAGCTGTTGAGCGGAGGCTGAGAGGGTTCGATAGGGAACTCAAGAGGGCTGAGGCCAAGAGGGTCTTAGCCCAAGAAAAGGAAAAGTGTGTAGCTCACGAAGTGAGCTTGGCTGGGCTGGAGGTGGAAGCCATGAGGATCTCCAAGGGCTTGGTGTAGAGCTTGCCTCCTGTTCTGAAGTCTCAGGGACACAAAGACTTTGTTTCCTCTAACCTCCTGTACCTGGAACTGCTGTTTCAGCTGCCACAGAGGGGAAAAGCAACACCGATGCAGGCGAGCGATGGCACGACCTGCAATGAAGCTGCGGGTGCTGCTCGTGAAGTGCATGATGCACCACCCCTGTCATGCTTGCCGTGGCCCGCTATGGGCCACGGCAGAGGAGTATATAACTCCTTGGTTGGTGGTTTCTCAGTCTCACGGCGTGTCTCTGCAGCGTTCCACCTCCTTTTACTGACTTCGGTACTCCTTCTCTCGAGGCTTCCTGGCTCCTGGCGTACCTCGCCGGCCTCGTGGTGGTTGCCCCTCCCCGGTCTTGCCTCCTATTCCTGTGGTACTCGGTGGTCGCGCGCACTACAGTTCCTGAGGTTCCGGGGACCTACAAAGAAAATAAAGACCATTATTATTGCGGTAATAGCGCTCCATGCGTGTTTGCGCTCGCCAATACGTTTGGTTATACCTGTGTAATTTCCTTCATCCTTGAGGATCTGTCTTGTCCTGAATTTGGTTTATGGTGTTCCTTTGAGGAGAAAAATATTTCCATTATTAATTCCTTAAGTAAGGAAGCACAAGACAAGGCTATAACTCAAAATACCAAGTTAGCTAGTGTTCTTATTTTTTACTTTCATTTTTCTCCTTTTGTTAAAAGCCATTCCTCACATTTCATAGGTGGGTGTTACTCGCTCTTCTTTGATTTTCATACTGTACCTAATGCTGATATTGGGGACTATATCATTAATAGTTGCTGTTCCTTCTTTACCTTATAGATAAGAACTACCATATATTAGCCAAGCGAATTGGTTAACTAGTGGAAGAGGGGGATTTATTCACGTATTTATGCCACAGTCATTTCACCATTGTTTAACATTTAGACCTTTATTTCTGCATTTCTTACCTTGCTCTTTGTTGTCCTATGTAGGAATTTTCCTGCCTGCCTGTACTTACACTCGAGTAGGAGACGTCGTGGGACATTTTCCTCTCCTTCTCTCTTCCCCTGTTTACCATTGTTGCTTTGACATAGTTGGGCACAATGGGTGAATAGGGGAAGTTGGGATCTCCCCATCTTGCATGTTGTTTCCGTGGAGACTTAGGTAAGAGCTTGACAGCCCCAACTTGCACCACAGCCCCGATGCCTGCTGGCGCCGCACTGTATTGACTCTGACCCTGTCACCGAGGACCCTGCTTGCCACGGAGCCGAGGGCCCTGCTTGTGAAGTTCACGATGCACCACCCCAACTCGCATCGCAGCCCCGACCTCACTGATGCCAGTGACTCATCATCACGGAGCCGATTCCTGATGTGGGTGACCTCCCGAATCCATCGACCCCAAACCGTTGTAAGGAACTGCCGCCTCGCCACCATCGAAATGTAAGCTCCCGGCAACAGTAAGGAACTGACCCCTTACCTCTCCTGCATCACAGTAAGGAACTGATGCCTCACCTCCCCTGTGGTCGTGAGGAACCAATGCCACCCAGCGCCAACGACGCATCACCTACCTGATGCCTTGCACTGTCTTTCTTTTCATCGTTTGCCAAAGGTACTGTTCTTGGGGTCCTTGCGACTCCGTGCCTGGCCTCCGCACGGTGCGATCGGCACCGTACTTGGGATTTTCATTTGTCACGATGTCGTAATAGCCCCAGGTGAAGCTATTTGTTGCAACAAGCTTTATTTTGTGAATAACCTATTTTTTATGATAATTTGACATATGTTTGGTGGATTTTTGTAGTTTTGGTCTTGTTTGGTTTTAATAAGGATTTTCTATGTTTTAAACTGGTGTCCATTTGTAGTGTTTTCACTGTGCCACTGTATGTGTGCACAAATGCTTTACACACTGCGTCTGAGAAAAGCCTGTCTGCTCGTTCCAAGCTACCAAGGGGGTGAGCAGGTGTTGTATAAGGTCGTAACTCCCTTACCCTGACTAGAAGCAGGGGTCCCTATTTGGACAAAGGTGCAAAGAATTGCCAACTAGAGACCTAGCACTTAGAATTTCCATGGCATATGTTTGATAATTAAATAGTCTTTCTTTTCATGGTCAGAGTACAAACCTGCTGCTGCCGCAGTGAGGATTAGCAGGGTTCCCACGCATAACATCTCGAATACTAATAGCTGCGTATTTACACACAAACAGCTGGGAAGCCTCGCTCGTCTCTTGCTGAAGTCTTTGAAGCAAAAACGCATTTGCAACTTTCTGTCTGAAAACATCAAACAAAACAAACGAGACGCTGCTGGCACAACAGAGAGGAAGATGTAGACCTCAGCTCTGAAGTGCTAGAGGAAAGAATCCTGTGAAAGAAGCGGCCTTCCTCACCCAGAAGGGATTCAGGTTATATCAGGAGTTCAGCTAAAGGTGCATTTGGACTCACTCAACCTTTACACAAAACACCACTTCTGAGACCATCAGAAACAAGCACAGCTGTTGAGGTGGTGTCTACTCTGCACTTGCTATGCTGGCCCAGCCAGGCAGTGTGCAGCTCCAATGACAACAACATTTTGTTGATGAGGCAGAGTTGAAGCTCCACTGTAACTGAACATGTGGCGTGTGTATCACACTGCAAAGCCCCTATTGAGCAGCACCGAGCCACTAGCTCCCCACTCCTGAAGTCAATTACTTCATGGTAAGACGGGTAAACAAGCAAGTGTGCAAATTCAAAGAAATGAGAAGGGCCTCCCGAAGCGGCCGCCATGCTGTGTAGAACTAAAGAAAGGGGCATGACCTCCTGAAGCAGCCCCATGCAGAAGGTGAAGCCCGGCATCTGTGAAGCGGGTGCAATGCTGATCAAGAGAAATACAGAACACTTGTGTAAAGAGTCACATGAGAGGACATGGGAGGGATGAATGCTGTATTAAAATACAAGAAGCTATGGGCAGGAACTAAACACAGGCATATAGTAACCGGAGCACGAAACAATTAAAAAAATAGTCCTCCAAACAACAGATAAACAACCAAAGAATAACGATACAGTACTTGGTTCCTGCTCCATGGGAGTAAACAAGAAACAGAAAGAAAGGACAAAGAGACAGGAGTGACACCTAGCAAGCAAGGATTGTTAAAGGACACTGAAACAAACAAATGAAATGCATGGGTTGGGGTTTAAGCCCAAAGAAGCTTATACTAAAGTATATACAAAAGGTCTTGAAAGCTCGACCTAAAACTGCAAATACGGTCATAAAAGCACATCTGAGAATAGCACACTTTTTGTTGTGGCCATTTTTAGGAAATAAAATATGCTCTTTTCTGCAGAGCACCTTTTTCCAAACAAACTCCATAATTTTGGTATATATTTGCTATTTTCTCTGTTACTTCCAGGGAATTCCCCAAACACTGGGTACCTCTAGAATACCCAAAATGGTAAAAGAAAAAGAAAAGAATGTACATTTGTATAGAATAGCTTAACAAACAAAATTATGAAATCTTAAGCACAAACTGAACAAAACATCAAAAAAGGGTTCAGCACTGGAGCAAGAAACTCCTCAGTAGCTAAGGCATTAAAAGGGACGATTATCAAGAGTGTTGCCATTTTATATCTTAGGTTCTCTTTTGATAGAAGTCCCTGAGTCTGTATTAAATATAAATAAATATTGTCCTATTGATTCACCTGTGGGTTATGCAGAGATCATTGAATGAGATTCTTCTACGAGCATGTAGCCAGTGTAGGATCTCGATGGGAGGGGTGGTAAAACGGTGTCAACTCAGGATTAGCACTTGTCTAGCTGTGGAATTGTCACTGTATTGCAGTGTAGAAGTCCAGTTGTTCCTAAATCCTGATGAGCTACTGTTTCAATTCCTCACTATGTTCTTCACTATCCTTTGTCCGTATGATGTACTCATAAATCAAAGTATAAGGTTGAAGCGTCGCCAACACTACAAAAAAAAAAGAGAGCCCATATTCATCATTTTTTCAGCCACCTTGCTGTGCTGCATGAATGGGCAGGAATGCATCATATTTAACATTAACTGCATATTTCTGTCCTTTCCTGGCATTGGCGTACTTTAGGCTGTCTAGCTGCAACTCATGCACCCTTGCGCCATGGTGCAAGGTAGCTTGCATTGTCAACCCGATTGTTTTTGTGCAGGAAGAGACACCTTCCTGCATGAAAACAATCCTGAGAGGCATTTTCCTCTTTTTATGTGTGCTGCAGAATGCAGCATATGGAATGAGGAAAAAATGAAGAGAAATGAAGATATTTCTCCTCGTTACACCACCCCTGGGGATGCGTAGCATTTTGACTCATTCCCAGGTCTACCACTAATGGTAAATCTGGGAATGCACCGAAATCCATGGGTGGATGTGTGGGAACACCCACGTCCTACCCATGGAATGCCTCCCTGGAGCAGAGTAATGCAAGGCAGGGATTTGCGCTGCCTTGTGTTACTCTAAATTTATCAAGCAATGCAGGGCCACACAAGGTGGCCTTGCATGGCTTCATAATTCTTACTTAGGATTTGCGTGGAGCAAGGGCAATGCAAAGCTTGATAAATCTGGCTCTAGGTCTCTGCAAACTCATTAATGGATTGAGATCTATTACTTGGACTATAATCATTTGTTTATTGTACATACACATATCTACTCATAGTACAAATGCATTTTCATGTGCGATCACTAGGGATAGAGAGCACTTGTTCTTGCATCTTCTTGTCTTGTTACTCTGTGGACATTGTGGATTGTTTCCACAGTTGAATAGGAGTCTGCACAATATAGGCTAGTTTATGTTTAACATTCTTTATTTCAAGTTACTGAGTTGCTACGTAATGTCTGAATTTACATTTATTGAGTCCTTGTGAACCATTGTTTCTCAAGTTTATGTTTATCCTGGTTCCCTTTGGCATAGTAAGTTACTCTTGTTCCTTATAATGTAAGTTTCATTCATTAGCAATCTTTGGGGGAGTGAAACGTTTTGCATAACGTTAGTTGTAAATATATATATTTTTAAAATTATCTTAATGTGTTTTTTAGTTCATATATTAATTTTGTGTTATTGTTGTTTGTATAAATGTTAAAAATATTTTTAAATATTGTTTGAAATTTTAAGTGATTTATAATTTTTCATTTAATTGCTAACTGCAATTTATAGTGTTGTAGCCAGTTGCTAGGTTTGTAGGGGTATAGGGTGGGAAGTTAATCAAATAATATCTAATTCATAATAATATATGCATGTATTATTAATAATTTAATTGATTATTTACCATGTAAATTGTGTAATAATTATTTTTTAGTTATATTTTACGGGTGGGCTGCTGGGTTTATAGGAGTAAAGGGGGGAAGTTAATTAAGTTATAATTAATTAACAACAAATTAATAACTAATTATTTAATTGATTATTTATTATGTAAATTGTGTAATCATTTTATATTTTAGTTATATTGGGTTTGTAGAGACATAGGGTGGGAAGTTAAGTATTCATTTAATATTAATTGTTTAATTGATAATTAATTATGTAGATTATGTAATACTGATTTATTTTAGTTATATTGTAGTTGCTAGATTTGTAGGGGTTAGGGTGGGGCGGTAATTAAGTAATAATTAACAAATAATTATTCATTGTTAATTAATTAGTTGATTAATTATCAATCATGTAAATTGTGTTATGCCTATTTATTTTAGTTATATTTTAAGTGCGGGCTGCTAGGTTTGTAGAGGTATAGTGTGAGAAGTTCAGTAAGAAATATTTTTTTTTAAATTGATAATTAATACAAATTGTAATGATCGTGTAAATTCTTTAATTGTTTTTTAATTTATATATATGTTGTTTAATTAAGAATGTTCATTTTAAGAGTTTTGTATTTGTTCTAATTTAATAGGGTTATTCAAACATGTAATCTGCTTGAAGTGAAGTGCTTTCACTACTGTTGCTTAGACTGGAGTAAATCTTATCCCTCCAAAGTACAATGCTTTCCCTACTGTTGCAAACACTGGAATGGGAATAGTAAATCTTACCCCTCGAAAGTCCAACCCTTCCCCTACTGTTACACAGACTGGAGTGGGAATGGTAAATCTTACCCCTCAAAAGTCTAACGCTTTCCCTACTGTTGTTGAAACTGGAGTGGGATTAGTAAATGTAACCCCTCTGAAGTCTAACGCTTTCCCTACTGTTGCACAGACTGGAGTGGAAATAGTAAATCTTACCCCTCCGAAATCCAACCCTTTCTCTACTGTTGTGTTGACTGGAGTGGGTATAGTAAATGTAACCCCTACTACCGCATACTGGTCGGCAGCATCTGGACACTCCCGGACCACAAAGCCCAGCATTCACGGGGTCGCTGGAGGCGGTCCCTACAACCAGCTGAACCTGCAGCCGGCATCTAGCAATCTTCAGCTCATTACTGAGTCCTCTGGCGTGTGGGCAACCATGTCCTAGTCAACAGAATGTGGACACTCTCCGACCACAAGGCCCAGCATTCATGGGGCCCTTGGGGGCGGTCCCTATAACTCGCTACACCTGCAGCCCGCATCTAGTGCTATATAGCGCATTATCGAATCCAGCAGTGCAGGATGTGCGCAGCAGTGCCCGGGCAAAACTCGGGCCAAGGGCCAGCCCGTCCTGCGCCCGTCAGTGCCAGGAAGAGTGGGGGCGGGCCACCTCCCTGACATTTGTGCCAGGAGTTCTTCTGCCCCAGCCCAGGGACCAACACTTCCTGGTGGCAGGTAGGCAGTGATCTTGCCAATTACAGCTTGCTGTCTCGCTGGGGTGGCTGATACAGGGCCTGAGCACGCAATTTTATTCTAAGCCTCTGGAGTGTTTTTGTGGCTGTGCCTATTTTTCTGACAGTTCTGGTCCTCTGGCCCCAGTACATTCGGAAGGCCTCCTGAGATTTAAGCCCCTGGAGTGACACTTTTTATTTTTTGTTTTTTTCCTCTTTTACCTGGGTAGAGTCGTTCTCTGTGGCCCCCACTTGTGTGTGGATAAGAATAATGGGCAATTCGAAGCCAGTGTCCCCATTTGTGGCCCAATGCTCCATTATTGATGGTTTTTTGCCATGCGCTGCGGGGGTAGTCTCGAAGGAAATTTAATTGGCAGAATGACGCTTGTCCTTGACGGGCGAGGGGCTAATGTCCATTGCTGCGTGCCCTTCTCATCGAGTGGTTGATCCTGTCCTGCAAGGCACACAAAATTTGGACAAGGAAGGTGTCACAGTGGACTCTCTCTTTGAGGTGGCGGCATCACCTAGTCCTCCTGAAAGGGTGGGTATTGCATCAGATTCTTTGCCAGAACCTGCCTCAATCAGCATAAGCCCAGTCAGAAAACGAAGGAAAAGGGCCCCTGCTCCACGGGGTGGTTCAGGTCAGGTGGCATCAATGTGGGCACACAAACAAAACACTTTGATTCACCTTTGCCAGCCGAGCACCCGTGGCTTATGGCCTTGTTGTACAGGCTCAGCAAGGGCATTAATGACAGTATGGACCAAATTCGCTATAGACTTGCACGGATAGAAGAAAAATTGACTCAGGAGGTGGTTGGTTATACTAGGGGGTGGAGTCAGCCCAGCTGCATCCAGTACACTCTCTGCTGATGGAACATTGAACAAGGGTCTGATGGTTGCACCGTGCACGGGGCAGATGGGGGACCCTGGAGTGGCCCCCCTCCCGATCCGCCTTCTACTGCATTTCCTATCCCCAATGTCCCACATTGTTCTGTAGCCCCTCTGCGGGGTGTATGGGGCTCAACATTCAGCCCCATACACCATCCCTGGCACTGTCATTAATTTACCTCCTGAAGCCACGCCATTTGTAGTAATCCGGGGAATATTCCGTCTTTAAGGGATTGTGCTGTGGAATCGTAAGATGAATTGAAAAACAAGGTGGTACATTGGATGAGCAGTCATGCTAATTTAGGAGTGCAGCTATATAATTGTACGAATATGGTAAGAAGGATGAGCTGGATAGGGCAAGATAAGAAATGTTGGTCTGGGAACTGTGTAATAATTATTTTCAACAAACCTTGTATTGCTGCCCAGGTATTGTCTGCTGTAGGTTCCTGTAGACCAGCTAAAGCATCAAACATCTTGGCCATGCCTCTGGGTTTTTTCATAAGCCTCAATCAGTCTGAGCAATTAGATAGAAGACAAGGGGCAAGGGGGTGGCCTCATGGGACAGGCATCCCCTGTACTACTTGCTCCCCTGGACCTGAGGTCTGTAAACAGATTTGGGGCCAGATGTGCGACCATACATTGCGGTCGCAAACAGGCAAACGGCCAGTTTGCGACCGCAATTTAGGGCATGGCCATGTACAAACCTCATTTTGCGAATCAGTAAATTTTACCGATTCGCAAAATGAGGTTTGCGACTCGCTATTAGGAAGGGGCGTGCCAAGGGCATCCCTTCCTATTAGCGACTCGCATTTGTATGTATGAATGTTTTGAGACCGCAATTGCGGTCGCAAAACACTCGCAATTTACCACCTACTTCAAGTAGGTGGTAAACCATTCGGAAACAGGAAGGGGTCCCCAGGTGACCCCTTCCCCTTTGTGAATGGGTCAAAAATATTTTTTAAGGGCAGGCAGAGGTCCCAGGGACCACTGCCTGCCCTTAAAAAATGAAACAGAAAAGTTTCATTTTTCTTTTTTTTAAATGCATCCCATTTTCCTTTAAGGAAAACGGGCTGCATTAAAAAAAAATGCTTTATTTAAAAGCAGTCACAGACATGGTGGTTTGCTGACCCCAGCAGGCCACCATCCCTGTGAGTTCTAGCCATTCCTAATGGGGGTCGCAAATTGCGCCTGCCTCATTAATATTAATGAGACATGCAATTTGCGAACCCATTAGGAATTGCAAACAGTGTCTGAGACACTGTTGTATATCCCAAATTGCGAGTCACAAATTGCGAGTCGCAAATGTGACGCAGTTTGCGAGTCACAAATTGGTAGGTCCTACATCTGGCCCCGATCCCTTAAGCAATCTGGACTCTTGTGATTGACTGGCTCAGCCTTCTCCTTCTCATTGTGGAGTGGCTCCCCAGTCCGCCCCAGCTCTTGTTATAGTTTCCCCTGAGGCCTTGCCCTCAAAGCCTATGCCCGATCAACTCCATGTGATATCATGGAACATTGCAGGTTTATCTGCTAACTTTAACAACCCTAATTGGGTTGCCTTTGTTAGACATTTTCAGATTATTTGTCTTCAGGAAACCTAGGAAGAGGCGAACTATTTCTTTTTAGAGGGCTACAAAACTTTTTTCATGGCCGCACTATCTACTGAGGCGGGCTAAGGGTGCTTGATTAATTTTGGTTTGCTTGAGCTGGTTGGAAGATTGAAAGATTTTGCATTTTGGTCACCACTGTTACAAGGGATAACAGTAACCACGCATGGCCTCGCACCATTGGTGCTGACGAATTTTTATAACACTAAATTCTGGGGTGATCAACCGTCTACCATTCACACATTAAGTACCACGATTGAAGCTCTGTCAACTAGGAGGGAGGGGCTGGATACGTTAATGCTGGTAGTAGATTTTAATTGTCATCTCTGTGTGTATCCCTTGGACCCCGTGAATAGCAGGCCCAAGTGTATGGGGATGGAAGGTTTGTACATGGCACACACTACTGAAGGGACTCTCATAAATGATATTTTAAACAACTATAATCTGCCTTTCACCCTAGATAAACTTCTTGGTGATAAAAAAACAAAGTATGTTATCTTTTTTCAGAGGCAAGGGATGTGCCTCCATCATTTATTTTATACTTGTATCAGCCCCGCTCTTCCCACTTACTGATAATTTTGAAATTGTCCATAATGCTTCAGTGACCATAATCCATTTACGGATAGGGAAGGATATTAGTTGCCTCCGTGTCACCTCGGGGGTGTTCTTCCATCAAGATCAGGAGATGTGAGTTAAGTGGAGCCCATCCAGTTCAAAAAATCCCTTTTTCCTGAGTGTAGAGGCCAGCTCTTGACCTGCTTGGATCTAGACACCTCAAGTGGGTCAATTCTAAGTGCCTTTGAGGGAATTGCCCAGAAAGTGTCTGCCCTGTTGAAGGCCCCTCCAAGGCAGGTAAATGGTTTAATTGTAAATATCCCAAGGCCTTGTCAAACCTGAAGGCGGCCCTGAAAATGGTCCCCAGGGCAAAAGATCATAGCAGTGCTTGTCGAAGGGCGTATAAAAGGGAACTTGCCTCCTGTAAGGATAGATTAAGAAAGAAAGCTTGGAAGGATCTAGCTCAGACCTGTGAAGTGGATGACAGTGCCCTGTTTTGGCAGGTAATTAATTGCCCTGGTTTAGTATGTGACAATGACTGTAGTCTATGCCATCACATTACAGAAGCCCAGTGGATGGCGCATTTTGAGGAGATGTGTTATGAGGTTGCAATGGACAATGAGGTGGCCCTGGCGACTGCTTTCTCAGGGTGCCCAGACATTTCCTTTACACTTGAGGAAGTGAATAAAGACATTCAATCTCTCTCAACTGCTAAAGCACCAGGAATGGACGGGATCTCCCCGGATTTGTTCCTAGATGATATTGCATTATGGGCACCCATATTGCTAATGCTTTTGGGCATCAGCTATAATTGTTCCAATCTTCAGGGAACCGGAATAAGGACAATCTTTAATGCTATAGTCCTATCTCCTTTATTGATGTTGTGGAAAAAGTCCTGGACAGTGTGGTGCTCGATAGGCTGAGGCGCTGGGCAGAGGATCATGATGCTATTACTGATGTTCATTATGGGTTCACGCAGGGTAGATCCACCATAGACCAGGGCCTTAACCTATACCTATTGTCAGCAAGTATACTGTGGCCATTCCTGAATCTATCCATTTTGCCTTCATGGACTTGACATCTGCATTTGTCAGGGTCAAATAGGCAAAACTCTGGAACATGCTACTCACCTTGGGGATTTATCCCAACATTACGTACCTGTTGAGTGCTTTACATTCTTGCACTTCAGTCTCCGTCCGATATTGCCATGGAGCCCACACACGAGTTTTTGGCACAAGCAGAGGGGTGTGAAAGGGTTGTATCCTTGTCCCCTTTCTGTTCACACTATATGTAATAGGGCCTGGAGTGAGCCCTCTTGTTGGTGAGAGCTGATTGTCCGAGGGTGGGCTGCAGGTCATTACCCTGTATTATTATACGCAGACGATGCAGTCCTGATGGCAAGGACCGCAGTGGGGCTACAACTCTTCGTGGATATGTTTGTTCATTTCATGGCGACCTTGGATCTTGCAGTTAATTTTACAAAATCGCATGTGATGGTGGTGGGCCCCAGAAATACCTGCTCGAAAACATTTAAGGTGGGATCTCACATGCTAACTAAAGTCTCAGTATGACCATACCTTGGGGTATTGTTTGACCAACAGAGCAAGTGGAAACCCAAATGGAATAAAAAAATCTTGAGCTTTTAAAGACAACAGCTGCCATCCACAGATTTGTGCAGCGCTTGGGTTCACGAACCCCTTTAGTAATTACTAAGGTGTACATGGTGAAGTGTGTATCCAAGGAACTCCATGTAAGTGAAGTGTGGGGGTACACAAAAATTTATAGCATTCAGCCGATTGAAAACTCGGTTTTGAGATGGGTATTGCAAGTTCCCCAAAGCACCCCAGCATTTACAATACACGAGGAACTGGGAGTGCAGTATCTAGTCAATAAGATTGCGTTGAGGCCACTAATCTGTTGGATCAAATTATG
The DNA here is from genome assembly GCA_963921515.1 of Calotriton arnoldi. Lineage (NCBI taxonomy): Eukaryota > Metazoa > Chordata > Amphibia > Caudata > Salamandridae > Calotriton > Calotriton arnoldi. The sequence continues at coordinate 369,998 of CAWUFW010007587.1, forward strand.
GTCAGCCAGTAAATTGCAGTTAAATAAGGTGATTTTGAGAGACTGTTTGTCTATGGAGCATGCTACGAAGATCCCATGGATTGGGTGCATTAAGGGCATTCTGATCAGCCTGGGGAGAGAGGACTTATTTTCAAGCCCAGAATCTATGAGTCGTGATGAAATAAAAGGGGCTAAACACACTTTTTCACAACAAAGGGCACTTAATAGAGAACAATTGGGGATCTTGAAACCTATGGTAAGGGGTTATTTGCTGCTTAAAACTGTACCTGGTATGGAACCATATTTGTACAGTTTAAGGAAGGACAGGGACAGATTTGTAATGGCCAGATTTAGACTCAGTATGAAACACCATCTTCTGGACTTTCCACAGGGTTGAAGGCCCTGAGCACTTTGAGTCCATGTGGCTGTGACTCCCAGTCTCCTCAAGACACCCTTCACTTTACTTTACTTTGTTCTGTCGATATATTTTTGGCCCGAGGAACATGTTTATTAAATGTTTATTGAGATCTCTGAATTTTAAACAAGCTCACCGACCCTGTTGTTTTTGCAACTTTTATCTGATTCTCATATTATTTTTAATGCATGTTATTTTCTTAGAGATGCTGCAAGAGCAAGAGATTCCAAGTCTGAGCTAAAGTGTAATTGTTCTCATCCCTTTTTTATTACATGACCAGCTGTGTGACTATGTTTCTTTTGTGCTTCTGGCCTGATTTTGCACTGTCTATGTATCTTATCCATTTTATGAAATGTAGTAATTTATGTTTTTTGTAAATTGTATTTATTAACTGTACTTGTTTTTACTTGTGCTTTTATGGCTATCATCTAACCGAATACAGTCTAATTGAATTGAATTGTAACCCCTCCAAAATGTAATGTTTTTCCTACTGTTGCTTAGACTAGTGCGGGAATAGTAAATTTAACCCCTTCAAAGTCCAACTCTTTACCTATTTTTGCACAGACTGGAGTGGGAAAAGAAAATATTACCCCTCCGAAGTCCAACGCTTTCCCTGCTGTTGACCAGTTTGGAGCAGAAATAGTAAAATAATTTATTTGGAAAACACATTTTATTATGTCAAAAGTCATAGGCAGTGCAGTGCTCCTTAACCCAGGAAACACCTGCCACATCAGGCATTGCAGATTATTGTCTTTGACAATTAGTTTATACATTATTATCATCATAGTCATGAAATGCAATATAACGTAAACACATTGAAACCCCCCCATTGCACTAACACATTGCTGCGTTTCGGTTGCCACCACATCCCCCATTCCAGCAAATCAATTCCCTCACCACGTGTCTGGTCCCTTATCCTAGGGACCCACATATCAAGGTAGAAACAGATGCATCCACCGGGGGCACTGGGTCTAAGTCCAGGCCTCGATAATCTGCCCATCGTTTCCAGATTTTTGGGTGCTTTTGCGGGCAGCCCCTAGCCTTGAATATCGGGATCTCTAATCCCATGCTAAAATCCAGCCCATTTTTCCATGCTGAGAGAGAAGGGGGGGCCGTCGCTTTCCACAGCCTTGCTATATCTCTTTTAGCCAAGGTCAGCCCCAGCAGTAGTAGATGCCTCTTGTATATGTTACCTCCTATACCCTCCATGATATGCAGAATTGCCAATCTCGGTGAGGAGGGGAGCTCCCATCCCAACACCTCTGCCAAGCAGGCCAACACCCCTCTCCAAAAGTGCCGTACAGTGCCAAATGGTATGAATTAGGGACCCCTCCTCCCGACCACAACGCAGACACATCGGGGATGTCACCAGACCCGCCCTCCACAGCCTGAGCCTGGTATAATAAACCCGGTGAAGGTATTAAAATTGAATGAGACGCAACCGCGTTGCTATCGCTGCTCCCCTAGGAGAGGCCAGTGCGTTCATCCATTCATCTCCATCTAATTGGCCAACATCCCCAGCCCAAGCCTCTCTGAGTTTATCCAGTGTAGTGGAGCTATGGGTCACCAATGATTGATAGATCTTTGATATTTTATGATCCTGAAAATCACCCATGAAGACCTTGGCCTCAATCAGACTGAATTCAGGGAGAGCCTCTAACCCCGAGATACTCGGATAAATAGCATGCCGAAATTGGAGGTATTTATAAAACTGGGTTCTTGGCATCTGGTACTCTTGCTGAAGATCTTGAAATGATTTGAGCACCGGGCCCCGCATTACATCCCCTAATGTGGAAATTCCTATATTATCCCACCCTCGAAATCCAGATAACGCCGCCAGCTGCGGTAGACGACCATTATGCCACAGTGGGGTTTCCCTAGTTAGCTTATTCCACCATCCCATCCTGCGGAGGGACTGTTTCCACACCCGAAATACCACCCGAGTGGCTGGCGGTAGAGAATTACGTAACGCCGCCGAGTACAAAATGATATGCAGGGTGGACTCCCCCATACATCTCCGCTCCACTGCGTAAGCGGGGTCTTCCCGGTCTCCATACCACCATTCATTCAGCACCAGGAGATGCGAAGCCATGTAGTACGATTGGACATCTGACGTGGCCAGCCCCCCGCAATATGTTGACTAAAAGCAACTCCGCAACGCCACTCTGGAAGCCCCCCCTGCCCACAGGAATTGTCCCAGTGCCGCATTTACCTGGTGAAACCACGAAGGGGGTACCAGGTATGGATGGTTCTGCAGTTGATAGAGCAGGCGAGGCAATGACACCATTTTAAAAATTGCCGATCTGCCATAGATAGAAAGGGGCATGTGCGACCAAGTTTTAATTTCCTCCCTTACCCGTGTCAATATTGGTACAATATTTCTGTCCCACGCTACTCTCGGCAGATCTAATAGAAAAACTCCCAGATATTTCACTCCCTCTGTCGTCACCCGTACTGCCGTGGCCCAAGACCCCAGTTCTGCAGTTCCCCCCAGCACCCACAGAGTGGATTTACTCGGGTTCATAAACAGTCCTGATGATGCACCAAAAATTTGCATAATGCGGAGCAGCCTTGGCCCCGTCCTATTCATGTCCGTTAAGAAGAAGAGGACATCATCCGCTTACAAGGCAATGCGGTCCGAGAGCCCATGATCCCTCTCAAATCCCACCACTTGCGCATCCATTCGCACCCACGCCGCCAAGGGCTCCATTGCTAGAGCAAAGAGATATGGCGACAGAGGACACCCCTGGCGGGTGCCTCTGCCAATTGAAAATGTAAAGGATATGGATCCCGCAACCCGCACCGACGCCGTGAGATCCGTATATAACAGTTTTAGATATGACAAGAATCGCGGGCCTATTTTAAGACGGTCTAGAAGTGCGAACAAGTATACCCAACTGAGGGAGTCAAACGCCCTATCAATGTCAGCCAGCAAAAGGGCAGCCGGCACTCCTCTTCCCTGGATGGTAGCTATAGCGTTGTGCGCACGTCGGATATTGTGACGCGTAGCCCGCTGAGGCATAAAGCCAGCCTGACCTGGATGAATCAAGGTAGTTATGTGAGATTGAAGGCGATTGGCCAACATTTTGGCCAGAATTTTTGCCTCGACATTTAGTAGTGAGATGGGGCGATATGAGGCGTGTTGGTCCGGAGGCCGGCCTGGCTTATGAAATACAACCACTTCCACGTGTCTCCAATCCTGCGGCAGGCAGCCCCGATCTCTAGCTTCATCGATAACTTGAAGATAGTGCAGCCCTAATTTGGAGAAATATTTCTTAAAGAATTCGCATGGGAACCCAATTGGACCCGGCGCCTTTCCCGAATTCAATTCTCCCAGCGCAGTGCAAATCTCCTCCTCAGTGAACGGAAGTTCAAAGTCTGCTCGTACGTCATCTGAAAGGGCGCGAGGCGGTAAGTCGGCTATAAAGCGATGGATCACGTCTTCCTGCAGGAGTTCCCTAGGGGTATAGAGTTCTGCAAAATAATGTGCGAAAATCTCAGCTATGAGGGAGGGGTCACTCAGAACCCGTCCATCTGGACCTGGTATGCTTGGGAGAACCTGGGGCTGCAAGGCCCCTTGGCATAGTCTATGCAGTAGTTTACTGGACTTGTCGCCCCATTGGTAAATTCTGCTACGGGACGCTAGCCACGCGAGGCGGGCCTCATCCATCAGGGTATCTGCATAGGATTGTCACGCCAACACCAACTGTCGGCGCACCAGATTCCCTCCCTCCCCCCTACTACTCTGCTCTAACTCCATTAAATGGGCCTCCGACCGCAGAAGAGATTCCCGCCGGGTGCGACGTGCTGCCGCGCAGAATGAAATGTCCACTCCCCGCAGGGTGGGCTTCATGGCCTCCCACAAAGTTGCGGCCTCGGCCACCGTTCCCGCATTCGTATCCAGATAGTGTTCAATTGCCTGCCCCATATGCTCCCGATACTTCTCGTCCTGTAGATGCCATGGGGAAAGACGCCAACAAAAGGGCGGTTTCTCAGGACCCAACTGCGCCGTCAGAACCACTGGAGAGTGGTCGGATAGACCCCTTGGGAGAATCTCCACGGCCCTCGCCTTCCAGACAGCTCTTAGTGGTACAAAAATATGATCAAGACGGGAGTACGAATCATGAGATGTTGAGAAATACGTGTAACCTAGTTCCGCTCCATGCAGCGGCTGCCACGAATCTACCCATCCCAGTCCCGTCGCTAAGGAGCTCAGTTTGGTACTATGGTGGACAGTGGAATATCCCCCTGCCCTCCATCTGTCTACGGCCGAGTCCATTACGTCGTTCCAATCTCCCCCTATTATTGCCAACCCCTCCGGTATATCGGCCCACAGGGTCGTGAGACGCTCAACTAACGCCCATTGTAGCGGCGGGATAGGCATAAACACAACCCAGTACCACCTGTTCCTCATATATTGTACCCTCAATAAATACGTATCTCCCCTGAGTGTCTGTCCATGTCTTGATATGTTTGTATGAGACCCTACGATGAAGCAAAAGCGCAACTCCTCGAGACCCCCTGGGGAAGCCAGAATGAAACACTTGAATATAACCATAGCGGAGGAGACACAATGCTTTAGTACCCATTAAATGCGTCTCCTGAAGCATCAGGACATCCGCTCGGTACCGTTTGGCCTATTGGAGTATAGCCCCTCTTTTGACTTTATCCAAAGCCCCTCTGACATTCCAGCTCACTATTCGAAGATCTCCCTCGTGGAGTCGCGCCCTATCTGTGTGGCTTGCCATCGAAGGGTCTCTGGGCCTCGGTGTGTGGGACAACTATAAGCCAGTGTGCGAACAGTGACCATGTGTGGCAAAAGCGCAGTGCAAACATATAACATGTGTACCACAACTTCCCCCAACCCCCCCCCTATACCTCAAAACAGCTGAAGTATCTGTCGCGATACCAAAGGGGATGATGGACGGAGCGTTAGAGCAAATCAAACACTCACCCCCAGTCAACTGATCTGGGTTTAATCCATCATCATTCTTTAGCTCACTCCACCACCCCAGTTCAGACATGGCCATATGCAAATCAGTCTGACCCTGTGCCTCATGGGAACAGTCCAGCCCGAACTGCCAAGCCATGTCTTCCCTGGACCGGAAACAAGCATCCTGGGACCGGTTTCGAGTTCAAAACCCTCATCAGCCAGGCTATCTTGAATCCAGTGGCAAAGTGAGCAAGGGACCCACGTCTGGGCATACCCTGCCAACTTAGGGCGAACAAAGCGATACCAAAGGGGATGATGGACGGAGCGTTAGAGCAAATCAAACACTCACCCCCAGTCAACTGATCTGGGTTTAATCCATCATCATTCTTTAGCTCACTCCACCACCCAGTTCAGACATGGCCATATGCAAATCAGTCTGACCCTGTGCCTCATGGGAACAGTCCAGCCCGAACTGCCAAGCCATGTCTTCCCTGGACCGGAAACAAGCATCCTGGGACCGGTTTCGGGTTCAAAACCCTCATCAGCCAGGCTATCTTGAATCCAGTGGCAAAGTGAGCAAGGGACCCACGTCTGGGCATACCCTGCCAACTTAGGGCGAACAAAGCGATACCAAAGGGGATGATGGACGGTTTTCCCCTTTGGTATCGCTTTGTTCGCCCTAAGTTGGCAGGGTATGCCCAGACGTGGGTCCCTTGCTCACTTTGCCACTGGATTCAAGCTAGCCTGGCTGATGATGGCTGAATGGCCAGAAACCGGTCCCAGGATGCTTGTTTCCGGTCCAGGGAAGACATGGCTTGGCAGTTCGGGCTGGACTGTTCCCATGAGGCACAGGGTCAGACTAATTTGCATATGGCCATGTCTGAACTGGGGTGGTGGAGTGAGCTAAAGAATGATGATGGATTAAACCCAGATCAGTTGACTGGTGGTGAGTGTTTGATTAGCTCAAGCGCTCCGTCCATCATCCCCTTTGGTATCGCTTTGTTCGCCCTAAGTTGGCAGGGTATGCCCAGACGTGGGTCCCTTGCTCACTTTGCCACTGGATTCAAGCTAGCCTGGCTGATGACGGCTGAATGGCCAGAAACCGGTCCCAGGATGCTTGTTTCCGGTCCAGGGAAGACATGGCTTGGCAGTTCGGGCTGGACTGTTCCCATGAGGCACAGGGTCAGACTGATTTGCCTATGGCCATGTCTGAACTGGGGTGGTGGAGTGAGCTAAAGAATGATGATGGATTAAACCCAGATCAGTTGACTGGGGGTGAGTGTTTGATTAGCTCAAGCGCTCCGTCCATCATCCCCTTTGGTATCGCGAAGTATCTGTTGCGGCGGAGGTGGCTTGCGGACCCCAACGGGGGCTCCCCCCAATGGATCCCCAATAATCTGCCCATAATCAACGGACGTTCCCTTTAACTATTGAGATTCGAACAGAGGTACTAGCCCCTGCTCACGTTTCGTCGGTCTAAACATAGGACACCATCAGTCCCCCATCCGAGAATGTCCTGACGCGGCTATGATGCCGCAGACCCCTGCTGGGGCACCGATGTAGATCTGTTAGGATCACTGCAGGATTTGGAGCGGCGTCTCGATCTCGACCTCCTGGAACCTTTGATCTTGAGTTTGGTTGGCCTGAGGACGACCTCACTGGACGAGGAGTCGGAATCCAACCTGGGTGGCGTGCGGAGCCGAATCTTCACAGTTTCATCTGTCCAGTTGAAAACGTCCTCTGGCGATTCGAAGAAGAGAGTACGGGATTGGTACACCACCCGCAGCTTGGCGGGATACAGCAATGCGTAAGGAAGTTTCAGCTCACGGAGGCGGGCCTTGGCTGCCATAAACGATTGTCGTTTCTGCTGGACTAGTCTTGTATAGTCCCGGAATATGAGGATGCGAGTGTTTTCGTATAGCAGAGGTTCCTTGAGTCTAGCCTGTTTTAAGATCACATCCCTGTCATGGTAATTTAGAATCTTAGCAATGGCAGGTCTGGGTCTGGCACCCGGGGGCGGTTTCTGCATCAGGGCCCTGTGTGCCCTTTCAACTACAAAGCAACAGGACAGCGACTCCGGAGGGAGCCAGCTCACCAGCCACCCAGTTAGGAACTGTTCCATGTCCCCCTCTTCACATCCTTCGGAGAAACCAGCGAAGCGTAGGTTGTTTCTCCTGGCCCTGCCCTCCGCCTCCTCCACCCGTGAGGCCAAGCCTCTGGTGATCGACTCCAGCAACGCAACCTTTTTCTGCAAGGTGGCGACCGAGTCCTCCACTCCCGAGACTCTGGTTTCAGCCTCCGTAATGCATTCCACTGCATTTCGAAGATCTTGTCTTAGGAGCGTAACGTCGGAGCCCACCTCTCCAATCTTTGCTTCCAAGGCGGCCCTAGACTGTGTGATGGCTGCCATAAGTGCGGCATTGTCTGGAATGCCCCCCCTGTGCACCTCCCTGGTCCGTAGTAGAGGCCCCCGGTCCGGCAAAGTGGTCCAATGTGCTCTGCTTGGCAGATCCTCCCGCTGTTTTGTCCTTCGTCATAATGACGTTCGGATGCCTATCCCCCAAGGTGGCGGTTCAGTAGCCCCCTAGTCAGGCCTCCAGCACAAATCACCATGGCACTGCACGTGGCGCGCCGATCTCCACTCTCGCGGTCTCAACTGGCAATATCTTTTACCGCTCCAGGCCTCTTGAAGTGCAGGACACGGGTGGAAACCTCCTGCCCACAAGCTGCACCGGGAACTAACCCTGCCGCTTCCGCGGACTGTCGTGTCTCCCCCCCTATTGGGTGTCCCCTCGTCTTCTCATGTGCCACCTCCAGGCGACCATGGAAGCAAATCCGACCCCAGCACCGGGCTCCACTGTGAGTGTGATGTCTGGGCCCAGCTCCTCACAGAAAAAGAGCAGCAGCCTTGGTATGGTCCAACTATCTCAGGCCAGTCACCTCACCGCAGATCCACTAGTATCCACCAACAAAAGAACTGCAAATGGCCATGCAGGGCCGCCTACTGCTGCACAGGGCTCTCCACTGCCCATAAAGTGCGCATCTGCCTGGGGCCCACGCTCGGCGCTGCCTCGCAGCCTCTCCAATGGCTCACTACTCCTGCTGTCGGGGGTGATTCAGCATTGGGCTCAGGCCGTAGCGCTATTGAGTGCCAGAAGGATCGCTGCTTCTTTGCCCCGGAATGGCTACACAGGGCTCATGTGGCCCAACATCATTTGTCCCGCCCGAACTCCGCAGGCTCCAATTCTGCAGCCGTGCGGGAGACAGGGCCTCATGCGCCGACCCCCAGACCTCCAATCAGGCCTCAGCGGCACTTCAATAGCCCCGTGATCCGCTGTCTGGGCCCCCGCTGTCCCCACAAGTGACTCCGGTCCTCAGTGAGCCCGCAGGACGGCCCCTCAACGCGGCCCGAACCGACCGCCAAAGTCTATGGGGGGGCGGGGGGAGGAAGACGAGCGAGGGCACTCACCGGGTCTCCACCGGGGACCTTCCCACCGCACAGATACTGCGGCTGCCACAGTCCACACTCCGGGCCAGCCACCAGGGATCGATCTCGCCCTCTGCCAGTCCTTGCAGTCTTCCGTGCAATCCGGCACCGCCACGCACGTAGTCCCTCGCCGCCATCCAGAAGACTCCACCACAGGTCTGCCCACAAGACCTCTTCGGGCCGCACCTCACGATTGCTGCGGCGATCTCCTCGGTTCCAGCTCATCTCTGGGCCGGGATACCACCTCTCGTGTCCCCACCACTGCAGGGGGCTTTGACGAGAAATGCGTCCGACGAAACAGGATAATTGCAGGATTTTAACGATGGGCTGAGCGGAGCTCGCCTAACTCGCGTCCACCATGCTGGATCGCTAGGCCACCGAAATAGTAAATTTAACCCCTAAGAAATCCTATGTTTTCCCTACTGTTGCATAAGCTGCAGTGAGAATAGCATATCTAAGACTCCAAGACTCCAATGCTTTCCCTAAAATTGTTTAAATATATCAATTATTATTTGTTTTTCAAAATTATATTATTTGTTAGCATTTTGAAACAAATTATAATATTTTTAGCAAATGTTTTATTTTATTTTAATCTTTTTATATTTTATTTATTTGGTAATTAAAAAAATGTTTTGCAGTTGATTTGTCAATATTTTGTATGCTTTCTTTTTTTTATATATTTGCTATTTATAGTAGTAAAGTTAAAAACTATCTGTAGGGAGTGAGGTGCTTGGAAGACAAGAGGGACCACAGGACGCTGTAGTATGATGCACTTGTTTTTATTATGTTCTGAGTCTTGGCCTTTTCTGTGGGGATAGTAGACCACTCAATAGTGTCAGTGCTCAGTTTTCTGAATAAGGTAACCAAAACAAAACTAGTGGGAGACAGTCTCTTCCTGTTTTCTTCTCAGGAGTCGTCTTCGGCTCCTCGGGGTCTTGCTGTTTTCCGGGCTTTTTGGGGTTTCTCGCTCTCTCTTGGGCGTTGGTGAGGGAAAGAAAAGAAAAAAAAACAGGTCGGGGTTAAAACCGGGCTTCGGTTTACCCTTATTCTCTCAGTGCTACCATCACCAATGTTCACGTAGTGGGAGGGAAGGGGAACCGTGAGGGATTGTATCGTTGCTCGGGTGGAACCACACCAGTGTGCTCTAGTTTCCCGTGCCTCCCCACCACCCCCACCAAAACGATCCCCTGAGTGGTACTCCCCTTAAGCCACGACCTGTATCCAGGGCCATGGCGTAGGGACCCGGGGCGTCTTCTCCCTCCTGCAGCCCACCGGGTTTGGTCGCCGTACACAAGATACTCCGCTGGCTCGACGTCTTCCTGCTTTGCTCATCTACTTCCTCGTCTTTCGCGCCCCTCGCCTCCGTCTCCTGCGCTTCCCTCTTTCCGCTCTCGCCGCCGTTGAAATCCGCCCATACGCCTCCTGGGTCCTCCTCTTCCGCTGTCGTCAGCAGCCCCTCCTCGCACGCTGCGATCGAGACTAGACCGCTGTTCGTTTCTGGCTGGGTAGGAGGGTTTGGCTCGCCCGTCGGCCACTTCCGGTCCGCAGCACTGCAGTCCTTCTCACACTATCCAAAAAAATAATATAATGTAAAACATATATTTTTAAAAATAGTGTTATATGTTATATATTTATACATAAGCATACACTTATATCTGTGTGTATGTTTATATAAGTATATATTTATACATAGTATTAAATATTATTTAAATGTTTTGCCTCTACATAACATTGTTATATATTAAAATATGTAGTATTTACTGTTTTAAACTTTATATATATATATATATATTATCCACCAAAACTGTCCCAGACGAAGGGCGCACTTTTCACAGCTGGTGCGCGCAGCGAGGCCGGACTAGCCTCGAAATGTAATTCCTCACCAATTCCAATAATGCGCAGCACTCTCCCAGGGGTTTGTTTTAGCGATTTATTAAGCCATAAAGTTACTCCTTCCTCCACCAACGCGTTTCAACCAGCAGGTCTTGATCACGGTGCAAATTTCAAATAGCAGCATGTAATTTACTTTTAGTTCACCTTTCAGCAGTCCTCCATTGAGGCCAATGGCTCCCCCTCCTCTCCACTGCTTTGAGCAGAGCCCTGCTCCGAGATCCTTGTAATTTTGAAGAGTGGATACATGGATATATATATCCAAGATTTGCTGCACTAGGCCTTTCAACCATCCAACGGTGCCGGTGCCTTGACAAAGGCTCACCGCCGAAATGCGTTGTTTGTGTGCACAATAAAAATATTGTGCTGTCCTCAGGTGTGCTGCATCGTTTTTCCGGTATGTACAGGAATCTTTGTTGGATTATATATATATTGTTTTTAAAGGTTATGTTTGTATGTTTTTTAGCAATATTAGTGTGGAACAATATTTTATTTTTGATATTTTTGTACTTACCATTATAAGTATAGCGACACAAAAGTTTTGTAAATGATATTTATGACACAAATTTCTTTTACACAAATCGTTGTTTTTAATATTGTGTCGGTAATTCCTCGAACGTGGCACATGACTAGATGCAATGGCATTTTAAATTATGTTGAGAAAAGTACTTTTATTTAGAAACCAAGGGCCAACGCTATATTGAGTTTTGCTAGGAAATTAGCAGCCATTTAATTTCGCGTGTATTGAGTTATTTCCGTGCCCAGGCAAAACCTCCTCACTTGTATCGGTCTGCTTTATGGATTTTCGCTTACATATAAAATTAGAGTGACTGATTCTTTTTAAATGTTGCTCAAATAGCCAGTAAATTCTCATTCTGCCTGTTTTTTGGAATTAGAAATTATGAACTTTAGGCTTAATTTACTATTGACTTTCAAAAACGAGGTTTGCTAAGCAGAATGCAATTTGTGATGCATTCTAAGTACTAACATGTCATATTGTAAATTGTACATTTACAGGGGCTCGCAAAACAACCTGGTTAATGAATAATAATTGAGCAGGTCGCAATATGCAACCCTCTGTGATTGGCTGTGAATACAGGAATGTAGGTCTGCAAGGGTCAGCAAACCAACATCCCTGCATTTAAATTCCCAAATGGAAAAAATATTTAAAAAGAAAGCAGCCTGCTTCCATAAAGTGACAGGTGCTGCTTTAGAGAAAAAATGTTTCACCTCAGTGGAAGCAGGCACTGCCTGTTTTCCCAGAGGCAGACAACATAATTCCCAAAGGGGTATATCTTAATTAATCATCACAACCTAGCGATGCATTCCATGATAAATTCCAAATAGGACAGGGTGCCTGCTTAACATCCCTTCTTATTTGTGATACATAATGGATCACAAAAGTCATTTTATGAGTCGAAAACACTTTTCTGACTCACACAAGGGTTTTGACGCATTGTAAAAACGTGCTTTTTGGTGGCATTCCAGATGTTTTTGAGATTCACAGGCTTTGTGATCACCTTTCTTTTTGAGGCCAATTGAGTCTGTTGAAAACTTGAGAACTCTTGTCCTTTGGGCCTGAATATTGGTTTAATAAAGCTTTACGTTCTCGTAGAGCTGAATTTAAGAGGTTCTACCAGCGGCGACTGGCACAGGTAAACGCAGTGGGGCATGGCGGCGGGGGGGTCAGTCGACAGACGACGGAATAGGTCTAATTAAATTAATAAATAATTCCTAATCCGTCGTCTGTCAGCTTCACCCCTGCCGCGACCTGCCCCGCCCACCTTCTCGCAACGCATACCTGTGCCGGCCGCCACTGGGTTCTAATTAGCAAGAAAGTGTATTGCCTGCCCTGGTTTGGAGATGTACCTCAGACTATTGAATTACTGAGTTTGCCACAAATTTGGACTAATCCTTTTGTTCTTTATTTTTTTTAAAAGACTATTGGGAATTTATTGATCATAGGAGAGCAGTGAAGGCCCCATTTGGTGGACAGATATAGGTATTTTCAAGTTTTGGATGTATACCGAATTTTGAATTGTATCTGGATAACACTGAACCACAATTTGCAAAGGTTATGTATTCTACCACATGCCAGTTATACCCATAAATGGACACCAAACCTAGTTGTTGTATAAAACTTGCCCTCTTAGTGATCAAACTGATGGGAATGGAGCCCATTAGCAATTACTTCCATACAGAATAAAATTGAATGGGCCGGTATTTTGCAACATGGGAGTTCCGAACTATCTGATAACCCTTCCTATAAGTAAATGAGATATTCCAGCCCTGAGGGCCCAAATCACAAAGGGACTTAGGCCTCGTAAAGTTACGAGTGCAGAGTCTCTTCACTTGTGGCGGAACCTCCACACTTGGGACCAGGGCTGGTCCTAGTGTTCTTGGAGCCCCTGGCAGAATTGGAATGTGTGAGGCCCCTCTATGATGTGACATCACAGGAAGTGACATCACAAGAAGGGACATCAGTTGAACTTTAATGTCTGGAATTGCTGAAGTAATTTTGAAGGAAACTACTTGCCTGGTGTGGCTAACACTAAAATGGCTAAAAATATAAATAATGATCCTAAAAAAATAAGTATATATTTGTGAAGCTGTATTACATGGAAATGCATCAACCTGGCTTAAAAAGCTAGCCTAGGGCTCTCGAAAACAGATATGACTGCTACAGTGTTCACTAATTGCTTTTAGATTAGGACAGGATTAAAATTCCAAGTCAGATTGTCCCATAACTATACAGCGGATGTTCAAGTGACTCCCCAGCCCTCCCTTTATGCTGCTGAAGTTCAAGATAAGGCATTTGGTTTTCAGCAGGCATAGGGGATCAACATAAACAGATACATGCTAGATCTGGTAAGTGGCCTGCAAGAGCTGCAGCAAACAACAGAAACCACAGATTCCCAAAAATAAAAAAGAGGAGACACCACAAATGTCATACACAGGTGGTGTGGCTAATATATTGGCAGGCAGAAGCACCAAAGGCTGGTCCACACCTGCACACTGAGCACCTAAATACAGCAATTAGTCTCAAACTCAATTTTTAAGAGATGCAAAGATTTGAACTAACAAAGAAATACAGAAGAGATGGCTAAAAGGGAAAACATTTTGTGGCCAGAGAAAAAAAGACTGCCAAAGCTATACTAGGAGCCCATCACTAAAGAGCTACATTAAAGCAACAAAACAACAAGGGCTTACTATTGTAGAATCTGTGAAGTTTACTGCTATATGGAAAGGAAATTTAGCAATGTGGCATAGGTAGGTTGGGGGGATTTTTAATTGTATCTAAATAACACTGAACCACAATTTGCAAAGTTTATGTATTCTACCACATGCCAGTTATACCCATAAATGGACACCAACCCTAGTTATTGTAGAAACCTTGCCCTCTTAGTGATCAAACTGATGGGAATGGAGCCCATTTGTAATTCCTTCCATACAGAATAAAATAGATTGTGCCAGTCCTTTGCAACATGAGAGTTCTGAACTAGCTGATAACCCTTCCTATAAGTAAATGAGATACTTCTAGCCCCTGAAGGCCCAATTCACAAAGGGACTTAGGCCTCGTAAAGTTATGAGTGCAGAGTCTCTGCACTTGTGGCAGAACCTCCACACTTGGGGCCAGGGCTGGTCCTAGTGTTTGTGGGGCCCCGGCAGAATTGTAATTTGTGAGGCCCCTCTAAGATGTGACATCACAGGAAGTGATATCACAAAAAGGGACATCAATTGATCATTAAAGTCCTGGAATTGTTGAAGCAAATTTGCAGATAGAACTAAAATGGCTAAAAATATAAATAATGATCCTAATAAAATAAGTACATATATTTTTAAAGCTGTATTACGTGGAAATGCATTACATTAATCAAACTGGCTTAAAAAGCTAGCCTAGGTCTCTCCAAAACTTGCCCTCTTGGTGATCAAATTGATGGGAATGGAGCCCATTTGCAATTGCTTTCACACAGAATAAAATGGATTGTGCCAGTCTTTTGCAAAATGGGAGTTCTGAACTATCTGATAACCCTTCCGATATTTAAATGAGATACTTCCAGCTTCTTAGGTGGGGTTTGACTTGCAAATTAGCACTAAAGTAATACTAGAAACTTACAGTTTAAAACAATTAAGTCACATGTCCTTAATATCTGAGAAGAAACTTGCCAAATTGCAAAGGGACCAGAACCATGCCACTCAATTCATATTTAGCTTAAGAAGAAATAACCAAATTGCACCTGCCCTCAGGTAAATCTATTAGATCTTGGTTAAACAGATAATTCAATGCAAGACTTTTTCCATCATCTACAAGTCACTCTCCAGGTACCTAACCAAACACTTTTGGTCTACCAACCTCCAATGCAAGATATGGCTCTCGGAATCTACTGGCTAAGTACTCGTATAGGCTCAGTTTTTGGCAGATCAGTCCATGTGCATTGATGTAATCTTTGGAATATCACCTCGCTTCTCAGCTGCCCACCACCCCATAACACCCATCTTCTGTACACCCCCCTTCTTCTTCTCACTGGAGGCAAATTCGAACTGTGCTCCTCAAAAGCAGCCTTTCCCCAGGTCTTGCTGTCACTCCCTGAGATTTGGAATATTTTGTTGTGGGAGAAGGCGCAAATATATCTGTGCTTGCCCAGGAC
This sequence comes from Calotriton arnoldi, assembly GCA_963921515.1. Taxonomy (NCBI): domain Eukaryota; kingdom Metazoa; phylum Chordata; class Amphibia; order Caudata; family Salamandridae; genus Calotriton; species Calotriton arnoldi. The sequence goes on from CAWUFW010007587.1 coordinate 385,351, forward strand.
GGCCATTTTCATTCTGCACATGAAATTGAGCAGGCTGGCTATGTGAGCACAGTCAGACTGATTCTGTGCACACCAACTCTAAGGCTGTAGCATGCTTTTGGATTTTGCAACAGGAGCCAAGCCAGCCCAAGCAAGAAGCCCAGTTTATCCACAGTAATAAAAAATCATTTCACCTAGTGGTCCGGCCATAGACTCATCAGTCAACTGTGGATTTTCTTTCTTTCCTACTTGAAACTATCCCCTTTATTAGGCCTCACAGCACTTAAGTCTTGCAGAGTGGACTGCTATCCATTATAAGTTTGCAGGACACTTCGTAAACATAGAGATATTATAAGATGTTTGTTGGGTGTTGGAGGATTGTTAGTCACAGAACACAATTTTTTATATTTCATTCCATTGCCACCTGATCTAAATCAGTCCCTTTTAATAGTCAAAGCTAAGCTGCTGGATAAGGTGCTTATAGGGTATGATTAATATGACATCCTGTATTTGAGTTCCAATACCTTTATCAGCTCCAGGAGTAAACTTTGACTGCTCACTATTGCCACCATTGGAGAGACAAGTTTCTAAAAGGAATAACTCTTAAACAAATAAATGAAATAGTCAGTTCTGAAACAGCAATCGTAAACAAGGGTATCCTCCACAGATGCTGTCAATTAATAACCTATTGCCCCTGACCCAAAGAAAAGGTCACAAAATATACTTCAGCTTTTTTCCTTTTACAGAAAAATATTGCGGAACATTTGAGAAAAAGGTAGGAAAGAGATGTCAGAAGATGCGGAGAAGTTTTAAGTATGCTGAAGGTATGTTAAGCAGAGAAAAAACACAGCTTGTTTAGTTGTGACATTGGTAAGAACGTATGCTGAGGCAAGCAAGATATTGCAAAAGGAGTTCAGGACAGGAGCTATGATCTCTAAATCTCCCCTCAGGACGTGTGCAGGAAGGGGTCCCACTGGGAATGAAATTTAATAGATCAAGAGGGGTAATAGAGATCACAGAGAGCAGGCTGAAATTCAGCAGACATATTGAGGATGGTTCAAGATCACAACCCTTTGTGAAAAATGACACATGCATCCCAAAACGAAGAGAAATCTTTTTTTTTAAAATTTTTTACAGGAAAATAAAGAGATAGGGAATTGCCAACTTTGGCAGAAGGCTCAGCAGACTTAGGGCCTGATTTCAACTTTGGCGGTATGGGATCGGGCCGCCACGCCAGCGCCCCACTCCCACTCATGGCAGTCTATGCTGTGCAGGAACTGGGATGCTTGTGCACAGTGGGGCATACTAAGTGCCCCCCTGCATGTCTCCCCAGGCCCTAAGGCAACAGCGGACCCTGTAAGGCCCCCTTAGTTCCCTCACCACCAGCATTTTCATGGTGTGAGCACCACCATGAGGCCGCTGGGGGTAAGGAAACTCATGCTATGCTTGGCGGTGCTGCAATGGCACCACCAAGCATATTGGGGCCTCAGACCGCCGCGCCACTGCCAGTGATTGCGGAACCGCAGCAGTTGCGGCAGTTGTATGACGGTCTGACTGCAGTAGTCGTAATATGGCAGTCGGACCTCTAGTGCGGAGGTCCCGACCGCCACTGTATCTCCACAGCAGGTTTGGCGGTCCGATGGGCTGCCAAACTCGTAATTAGGCCCTAAGCAGCACACAATGGATCAACAACATTTTCATCTCCTCTTCAGTCTTTTACTTTTTGCTGATTCTGCCCACTTACATCCACGTCACTCCTCCAGGCTCTACTTTTCGCCGTCTCTCTTGCCCAGCCTGTTGCCTACTCTTGCTGTTTTAGCCCCCTCTGATATCCACTTTATCCCTGTACTATCTCTCCCTTTTCCCTAGCCTCTTTTTACTGGTTCTGCCCCTCTTACATGCACAGCTTCCCTCCATATGCTGCTTTTTACCACTCTTCTCCCCCTAGCCTCTTACCTTATTTAAGCTGTTCTCTTCCTTTTCATCCATCTCCCCACTTCCAGATTCACAATCTCTGAACGTCTTTTACATTTTTGCATAGATTCTACCCCTTCCAACATCATTCTCTTTTGAAATGTTAATATAGGTGGGCAAGCAACTGCAAACTCGAGCCAGAGGCCTGGCTCTGCTTAGCTCAAGATCCTCTTGAAACCTTGAGTCCAAAATGAGCTGAGCTTTCACAGGAGGTGATGTAGCCTTGTGGCTACAGCTGCCCACCATATATCAAGAAGAGCAGAGCATCAAGCCCGAGCTATGCTCAGCATCCTGTGAATCCAGGCAAATCTCTATGCTGGAAAGAAAATGACTGTAATCTGTATCTGTTGCGGGGCGTTCTTATTTCCTTGGCCAACGTTCATGCGTTGTAAAACTGCCAAAAATACAATATGGACCCTGCCTGTCCCCCAGACTCTAGTCTAATCCTCCAAGAATTAAAGATGAAAAGTTAAGCTTTAATGTCATAAAGAGATGCCCATGTAGTTGCCGAATTGCACTGTAAGAAACAGGAAAACCTAGGCATCACTCCCAGTCACCCTGCTTGACCAAATTGCGTGATCATAGGCAAATGCTTTATTTCACAAACCTCCATTTTGTTCATTATCACACATCAAAGTGCATTCAAATATGTGCAGTAAGGGTGTGTGCTGTACAACACCTCTTGAATTTGATGTATTAGACTGTAATTTTGCTGCATGTTTAATAAGAATGTAGCACACATAAAATTTATTTCTAGGTCATACTGATCAAACTTTACTAAAACACGCACAGCACTTGTTGCTGCACAGTCGAAATCCCTTCGCAAAGGTTAACTGATCAACTTTCTGTTTGTTATTGCTGTATTTGGGTGAATGACAAATCAATGAGGTGATATCAGAAAATGTGCTGCATTATGCCACATAATTTACCTTTTCTTGCCGTAATTTAGTAACCCTGGCACCTAATTTGGTCCTTTCTTGCCACATAATTCCAGTAGCCCTGCTCTTAGTTCACTAATACCATTATCACGAGGGCAGGGGCAGCATTGTTTTGCAGGTCTTGTTTAAAAACTCTCACTTTTACTAAATAGATCTCAATGCAGAGTTATAATCCCATGTTCTAAGGTAAAATGCTTCTGTGCATTCAAGAAATTTGCTTTTTTGGGGCCGGGACTGAGAGTGCATGCGCTTGCGAGATACTAATATTTACAAAAATGACTTGGACCCCTCCCATTGCTTACCATTTGTGTTCTTCAGCTTCACTCTGATTTGCAGTTTCCGTAATTGGCTAGTCCATCTGAAACACCACTTCCAATGCTTGCTGTGGAGCACAGACCAAGCAGAGATTTATTCAACTTAATTAGTGCCCATCCGCTGCTCCCGACTGATTGAGGTACTATTTTTTCTCCCTCCCACTGCTTCCTCTATAGCACTTTTCTTTCTTGTTTTTCATTGGGGGCATAATACAAAAGCGAACTCAAGCTAGCCCAAATCAAATCATCTACATTCCGTGCTCACAGTTCCATCTATTAATGCCATATTTACATGTATCCATTTACGAGGCTTACGCCACATTTCTCTGCGTCCTTGAAAGCCAAATGCCCAATCCAAGGTGTCTTGTTCTCGGTACTGCCGGTATTGCAGTGCTGGCTCCTTAAACTTCGATGCATTAAGTGAATGGGGCATCAATTAAACGGTGCATCAAGCGAGCTAAGAGGGTCTCTTTCTCTTAACGTGGCGGGGGAGCTTTGCACTGGGTGTGATATTGGGTTCGGTCAGTGTCATTGACTTGATCGACTTCTCGATGTGAGCTATTGGGTGCATGGGATATTCAGATGCCTCATCACAAAGCGCAGAGTAGATATATTAGGTGTATGAATAAGCTCAATGTACATGAGAGAATGTTGAGATGCACACCAGTGTACTCCTTATTTCTTAACTCTGCTTGACTGCTTCAGATATATAAAGACGTGCATGCTGGATTCGCGCTCCGTCCAATTGCGCTAACAATATAGTACGAACACAAAGGAACCCAGTTAGATCCCTGTTCCAGCCGCACAGCCACATCCGTTGCTGAATGAATCCAATAAATCAAATTTATATTGATTATCTTGAGCTTATCCACTTAGTTTACTCCATTTCTTTTACTCCCTTTTACCAATGTTCGTCGATTTATTTTACTCATTACCATGCTGATTCAAGGATGTTCATAAAAACCCAGGAGGAAGAGATGTTTCCACATGTCACGACTTTATTTAAAATTCACCCAATGCATTTCGGGGTAAACCCTTCTTCAGGGGTATCTGTTATGCCACTTCAGTCTCTGATCCTATGCCGTTCAGCCCCCACTTGGGATTATTCATTTATTCTATTCTTTATTCGGCACCACATTTAAATATAGCGCCTACGCCCGTTGCACATGATCAAGCCGCCGGTTGCATTCTACTTCCGGGCCCCAGCACTAGTTCATGACCTTTTCTAAGACTGCAGTGACTACGATGTAAACTCCGCATTCAGAAGGGTTTACCCCGAAAGGCATTGGGTGAATTTTAAATAAAGTCATGACATGTGGAAACATCTCTTCCTCCTGGGTTTTTATGAACATCCTTGAATCAGCATGGTAATGAGTAAAATAAATCGACGAACATTGGTAAAAGGGAGTAAAAGAAATGGAGTAAACTAAGTGGATAAGCTCAAGATAATCAATATAAATTTGATTTATTGGATTCATTCAGCAACGGATGTGGCTGTGCGGCTGGAACAGGATCTAACTGGGTTCCTTTGTGTTCGTATGAATAAGCTCGCCAGATGACTCAAACCACATGTGAATTTCATTTAACAACTTAGGGGGATATTCACAAGGACTTATCTCCGATTTATCTCCACCTTAACTCATCAAAAGTGGAGATAGATTTAACACCCCATTCACAAGCGGGTGCAAACTGCAGACATCCCCAGTATTCCCGAGAGAACTGCCGCACAATTTATCTCCACGGTGGACACCACCAACTAACCCTAATGAGATGCAGAGTAGGCGTTCCGGTTCAAAAACACACGAAAAAACCACAACACCACTTTCACAACGAACTGCCAGATCTGCGATGCGAACCAAACACAGGCGATAAGCCGCGGTAGCACCAGGGAATTAACATCTGCCTTTTGCTGGTGTTGAGCAGGACGACTACCTGCAGCATGAAAGGGAGCCCACGCCAGAGCCACATCTGAAGACCCACAGATGCCATGGAGACAATGATCATGCAGCTCCGAGACCCATGAGGGCCACAACACCCACCCCCACAACCCCCAGGCCCCCTACCCCCTCCCGGACAAACACATATCGTGCACGACACAAGAGCCACAAAAAGCGCATGACGTCGCACAATGATAAACAGAAACACACATGTTGAGACGGAAGAACGAGAAACAGTCACTCATCATTGACGTAACAACCAAAAACTTTATTGAAATACAACACAAAACACCAATGCGGAAGACTCCTGTCGGGTCCGTCCGGGACAATTCTGATGTCACGGCCTGGAAAATAAAGCCCAAAATAAGAACGTGTGTCATGTGCACATCAAAAGGAGCGAGACACAGAGAAACAGAGAAGGAAAGAAAGGCAGAGAGAGAAAGAGAGAGAGAAGGAAAGAAAGGGAGAGGTAGAGAGGGAGAGGGAGAGAGAAGGAAAGGAAGGGAGAGTGAAAGTGAAATGAAGAGATAGAAAGAGAGAGAGAGAGAAGGAAGGACACTGCCGCCCCCGCGCACCCAGGCACCACTGCTCACCTGCTGCCACCGGTGTGTCTCCAAACAAGTGCCGGGATACACTGCAAGCCACCAGGTCTGCAACCTGTAACCGAGGCAAGAGTCAATCATGTCAGAGTCCATCCCACTGCACACAGCAACAACGCCTGTCCGCCCCTGCGCACACATGCAGCCGCACCCTACCCCCTCCCGCCAGCCAGCGCTGGCTGTCCGCCCTTGCGCACCCAGGCCCCACTGCTCACCTTTCGCCGACGGTGTGTCCACCAGTGGGCACACCACATGCCCGTGCAAGCTCCAGGCCCCGGTCCCGCCACCATGGCATGCTCCACATCATGCGGACCCACACCATGGCCCAGCAGGTCCCACACATGATGCTGAGTCCTGAGGCATCAATGGCAGAGACCACATCAGTGCACACGTCATCATCGCAGGCTGCACACCCGCTCAGCAATTTCTGTGCCACTAACCCTGTGCAACCCCAGTCAGCGCCACGTGGTGGTAGGCCCCTGACGGCCACAAGGCGTCGGGTGCCACTAACCCTGTGCAACCAGAGTCAGCGCCACGTGGTGGTAGGCCCGTGACGGCCACAAGGCTTTGGGTGCCACTAACCCTGTGCAACCCGAGTCAGCGCCACGTGGTGGTAGGCCCGTGACGGCCGCAAGGCTTCGGGTGCCACTAACCGTGTGCGCAACAAGTCATGGGCCCTTTATGATTGAGAACCGTGGAGCGTCCGTCATCCAGTCACCTCCGGCAGTGGGGAATGTGACGTTGCCGGCCCCTCATATACTCGGGGTCACATGGCCTGTGACGCCTGTGCCGGATGGGTGTGGTGTGTGTGCAAACCTGCCCTCAGGGAGTGGCCGAGACATGCTGACAACTAGACCAGCAACCTGCAGACCACTAGCGTGTAGATCTGCGACATGTGGTTATGTGGCCCCTCCTCGGAGCATAAGCGGAGTGGTCTGTCCTGGCGTACGCCGGACCAGTGCAGGGCTTGCAACAACGACTCGGGGGCTCTGGGCGTGGTGCAGTCCATGTCCGGACAAGGAAGTGACTAATGCGTGTGTCCCTGTTGTGGTGTCTACGGCACCCGCAACGCAATCGGCAACGTAGCACACTGTGACTGGAATCCCACTAGATGAGCATCATTGATGTTAGGGGGAATCACTGACCCTACATTCATCCACTGTGAAAATTAGAGTACCGAGTTCCTCAGTGGGTCATAGAACACAAATGAAGGTGATGTATGGTGAAAGGTTGGACCGAAATACTATGTGGAGGGGAATTCCTCCTTTCGGAACTAGGGCCCTCACACACTCGGCAAGCTAGGTGTCATGCTTCATCATATGGGCCTGCTCCTCGTCGGGTCGGCGCTGCAATACCCGACGGGCACCCATAAAGGGGCTCTTTGGCGGAGATCTTTTGTTCCTTGCCGTATACGAGTAGGATGGGCGGTCTACTTTGCACACTGCCTTGCCCCCCTATCGCCGCTGCATGGCATGACTGGCGACCCAATGGGCCCCTAGAATTGATGGTTAGCAGTTTTTATGCTTACCTGCTAATCACTATTTTTAAACTTTTCCTTGTTTAGACACAACATTATGTGTGTCTTTTTCCTGCTGCAATTGATGAAGCACGATCTTGCAAAGTTGAGGTGAGGTTTAGACTAGTCTCACCACTACAGCCTTTTCATCATTTTTGCTGGTTTTAGTATATTTTAAGTCACGGTTGTGCTACTATCGCACCTTTTTACTTTCCACAAGTTGATAAATTAGAAGTATCAAGCCATATTGATCACACCGTATATGTCTGATAATGAGGTCATGGACACATTTATTGAATTGTTGCCTGATGTATGATGATTTATGCACAAATACTACATAAGGTTTTTTCCCTATGTTTCCTTCAAAAGTTGGCTTCTCACCTGCGGATAATACTCCCGTAGAACCACTGTATGGTATGTAGTTGCCCACATTACCATTAATTTGTAGATAGTTCTTCACACACGGTCCTGAGGAATCGCCACAGATCATTCGTGACTACCAGGCGAGAAACATGTCGACCACCTAGGAGTAGAGCGCACTTCCGACACATTGTAGCTAGATTGTCGCCTCTCCTATATTCTTTTTAATCAGGCAAGGGTCCTCCCTGAATAAAGTCATTTAGAGGAATCCCACCCCTGTTTTAATCTGCACACTTCACTTTGACATCTACACATACTAGGCCCCTTACACCCACGGCACCTATACGGCAAGGAACAAAAGATCTCCGCCAAAGAGCCCCTTTATGGGTGCCCGTCGGGTATTGCAGCGCCGACCCGACGAGGAGCAGGCCCATATGATGAAGCATGACACCTAGCTTGCCGGGTGTGTGAGGGCCCTAGTTCCGAAAGGAGGAATTCCCCTCCACATAGTATTTCGGTCCAACCTTTCACCATACATCACCTTCATTTGTGTTCTATGACCCACTGAGGAACTCCGTACTCTAATTTTCACAGTATATCAGGGCATGTACGTGTGGACCTCCCCAAAAGCCCATTGTCCCCCCTCTTTTGTTTAAAAAACCTACATTCATCCACACATCCATACTTGAATGAGGAAAGACATGACACAGCAGTGCATTCCTGAATGTTTATTGCACATCCAGTGGAGTTCAGCAGCTGGAGCAGTACAGGGCCATGCCAACCCCACTTCACAATGTGGGCCCGTGGAGGGCCAGCCAGAGTCCATCGGGGAATGACAAGGACAGAGGATGAGGAAGAGTACAGTCCGCAGTCTGGTCGCCGTGTCATTGGTCACCAAACAGGATATGGAAGTCCATGTCGTGGTCCAAGGTGAGTGCCGCAGAGTGTATCGGGGGTCAGTGGTAGGTCATGGGGCCATGTGCGGCACCAAGGAGCAACAGGCCAGGTGGCGGACATGAATGCTAGTGCCTCCTTCTGAACTCAAGCCCATCCACGTCCTCATCCTCGGATGTGTGCTCTGCCCCACCTGTGGGTGGTGCTGTTCCGGCTGCGGCACTGTGTGCCACTGACACATCAGGGGCCGGAGGTGTATTGCCGGCCGCTTTGTGTGGCAGTGACACATCAGGTACTGGAGGTGGAATGTCTGCCGCACTGTGGGGCATGGACACACCAGGGGCGGAGATGTGGATGGTGTAGGGGCAGCAGCATTCATCCGCGCCACGCCTTGTGGCAGCAATGCCATGATGAGGACATGCAGGGCCTGGTAGATCCCAGCTACATTTCGCTGATGTGCAGCTGTGGCTGCCATCCTTTCCGCCTCCATCCGCACCATGTCCTCCATGAGCCTCTGCATGCGTGCCATCTCCTGGCTGAGATCGCTGGAGCCACCCTGAGAGGACAGGTGCTCTTGTCTCCGAGTCGTGACTCCAGCAATGTCAGCCAGGGCTCGTTGGAGACCATGGAGCGGCATGTGCGTGTCCGTTAGGGACTGGAGGTGGTCCCTGATGGGACTCAGACACCAATGGATGGCGTCGAGTTTGCTAGCCATGAGGTCGAACCCCACCCGCACCTGCTCAGCCATCTCCCTCTGGACCTCCAACACACAGCGCTGGAAGGCCATGGGTTGTTCGGGGGGGTCTTGGGAGACAGCCGGGGTTGTGGGTGCCTCCTGCTGGGTGGTTTGTGAAGTGGGTGGGGTCTCCTCGATGCAGCTGGGCTGCCCTGGTCCTGGAGGTGATTGGTGGATGAGCTCAATGATGTCTTGAAGGGCTTGGGTGTCGATGCTGGTGGTGTCCTCCTCGTCATCAGTGAAGAGTGGCTGGGACTGCTCTGCAGGTGGCGTTGTCGGTGCCCCTGCAATGTGAAGGGGAGATGCTGTGTTACAATGTGTCCTCATGTATGTGGCCGCATGGTACATGTTGACATTCAGACAGCATGGCAATGTACATTGTGACAGTGTGTAGATCAGGGCCATGATCCAGAGTGATTGTGGGTGTGCACTGTGCTCTGCTTGATTGTGCATGTGTGCCATTGTGGCTATCTCCCCCCGTCCCCCCAGTACATGGTGGTTACTCACCCTGTTGCCGTTGTGTTGTGTCATGTCGAGCAGTGTCCGGTGCCCCACTCATGCCACGGTCTCCACACTGATGACTGTCGACACCAGCTCCTCCATGTCATCCAGCTCCAGCTGTGGCGCTGGGCTCCCACCTCCAGTCTGCATTGCTGCCTTCTGGTTGGCTGCGAGTTTCTCCTTGGTCTTGCGCTTGATGTCATTCCATCGCCTCTTGACCTCATCCATTGACCTCTTGTGCTCTCCGACGGCATTCACCTTGTCCACGATGGACCGCCATAATCCATTTTTGGTGCCCAATGACACATTGGAGGCGATGAACAGTTGATGATGGTGTTCTATCACCTCCGTGACCAGGATCCGATTCTCCTGCGGACTGTACTTCGTCTTCCTCTTCTTCTTGACCTTGCCCTTCCCTGTCACCGTGGTCCCGGGCTGGTCATCCGGGGTACTTGTGTGGTTGCGCTCTTTCTCTGCGCCTGCTCCGGCTGCCTCCATGGTGCTTCTGTGTTGGTCATTTTGTGTTTGTGTGTTTTTTCTCCTTTTGTAGTGATTTTCCCGCCTGCCGTGTGTGTATGGCAGGCCTGGCGCTGCTTATCGCTGATTTCCTCATCGCGAATGGGCTCATCGCACGTTTTTTGGTGTTGGGGTTTGTGTTTTTATCGCCGTCGCGGTGGTTGTATCGCGGACATTGTCCGTGGTTTCAGGTGACTATCGCATGGTACCGCCGTGTTGTGAATTCCACGTTAACACAGGGTTATTTTCCTGCGATGGACTGCGATGTGTAAAGTTGCGTTAACATTTTTGGGAGATGTTTAGCACACGTTCTTGCGAATATGCCCCTCACTGTGTTCTGGGAGTTGTAGTTCTATGTCGCTTGGACAGAATTTCAGATTACTGTTTATAGAATGAAAGAAAGCTGGGATATGGAGAGCTGTCCAGGGGTATGAATGATAACTGGCTCTTAAGCAGAAGAGTTAAAAAGACGTTAAGAGAAGGGGGCATCTCATTAAGCCACTATAGTTTGAATAGACGCATGCCATCTCATGAATCAAAGGTCACACAACTTTGAGCACACCAGGTCAAATAACATTTGAGAAATGGTTTTGACATAGATTGCATTTTCCTAACCTGATATCCAAATTACAGCAACATAACATTTTAATTTAAATAATTGACAGATAACAGTGCAGCTTAAGCTGACGAAAAACAGTGCAACTGGGGGATCCTGATCCCTATTAATTATTACTGACCGCTCAGCTGCAAACATTTATGGCTGACTAACAATAAATGAGATTTTCATATTTAACCAAGCAACGGTAGTGAAATCTCCACTGTAGTGGAATCTCCACTGATTGGTCAGAAGCATTTAGGTTTTACAGAGCGCTGGTGTCGGTTTAATAGCCCCGTGGCCAAGCAGAGGCCACTGATCTATAGTTCCAAGTTGTGCAAACACTTAAAGTAGATGAAATTACTTTCAGTGATAGGCTTTCCAGCCAGTATCGTGGGTCCATTTAAAGTCCGTATCCGGTGAAACAGAGGAGATGATGGGACATGATTCTTTTTGTTTTGAGCCTTGCAGGACACCATGCTTTACGTTCAAGAGCCAGGCTCACTTCACACCTAAGGGCACGAACCCATCTAATCGCTGTTATCATGCAGATGCAGTGATTAGAATTCTGAAGCTATTTCAGCCCATGGCTTCGATGCCCTCAGGAGGGGGCCCCCCTTCCTTGGGCCACGCAGTGCTGCACCCAGGGCCGGCTTTAGCTCAGGTGGCCCCCAGTGCGACAATCATGCCTGCCTCCTCAGATTCTCTCACAACCATGGGGTAAAGTGCCCCTCATCTCTCCAATCATAAGTTATTGCTAAACACAGCGCTCCCCCCTGAGCTCAGCGCCCCCTCCAAAGGTCAGCGCCCAGTGCGGCTGCACCGGTCGCACTGCCCTAAAGCCGGCCCTGGCTGCACCTCTGCTGCTCCCTGTGCCTCATAACACTATTATTATTTTTTTAAAGGCAGTGTGTGGCCCTTTAGTTGTGAGTAGAAGAGGGGCCTTGGGCAGCTGTCCACACTGCCCATGCCTAGCCTGGCCCTGCTTGGGGCCTAATCTTCGCACTGCAGTGCAGGGATTCTGCCCCGAGTGCGTAGACTCAGCACTCGTAACTTCATTAATCGTAAGCTCCTTCGTGAATCGGGCCCTTCGTTTTTGCCCTTTTGCACTTTATATATTTGGACTAGTCAGCAAGACTTCGGTATTTATCGCTCTCTCCCTGAGACACACCTTTATGAAATGAAATGAAATGAAAATAATATTTATAAAGCGCATGGTTACCCGCGGGCATCCCAGCGCTGTGGGCAAAGTCGAATCGGCTGTGACACGATCATTTGGGGAAAAGCCAAGTTTTGAGCATCTTACGAAATGTCATATAGTTGGGTATGAGGTATTATGGCACTGAGAAATCTATGTATGTATCTTTGTAAAACCTAGATCCACAAGTGAGTTGCTGTCAGATTGCACTTTATGTAAGGGTGTACAACTTGGACTGTCTTTTACATGATATTGAATTATGTTTATTATGTGTCTTTTCCTGAATGGTTACATATTGTTATACACTGCATTTTACGTCCAATAATTGCCTTGTGTGTTTTAAACTAATACACTATTTTGATTGATTGATTGATAGTGCAGCAGTTGTTGAGTCTCGAGGGACACATACCCGATGAGTGAATGGTGGTGAGCAAAATGAAGAGACCAAAAAGTATATGGATCTGTCTGTCAGCGGGGTCTGTCAACAGCTGCAGGACATCTTTCACATAGCATGATATAAGACATTATATGGCAAAATGATAAGTGCTTTAGATACACCTGTGCAATAAGCAAGCTATTCAAGCTGAGAGCTTGGGTACGGAACCCGCATTCATATAAAGTGCATCCATTTCTCAAACTTATCTCCACATGAAATAAGGTGTTTTAGGTAAATTCTGTCATTGGTCAGAACTGCCTGTGTCCTTAATTATACCCAATGCCCACAATGCTGCCCTCTATAACTCAAGGAGTTATCGTCGTGTTAGACAAAAAATCTAGACGTAAGAGCCCATTGGAGAGACTCGCACTCTTCATTAGTGAGTCAGCCGCACCATATGTCAAAGGGTTAAGGAGAACGTTCTTTGTGTTGAATTATTAGCAAGAGATTAGAACCTCAACCAACTGCCCTCCACAGGAATGCTTCATCGTTTCAAACACACGGTAGACAGCTCAACAGATGATTCATCCATATTTGTTTACCCACAGCACATTCTGCTCTAAATAAATTATTTAAAAAATGTTACCCAGATCAGGTGCACCCAGTGAATCATCATTCAATTTTAAATGTTCCAGACATTAAAAAACAGCGTTGTCTAAACAGTGGAACAAATGTGTGCACTTACAAACCACTGAAGTATGTAAAGTGCTTAACAGTATAACCATAGCCACAGTAAATAAATGCATTTTCTAAAATGATTTGTGTTTAGAAAGGGACCACACATCAATTTTAAATTCTATTAACATCCCATAAAATAACATTCAAAAATGGTATATTGCCATAAAGGGGAGCAGCACAGACCACATACTTCCTGTTTTTGTGTATGAAAAATGCTGCTTTATTGAAAACAGATGCACATCACACATTTCAACCCTAGGCCATAGCATTAAAAAATGTAACTTCACTATACAACCATTTCCTACGCCATTACCCCCCTCCCTTAATCATGTCCCTCCCCCTTACATTTTCAAATTGCACTTTGAAACGCTATAAAACTGTTGACCTTTACTCCCTTACACTTTAACCTACGTCTCTTAACCTGTACCTATCTAAGTATCCTAAATCTTAACTTTTTGCTTCCTTCATTTGCAACTTTAATGCCACCCCCCATTCTCCTTCTTCACCTATGTTCACAACAATATCTTAATCTAGCAACATGGCAACTGAAACTGCCAACCGCCACTCAGAAATGCCTCGCCTTCTGACCCCCCCAGGAACCTCTGTTCCCCGCCTGCCCTAGAGTATGTCTTCCAGCACCTCCTTGACCCCCATCGGGTATAGCTCCATCCCATAGTTCGATAAGTGAACCCCGTTGCCTCTAAAAAAATTCTGGAGCGTCAAATCTCGATTCCGGGTGCTCCACCCGGCCAAAATCCTCTTCCCTGAAGAAAATCTGCATATCATGATTGATGTTGTGCCTGGCCTTATCAATGGCTGTGGTCCTGTCTGACCCCTGCCATCTGGGTATAAATTCCGTCCATACGGCGAAAGTGCCCACCCATTGTCTCTTGATTTTTATGAGATCTCTCTTCATCTCCTTCAGTAATGCCAGTTCCTTCCTCCTGACCATGTCATTTTCCCCTAAGTGAAGCACCAAAATGTTCGGACATGTGTGCCTCTGCAACAACTTATTCAGATATTGTAACAGTTCATACCACTGCATATCCTCCATTTCCATACCACAAAACTTTATACAGTTGGTGATTGAGCCCAAGTGTTGTATTAACTGCAATTCCTCCCTCTCCTTCTTTGGCACCACGCCAATTGGCAAAGGCCCTCCGTCCTGCCCTTCTGCATTTCTTTCAAGAGCTTTGCCTGCACTACCTGCTTGTGTGACCGCGCTGACTTCAAATTATCCGCCCATCGATGTAACCGTGGACCCTCAAACGCGAGCGTGAAACCCTCTCGAAAACCAGCACTCAACAATTCTGTGTCCTCTCTTTTGTGGTAGAGGGCCAACCAGCAGTCCAAACGGTCCCCCTTAATTGGAGTATGAGCCCTTGCCTATTTTCCCATGTGCACCACATCTTAATCGGTTTCCTGTTGTCTGATTACCCTGCTGTCCTTCGGATGGACCCTGGTATTTGTTCCAGTGCCCAGACTGTTGCCCCTGACTGCTACTTCCCACTCCATAGCACTGCATGAGTGCATGTCTCCCTCCGCACTTGGAGCTTTCATGCCGAAACTTACTGTACTCTCTCGTACATATACCCTTGTTAAAGTCCCAGCATGTTCTGAGTGCCCCCCTTGTGAGTTTGCACCTGCCCCTCTCAGGTAGGGCCTAGTTGAAAGGGCTGATACACCAAAGGGTGGCCACTTGCAGTAAAAATGGTTGTACCAGATTTCTCCGGGCCCATTGTCTGATGCCACAGATCATTGTCTATTTCACCCCATTTGGCCTCAGAGTCCCACAATAAATGCACCCAAAACTCCTCATCATACTGTGCCTATGCATGGCCCCTGTATGTGATCTGAGCCCTCCTAATCACATCCATGTATTTAAATATAGACATGCACCGTACCGGATATTTTTCGCAATATGCACTCGGGAAAATTATGCCACTTTTTAATTCTCTATGGTTGCTGGCAATTTGGGCCGCTTGGACGGCTCATATTCCTCTTCTTTGGACCCCTCCTTCATGTGCAGCTCCCTGAGGAGCAGCTTCAACATCTCTACATACTCCCCTTTCCATATTTTCTCCTTGGTAGCCAGCATTAAATGGGCGCCCAAGTGCTCCGTAACCCCCATATACAGGAGCTTCTTAATCTTCAATTCCTTACTCTCTTTGGCCCCCCGTCTTGTTCCTCCTTATTCTCCTACACTCCCCTTTGCTACTCGCATGCTGAGTTCCCGACCCTGTCTGGGGCCCCTGATTCAACTACCCCGTGGGTTCTGCCCCTTTTTCTTTTTTGGACCTGCCCCCGGTTGTTGCTGCAGCTGACAGCTACTTGTCTGTCCGCACCGCTGTGTCGTTCACGTACAAACCTTTTCTCAAGAGGACATTGCCTTCGACCCCGCCACCCCCTGCTTCAACCTGATGGAAACCTTCCTATTGCCCCTGCTCAACTAATGCCCTTACCTTATATCAAGATAGGCCTCCACACTGGATCCAGCTGCCTAACCAGTTGCAAGGGGTCCAAGTCCATCGTTTCCTTGTGTCGGGTCCCATGAGGGAGACCCTCTTCCTGTAACACATTATGCATGACATTAGCAGGACCCCCCCGCCTGCCGTGCTTTGCCACCATTGATGTTCTTTCACCTCCATAGGCTCATCGTCAACCACTTCACTCTCCTCAAGACTTCGCTCATCATAGTAAAACTGGAGGTGAATGTCAATGCCTTCCCACACCCTTTGCATCAAACCGCATTGTGTCCAAGGTAGGAAGCCTCTTTTTTACACAGGGTTGTAGTATGCCCACCTGTCACCCTTCGCTTGTGGACTCTGCAAAGACCGGTCCGGGGTGATGCACTGCTGAGGCCACATTAGACCTTCTTATGACAGCGTCATCGCTGTCCCTCAACGGTTTCCAACTGGCCGCCCTAGACCCTGCCATCTCTTCCTCTCTGTGCCATTAAAGCTCTCCCGAGTCTGCACTCCCATTGCAGCAACAATCCTATAAAAAAAAGGGTAGGTCCTGGGTGCCAGGGTTAATAAAAAAAAGCCCATGCCCCCACACCCCAGAGCATGTTGTGCTTCCCTCTCCTCATTACCCCACCCCACCCGACATACCTCTGCCGACATTGCCCCTGCTGAGTGTCTCCCATGCCATGTAGGGGCCGACTCCCTCCTGAGCCCCCCCTTGAGTACACCTTAGCCAGTGCCCTGATTCATTCTCACTAATCTCTGGCGAATGTACTGCATTAAATGCATTTTAGTGCACTACCTTACAATCTAAACCTATAGAATATTAATATCAGCAATCCAGATGTCTCTGAAAAAGGAAAAACTTTATTTTGTAGACACAGATATATCAAAAACACACAATAAATGCACCTTCTATGCACTTAGTGCACCATATCTCATTGGTATTATCGCATCACACAGGTGCATGAGGCCAAAGGCAAATATATATATGGCCTAGTCAAACATAAAATTATGGAGCAAAAATTATGGTACTCCAATCCGCCCTACGATGGCGATCAAGCCATCACAGATTATAATCAGAACATTATGATTAGACCAATCAAAACTTAGTGATCTTGAGCATCTTTCATCTGGACTACTCCAGACTCTTCATGTCATCGTTATATCTGCTCTGACCTTCTTCTAACTCTATATCTGCTCTCTTTCTCTTTACTCCCTGCACTCCCTTTTTAGCTTGTGCACGCTGATATCCCTTAAAGAGCAGGTATAGGAATATCGCACAAAGGGTGATTATCAAAAGAGGGTTCAAAATGGCACCCAAAATTCCTCTTCCCAAGCTTCCAAACCATCGACCTATTGAAGCAAACCCATTTCCAATAGCTTTGCAAGCACCTGTCTCTCCCAACTATTTCAAATTCTTAATATATTTCTCCATGTCCCTGCTTTCATCTGGAATATTAGTACAGCATTGCTGAACTTTCAACATCTGTCAGACTCCGCCCTCTTTTGCAAACAAAAGGTCTAATGTAATATTGTTTTGTAAAACCATGCAGCACATTTACGAGGAAGTGGCGGAGCGTGACGTTAGCCTCCTTGGCTTAACGCCACACTCCGCCACTTCTGAAGTGCAGGGCTGCACTGCATTTACAAGGATATGTGCACCCCTGCGTTTCTCCTGCGCTGGTGCTAATTTAACCTCCTAGCGCCAACGTATACACTCTTGCACCATAGTGCAAGGATGCCTGTGTTGCAGGGGAAGATTGTTTGTGCAGGAAGGTGTCCCTTCCTGTACATAAACGATCTGAAATGGCGTTTTGTAACTTATATGTGTGCTGCTTAATGCAGCACACATAGAAGTTGCAACATGTCATTTTTGGGGGATTGTTTATGTGCAGGAAGGGACACCTTCCTGCACATAAATAATCAATGGCCTTTTTTCCTGTTTCTATGTGTGCTGCACAATGAAGCACACATGAAAACAGCAAAAACGAGGAGAAATAAACATTTCTCCTCATTGCGCGAGGGTAATACCAGGTTTGCCCTGGTCTTAATTTTGGCACTGCCCCATATTTACACCACCCTTGTACATATGGGGCAGCATCAAATCAATGGGTGTTGCGGTGGAACGCCCACCACAACACCTATTGCTTGCCCCTTTCATTCTAAGTATAATGTGAAAGGGTGCCTTATTTACAAGGCAGCGTTAAGCCACGTTAAGTGGCTTAACGCTGCCTTGTAAATAAGGTGAAGCCCCTATCGCCACCACAACATCAGAAAAAGTGACGTTGTGGTGGTGATAGAGGCTTGTAAATATACCCCCATATATCATATCGCAATCATCACTGTGTTTACAGGTAATAAGGAATTTGCTGTACTAGTAGCCAATTTATCCACTATTGTAGACAGCTTTCTAATTTTCTGGTAATTCAGAATAACACCTACAGGCGGGATTATAGCTCCAAAAATATCTCCCACTACTTCTGCTGTCCTAACACCTCACTTAGTTTCTGGATTTCTCTTCCCATACAGAATTATTAAAATGCTCCACATGATAAATCTTCAGGAAAACTATGCCATGATAACAGGTACCATGCCATTCACGTGGCAATTTGAAATATACATTTTGTCCACAAATAAAATAGACTCCAGGAATCATAGGATCTTGTCCCTCCAGGAAACGAGAATTTTCCCTCTTTTTTCAAAAGTATGCTCACGATTGCTCTCCCTTAGGAACAGCGGATCTATGTAACTCTGATCAACATGTATACACAACGTTCCTTTGTGTTTCCAATCTAAAGCTAAGGCGGGTAAACTTCATTTTTCCTGATGTTCAATTTCTTTGCAACTCCACTTTTGATTTTTAAGATCCTTATCAGTTTCAGGTTTAGACTTTAGGTCTCTCCTTCAATCCTCCACCAATCCAAAAATGTATTTTCCATATCTGAAATCAAACAAGTCAAAGTTATGTACATACAAGTCAAATCTATGTACATACACAGTGTCTAGTGACTTAAGGGATACAAAATATTTGCCTGCAATCTCTGCACATTTAAAATAAGGATTCTTAATCAGGTGTTTGCTAAGGGGTACTTGTGGGAGAACTACATCAAAATTTGAAAAATTATTTTAAAAACTACCTTCTCCATAAAATATACTTAATAGGACAGTACTGGAAAAACCATATGTCAAAGGGAGATGATGGTAAGTAATTCCCTCTGAAACAAAAGTGGATAACCGGTACAAACATAACAACTTCTATCTTTCATCATGTCTCTATACTCATAAAGCAATCTAGGAAAAACAGATGAGGATTAATCCCCTCTTAATACATCTGTGTGGAATTTCTTAATCCCCCACAACTGCATATTACTATCAGAAGAATGTGGCGTGGTAGGGGGAACAGTAGACTTTTATTCCACTGAGCTATCTGTAGCTAAAAATAGCCCTATAAGCACTATGACTAATACTACAACTTAAGCCATTAGTGTGCCTATTATGATGTATGTATGCCTACCAGTATTAAGATTGGCTTCTATTACTTTTTTGGAATCTAAGCTTTGGGTAGAACATAGCAGCTGCAGAGACTTCTCTGTTGAATTCCTTATGTGCAAACAGCATAACCAATTTTCAAACGATATGCAACAAAATATATACAGGAATCTTCGTGAGTCTACCTAAGCCCTACTCTGTGTTCTTCTAAAAGACAACCTTAGGCTCCTTTGGTTCCCTTGAGCCTCAGTACTCTTCTTTCTTCCCTACACTACAAAGTCCATGAAATGTCTTTAATAATAAATGGTTCTAATTTACTCACTATCCGTGCCAATATGAAATGCTTCAGTTCATCCACTAGCACAGGAAACTTGTTTGGATCCAAAAAGACAAATTCAGCCACATCTAAGAAAGGATGTCTCAAAGCACTCAGTCATGTTAACAAAGAAAGTTCAAGGGTAGGATAAAACTGAAGATCAAGTTCCAGACGTTTCAATTCAACTTTCACAGTTATTCCAAAATTCCCAGAACTCGTTCTCTCTATCATTTGCAAGAAAAGGATGTTCAATCAGGGGATGAGTACCTCAGGCAGGACACTCTCACTAGCTTCATCCTCCTGAGTGTTTTCTCTTCTCCTCCTTCACTCAGATCTGAATCCTCTATATCTTCTGTGATATCTGGGAGATCACTTTCTCCTAGCCTAGCGGGACCAGTCTCTCTCTCCTGACTTCTCAGCCACTGTTCTTCTGCTGCCCCTCGTGGTTCTCTAGCACAAGGCCCTTCATCAGGGTCAAAGCCTATCTCTGTACAACCACTATATTAGCCTCTCCATCACCAGTCTCATCATTCAACTCTCCAGAACTCTCATCAGGCCGATCAAGTGCTATATCAGTTTCTGATTGTTAATCTACAGCTTGACTAACCTGCTCCCATGATCTCTCGACCACCAATGGTTCTTCTGGGAGAGCTGCTGTTATTTCATGAAGGGAAAATGGAACCCTGCAAGTATAGACAGCATGGATCCAATTGGGGAGACCTCAGCACTTCACAGCAGTTGCAGTCACAAGTATGACTTGGAATGGTCCTTGCCAACGAGGCTCTAAGCACGACTTTTGTACGTGCTTCTTCACCACCACCCAGTCTCCGGGACTTTGTTCATGGCACTGCACCTGGTGGCGTGGCTGTAGCAGCTTCAACCTGATGAGACAGAACGCACCACATCAGCCAATCCTTTGCAGTAATTTCGTATCAGATCATCAGTAATGTTCACAAGTGCATTTGCAGGTACAGCTGGCAATCTCATTGCGCTTCCCATGATGATCTCATGGGGAGACAGTCCTGTCCTACAATCAGATGGGCTGCGCAAACTCATCAACACCAATTACAAAGCATCCAGCAATTTCAAAGATGTAGAAGCACATACTGTGGTAAGTCTTGATTTCAGTGTTCCATTGACTTGTTCCACCAGGCTTGATGCGTCAGGTCAGTAACTACAATGCAGTGTCGGTTCAACCAGCAAAGCAGCTCTCAGCATCCTCAGCACTTCGTTATTGAAGTGCGTGCCTCAGTCCTATTCCAAAGAAGTCGGGAAGCCGAACACTGGTATTAACTCCCTCAACAACAACTTTGCTACTGTGAGACTATCATTTCGTCTTGTGGAATATGACTCAACCCATCTTGAAAAGATGCACACAATAACCAACACATATCTCAGCTCATTGCACACAGGCATCTCAATAAAGTCTATTTGTATCCAGTTGAAGGGACCACCTGACCTCCCAGTATGGCTAAATGTCACTGCAGTTCTTTTCCCTACATTGTTCTGCTGACACATAACACATCTGTGACATAATGCTTCCACCATCAACCTGAACCTTGGATTAAACCATGTTTGGTGAAATAATCTGACCATAGCATCCCTCCCTACATGAGTCGGACCATGGTAATGCCTACTCATTAGCAGCAACAAACTTTTTGGCAACACAGGTCTGTCATCTCCAGAAACCCATATTTCACCTTCATATCTTTAAACACAACCTGAATTTACCCAACTCTGCTGTTCTTCTTCTGACACCTCTTCCTGTACCTTTTAACTTCCTCTGAAGTTTCAGCTGCTTTGAGCAAAAGCTTGTAATTGGTCTTGTCCCTTCATTTACACACGCTCCATACCTTGTGACCTTGTCGGTATATCTGTTGCCAACTGTCACATAGTCATCACCCTTGCAATGTGTGGAACATTTCACGACCACAACTTGTGCAGACAATTGCAAAACCTCTAACAGTGTTCTCACCTGCTCACAGTTATGGATAGGGGATCCTGATGACATCCTAAATCACTTCGTAGACCTTAACTGTCCGAAGTTGTGCACCACACCAAAGTTGTACTGATTATCTGTAAATATAGTCACCCGTAATTGATCTGAAACATAACATGCTCAGATAAGAGCAATCAGTTCAGCCTCTTGTGCGGAGACTACTCCTTGAAGCCAAGAAGCTTTGACTACTCCTGAAGTTGTACAGACTGCATAAGCAGCTGTCAAATTTTCTTCGTGAGCTCGTAAACATAAGCCATCCACAAACAATACATAATCGGATTTAGGTATTGGTTCATCTTGTATATCTGGTCTCGGCTTGGTGCATAGTTCAGTGACATTAAGACAGTCATGCTCCAACTCACCATCATCATTATCATTCTCAGAAAGGGGTAGCAAAGTGGCAGGATTCAAAACAGACCACCTCTTTGGGAAACACGTTCTCAGCCACCAGAATGATTTGCTCATACTGGATCAGGTGACTGTTATTGAGGTGCAGTGTCCTTGTTCTAGTTAACATTGCGACAGAATGAGGAACATTGACAGTCAAGGGATGGCCCATTACTATACTTTAGCACCTTTGGATGCTGACACCTGTCGCTGCCACCGCTTTAAGGCAGCCAGGTAGCGCTGCAGCCACTGTATCTAACGTGTCTGAGAAGTAAGCAACTGGTCTTTTGGCTCCCCCAAGATTTTGTGTTAACACTGAAAGAGCGCAGCCCTCTCTTTCACTGCAGAAAAGGAAAATACTTTTTTGTAATCAGGCATTCCTAGTGCTGGGGCATGGCAAGGGCTGTCTCATAAATCTAGGAAGGCAACCAGACAGTCATTGTCCCAATGCACCGGATCCACCACACCCTTGTTTGTCAGCCTTTGTAAAGACTTGGACACTTGGGGGAAGTTAGATATCCACTGATGACAGTACCCCACCATTCCAAAAACATCCAGACTTCTTTGTGTTGTTGGCAGATTCATTTGCATGATCGCCGAAACCCTCTTTTGTTGCACCCTTCTCACACCTTTCTCGAGATGATGACCAAGATATAAGACTTTTCTCAAACAACACTGCAACTTATTTGGGGACACCTTATGTCCTTTCTCAGCCAAGTGGTTTAACAATGCAATAGTGTCAGTTGTGCATGCTTCATGAGTATTTGATGCAACCAGAAGGTCATCAATATACTGGACCAGGACAGAATTACTTGGCATAACCAAAGATTCTAAATTCTACTTTAGGATCTGATTAAAAATGGAGGGGCCCTCCGTATACCCTTGTGGGGTCTGCACCATGCCAAAACACTGTTCCAGAGTCTGAATGCAAAGAGGAACAGACTGTCCTCATGCAAGGATATGGAGAAGAATGACTGGCACAAATCAATAATAGTAAACCACTCAGCCACACATGGAATTTAAAACAATATTTCAGCAGGATTCGGTACCACGGTACAACAGGGAATCACAATATTACTGAATTTGTAAAGGTCCTGCAATATGCGGTACTTATTGCTAAGCTTCTGCAGGCCCATAATGGGTAAGTTACATGGACCCCCCATGATTTCCTTCAATATACCTTGTTGAATCATTGTCGCGATCACTTGGGTTATTCCAGCAATCATTTCAAGGGTCAAATTATACTGTATTCCGGGATATTCCACATTCAGCTTTATCGGAATACGGACAGGCTCAACTCCACCAAAACCACCAAATTTACTTTCAAAGTGGGCTGAAGAGTTCCCTGACTCACTTCTGTACTCCCACTCTTATTCGATGTAGCATTATGAGCTTTCAAAAAGTCTTCCACTTCCTGAACATTAAGACCAGGATGTACCTCAGGGGATGTAGATACTACCTTTACTTTAGGTGTGCTACTGTGCATATCTAAAGCCGGTTGCCAGGTAAGTGAACCCAGATTTGGTATCCCTGGGTCCAACTCCAATCTGATGCACAGATGGGTCTGCAATTGCACCAAAAGGAGAACTTGCATTGATTGGACTTAATGGAGCAAATTCTCTCACCTTCTGACTCATGGGTGTAACTTCTGATACTTGTTGTTGAGTGGGGACACCTGCCTTTTGAATCCCATTTACCCCAGAACCA
Source organism: Calotriton arnoldi (assembly GCA_963921515.1). Lineage (NCBI taxonomy): Eukaryota > Metazoa > Chordata > Amphibia > Caudata > Salamandridae > Calotriton > Calotriton arnoldi. The sequence continues at coordinate 408,888 of CAWUFW010007587.1, forward strand.
GGTTTATATATAGCAACCACTGGTCCAATGGTAACATGAACTGTAAGTGCATCTGGGACTATGCAGACAGTGAAGGTCCCAGAAACACAAGTACCTGGATTTCCTCCAATCATATTTTGATTCACTGTAATAGTCCCCATAATACTCTGCTCCTTCTGCACCAGAGAAATCCCTATCATACCAGGGCTCATACTTACTGGTGCAGTAGGCAATCTGGTATTCCCACCTGCAACCTCACTCCCACCTGCCCCCGTTCATTTCTCATTATACGAAGGTGGTCGTTCAGATGTTAATACGTCCAAAAGACTGTCGCTAGTCTCACTATCATTATTTTCATCTTTCTCTCCAGATTGTCTTATTTTATCCTTCTTTCTCTTTTCAGTCCCTCTTTCCCCTTCCCTGCTTTGCAATAACTGGTATAATTTTGCTCCTTCTATCATGTTAGTTCTCCACCTTTTCTTCTCTGCATCCCATCTTGCATCTGCATAAGTACGCACTGCCTTTTTCACTCATCCCTGATATCTATCTTTTTCTCTGATGTGAGCCGCATACTCCCAAGCGTTAAGCACTTCACATTGTGTGAGTCTAGGTTGTGGTTTCATTTCATATAGAATTCTCCCCAAATTTTCAATAATTCTCAAATTAAATGTACCATAACATGGAAACGCCAGTGCACCTTCTTTCTCAGTGATCTTGTGCCATAGTTTGAGCCAAATGTCCTGCAATGTCTTCGGGCGGGGCTTCGTCCTCCCTCTACAAGGTATCTGACCATCTCATCTAAACAAATCTCGGACAACTTTAAAACATTTAGTTTTCACTTAAAATTGATTAGTTTCAACACAAAATCAATATTTTACTTAAAATATTGTTCCAAATCATCAGCCAATAACAGCGCGGAACTTCATGACTTAAACAGCCAATAACAGGGCAGCTTCACACCAGATGACCTATCCCAGCACGGCATGCTGTGATGACAATCTCACTCCTCGCAGCAACTCACGCTCCTTTACAATTTTCACAAACTTACTCTTTTCAGCAACACTCTTATATCTAAATACTATGCAATAGCTATAAGTAATAATTGTCTGCTTTACTAAAGAATTGACAGAAATCAATCATGCAAAAATAACACAAACACACATTCAAATGAAACCTCATCCAGCGGGGAATTACTCTGATCAGTGCACCTTTCCTCTGTCCAAAAGATTTGCCACACTAATCATTCCTCGCTTTCATACAAAAGATAAATGCCCCTATCTCGGTTGGGCTACTGTTGATGTCCCACGGCAAACTCACAAAACGTCAGCAGACAATTGCATTATAGGCCACGGTGGACCCGATAACAACTTCTCCACAATAAGCGCTACACTCACATGATCATCTAAAACATTAGCACACCATATCACACAATGTCCAAAATACTCCACACTATTGCCACAAACACCACAAACTAAGCATAAGGCGTTTATACACAGGCCTATTGATGCTCAATTCTCCGCTGTTACAACTCACTCTCAAACCACTGGAACATCACCAACCCCGATTCTCCAAATGGAAACATGGACACTAGGAACTGAGATCAGATCTGGACTAATCTAAAGTAACAATTTTCTAACCCCTCTCCTTCAGGTACTAACCAACCTTGGTATGCTGCCATCAGAAAACGCTCTGGGCCATTTCTTCCAATTAACTCTGGCCAATAGACCTTTTTAGTAGTCTGAGAGGAAAAGGGGTAGTTAGCAACAAAGTTAAATCTAAGGGTTAGTGTGACATTATGACCAGACAATAAAATTCTGAGTCAGTAACTTGAAGTTAAAAGGTTAATTACAAACTCAATGCCAGACTAATATAAATCAATCTCAAGAACATACTATTAGAGTATAGGTTTATCTAAGGAAGACCAAAGTAGCATACAATATTGGTCTTCAACAGCAAGGAGCATATAAGAATTTCAGTGGCAGCAATGCAAAAGATAAGGAATGGGACTTGATGACTAGACAAATGGTTTCGATCCTTCTCTCCATACATGGAAAAGATTCACAACATCTACTAACCCATACACTAAACTAAGGATAGGGGAAACCCTATTGAATTAAGGAAGCAAGAAAGGCGTCAGCATCAGAACCTCTGTAGAAGTTCTATAGGTAGGAAGTCATGTATAGCATGAAGCCACACAATCAGAGGTGACAAGAGAGGTCTGTACCGCTCCAAGTCTAAAGGCAATCTGACCAAACCCAAGATGGGTTCAGTAATTAAAATGCACACTGAACATTCAAGAAATTCCGGTTCCCAAGAAAGAAATTGGCGCCTTGAACACTACTCCCATATTCCAGTCTCCGCTGCCAAGACGTCCTTGGATTCATCCCTTAGTCTGATAGTACCAACTGGTAACACTCCCTTCGTTCTTCATTTAAATTATTTGACCTTGCCAGTTCTTCCTCCCGTCACTATCTCCAAAATACAATGTGCTTTTTGCTAGCTAATCAATGTCATTGGTCTGCACCAGCAGAGGAGAAAAACAAGCAGAAAAACAACTTTCAAGTTAGTATTAAATGTCTCGACAATAAGCTTAAGTCCCACAATCACGCTAACTTAACAGTTTTCTTTAAATGCATATTAATTCTACAACCTACATATAATCCAATAAATGATCCTGTACTCTTATATGTAGCACAATAAACTAGTTCATGTATTATTAACCAAAAACGACAACTGGTCACAATTTATAAAGAAAGCATTAAACATGTATATGATTCATTCTCAGTAATTCCTGGTGAATGCACTGCATTAAATGCATTTTAGTGCACCACCTTACAATTGAAACCTATAGAAGTTTAATGTCAGCCATCCAGATGTCTCTGAAAAAGGAAAAACGTAATATGCGCGCGCACACACACACACACACAGACACACACAGATACACACACACATATAATAAATGCCCCTTCTATACTTTTAGTGCATCATATCTCATTGGTATTATTGCATTAAACGAGTGAAAAAGGCCTAAGGTAAATATATATATATCTATGGCCTAGCCAAATATAAAAGGATGGAGCCAAAATTATGCTACTCCAATAACTTTGAGTATCCCTGCACCTTCTTTACAAGTAAAATGCAACTGTCAGTACCAGATTATTCAACAGACACGTCATCCGAATAACGTTGTTGACGTAAACAACCAATGTCCATGGTAAAATTGGAAAAGGTCTCAAAAAACCCCAATCACCTCCAAGATAACTTCTCAAAATCTTAGAAAATATTCATTCTCTCTCGCTTCCCAGCCACATTTACATGCCACTGCATAGTGCTCAATGGCTCTCACTAACAAATGTTGCTTTAATCACCTTCAAAATATTTTATATTGATATCAATTAGTGTACATCTTTACACAAACATCAATAATATTTGTGTAGACATCTACTAAAAACTTTTCAATAGTGTACACTTTAGTATTGGTTATGACAATATACAAGCATAGTGTATTCAACAAAATAAACTAAAAAGATTACTAACATTATGATGAATTAATCATTCTAATAATCGTGTAGTTATATAAAGTCATTCTATGGTCAGTGAAAAAGTTACAGTTATTTAACGATTCATCTGCTTGCACAACGTAGACTGGCTTACTGTTACTTCACTAAGGGGGTCATTACGATGGCGGGCGGAAGCACAACCGCCGTGCTGGCGGATGCAAAAACCACCAGTTACCGCCGGCACGCAGCAGTCCACACGCCCGCCCAATTACGATGCGAAAAGTAGGCCAAACACCGCCGGCAAGCCAGCAACACCGTCCGCCATCAAAGTGCGCCCGTACACGTAGCGGCGCAGCTAACTGACACACACCGTCCGACGAAAACACGTCCCGCCCGGCGTATAAATTACGATGCCGCAAACAAACGGCTCCCACGGCCAAGAGATACCGTACGACAAACCGAAGCGGTAACACGCACGCCGAGCACGGACAACGAAGAAGCGGCTCCCCGAGCATGAATCCAGCACTGCAGGCCCTCCCCATGCTCTTGCTGATGCACCACCAAGGACGCAACGTACCGCGGAGACGCAGGTAGGCACACACACAACAAGTGCACGCAAACAGCGCACACAGTGCAAGGGCGGAAAAAGCGGACAACCCCCACCCCCGCGTGTACACTACACATCCACCATTGCATCCACATATGACACACAGGCCAAATCGTAACATCGCGTAACACATGTGTACACACCACCTGGGACTAGGAACCAACGACCCCGTCACGGCCCCAAAGCGGCGATGACGCCGCCACACATGCGCACAACGCAGAGGCCAACCGCAGCGCCATGCATGCGTCGCACACAGACACAGGGACACAACCAAGCAGCACACACATCAGCCCCACCCCGAACGCACATGACACGTGACAGGCCTGCCACAGACATGTCCCCAACGCCCAATTCACGGACAACACCCAACGCCACACAACCGACGCACACATGTCAGTGAAGTCACGCAACAGCAGGACACACCCCAGTGTAACAAACATGGCGAAGCACACAGCGGCGGCAACACCAACTAGGAGAAGCAGGGCCCCTTCGGGAAGAGGAACGCCAGTACCACACTGAAACACCCATACCACCCTGCACATATGAACAAGACATATAAAACGGAACACCAAAGAGCCCGGGGACCGACAACAGGTGGCCCAAGAATAACATTCACACACAAGGCCCAACGCAGAGCGGAAAGGCAGCCTGCCGCCCACACAACGGAGAGCAGACAGCACTGAATGACCTTCCATTCCAACTCCGAAACCACAGCCCTACGAAAGAAGCCGGTGAATACAGCCATTGTCCAAGAAAAGACCAACACAGGCATGCCGAGGAGACCGACCACAGGGCAGATAGCGCATATCACAGAAGCACACAACGGACGGGGAAGAAAGAAGAAAACACTCCCCCATGTCGGCCACATGCAAGTTAATTGGAAGGAATCACACATCACTGACCTTGAACTGTCTGAGAAGCATGTGGGATGAGGGCCCGTGTCCTCCAAACAAGCCAACAGAACACAAGTCCTGTCTCCCTACGACTACACAGAGCTCACAGCAACCTCGGAGCGTGCACATTGCAGACTGCACACACAGCCGGAGCACGCCACCACAACGCACCGCTGCGAAATGGCAACCGCAACACACCTACCCAACTACGCCGGACAGCTCAAGCTGTACAAAACCAACCTGATACATATATTGGGATGCGATCTCCTGTCCCTGCTGAACGTAAGTTACTGACTGACTTACCGCATCACATTGTTCAGCTGCGTCATGCCCGTCTTCTACTGTCGGAGGTGTCCCTACCAGCATCCCGTGGAGATATGCCTCTCCAACCCGGCATGTCTAAAGGCGGACCTGCTACCACTACTCCTCCCTCTGGACGCACACGACAGGGCCTGCTCTGCCTATGGGGGCATGGCGTATGTGGCCAACATCGCACCCGCACTGAAATGGGACCACTGTGCCTCCACACGACGGATCATCGAGAACAGCTACATCGAATGTCACCCAGCATGCCCCATCATGGTCCTCCAAGGGACAACTTACGAACAACACCTTGACAGCCACCATCCGCTACATTGGCTGGCAAACATGTACACCACCAATGACATGGAAGCCCTGCTGGACGGCATCGCATACCTGACAACCTGTAAATTCGTCGGACCACAACGCAGGTTCCCCGATTGACCTATGATGTCCAACCCCGCACCCATGCTTAGCTTCCGCACGGACTGGCCAGTCACCACCACAACAGCCATACCAAACGACCGGCAACTGTTACCACACCATCAACGACATCGCCATGACATCGGATATGACCGGGACATGCACACTGTTCCCCATCACATCCAGGAACACCGCATGCATCGTGGGAGGCAGTGGCATGGGGTCTGTGTATCGCACCCACATGGACGGAACTGCACGAACAACCAGGACACGACATGGATCCAGCGCCCATGGACACACACACCGCTCAGTGGACATGAATAGGTCGCCTGGAGTCTGTGGGTGCTGCACCCCTCCCACCCCCGCCCCGGGAATCCCATACCAGGACCTTTGCATGGACGACAAGTGCATACAACAACAACACGACCCCAGTGACTGTGACATGTCCAGTAACCACCACATTGCAACAACAAGTGGCACGCCGCTGCATGCACGCAAGCACATGCCCTGATGTCATCTCACATGCACGCGTGCATGAGGAACAACCGCAGCAAACCTGTCACATGGAACTGAGATGGACTGTGCCCATGATGCCAAGCGGTCTGGTAGGCTACATGTATACCGTCTGTGTCAAAGTCCGCAGCTCCGCAGCTATACGTAAATGTACATTAGCACAGCCTTGGCCAAGCAGATGTAACTCTGAAGCCCACATCCCACATGCAACAGCCAATCACATGTAACCCCACACCCTATCCCATTTGCAATCATGCTCAGTATATCCTCAACATGTATTCCGCTGCCAGTAGTGTCCACTATACTGCATCACAGAGGACAGAAGACTCAATATAATGTTTGAAACCAAAACTGTCTCCGCTGACTCATTTCACAAGTACGAATGAGAGAGGATGAGAGTATGTGAAGTACACGGCAGTCGTGACATGACCATGTAGTCCACTGGTATTGGATGTCAACGCAAATGAGTAGCACAACTGTGGAAGACACACATGTGTCGTGTGAAGTCGTATGGACGCAGTGTTCAGGTGGGTGGGTGTGACGGGTAGATGCGCACATGCCAAGTTGGAGCACGCCGTGTCGGGAGGGGTCATGAACAGTACACCACCGCTTCCCTGGGCATTGTGAGAGGACACCTGTCGGGGGGGAGTGAACACGTGTGTGCACAGCAGCCGGGCACACGTACAAAGCGGTACCAGGCGCACCTCAGCCCACCCTCTGTGGACAAGCTGGATCCTGTTGTGCGCCCGCCATGCCCCTTGACAAGGCACACACAGCCCCAGTCGACCAGGTGTAACCCCAACATAGTCAATCCGCACAGGCGATACAGGGCACGGGATGGCAGTGGAGCATGGTGTGTGAGAGGTCTCCTCGCGCTCCTCCTGGTCATATCACGCAGGCAATAGAACCTCAACGTCTAGCATGGCACAAGTCAAATGGAAGTGTAGGGGGGACGCACCACAGCACGAGCAGCACTGACGTCACGGGAGGTGGCTCGCACCATCCCATCCATTGCCCATTATACCAACCACGCCACATGCCATTGCGACTAAGTGCAAGCGCGTGCGCCACCACCCCCGAGCCCTCCCCAGAGAGGCCAAAGAGTGAATGTGCGGGCCATCAGTCACAGACGGACGCGGCATGGCCGCAAGGGCAGCCACAGCCACTGGGTGTCGCAGGTGGCGGATCCGGAAGGCGAAGACTGTGATGCATAGTCCATGCAGGCCGGGTCTCCATTTGGGGCACCACGCAGGTGGACGGCGTCCCGCAACACATCATACCCTGAGACAGCCCACTCGTGCAACTGGACCCACACATACACTCCTTGCCCTCTCTGGTGCGAGCTTGGGGCTGCCTGTGCAAGCGCTAGCCTCGCAGGTGCACATGCATATTGGGGGAGCGAGGGGAGGACATGAGGGCTGGGGCGAAGATGACTGTATCACTGTCAGTGAGTACAAGGGATGACCCAGATGTGGAAAGGAAGAGACGTGTCCCGTGTGTACTGCAACTAGTCGCCAATCCAACTACCCCCCATGTCTGGAATGTAAGCCCGCACCTAGGCCCGCCCATCCGCCACATCGAATATACCACCAGCACGACAACCTTCCCATTCGAAACACTGACTGGGGGTGGCGACCAGTGAACAATCATGTGTAGCCTACCCACGCGTACATGTGGGCCCTCCATGATCCATGTCACCTGCGGCAAAGTCATGACATGCGCAATGAGGGAAGTGAGGAGAGCTGTCCGCCCCACGCACAGAAGGTGCATCAGCTCCACAGACCCAGCAGCGAGTCCAGCAGGGGTCACATGTGCAGGGGCAGCTGTGCCTGGTGTGAAGGCACATGCATATAGACAGCACATCGACCAATGTGTAGTCTGCCCACATCTACAGTCCATCATCATGCGGACATAGGAATTGAACACAGGGCAACACATCTGAGTGGGTGCACCCACCGTGACCAACAATGCGCAATCATCGACGTACCCGCCCTGTGCATGGCCCCCCACCCAACGGAGGCACATCCAGTGCCACCATCCCACACACACAAGCCTTCCACGGAACATGCTGTGTCCAATGCTCAGTACAGAGTCAGCGCCCATCTGGTGGATCCTAAACAGGAGACACATGCACACACATGCCAGCTCCCACTATGTACGTCTGCCACCTGGCACGTGCAATGTAACCTCTCACCTGTGACGTGTGACTGCAAGCACACAGCCGTCTTGGCATGGGGTGTCAATGTGGACACCTGTCAATGTTTCGGGAGGTGTGATCCGTACAGTGCTGTACATAGGGTGCAGTGCTGACACCTACTACTGTCTCATATCCCCTCGTGCCACAGGTCCCACTTGTTTTGGCCGCTTAGCCTGTGCCCACATCGTCGTCGTCGTGTGCCATACTCATCCAGCCTCGGAAGCAGTTCCATGCTCAGCAGACATTCATGTTGCCGTGGCGTTGCCGCTTGACGAATATGCAGTCAGTCCCCATCAGCACGCCCCGCAAGTCATTGGGGCCTAGATCCCCATGTGCATGCACATGGCAGTGGTTTGTATCACTAGCCATTGCCATTGTTGGGAGACCTGTGTAAGTGTATTGTGGCCGTGCCGTCCCAGCTTGACAGCTGGGCTGTGGCTCATGTGCTTGCTCAGTCATGTCAGTGATGTGTATGCGAAATTGCTATGTGTTGTGTTGCTTTGACATGTGTCCACTGCCATTTTCCCTACGCGGAGACCGAACATTGACCGCCCATACCAATTGCTGGCGGACATGGACGATACAGAGGTCATTAGGAAGTTTCGGCTGGACAGGCCAACCCTGCATTGACTGTGTGCCATGTTGGAACCCCATCTCCGTCCCCGCAGGGTGTATCCGACAGCTGTCACCCCCACGGCTAAGGTGATGGCCGCCATGCATTTCTTCGCCACTGGGTCATTCCAGCACACAGTGGGCAGTGGAGGAGGGATGTCCCAGCCCATGTTCAGCAAGGTGCTGAGGGATGTACTGGCAGCCATGATGCTGTACCGAAACAGGTACATCCGCTTCCCCAGGGCTCGTGAATTGGCGGCAGTGAAGGGTGCATTCTATGCCCTTGGCAGAATCCCACACGTCGTTGGAGCCATTGACTGCACACATGTTGGCCTTGTTCCACCACAGGCCACTGAGCACCTGTACCGCAACAGGAAGCACACGCACTCCCTGAATGTGCAAGTGGTGTGCCTTGCGGACATGGTGATCACCCACGTGTGTGCAAAGTTCCCAGGCTCGGCCCATGACGCACACATAATGCGCAACAGCATCTTGCCACGACTGATGTCCAATCTGCAACAGGATCGTGGCTGTATTGTCGGTGAGTATGTGGAGTGGTGTAGCGTGCTGGTTGTGCGATGCTGTCCCCTGTCCAGTTGGAATAGCAACGGTTCTCTGTGTCCCTCACACCCAGGTGACTCTGCGTACCCGAATGGGGCATGGCTGCTCAGTCCATTGAGGAATCCTCGCACCCCAGCAGACGATCGCTACAATGAGGCACATGGGAGGACCAGACGTGTGGTCGAGCGTACCTTTGGCCTCCTCAAGTCCAGGTTCAGGTGCCTGGACCGCACCGAGGGTGCGCTGGCGTACTCCCCACAGAAGGTGTGCCAGATAGTGGTGGCGTGCTGCATGCTGCACAATCTGGCCATTCGGAAGCAGATCCCCTCATCGTGGATGACGGAGATCAACCAGGGCCCCAGCCCGCAGACCAGGACAGCTCGAGTGAGGAGGACAGCGGAGAGGAGGAAGCTGGTAATGTGCGGCAGCAGCTCATCGCCCACTACTTCACTTGACGGTGAGTGTCCATGTACGACGGCTGATGTGGCTGTGTCTGTGCAGGTGTGTGTGTGCTGTGTCAGGGTGGCCGTTTGTTCACTGCGTGCTGTGTGTCAACGCTCCATGGCCAGGGTAGTATGCCACTGTTGGTGGCTGTGGCATTGTGCCCTATTGCTCTGTGCGATGTGTGTACATTGCTTGTAGTTGTTGACATGTACTGTGTGATGGGTGTGTGACACACTCATTGAATGTGCTCCTGTTCTGTCTCCCACCCCTAGGTCCCTACAGGCCCTCCGGTTCAATTGCCATGCCACGCATCAGGTGCCTTTCCGCCCAAGGTGGCCGTTGTATTCCGTACAAATAAAACACAGGGCACAAACAGCAGTTTGTGTAAGAGGTGCATTTATTTCAAACTGTGACATGTGATTGTGTGTAAGGTGATGACATAAGTGGTGCGTGCAGTGACAATGAGCTGTCGGTCATGGCTGCGTGATGCTCAGGGTGTACCCACTGGTTCTATGTCCATAGTCCAACACACACATGCCATCCAGATGGCTGTGTGGAGTGGGATCGTAGTCCAAGTCAATACAGTGGGTGGTCAAGGAAGGCTGGCTGGCTGCCTCACTTGCGTCTGGAGCGTGCGAAGTCCTCCCGGGAGATCTGTTTCCACTTCGGACGGCCCCTTCCACGTTTGCGAGGGGGGGTGCCTGCTTGCAACATGCTGGTGGTTGAGGTGTGCTCACTGGCTGTGGACGCAGGGGAACTGGACACTGCTGCTCGACCCTGCGCCCCGGCAGGTGGTGGCGGAGGGGAGCTGCTGTCCCTGGCTGTGACCTCACCGCCACCACCAGCTGGCCCATGAGGTCCACGAGTTGGCCCATACGGGCGTCCATGGACCTCAGCACCCCCAGCACCTCCCGCGTGTCTGAAGCAGACCTGACCCATTGTTCTTGGGCCTCTTCATAGGCCCCAAGGACTCTGGCCATTTGAGGCAGGGCATGGCTCCCAGGGGAGACTTGCGTTTCCCTGACCCTGCTCCTCCTACCAGTACTGCTGCCACCGGCCTGCCCACTAGCCACATTGCTCACCACGGTCCTCGCTGTGGCTCCCAGGGTGGATCCAGTCGGCCGGGCCACCACCTGCGCTGGGGCTGGTGCCAGCGAAGACGTGGTGGTGGTGGCGGCGGTGGTGGTCGGTGCGGCGATGGTGGCAGTTACGGCAATGGTAGTGGCCGCAATGACCGTGGGTGTGGCCGCAATGACCGTGGGTGTGGCCGCAATGACTGTGGGTGTGGCCGCAACGACAGTGGCAGCAGGGGGCTGGGAATGTTCAGCAGCCCTGGATGATGGGTTGGTGGGTAGGAGGGGTCCTGGGGAGCGGCTGGGCCCTGCCACACCAGATGGGCCTGCTTGGTGGTCCGTGTCCGAAGAGGAGGACAGATCCTCCACATCCGTGTGTCCTCGTTGGGGGCTTGTAGGCTGGCTGTGCTGGCTGCTGTCTCCATCCCCAGCATCCAGCAGTTCGTCACCTGTGGAGAGAATGAGATTTGTTATTGTGTTGCACCTGGCGAAGTATGTATTTGTCGTCTGACATTAACAGTTCGTGCAATCTCGTACATGGGTTTCCCGGAGGCGTGTGTGTGGCTGTAGCATTTGTAGTTGTGTGTGCTTGACAATGGGACTGTGTGCTGTGCACATGTGGCATGGGACGGATTGGCCATGCCGATGGGTGTGTTGCTGTGCCCCTACTTATTGTGACTCTGGTGTATGCGGGCTCCTGGCCCATCCTGGGTCTGGTTTGTACTTTGCTTTTGGTGTTCAGATGGGACGCTTAGGAACGCATATGGCAACATGGGGGCCATGCCCCAGATTCGCATTTGGGATGGAATATGCTTTTGGGGTACATGCTGTGAGCCATGGGTGCCGAACGTGACATGTGTTGTGGCAGCATGACAGTGCATGGTTTGAGGTGTGTGCATGCTTGACATGGCCTGCATATTTGCTGTCTGTTGTGATTACTGGACATGGCATTGGACGCATCGTTATGAGTGAGTGATGGTTGTGTGCCAGCCAACGTATTGCAGTTGTCCCATCTCCTTGGTGTGCGTGCTGCCCTGTGCCATGTGCATCACTGCAGTGCTCGGGGGGGTGTGGCCCATGTTGTGTGTTGTTGCTCACAGTGTGTCGTGCGCTTCATTGACTTCTGGCACATGGTTGGTCATGGGCATGTATCTTAGCGTGACTGCTGTATGTGTGGCAGCTGTGCGGATGACATGCCTTTCATGAGACTGGGGCTGACGGATGGGATGGATGGTATGTTGTATGTGCATGGTGTGTCTGTGTGTTTGATGGGTTCAGTGGTGTTCGTGTGCATTTATGTTGTTCCGCTCTGTTGCGTCTAGTGTTGTTTGTCTTACATAGGCGTAGTTGTGGGGTGTGTGGTTGACAGGCAGTAGGGGCTACATGGACAGGACTTCAATGGTGTTTCGGTTGTGTGTGATGGGTTGCACAGTGGCTGCCGTGTGGTACTATATTCAGTGTGGCTTGTGCATGCAGACGTGGCTCCTTGGGTGTTGCTGTGTTTGTGATGGGTCATGTGGGGTGTGAGTCTGTGGTTCATGTCCGTGTGCACATTGTTCACTTGTTCGTGACGGTGGGCGGTGCTGCGTGTTCGTCTGCTACGTGACATGTCCCATGTGTTGGTCGTGTTACGGTCCTCATGCCTCCAGTAATCCAGCCCTGTCCAGTTTCCCACCTGCAGGTTGTTCGTGCGTGCACTGTACTGGATGCCACATGGTTCTAAGCGGGGGTGCTCCATGTTGCAGGTCTGTGGGGGTGGGGGGGTGTTGTGGGTCGTGGTGGTGGCTGGACACCCACTGACACCGATTGCTGTGGACCATGATGTCTACCTTTCGGCTGTCGTTGTGCACTGCGGTGGCTGACACGTGGCTGTGGGGTGTGGGGGATGCTCCTCCTTGCTGTGCTGTGGGACTAGGGGCCTGGTGTGTTTTGTACTTGGGCTGTCCACCCTCCCACCCACTGCACTTTGTGTTCCTGCCACTTACCTGTTACTTGTCGGTTAGTGCAGCTATGGCGGACACATGGGTGTGGTGGGTGCTCGTTGTGGCGCTTCTGGCATATTTGGGGACCTGTTGGTGGTTACGTGGCTGGCTGAGTGTACACATGTCCCCACGCATCTTACAGTTGTTCGGTTTGGGCTGTGTGTGGTGGTGTCTGTTGCATGTGTGTGTGATGTGTTGTGTATTGTGTGCTGGACATGGGGGTGTTTGTCCCTGGGAGCTGTGGCATGGTGGTAGTGCATGTGAGTACATAGCGGTGTGCTGGTATACATTAGTTTGTACTTACCAGCCTCCACTCCCCCTGCTAATCCGGCGAGGATCTCGGGATGTATGATGACTCGCACCTTCTCCTCCCACGCTTTGAAGGTCTTGAAGAGCGCGGGATTCCCTCCGCCAGTGACGGCAGCCAGCTCTCTGTTCTTGCTCTCCTTCTTCTTGACCAGGCTCTTGACGTCATTCCACCGTTTGTTTATTTCGACTCTGTTCCTGGGCAAGGTCCCGACTGCATTGACCTGGTCTACGATCCGGTTCCACATTCTCTTTCTGGTGGCTAGTGGTGTGTGCTGGACCAGGTTCCCATAGATTTGTGGGTGCACCTTGATGATCTCGTCGACCATGACCGTCAGCTCCATGGGCGTGAACTTGGGCATTCTTTGTGGTGCCATGGTGTTTGTGGTGCTGGTGCGGTGTGTGTTGTGTGATGTGCAGGGGGTTTGTGGTGCCGGTGTTTGGTGGTGGTGGTGGTGGTGGTGGTTGTGATGTGTGCGTTTCTGTGGTGTGCTGCTGTCCTTGCTGTGTCACTGTGTCCTCTCCTCTCCTCTCTAGTTTGCAATGTTGCAAGGGGTTGTGGTCTGTGGGAGTGCTGCTTTTGTACTTACCTATGTGGGTGTGTCCTCATGGTCTGTTGTTTTCAGGTGTGTTGTGTCTGGGGTTCTGGCCTTTGTAGTTTTTGTTTGTCCAGGGGGGGTGTTTTCGGGATGTGTACTGTGCTTGTGTATTTGTGCGTGCCTTGCTGTGTGGACTTGTTGGCCATGTTGTGTGCGATTGTTTTTGTCAGCGGATGGTTTCTGTGCAGGGACGTGGGCGCCATGGCTTCTGCCGTGTCGATTCTCATCGGCGTTGTTTGCGCTGGCGGGCGGTATATTTGTAGTTTTCCCGCGCTCATGGCGGTGCGATCGTAATCTCACGTGCGGTGTGTCGGCCGTGAGGGCGGGCGGTTTTGTGTTGTCGTGCGTGTTTCCGTCCGTGGCGGGCGGTTTGACTCCGACTCGGACGATGGCGGGCGGTATCTTGTGTGATTTTTCCGCCGATGGCGGTTTTCGGTTTGTGTAATCGTAATGGCGTGGTCGGTGTTCAGACGGTGTGTGCGGGCGGATTTTTGCCGCTTCCATGCCTGGCGGATTTTTTTACGCCGGGTATCGTAATGGGCCCCCAAGTTCCTAGGTAAGTGCAGGCATGACAATAAATTAGACAGCATTAAATGATAGAAGGAAAGCTTGAATTGTACTCAGCCACCGGTAATAACGGTGGGCTACATTCCAGCCCTTAGTATTTTAGCTTCTTTGTGCTAATGCAGTCACGGACCAAGCATAGATAAATCAGGATTGTACCTGCCTGAAAGGGATATTCCAGCCCATCCTGAAAGGCCATGTCACACCTGAAAGCCGGCACAAGCAACTGAGACCATTTCCATCACTGTTGGGCTTGTCAGTGAGGTGTATCTGGAAGCGGATGGGGCAGCTAGCTTGGAACCAATGCCTGAGCATAATCTATTCAGGGAGATTCATTTAGAAAGCACACAATAAAGGAAGAAGTGGTTCAGTTAATCCCAGCCACTGCTAATCACTCTTGGCTGCATTTCAGTACAATTGTTTACAGCCTGTTTCCATTACGCACAGGGACTAATCATTTGCAAATCAAGCAATGGAGCCAGCACACATGTCCTTCTTTGGCCACTATTGGTGTAAACACCTGTAGTAAGAGAACCATCTCTATAGGTTATATAAAGTAAATGTAGTAGATCATTTTCAATATAGTAGAGCAAGAATATTCACAAATACCTCTATTTATTCTTGTACAGACCAGTCCAATACATTGTGATAAGCTATGTAAATGTTCACAACTCACTTAATGTTCTTGTTATAAAACGGAAAAATACAACATATTGGATTTCTGTGCTCCAAATGAGGTCAAATGACAGTCAGTCAGTCAAAAGAACTTTATTCGGTCATTACGACCATAAAAGTGCAGGTGCATACAGTACAAGGATTCAATATAACATACATAACGGTAATTCTTTAAATAGATAAAATCAACTGACAAATCGATATGCACAACTTGGTATAAAAAGTTTAAAACTAGGTTTAAAAAGAATCTAGAATAAAAGGACATAGTGCTAGTGGTTTGAAACTCCTATTGAACTACAGAAAGTGCAAATGCTTACAGTACAGCGATTCGATGTTGCGTGCACAGCAGTAATTCACTATATACACAGTGACCAATTACACATCGATATGCACCATAAAAAGTTCTGGGGACGTGGGTTATCTCTTCTTTAGTATGTGCCTTCTAATGATCCACATTTTCCCCAGAAATGTCGCCACTGCGCAGACAACTAAAGGCCTAGAATCAGACTTTAAAATGCGAAGCACTTCTTGGTGGCATCGAGTTCCCAGCAGCCTACAAGCAGGGGCTAACCATTTGGTTCTCGGTGAGTTATACATTGGACAGGCAAACAAAATATGTTTGATCGTCTCATCCGTCCCAGGGCGACCGGGACAATGCTGAGTCGTGGCGGGAGGCGACTGCCATGCCGCTGTGAACGAATTCACTGGAAGGGAGCCAAATCGGAACTGGATGTATAGCTTCCATGTATTGCTCATATGCACCCAATAATTTGAATTGCATGAATTCTAATGTGAGACGGCCTCCAGATAAAAGGGTGGCGTTTTTTTGCGCCACCCATTTCCAGTATTGGTTTTTGACCAGTTCTCTGTTAGGCAATAAACTAGGGTCGGAAGCATCCCAGAGGTTCCCCACGCCTATAGCAGAAAGCAGTGCCTGAACTTTGGAGAACCACCCAATTTTTTTAAAATGATCAAGCTTGTAGACTGCTTCAAGTGCATCTAAATAATGAGTGAGCTCAGGGGTTTGCCTTAAACGCAGCCAGAAGAGAAGGGGGCGAAGCCTGGCTTTATCCTCTATTGTTGTTCTGCGCATATCTAGCCTTAGTGGAATGAGCGGGATACTCTGGGGAAGAGAACATAAAGATCTTAAGAATTTATTTTCAGTATCTAAAAGGCCCTCCAAGTTGTTGAATCCCCAGAGTTCAGCCCCATACAAGGCAGAGCCTACCACCCTTTGGTCGTAAATCTGGAGCGGAGCTGCAATCGGTCTAGTTTGGGAGACCCTATGCTCCATAATCAAAGCCCCCGAGGTCTTCTTCTGCTGTAGGATTCGCTTGGTGATATGGGACTTCCAGGTCATTTTCTCCGAGATGGTCACGCCAAGATAATCAAATGTGGTCACTCTCTCTAGAGGAAACCCCCCCACAGCAGCAATTTTCCTTTAAACGATTTGTGAGGGTTCATCAGCAGGAGCTTGGTTTTTGAGGTATTAACCTCCAAGCCTCTCATTCCACAGAAAACCATGAAGTGATCAAGAAGCAGCTGAAGACCACTGAGGGTCTTGGAGACCAATAGCGTATCGTCCGCAAACAGTAGAGTTGTAACTTTGGCACTACCCAGAGTAGAGGCATCAGCATGTACTTCCGCTAGATGTTTAACCACTCCATTGATGAGGAGCGAGAATAGGGTGGGAGCCAAAATGCAGCCCTGTCGGACCCCCCTGTCGATTCTGATTGAGTCTGTCAATTGCCCTTGGTCCCCCCAGCGAACCCGTGCGTAATTGTCCTCATGCAGACGGACAACCAATGCGAGGATCTCCAATGGAAGCCACAATTCCTGCAAGACGTGCCATAATTTGGACCTAGGGATAAGGTCGAAAGCCAACTTTAGATCAATAAATGTAGAATAGAGACATCCTTGCTCGATGGTCACTGTTTTCCAGGCCAGTAAAGAGAATCAAAAAATTTGATTGATGGTGCTAACTTTCCTCCTAAACCCGGCCTGGAAAGGGGATAGAATACTGTTCTCCTCCATCCATGCTATGATCTTGGTGAGGAGAGCACGGGAGAAGACCTTCTGTGCCCCATCGATCAGGCTGATCGGCCAGTAGTTAGAAGGGAGTGAACAATCACCTTTCTTGAATATCGAAATTACTTCGGCTCCTTTCCATGATGGCTTTATTGGCGCCCCTGTGGCAATTCCGTTTGCTAGTGTCCAGATGTAGTTCGACCAGTTGACATTGTCGCTGAAAAAGACATCGCCGGGAACGCCATCGGGGACCAAGGCTTTATTCCTGGCTATAGAACTTATACTTTGGTTGATATCAGCTAAAGTAAATAGATCATTTGAGTGGGGCCTGTTGTAAACCACGATGGAACCTTCCGTGGCCATCTCTCCTGTTCCAGAGTATACTGCTGAGAAGTGATCAAACCAAGCGGCTATGGCAATGTTGTTTGTGGGTGGCCTAGGTCTTGCGGCATCTCCCCTAGTGACTAACAGCCAGAATTGTCGAGAATCTTTCCTCTGGCAGGCATCATGGATCTGGAGCCAACGGTTCTCAGCCCATTCCCTTTTGACTTCTATCTGGGCTGACTTATACGATCTCCTTGCCACTCTTATATCTGCTACATTGTTTGCGTTAATCGCAACAGCCAGGTCTGTTCGTAGTTTCTTACACTTTTGATTGAACCAGGAACATTGTGAGTCAGCAGATGATAGCAACCTCTGAGGCCGTTTCGACATTCTAAAATAAGATGCTAGCTGTTCAAAGAGGAGTGTATGGGTGTCTGTGATCTTGTCAAGCTCCTCCTGCTGTTCAATTAGATGATGTCGCTTGTCAGTACTGTCTAGGAGTACTCGCTTCATCTCTTCAAGCTTGGTGGTGTCGGTTGCAACTCGGGCCCATTTGAGTCGCCTATTATCATTTGTAGGGCATATCTCCTTGGTTGAGAGTGTTGTATCGGGAAAGCTGCTATTTTTAGTCCAAGGTGATGCCATGGCTAGCTCAAGAGGATAGTGGTCACTGTCTGCAGTTGTCCCGACTGCCATATCCAAAACTCCTGGCCACAATCTCACGTCTATCAGTATGTAATCAATACGGCTTGTATTCACAGTTCTGTTAAAGCTGTTGGCCCCATCTTATCAGACTTGGTGCGTCCGTTGGCAGCCCTAAGCCCGTACTCAAGGGTTAAGGCATGGAGCTGCAAAGCTGTGTGCATCCATTTTTTGATCAGTGGTAAGTCGAGAGGGGGGACGTGCACAGCTCATCCACTTGGTCACTGTTAGTTAAATCTTCAGGGTCCAGGGGTTCGAAGGTGATGTTGAAGTCCTTTGCTATTATTAATGATGACTGGGACCCTCTTTCTTCAAGACAGTCTTCCAGCGCTTGGAGAGTTGGAGAGCTGCAGCCCACCTTAGTGCCTCTAGCATAGACGTTATAGAGGTCCAACCCCATACCATTCCTTCCCCTAAGGTTAGTCGCGAAGATATTGGGGCTTTTAGTCTTGATCTCTGTGATGGTACATTGGAGATCGATTTTAATCCAAATCATCAGCCCCCCTGCCGGACGTCCTGGTCTACTGGCATCTGCTGAGCAGTAAAGCGTGACATATCCCGGGATAAAAATAGGAGCGGTAGCCCAAGTTCCTGCAGGACACAGATGTCAAATTGGTCTATGTGTTGGATCCAATGAGGGAGCGCCACCTTTGTCCTTACCCTGGCCACGTTCCAAGATAATATACAAAGCTTGGAGATCATTTCACCTGGCCAAGACACTCAGAATGGTATCCCTCAGTTGCACTGCCCGTCTGTGGGCCTGTGGAGATTATTTGCTGTCCGGGGCTCGTCAGAGATGGAATACCGCTACTAGACTGCAGTCGATCTAGGATCCCCTGATTTGGCGGCAAACATGATATCAGGGAATCTATACGATGTCTATCTGTGGGAGCTAGGCGCTCGACCTTGTCTATGTGTTGAGATGACATATGGGTTGGACGGGCCTGGTGCGCCAGTCAATCATTGACGGCCAAAGTTGATTCAGAATCCAACAAGCTGCCAAGCCTTTTGGAAGCTAGAAGCTGGGAAGTACCAAAGGGACTGTATTTCAACTGGATACTGGTGGGGGAAGGTGGTGATGATCTTGCCTCCAGAGCTATAAGATTGTGCACTAGGTTCTGGTCTCTTAAATGCAATTCGATGGAATCCGTTTGAGAGGTACGATGATTTAATCTTTTGGCCCAGAGGATGTCGTCCCTAATGACAGATCTGCATCCCTTGATTTTGCGGATCCAGTGTATCGATTTGTTAATTAAAGAATTATTGTCTTCGTATTTGCTATATGAAGGAATTTTTGGTACATTTATCATGAAAATGCTCTTGGTAGGGCCTTCGGCCAAATCGCACCTTTGGATCTGATGTCGTTCCTTACCGGCGAGAATATTATTACTTCTGCCCACTAGTTACAGGACATTCAAATTGGTAGATTTTGTAGGGATAGTACTTCTTAGGGAGTGAAAGCCTGTCCCTGGATAGAATGCATATTCCCGATGTGAGGAAACGTCTGATGAGTTCTGGTCTTAGCTCAGAGTACCCTCTTTCAGCACTTGACACAATATTAGCTTTTGCCAGTATCACAATCCTACTTTATACATAACAGTGATGTACAAACATGACAGACCTTCCTCAGAAACACAAAAAAACACAGAACCATTTCAAACATAAAAAAGTGGAGAATAAAAAAATCTCCAATTTCTTTGCATAATCCCATAAGAAACAGGAACCATGTCTTTTGAAATGCAATGTAAGCTCATCCATTCCAATACAGCCATTGCTTGATCAGCACTTTCCAGTCCTATTGACAACCTTGTTTTATGAAAATGTATTTTTCTCCAGTATTCCTAACCGCAAGACAGTGAGAGTTGTTCTGGTTCAAATATTGATGCTAACAAAATCCTTAGCACTATTTTTTGCCGTAGTGAATACCTGTATACTCTAAGGCTTACACCTCGGTGTCTGTTCATGTGCTAGAATGTTCAGCCCGTCCGTGACAGGATTGTTTCCCACCACTGACATTTGTGGTAAACACAGGTAGCAATAGAAAAAGAAATACCAATGTGCATGGACTTAGGCAGTTGTGGAAGTTCTACCTATGAGCGATGTTGTGCTGAGAAACTGAGCATGGATATGGAAAAGAGGACTGGCTGCACTCTTCACATTAGTCAGTGTTGTCAGTTGGTCTGATGACATCAACTAAGAAAGGTATTGAAGTGGAAAAGGTTTCCACTACTTCAAATGCAAACACATTTGTCGTACTCAGTTGTAGATTGGACAGAAAAATAGTGCAACAGACGTGGCTGCAGCACTGCCCATCATCCACACATAAGGGCCATGCGAGTACAGTCTGTTTCTCCCTTCAGTTTTTATGTCTTAAGGAAATCAGAAAGGCTTTTTGGATTCTATATACCTCAATGTTACCCTGCAAATCTTGATTGTTCCGATACCACTCTACTGCCAGAGAGAACACAAAAGGCCTGTTATGTTTCTTGTTCCTTTCACAAACAAGATCAGAGTGCCAGTCCTCGCTTGGCCCTTCAATTTCACCAAAAGGAGAGCAGGGCAGAGGCTCCTGCTTACCAAGAACGTGAGTCCTGTTTCACTTCATTCCACCCAGAGCCTCAAATACAGATAAGCAAATGTAATTGATAAGCAGTTCTCCTTACTCATTTACTCATCTAGTATGAGCCAAAACCTTTTGTTTTTAATAAAATTATATATATTATATTTAGTTATAGGGGCTTTGTTAGACCTCACATCCTTGTTGTGGTATTCCCCCAAACGTTTTCCCTTCACCCCCCGTGTTTTGCTGAATTAGTTTTTGTTGGCTTTCATACTCTGTGCACTTTACCACTTCTAAGCAGTGGTAAAGTGCTTGTGCTCTCTCCTTCGAACATGATAACATTGGTTTTTGCCTAATTGGCACATTTAATTTACTTGTAAGTCCCTAGTAAATGGTGCTACATGTACCCAGGGCCCATAAAATAAATGCTATTAGTGGACATTCAGCACTTATTGTACCATCCACTAATGTACCCTTTTTAAACATGCCTCTGGTCTGCCACTGCAGCCTGTAGTGTAGTTTTAAATTACCATTTATTCCTGGCAAAATAAACCTTTTTCTAGGCCTCAACGTTCCTTTTTACTATATATAAGTTGTCACCCCTAAGTTAGGTCCTAAAGGCTCATTGGGCAAGGTGCATTGTATTTAAAAAGTATGACATGTGTACTTAAGTTTTACATGTCCTGGATGTGCAAAACTCCTAAAGTTATTTTGAACTGTTATAAGGCCATCTCTCCCATCGACTAACACTGGGTTACCTTATTACATGTAATAAGTGCTAACTTGGGATTGGGAGCAGATAGAAATATACTGTTTACACTTAGATGAATTGTAATTGAAAATCCTCTTTAATGATAATGTTGGATTTTAAGTCACAATTCTGAAAACACCACTTTTAGAAAGTCAAAGTATACAAAAATGTGATGGATGGAATGCTTGAATTAATCTCAGATACTGGTAATCACTCAGTGCTGCATCCCAATCCACTGTTATTTTGCACACCAATTCACCTCAGTTTGGACACAGATATATGCAAATCAGACTTGACCCTGCTGCAATTGGAACAGTCCAGCCCGCACTGCAAAGCCAGGTCCTCCCTGAGCTGGACCACAAGCAACCCAGGACCGGTTTCGCCCCAGTTATGAGCTTATCAGCCGGGTACAGCTTGGTTCCAGTGACACAGTGTGCATGGGACCCACGTCTGGGAAAACCCATTCCAGAAAGTTATCATTTTCTTGCCCCAACCATTTGTGCCTTCTGCTTGTGTCCTGGATCATGGGTCACAGGACTGTAAATAGCTCTGCTGTTTGGGTTTATGTATTGCTTCCAAACAGTACCACAAAGGGGGAATAGGTGTGGACAGTATGGTCAATCTGGCAGGATGACTGGGGAGGAGTTTTACCGAGCTCCGCTTACACTTCAAAGGGCTTTGTTTCCTCCACACACAAAGTAATCTGACACCAGACCTGCCCTGCTCTTTTGTCACCTCAGACAGTTTGGAACCTTGACTGGGGAAGAAGAAGAACTCTCCAGAGCCAGATATGGGAGTTGGACAGGTAGTCACCACACAAAGGCTGTCACCAAGTATAAATATTAGACCTCTAGAGACACTCATCAGAAAGCTCCTGGACCTGTGGAGGTTACAGAAGAAGGACTGCCCTGCTGCTTGAAAGACTGTCTTATTGTCTGAGCAGGAAGGCTGGTCCTGCTTTCCTTCAACTCAGGCTACCAAGGGTGACTCCAAGGGTCAGTTCGCTGACCTCTTGTCAGAGCTATAGGGACACAACAAGTTTCAGAGGCCTCCATGCAACTGTCCGATGGACCTGCAGCAACTAGACCTGCAACTGGACCTGCCTGAGCCCTGCTGGTCTCTGCTGAAGTGAGTTCCTGATCCCTAAGAGGTGCCTCCTCAGTTTCTTGACCCTCGTCTGGCATTGGAGTGCACTCCTCCTCCTCATGAAAAGGTGAAAATCCTGAGGTTTGGACTCCTTGTGACTACGAATGAGCCCATTCATGAGAAAACCCTGCAGTCAACGATGACCAAAGTTGTGAAGTTCTGGTGAGACCTGCTGTTTGCGGCACCAGCGACCTCCAGTGACAACTGCAACATGGGATCTGTCTTTCACTGTACAGCAACAACAGCCCACAACACCGTCAAGGTGAAGCTCAGAAACAATGTCTGTGACACTTGATCAGCTCCTCACACTACAGCGACTAATGTCACCAACGCTCAGCCCCTCCTTCTTGCGGCCTCCTCCAAGATGAACGTAACTCTTTTTGCGGAACTTAGAAGGTAACGTTTCAACGGGACAAACCTGCTCCTTGTATCCGATCAGCGCTCTATCATGGTCGGTCTGGACTTGTGACTTTCCCTTGGTCTACCATGACCAGATGACCGTGTGTGGTGCTTTATAATTTTAGGCGCTATTTTTACTTAAAAGATTTCAAATTTAATATCTCTACTTCTACTAATTGAATGTTTTTTGTTCTGGTATCATTTTGTTCACATTGGTTTAGGATTTTTTTGTGTTACATAAATACTTTAAACATTGCCTCTAAGTTAAGCATGACTGCTTTTGTGCATACCTATCAGAGGACGCACAGGTTAATATAGTGATGTTTTGATGTTCACCTTGACAAGGATTGTGGATTTTCTTTGAGAAGGGCTCACACCCTTTCTTAACCAATAACTCAATTTCTTACAGGCATTCAGCCATTTCTCTTCATCCATGGGTCTGTCAGTGTGTCATTCACATTTTTGTTCTGCCCAGTACAGTATGAGGCACTGAGCAGCCTATGTCAGCCATTGACTACCTCTATGTGGGTGACACAATGAGCACTTACACACAAAAAGTAGTCCCTTGGAAAATTCTACCAAAACAGTTCACAAAGCAGCCAATGCCAAACATGTTGACTTTGTTAATGCTTAAACACCTGAGCTTTGGAAATACTGTCTGTGACTCGATTCCATAGGATGTCTCTAGCCTGTGGTGATTGCAGTTTCAGAGGTATATGGGTCCATGAATAAGTATCTCATCAAGTCCAAGCTTATTCTCCGCATTCTTGGACATCTAATCCTAATTTTATAATTGAATTGGAGAAACAGGATTACACATACCAGAATGCAAGGAACAAAACTTGACTGGATGAGCTACTTAAGTATGGACCTGGGAAACATGAGAGCTGTGACTGTGTGAGGAACTTGTGGTTGAAATCTGGGTCCAAATTTTCTCTTCTGAGTCAGTTAGAGGCATTATTTTTCTTCAGTGGTGTCTGTTTCAAAAGATGTTGCCGTTTTCTACGCCTAGAAATAGCAAAAAGTGGTTATTAGACTGGTTTATGATCCTAACTGCGTCAGTTGATTTGTATGTGTGTTTGTGTGTTGTGTATAAAATGTAAATCCTAGCTTAAAACAGTTTCCATAGTAAAACAAACTTCAACAGTCATCCCTCTCGATCACTTGGATCTGGAAAGATCACATTTTTGAGAATCTCTGTAATGAACAAGCATTGAAAATGGCAATTGTTTCAGCTTTTGTATGATGGAAAGATTTTACCAAGCTTCACTAACCCAAATAGCACATGTACACCATGGCCTGCAGCAGAAAATGTACATGACCAAGAGACTTGCAAGCTCTCATTACACACAGAGAATATTTTCAGCACAGGCCACATCAGTGAAAACCTCCCCTGTAAACACAGGAAAGTTACAGAAGTTACAGTACATGCAGGCTATTGTCAAGCTACGCATATATAGGGAGGCATTGTTTACACTTCTTATCTCTTCACCTGCTTACCTTGATGATATGTTGGTAGTCAGTATTCTGAAGTTGATATGAGTGGAGGTCGATAATAAAAGTTAAATATTGAGGTAGAACACCGGCAGCAGTTCTAGTTTCTTTTGTCCTTGGACGTCTTTTATTTCTATGACAGACAGGTGGCAGTCTATGGATCTGAAGAACTGAACACTGGCTGCAGCATTCTATGCAGTCACCAGTAATACTAAGGGGTTGTATGTCAGAGTACTGTTGCCCGAAATATTGATTATGTTAACCAAAATGGGGTGGGTCTTCAATGCAATGAAACAAGTCTACTAT
Organism: Calotriton arnoldi; assembly: GCA_963921515.1. NCBI lineage: Eukaryota > Metazoa > Chordata > Amphibia > Caudata > Salamandridae > Calotriton > Calotriton arnoldi. Next base: position 433,826 of record CAWUFW010007587.1, read on the forward strand.
ACTTATTCCGTCATCACATATTAGTAGTGGAAGTGCACAAAGACGGATCGAATGTTTGCATTAGGCATTGAAAATATGGTATAATCAGTAATGTATATTTTGACCACCAGAATATTGTAAACAAAATGTAAACTCTTTCACATGTGTTATAGACAGGTGCTATTTCCAACCCCTTGTGGAAAAGATGCGCTTGTTTGTGAAAAGAAGGATACAGTTGTCTTATAGAATATCAATTCATGGTTTGTTTTGCTCAGGTGAGTGTCTGAAAAGTTTCAGCGCTCCGTCCATCATCTCCTTGTGTTTGCTTTGTTCGCCCTATGTTGACAGGGTATGCCCAGACGTGGGTCCCTTGCTCACTTTGCCACTGGATTCAAGCGAGCCTGGCTGATGAGGGCTGTTAGCCCGAAACCGGTCCCAGGATGCTTGTTTCCAGTCCAGAGAAGACATGGCTTGGCAGTTCGGGCTGGACTGTTCCCATGAGGCACAGGGTCAAGACTGATTTGCATATAGCTGTGTCTGAACTGGGGTGGCGAAGTGAGCTAAAGAACGATGATGGATTCAACCCAGATCTGTGACTGGGGGTGAGTGTCTGAAAAGTTTCAGCGCTCCGTCCATCATCTCCTTGTGTTTGCTTTGTTTTGCTCTAATCCCTAATGAGCAGACCAGTCCACTTTACTTTTAATACACATCGAACTGTTATAACGGAATAATTTTGAGGTCCATATCGTGCATGAGGAGACTATGAATATACCTATTATGGACAAAGGTTTTTTAGAAGTTCATCCAAATGAATGTCAGTCAGTTATTTGCATAGTACAATACGTTTTGACCCTCTCCTCTTTCCAGGGGCTCCTCCAGTACAACTTTTGTACATTTGGTGACTTGTCATATTGTCATATGAATCAGAGATTGAACATAAGTGGTAAGCCCAATATGTTCATCATCCGCTTTTTAATCAGTTCCAATTTACAATGCCCTTTTTGAAGTGTTATGTTGTACAAAAAGTACTACTTTATGTCTCTGCAATATCAAAAGAGAAAGCAGCTGCTCCTTCTCCTCAGGTTCTGCAAGCTGCTTGGCCAGCTGAGTGTCACGTTTGTGATGTCCTGCCTATGTCGAGATCACAAGTCCCCGTTTCTGCTCAGCAATTTCCAGGCTTGCAGCTGTGATGACATCAAAACAGCTCAATCCTAATTTCAAGGGTAACTAGTCAATGTATTGATACAGATAATCCGTAGCTGATAAGGAATACTGTGTGACGTAAATATTGTGTACTAAAAATCATTTACGAAAATATTGTGCAATTGTGTGTAGATTTCCTATTATGAACTCCAATGGGGTAATAATATTTTTCTAATGATATTTTGGACACAATTTTTAAGTAAGATGATATTCTGACAATTATGGGCCCTATTACGATGTCCGTAAATTACTGGGTAAGACACACGGTGGTCACGATCGCTTCTCTTTCTGACGTTTTCTTTGTAGTATGCAGCGTACTATCAGGAAGAAAGTCATTATTTCTTACGAGCACCTGGGCTCACAAGTGTTTTCCTGTATTCCTCATGCAATTGATTAAGTGGTAAGCTTTATGTAACACCTTGTTCTTGAAGTTGAGTAATTTACTGGGTGATTGTCAGAGTGCTCACGAACGTTTTACGTTTTGGTGTTATGCAGGATCACCTGGTTTTATTAGTTGCTCTGAGCAACGGGGCAGTGAATATATGCCATTAGGTACGGGCAGCGGACCCGACAGTAGAGTTTTTGTGCATCACAGTGGAGGTACTGTGTCTGGTTGTGATCTTTTCTATTTGCGTTTTTTATCTGCATGGGTGTTAAGCATGACACTTTTAGGGGTTGATTAAGGCATGCACAGTTGGGTTCAAGATTTGTGGATCTTTTCTGCTCTATCAGTCACATCATGATTCTATCTCTCTTTTCCAGTCACGCCATATTTCTGACATACGTTCATGATATGGTCGTTTTAGATTAATCACTATTTTTTTAGCACCAGTTACCCTCTCTAGGAGTCGTAATCACTATAACCATCCCGGAGATCAAAGGCCAGTTTATGTTTTATTGTTCTTACAACAGATAACAAAGTTGCCTTATTGTACATATGTTTATTCGTAGATTTCTCCTGACGAAGGGTGATTGTACACCCGAAATGCATTGGGAGTGATGAAATTCACGTTAGAATGCAGTATTTGATTTATGAACCAACAGGAGTGTCTGTTGAAGCTTTCATCTGTGAATAAAGCAAGTTGAAGACACGCAGCTGAATGAAGCTATTATATTATTTTTTTGCTGAAAATTTGAGAAATTTGTGTTGTGTATTTGATAACTCTGTTAATATTTTTATCACTTGTTGTTGAAAGTCATTGATTAACATTGTGTTGAAACACTCACTTTGAGTGTATTAGGTAGTGCGCACTCTGTCTAAGACTTACGTCCTAGATTTGTTTCTTCAATGTTGACTGGGTGGTAGGGTGGATCCACCACAGAGGGCGCACACCAACTTTGAGAAACTTTGATTCGATGGTATATTAGGTTTACTCAGGACACCGAGTGCATCACCGCTGTTGTATGATTCACTTTTAGAAAGTAGGCATTTTCTTGTTTAACCATTTTGTGTGCCTCTGCCTGTTTGTGTATTGACTGTCTGGTTTTGGAGTGACAGGGGCTGGGGAGGTGCAATTTTCTCAGACAGCCACCGGGGGGGGGGGGGAAGGTTGATGTGCGTCCTGCCTTTCCTGAATTAGTCAGGGCTGGGCTGAATAGACCTGGGCTGCATTCAGAGTAGGGGGAGGTGTTCTCACTAGCACCTGAATAGGCCTGGTCTGCATTTAGAGTGGTGGGAGGAGATTTCCCTTGCACCTGAATAGGGCCTGTCTGCCTTGCACAATGCTGTCTCCACCTCCTGCCAGGCAGCTGCACCAGTGAGGACAGAACTGGTTTAGATTGGGCTCAAACCCCCTTGCACAAAGAAAACAAAGACATTTTGGGGTATAAGTATCAGACCTAAAACCCCAGAACATTCGATCATCCCTGGAATTCAAGAGGACCCTTTGCCAAGGAGAAGAGCTGGAGAGACTGAGGAGAAGTACTGCCCCTTTGCTGTGTGCTGTGTGGGGTTGGCCTGCAGTTGCTGTTTCTGCCAAGGAATGGAGAAGGACTTTGCTGTGTGCTGTGTCCCCTGCTTGAAGGAGATCTCCAAGGGCCTGTGTGTGCTGGCCTCCTGTTCTGAAGTCTTAGGGACACAAAGTCTTCACCCCAGCTCCCCTGAACTCTGCTGTTGTGAGGTATGACCTGCCAAGAGGTGCCTGTGCCAGTTTGTGACCTCTGGAGGTTGTTGCTGTTGTTTAGGAGCTGGAAGAAAGAAGAAACTTGAAGAACTGCAAAAATCGACGCATTGAGGGATCGCGACTGAAGAAAACCGATGCAGCGCCGCTCGACGCCGCTGCATCGATCACCGCCGCATCCCTGATTTCCACGCATTGCACCTGTGAGGCAAGTTTTCCCGACGCATCACCTGTGGACCGGAAACGTCACGAAGAATCAATGAATCACTCCCCATACAGATCAGATTCGACGAAACTCGTCCTCTGCGTGCCGCAGAACTGTCGCATCGCCTCCCCAAGGTCTCAGGAGTTGATGCATCTCATTGTTTCCGACCCTGCGGCTGCTTAGCCTTGTGAATTTTGATGCACCTCAGGTACTTTGTGTAAAAGTTACGCATCCATAGTTTTCTATTGTACAAGTTCTTGAAACCTTTTGAAAGTCATATTTTTAACTGTGTATGTTGGATTTTTGTCGTTTTGGTCTTCTTTAGTTTAGATAAAGATACTTTATTTTTCAAAACTGGTGGGGTCCATTTGTGGTGTTTTCACTGTGTTACTGTGAGTGATGGTACAAATACTTTACACATTGCCTTTGGGATAAGCCTGTTTGCTCATGCCAAGCTACCGAGGGGGTGAGCAGGGGTTATCTAAAGTGTGTATCCCCCTTACCCTGACTAGAAGCAAGGGTCCCTATTTGGACAATGGTGCTTAACTCTGCCAACTAGAGACCCCCATTTCTAACAACATGTATATCGAAATGTAACCTTCAGAGTTACTTTCTAATCCTTACTTTGTAAACTTACCCTTCGTCTCTAGCCTTGACAATGTATTTTCAAAGAATACTTCTATTTTCCGTTTCTTACTAAACCTTAAATGCAGTCTCCCAGCACTTCCAGGTACACCCGAGTATCTCTGCAGCTGTTCCTTCAATTCCAACCTCTTCCTCTGACTCTTTGGGGTCTATTTACTAAATTCTCAAGAAACGTAGTGCAGCAGCCAAAAATGCTGTGCTGCATTTAGTGAGAAGGACAGAGCATTATAGCACCATATCTACAGAGATATTGCACTCTCCTCCTCTCTGCCTAGCGCCTGCGCATAATCAAGCTGGAGAGCGCCGCGCACACACCTTTGGACCATAGCGCAAAGATGTCTGCGTGAGTCTGACATAGATTTTGCACAGGAAGGATATTCTTCCTGTACAAAATACTATGCTTAGACTAACTTTAAACCGTTCCTAATTTGCATGTGTGCTGTAAATTATAGTATACATGCAAAGTCGTAAAAGAAAGGGGAAATAAAAACATTTCTCCTTAATAGTGCCTACTTCAAAAGGGTATTATTTTTTGATGCAAAACCCTGTCTTCTTTTTAATAGATAGGGTTTTGCATTAAAAACCATGGGCGGTTGCATAGGAATGCCCATGCACCATCAATTGAACGCCAACTTGGTGCTAAATAATGCAAAGCAGTGCTAGGAGCTGCTTTGCACTACTTTCAAGTGAATTTACAGAGCAAAACAAATTTTGTGCTGGAAAATAAATTGGGAAAAAAATGATATCAATTTGCATCACTATTGCTACACACACACAGCACAAAATGTTAGTAAATATACCCCATAGTAGCTTGATATGCATTTATAGCTCAGATGCAATCACTTTTCTGAAAAGTACTCTTTTAATATTTACTTGATTATCAAGTAAGTATAACCTCCATCAATTGGATATATTCTACATTTTGCTGTTAATATACTGAATGTCATTATTCTTCTGTTGCATTGAAACCAGTTTCAACATGAACAATGTGATAATCTCTAGTTTGAAGCCATCAATAAGCAGGGCCGCCTTAAATTATATATTTTATGAACTTCAGTTTTCTACGCAGAATCATTTATGTTATGCTATGCATCTTTGTAGAGTGCACTATCACCCGTGAGGGTATCCTGGCGCAGTCTGATTACTTGTTCCTCAATTGCCAGTTGGCATCTCAAATATTAAAAAAGAATCTTACCACCATTCCATCCGTTCAGAGCTTTCGAAATATTTTCTTTCCCTCTGTATCAGTGCTTAATTTGTAAAAAACGTAATGCCAGGCCGTTCCCAGGAGGCCACTGCAGCCCGCTCAACACCGTGCCACACCAGCGCTTCCAATGACAGTTCCAACACAACTACTAACCTTCATACTACCTCAGGTGTGAGCCTTCAGGCTATTCCAGGCCACACAAAGCTATAAGAAAGGCGTGGCCAGCAGGAATAATTCATTTTTAATGTATATTGAATTATAAAACACAGTTGTTGTGCTCATCCTAAAATTAGACTGACAGTGCCACTGTGTTGTAGAATGTCATTAGTGCTGGTGCTGAGAATTTAGTGCCAGTGCTGAGTACAGGAAACCAGCGGCTCAAATTAAGCACTGCTCTGTATAAATTTCAGAGACTTGGATAATACCATTAAGACAGGGAATCAAATGCCTAGAATTCCAGCCAATGCTACAGGAGTTGAAGTACTCGCCCAACCACATGATGCCCACAAAAAGCCATTGCATATATAGAAAATCAGTACCTTTTAACAGAATTGGTCTTTCCAGGCCATTAAGAGACAAAGGGGCATATTCACAAGGACACATCGCCGATTTAGCGGCACTTCACTGCCACGAAAGTGGCGATAGACCTATCACCCTATTCACAAGCCTGCGCTAACAGCCGACATCGCCAGTTAACCTGCGATAGCTGCCGCTAAAAACATTGCCAAGGCTGACAGCGACAACTAACGCTAAACATATGCAGAGTAGGAGTTCCTGTCCAAAAACTCACGATAACACCACTTTGCAATATTCTCAACGACCAGCCAGATCGGCGATGCGGTCCAAAAACAGGCGATAAGGCGCGTTAGCAGCAGGGACTTAAGACCTGCTTATTTCTGGTCTTAAGTAGGACGAAAACCTGCAGTATAAAGGGAGCCCAGCCCAGAGCCACATCTGAAGACCAACAGATGCCATGGAGCCACTAATCATGCAGCCCGGAGACCCAAGAGGGCCACAACACCCACCGCCACCACCCCCAGGACAACCCCCGCACCCAGGACCACCCCCCTCCGGACTACCACCGAGGCAGTGCAGAACAAGACAGCGGACCTTCCGAAAACGCACCAGCCTCAGAGACTTAACGCCAGAGGATGACATTGCCCACTACAGGTTCAAAAGGACAACCATCCTCCGCATCCTGACCCACATTGCCCACAGGCTGACGGTACCAACACAGCGGACAACCAACATCCCTCCGCAGACAAAGCTGCTGGCTGTGCTGCACTTGTTGGCCTCTGGTACCTTCCAACCAACAACTGCCAGAGTCGGAGGAATCTCACAGCCAGCCCAATCAAAGTTCCTCACACCTGTCATGGATGCCAACATCAGCTTCATACCCCAGCACCTTCACTTCCCACACACTGCGCAGGAACAGCTGGAGACCAAGCAATGCTCCTACGCCATAGCTGGCTTCCCGCACGTGTTGGGGGCAATTCACTGCACACATGTCCTACTCGTGCCCCCTGCTGACACTGCACACAAGTACCGCAACAGAAAGCACATGCATCCCATCAACGTGCAGGCAATAGTGGACCACCGGGGACAGTCCAGCAATGTCGTCGCCAACTTCCCAGGCAGTGTGCATGATTCCTACATCTTCCGACAGTCCATCATCAACCTGCGCCTTCAGGATGGCACCTATGGAAATGCACTGCTCGTTGGTAAGTACCAACGGAACACACCACACACCTCAACTCCACAATCATACAACTCACAACTGTGGGAATGCACACGTAACAATATCACATACAACATGCCAACCAACATGCCCACCTATCAGACACGACAACACAAGGCACTGTGGTAACAGGGGCCATACATGTAGACAAACCATCCACAAAGGCATAGCCCCTCTGCCACACAATTGCAGAATGTGGGGAGAGGTGGGAACCAAGAATGTGCGAAGGAGGCAATGGACCCATGAATAAGAATGTACACAATGCCAAGTGTGGCGGTGATGTGCTGGACAGTCTTGAGTATGCAGAGCACAGACATGTCCATGTGGACATATACTGCTGGTGTCTGCAGTGTTGTGGACAGTGGACGCAACCATGTTACCTCAGGCAGTGGGGAAGACCATGGACATGTAGCTATGTCGCCCCCCCTGGAAGCATAAGCATAGTGGGCTGGGCCGGTGTATGCCAGTCCAGCGTAGGAGTGTAAAGAAATGGCCCAGGGATCTGGGCGTGGTTCAGTTCCGGGCTGGCCACAAAAGTGACTATGGCGTATGTCTCTGTTGTGGTGGTGGCGCTACCCGGCCCTTAATCGACAATGTTGCAATGTAGTGTTGTAGGGATTCTGCACATACACAGAACTATGCACAGCAATGCGGGACTTCGGTATACAGGGGCTACGCCTTCCAACAGCCTTAGTACCCATGAGCCCACGACCGGCTAGCTACAGTGTCCCACCTGCCCTCCTATACACAGATAGAGAAACAGGCGTTTAGACAACGCAGAACACAACACACCCCGAATCACTCAGGGATCGTGGTAACAGGTCATTCCGTTTCACTCAGACTCCCGTAATCATCCACAACAAGAGATTGACAGAGTCACTGAGTTAGTTTAAAATGTTTATTTTAACTAACGTGCTCTAAAATGCAGTATACGAGCCACTGCTAAAATCAGAATGCATAATACAAACATTGTCAGCATTGTAGCAAGTCCATACATCATAAAAGGAGAAATCATTGTATATTGATTCTGGAGACAGGACTATAAAAACCTACTCTCCCTCCCCATGGACGGGAAAAATAAGATGACATCATAGAAGTTCTCTGGGTTTGTATAGCAGACCTCATACCTCTAAGACATAGATCGTGTCTCCACATCACAGCTCCATACAGCTCTTCATTCTTGAGAAGTCTCTCCTCAAGTGTGTCTGTGTGTAACATGCATTCCCCCAATATCAAAAGAAAGGTGCGTGTCCCACAAACAGCAGCTGCAGGGTATGTCTCGTCTATGTGCTAGGGCCTGACCAGATCACAATAACAAGGGACGGTGTTGTTTGGCCTTGCTCACGATGTTCAGACTAAATTCCAGGAACAAGCAGGGAACTAGCGCAGCCAGCGGGTCACAGGTGACCAGCGAAAACATTCTTGCATAAGAATAAGCCTGTAGTGCCGTGTGCAAAAGCAGCATCATGGCATCCGGACCCATCCTAATCTAAAGATGCCAACGGGGTCCCTTAAATCCACATGACACCTTCCCCCTGGCCAGGTAGCAGAAGATAGAAAGAACAAGGCCCAAGTCGTAAGCAGAGTCAAAGCACTGAGCATAGCAGGGGCAAAGTTCCAAAAAATCAAATGCATTATAAGGCTGATCAGTGGTAAAATACGGGAAGAAGAAAAAAAAAAAAAAATGTCTTGTTGAACATTAATCATCGGAATCATATGAGATCCATTGAACCTTGGAAGGCAAGGTGTTCCAAAAGATGGTCCCCCTCCTCAGAGACAAGGAGGGACAACATCTAATTCAACAACTCGAAGGAGCATATGTGCTCATCATAATCCATAGCATCAAAAAGCATGGTCGTACATCCTGCATCGTACTCAATGTAGCTGTGGTGCAGCAGGCGCGACGCCCCTTCACAGATGTCCCATTGTGCCAGCACTCCATTCACGGCCACCATCAGCATGCGGGTACCAGTTGTACATGATTGATCATGACGCAATAGGGGCCACAGCAACAGGTCGTAATCAGGGCAAGGCCGTATGGCGTTTGAGAGGCACAAATCCAAAGCCCAGGAGAAAGGACAGTCGCAGCACCAAGAAACTGGATGGGCGCATGTAAAGTATGCGTATCTGTAAGTCACATTGTAGGCAGCACCCACAACTGCCATAGGCAGCCAACCAAGGAATTCCTGCAATCGGCAACGGTACAGCTCCATCTGGACCGGATGATCGAGTACCACATGAAGGGCAGCCATTACGACATAGGAAAACAAGTACCAGGACAGCACCAGCGAGCAAGAGGATCAACGGCAACCCACCAAAAGGGCTGGAAAGAATGGAATGAATAAAAGCCGGAATTACACCAAATATCGTTTGAAACGAGGACACAAGACCTCAGCCCACCAATTTGAAAAAAAGGTGCAAGGTCTTCTGTGTCAGAAACATTGAATATTTGGCGTATCAACTCCCCAAAATGTGTTGGGAGATTGGTATTTTATAGGGATTGTATTTCACTTGATGTCCGAGCCACCTGTAGCTCGAATGTTTCACGGGCCGAGGTCAAGGCAAGTTCATGTTGGAATAACAGTGCTTTGAGCCTACTTAATTGTTTGAAGCTTGCTTTTATATCGGGAACAGAAGGCCACAGAGAGCTATCAGCAATGCCATGCGGGGGCGGAAACAGGACGTTGCTGCAAGAGGGACACCGTTGCCGATACACCTGCGTGCGCCGAAGCCATGCCCCCATGTGCAGCTGTGATCAACGCATGTCTGCGGTCCTCGTTGGGAATCAGGGGATCCCCAACGGAAGGAATTGTTACTGTCGGAACTTGTTCCGGGGACAATTGGTATTTATATCTGGACGGAAACCCCTGTGGGTATTTCGTCCCGTCTCTGGTAGGCGCTACGGCTGCCAGTATGTCGGCATCAACTTTTTCCATAGACCTTGTGACTGCTGCTACTGAACAAGTGGCTTCTGCATTTCTGGCTGCCTCGTCAGCCAGAGTGTTGCCTACAGTGTGTGGTCCCACGCACTGATGGCCAAGAGTATATATTACATGTGTAAGTAGCAAGCCCTCTTTGAGAGCCGCCACTCGTACGCCAAAGCGTTTTATGCTTGATCGTGTTACCCACATGACATGACATGGCATGACAGTTGCATGCACCCGGAGGGTGGGCTCGCCCGAATATAAAAATAAAGGAGCGCTCGGTGTCTTGGCTCATACATGCCAACTGTTGTGTGTGTATCTTCATTGCCGCAGCATAAGCCAAAGGCCTAGCCTCAATCGCAGCGCGAGTTCAGCCAGGCCTGAAATCCACATCTGTGTCTGCCCTATCCTTACCATGGGCCTACACACACACGTGTCCGCCCACCTTCAACGGCCAACATTACAGTGTTGTTGTCAGGCTTGCGGACATGCGCAGACAGGCATGACAATGGTGTGCCGTAGAAGTGTAAGTGATGCAACCGCGCAGCGCACACAAGTCAATGGGCTCGGGGGGAGGGAAGAGCAGCTGTGAGGCTACGTGATACACATTGATCCCGCACATTAGCCAGAAGCAATACATGGCAAACATGAATCCCAAAGTCGCACAAATCACACACCACAAAACTTGTAAGTCTGCCAACACAGCATGCTGAACCACCAATTTACACTAATCTCACTCACCTCTCACAGGTGATCAAGGATATGCACTCTGCCCGTGGATGATGACACCCCTCCGAGCCCCGAACACCCCGGACCAGAGGCAGCACAATGTGGCCCACAAATGCACCACTCCTGTACAGCTCGGTAGTAGTGTGCAAGATGATCATTGCATGTTGTGTATTGCACAACATATGTGTACGCACCAATGCCCCATGGATCCAAGTGCCAGATGCACCGTACGATGATGAGGAAGATGAGGCAGGTGGCCCACACCCCACTGCAGCAGGAATAGCCCAAAGGAACACAATCATTAGCAATTTCTTCGCATGAGCACGTCACATTGTGACTGTCCTTAGCAATCATGGAACAGTACGAAATGACCACATGAACAGCATGTGCAATTAAATTCATTACAACACACATTCCCTGTGTGCATGTCAGTCCTCTGCATTAGCACATCACTCTGACAGGTGTAAGTGCAACATTAAGTGTTAACAATCTCACAATTAGCATGTAGATGGTGGGTATGTCACCTCTGTACAGAGAGGCTGTTTAGGGTGTCACGTATTCGAAATGCCATTTCAGGGTGTCAAATTTGGTACGTAATCCCACTCATCAGCGTATCACATGTGTACAATAACATTACATGAAGGCTGTCATTGGTGTCCAAAAAACAGACAACAGGGTGTCATTTGGGGTCAAATATGGAATTGCGGGTGTCATTTGGGGTCTAATATGAACCACCCTGATGCAGAGATGCACTCTGTGACTCAAGTCACACAACATGTGCAACATGGACGTAAGGGGGATGGGGGCACAGTGAACACCTCAGCAACATGGGAGATGCACGCCAGCCAAAGAGCCAGCAGGAATACCTTGCGTGGAACACACCAAGGTGTCCCCTGGACATATGTGCCATGTACAGATCACATGTGTACACGGACGTCATCCATCAATAGTAGTGAACAGTGTCAGCTAATAGATGCAAGGTGAGAAGTCACGCGCCTCCTCACAGCTACCTGTACACATCACTGTCGGACTGCAGCAAAACACCACTGCTACATCAGAGCATGCAAAATTGACCGTGAGGGTACGTACATGGCTGGTTAGGGTTCAACCGTGCCGGACGGCGAAGCAGTGACATCCCCCCCAACCCACATCATTTTTCCAGAATGCAAGCAGATGACAAACTAACATTAGGGATGTAAGCACCTTTGTCTGGACGAGAAAGCGGTAGCACATCTGCACCTCCGACCTTGGAATTGCATGTGTCCGGCACCCCCTGAGAGATACCATAGCAGCTGATGCCGACTCCCACACTACGCACAGCGCTAACCAAAGACCAACGTATACACACCCCACACACAGAAGTCCTTGCTCGCAGTTCTCTTGCATGGAATGACCTTCACACTTACGCACAGACCATCCCAGGAGTCCAACCGCTGCACACTCAATTAAATCATTGCTCCGAGCTGTGGCATCCACCTGACTTAGACATAGGCTTTTTTACACACAGCCCTATTTCCGACATTGACGTGGGTCCAAGTTGGGAAATTGCGAGATTGTTGTTTGGGAGCAATGAGGCCACAGCTAGTTCACACATTCCCAGTCATCTCACTGCCTGTCTAGGTCACGGTCAAATATGTTCATTGTTATCAGTTCCCAGGGGGTACCTTTTTTTGGAATCACTGCCACTACATTCATCCATACTTTCATACTTGCTTGATCATAGACATGACACATCTGTGTGAATTAGAATGTTTTGGTCCCATTCGGTGGAGTGTTGAAGCTGGACCAGTACATGGCCATGCAAACCCCACTTTGCATTGTTGCCCCGTGGAGGGCCAGCCTTGTGCATGTGCATGGCATTGCACGTGCATGGGTTTGTTGTGAGATTGGTGATTTGTGGGGAGGGCCCCCTCTGGGCACATTGTCGACGGGGGCCTACTTGCTGTTTCTATGTGTGCTGCAGTATGCCAAGGAGATCAGGGACATGATCCATAGTCATTGTGGGTGTGCAATGTGCTACACTTAATTGTGCATGTGTGCCGTTGTGCCCATCTCCCCCCGTCCCCCCAGTCCCTGGTCGTTACTCACCCTGTTGCTGTTGGGTCAGGTCATGTTGAGCAGTGTCCGGTCCCACAACTCCTGCCGCCGTCTCCCCACTGATGACTGTGGACACCATTTCCTCCACCTCATTCAGCTCCTGCTGTGGCGCTGGACTCCCACCTCCAGTCTGCATTGCTGCTTTCCGGTTGTTAGCGAGTTTCAGCTTGGTTTTGCACTTCACATCATTCCAGCGCTTCTTGCAGTCGTCCACTTCCCTTCTCTTCACTCCGACTGCATTCACCTTGGCCAAGATGGACTGCCATATTGCATTTTTAGTTGCCAATGACACAGTGGAGGTGATGAACAGTTGTTGGTGGTGTTCTATCACCTCCGTAATCAGGATCTTGTTTTCCTGCGGACTGAATCGCGGGTTCCTCTTCTTCTTCTCCTTGCCCTTCTCCTTCCCCGAGGTCCCTGGCTGGTCCTCCAGGGGGTTTGTGGGGTTCTGGTTGGGCTCTGTAGTTGCTCCAGCATCCTCCATGGTGCTTCTCAGTTGTTTGGGTTTGGGTTTAGATATCTTTCTTTTTTTTTGCAGCTTTTATGGTGATTTTTCCCGCCTGACGTGGGAATTGCAGGCCTGGCGCTGCTTATCGCTGATATTTTTGATCGCTGTTGGGCCCATCGCCAATTTTTTCACGTTCGGGTTTTCTTTTTTATCGGCGTCCCAGTAATTTTATCGCGGACATTTGACACGTTCTCGGGACACTATCGCCTGTTGCCGGCGTGTTGGGAATACGCCCTTAACGCGGCGTTGGTTTCCTGCGATAGACGGCGTTATGTGAAATTGCGTTAGCCTAGGTTGGCGATGATTATCGCACGTTCTTGTAAATATCCCCCAAAGAGTTGTTTTATGTGCTGGTAGATTTCACGTTATAGAATGTCAGGGTAAGATACACTGTTCAATGTCAGGGTCATATACAATGTTTGGTTTGTGTCAGTGAATGAATAAATGAATGAATTATAGGAATTTTATTTGTGTCAATTAATGAAAATTTATACAATTAGTCGCAATAAATCAGTTAAAAATAAAATCAGATAAGAACAGATGAGCAGCAGTCCCAGAGTAGAACAAAACTATAAAATACGACTCTGTAGCAAAAGAAGTAAAATGAATAAATATAGTTTAAAATTACTGTCATGCGGCAGTGGCAATAGTTAGGGTATTCAGGTCCTTTACTGCCTGATGGCAGTAAAAATGATGTTAACAAATCTTCCAAAGCGTGGCAAGTACTTGAGGACAGTGGTAGTCATACAAAATTCCAGCACATCATTGCAGGTGGAGACCCCATTCAACCTAAACATTGGTTTTAATAAAACGTGGCGTTCAGTTTAAATCTCTGGCCAACAGCATAACAGTTGAATCATGGACTCTCTTTGGTACTCACAGAATCCACTAGTCCTGCTGCCAGATGTTGCTGCCCACTCTGATCGAAACTCATTGATAGGAAGGACCATGAATTGCGCTCTAAGAATGCAGTGCCTGGCCTCCTTGCTTATTGCTAACTTTAAGTATGGTTACATTCTCGTTTCTCCATATGATTTTATAATTGGGGCTGCATATGTTGTTGTATATACAGTTGCTAAGTCGACCTTCCTTGAAACATGTGCAACCTGTTGAGTCAGGATTGACTTCGTACTCAAATAAGGAACACTGAGGGCTGTCAGTGTGCCCACATTAGCATCTAGGGGCAGATGTATCAACATTGTCTTTTGCGAGTCCTTAATAGCGAATTTTACTGATTCGCTATTAAGGACTCTCAAAATGCAATGTATGTAGGTTTCGCAATTAAAATAGCGATTCCTACACATTCCTTATTTGCGACTCGCAAATTGTGAGTCGGAAAGAAGGAATGGCTTCCCATTCATTTCTATGGGCCAAGAGGCCCATAGAAATGAATGTGAATTGCATGCGCAATTTGTGAGTACCCAATAGGTACTCGCAAATTGCGCATGCAATTTCAAGGGTGCAAGGGTGCCAAAAGGACACCCTGTTGCACCCCTGAAATATGCATGTGTGCACATGTGGCACACATACATGCCCTAAGGGCATGTATATGTGCCACATGGCACTTTGAAAAATGCAAAAAAGTGCATTTTTCTAGTAAATCGCAAATTACCACCAACTTGAAGTTGGTGGTAATTTGCGATTCCTTAAGGCCAGATCGCAAATTTTGGGAGCTTCCAAAATTGCATTTAAGGAATCGCAATTTGCGATTCCTTAAGTGCATTCGCAAAATAGGGAATCGCAAATTTTGCGATTCCTTATTTTGCGATGGCCTTTTGGGATGATACATCCCAAAAGGCTTTTTCCCGTTCGCAAACAGGGCCGATTCTGTGAATCGGCCCGTTTGCGAACAGGAAAAACGCTTCATACATCTGGCCCCTAGATCCAGAACCTCCTTTCTAAAATATAAAGACCATGGGTTGGTCGAGGCAGTGAAAATCACTTGAAGAGCCTTTTTTTAAAGTTTCGGATTTGGCTCATTGTATGGCGTAGTAGTACTTAAGGACTGTGGCCTTATATTCAAGATCTTGCCAATTCAGGTCAAACTCCAGTTAAAGTAGCAATGGGAGGGTGTATTTTGGAAGGTGGAACATTCTCCTAAAGGGATCGCACTGAGACTTATCAAGTACTGGAGAAAATGCCCCCAGATAGGATATGTTTGGCAGCAACTTTGCCTGTGTAACTCACAGGATGGCCTCTGCTGAAGGAGAAACAAGCTGATTGTATAATCTGCATAATGCAAATGTGAATTCCTGAGCCTTCCTGCTGATGTGTTTAAGATGTGAGCTCGGTTTGCCTGTATCCATAAACCAGATGCCAAGATATGTATACTTGGATGTTTGGGAGATTGTTTGGTTGCCCAGCCACTATTTTAGAATTCTCTTGTTCTTATAGCTGCCGAAAGTCATCACTTTTATTTTATCTGGATTAGCCACCAACTTGTTCGCAATATTGTAAGTATGGAGCTCATTAAGGGCGCACTGCAGGCCCACTCTCATGTGATCCATAATGAGCAAGTCATCAGCATATTGGATCTTAGGAAGCACAGGGCCGATCTTTTGTGGAATTGTTTATTGCCTTTGCCCGTGAGGGCCTATGCCCGCGGTGTAAAGGTTAAACAACATAGGGGCTAGAACACACCCTTGCTTTAGACCCATGTGATCGAGATTTGTTTAGTGACTGAGTTATCTCTGCCGGTCTTAACATAGACCCACGTGTCTGAGTACAGTGAGATGATTGTTCTAAGTAGGATGGCAGGCATACTCCATTCTGCCAGTTTTACCCAAAGTTTATTGCAACACCATCAAAAGTGGCAAAATAGTCCTCAAAGCACACAAATCGAAGCAGCTGAGACAGAAGGGAAGCGCTGAAGGCCAAATATGACAAGGAGACAATATTGTCAATGGTGGAGGAATGCTGTCTAAATCTAGTTTGATAAAATTGTATAATATTAGCATCAGCCACCCATGCCTCATGCTCATGAAGTAAGATTTATGTGTAGGTTTTAGCCTATACCTCCAATAGTGTGATTAACCGATAGTTTCCTAGGATGACATTGCTCCCCTTTTTATGATTTGATTGGAGGATGGATCCCTTACAGGACTGCGGAACCTCTGCTGATTGCAAACAGACTGCATGCAAAGAGATGAGCAGGTCTGCCCAGAAGGCTATATTTGACTTAAAAAGTACTCTCGCTAGGCTATTGGAGTCGGGCCCTGTCGGTTCTCGTTGCCTTGATGGCTTTGTAAACAGAGTCTCGATTGAATACCATAAACCCTTTTCTCTCTTCATCAGTCCTGGGCTTAGTTCTTGCCACAGGTGGGCATTGCTGTGGCAGACCGAAGAATCATGATCTGTATAGAACTTCTGTACATGTTCTACCCATTTCATTGTTGGTACACTTTTCCCTCTGACAGTAGATGTATTGTTTAGTGTGTTCAGGGCAGATTTGCTTAAACCTCATTCAGTAGTATACTATGGTATGTTCCTAGATCCAAGTTTCTTAGTGATTGATGGATGGTGGTTTCTTTGGCCCTCCAGCTTGCAAAACGCCAAGTCAGTGATTAAGTCCTAGTTTCTCTGTGTTGTGCTGCTCATTGCCCTCAGTGAGTTTGCACTTAGGCCACTTGTGATATGGTGCTCATTGCCTTCTATGTTGCAGCTCTCATTGCTGTCTGTGAGGTGGCACTAATTGGCTACAGTGATGTGGAGCTCATTGCTTTTTCTGGCTGTTATGACCTGTTGTGGTGAGGTGCTCATTGCACTCTGTGTGTGGTGGGTTGTTGGGTGTTGTCCTCCACCAGACCAGGTAAACGACCCCTCCTAAGGGCCACTGGAGTGGCCTGTGTGTTAACTGGGGATGTGGTGACAAGTGAATCGTTAGGCATCAGTGTCCTCCTTTCCGTGAAGCTGGCAGTTAGAGATGTTTCTGGAATCAAGTTGGTAGCAGATGGCGCATGACCACAGAAAAGGCCAGCTAAATTTGATACTGTTAAAGATAATGACTTACACCACCCTAGATATGCATGTGCTAGTTCAGTAGATCATTTTTTAGCCCTCTGAATCTTATTCCAGGCCCTCAGGAGATCTTTTTGGGCCCTTAGAAGTTCTATCATCTGGCTCAGCTATTCCTCCTGCTGTTTAGCAGCACCCATCAGGTTTTGGCCAATGGTGGTTGCTAGAAATTGGGGTTCCTGGTTGGCAGAGGTATGGAACCACATTCCTAGTCAGGGTAGGTAACAACACAACCTAAATTATCCTGTGCTCACCCCCTGGTAGCTTGGGACAGAGCAGTCAGGCTTAACTTAAAAGGCAATGTGTAAAGTATTTGTGCAACCCTTCATACAACAACACGGTGAAAACACCACAAAAAAACTCCAGACCAGATTAGAAAAATAGATTCTGATTTTATAAATAAAGCAAGACCAAAGCAACAAACTTCCAATGTGTAGATGACGAGATATGAACTTTTAAAGAATAAATGTCAAAATGGCGCTTAGAAGAAATAAGTGCTTAAATGGGCATCTGGTCGTGAAAGACAGGGGCAAGTAAAAAGTTCAGGCTGACTGCCATGGAGCGCAAGTCGGATACAGGGACACACTTGGGCCCGCTGAACCAAAGTACCTTGATCCCGGATGCATCGTCATTGAAATGGATGCGCGGTACATCAGAGGCGATACGTTAGTGTAAAGCCACGCAGTGGACGAGATGTGTTGATTTTCTCCTCACAACTGCTGCAATGCGTTGGTTCTGAGTGTGAGCGCTGGTCCTGGTTGCGATGCGCAGCTACTGCTCCCACAGTAGGCGATGAGACGTGCAGACGGCAATGCGCTGGTTCAGAGGACGATGGGCGGGGTCCACTCCACGCAACAACAAGAAAAAACTGGTCCGAGGGCAATGCACCTTGTCCGCTAACCGCAACGACGAGGATTCACTGGTTCCAACTCATGCAAAGGCGAAGATACACCAGTTTCAATGAGGATGCGTGGGTTCGGGGTGAAGAAGCACCTTAGGTCTCACATCCAAGGGTCCAGGATTCGGGTGGCAACACTTGGCAGGGCAGACTCACAGCTTGCAGAGTCCAGGTGCAGATGCAGGCGCTTCAAGTCTTTGATATCCCTGAGATTTGGGAACAGGAGGCAAGCCAGCAATCCCTCGGAGTCACTCTGGGTTCAAGTGATGCAGGTCCAGTCCTTCTCACCCATGCAGGGGAACAGCAGGCCACAGAGCAGCTCAGCAAGGCAACAGAAGTACAGAGTTCAGCAAAGCAGCAGTCCTGTAGAGTAGCAGTCCTTTCAGAAGTACAGCAGCTTTTCTTCCTAGCAGAGTAGTCACAGTTCCAGAAGTGTACCGATTTGGTAGTGCCAGAGGTCCAGTACATATACCCAGGGGTATCTTTGAAGAGGGGGAGACTTCAAAGAAAGCTTTGGAGTGCACAGAGGTTCTCCCTTCCTGTCCTGGCTCCAGACACAATAAGGGGGATAACCAATCCTTTGTGTGGGGCTGGACACAGCCTTTTCAGGTGTAAGTGTCAGCTCCTCCATCTCATCCTACTCAGGATGGCCCATCTGCATGCAGATGACCACTCAGGCACACCTACCCTTCCTTTGTGTGTGACTGTCTAGAGGGAATGCAGGAAGCCAGTTGTCACCCACCCCATATGAGTATTCAAGAGACAGATAAAAGGCATGGAATGGCTAAAGTAGGTAGATGCCAACTTTCTAAAAGTGTCATTTGCTAAACTGTAATTTAAAATTCAACTTCACAATAAATTGTGATTATAAATTTTAAGTTCAGTAACACTAAACGTGAAAAGTCTATCTCTCCACAATTGGGAATTACACTTAAAATATGCAACAAGGTAATCCCAATGTTATCCAATAGGAGAGGTAGGTCTTGCAATAGTGAAAAATAAAATTGGGAGTTTTTCCCTACCAAGACGTACATTTTAAAAGTACATGTCGTGCCTTTTAAATACACTGTACCCTGCCCCGTGGGCCCTACAGGGTCTACCCTAGGGGTGACATATATGTATAAAAAGGGAAGCTTTAGGCCTGGCAAAAAGGTTTACTTGCCAGGTCGACATGGCAGTGTGAAACTGCACACACAGGGCCTTATTCACAGAACTAACTTACGTCAAAAACGTAAAGTTAGTACTTTTTGGGATTCACAGAATACACTTACTCATTTTGGTATTCACAGAATGAACTTACTAATTTTGGTATTCACAGAAGTTAGTAGTCCTAACTTTAGGACTCCTAAATGCCTTCTGTGAATACCGAAAGTCTTAAAGTTAGGATTTTTCTCAGTTTAGGAGTAGTAAAGTTAGGACTCCTAACTTTAGGACTCCTAAATGCCTTCTGTGAATACCGAAAGTCTTAAAGTTAGGATTTTTCTCAGTTTAGGAGTAGTAAAGTTCTACTTTTTGAACAAAATGAACAAAAACTGTTTTTGCTTCTTTCTAGGCACCATGGCTTTCTGAAGTGTTGGGGATCTCAAATTGATATAAATAACTTTTAAATGAACATTTTAAAGGGAAGCCTGCTTTTTAGATGGATTTAAGAATAGTTTTTTAACGTTTTTAGTTTTGTCTGCTGGCTTTTTAGATATCAGCCCTTAGTATAAGGAGTGGGCGTTATATTTTCAAGTTAGGCCCATGTAGTGAAGCAGCTTATTTCTTACATTGTCCTCACAAATAACGTTTTCAGTTGTGACCTTTTGCACATATTTGCATGCACGACAATGTTGGATTAGTTTCCCTGAAACTAAACTTGTTTACACATCTAGCTTCGCACAACATTATCACAATGCCCTGAACATCATATACAAGGTCTTGTTCCACACTATGTACAAATGTCATCACTATCTTCATCCACGGGGCGAAAGGGCTATCTACATATCTATAACATCACTAATCTGTATGCACATTGCAAGGCTGCTTTCTATTATAAAATATGCATCCCAATAGATTAGCAGAGGAGGCACTTCTGCTGACACCAAGGTCCTTGCATGCTGAGAAATCACCACACAGCAGTCTGACATCTCATGAGGGGTGTCCAGTTTGTGTCCAAGGCTGGGTCCTTCACTCTATCCCATCAGGTAATAGGGTTGGATGGCCCCTTGGGAGGATTCTTGGCTCTACACCTACACACACTCTAGGTACACTTACAGTAGGGTCTGCATCGTAGGAGTATGCCCGATTGCTGCCTTATATACATTTTATCACCATGGCAGAACTCTACCTACTATTCACGCTTTTGTTGCTTGTAATCACGTTTATCTGCTTCTATTTTTACTAATCATTGCAGCACACGTATTTTATGCAAGAATAACGTTGGTTCAATAAATATTATTGAAAACATCCTACTGTGTATTCTCTGTATATTTCTCTGAGAATAAGTGAGCATGAGTGACTGAGTGAAAATATTCTGTGATGTTTCCACGATCCCTGAGGGGACAGGGATGTCATGTTCAGTGGTTGCCAGAAACCATTCGCTTACTGATAGGTCAGGGGGGCTTACGGTTGCACTGTGAGCTAGCTGGTCTATAGGCCAACATATCCTGCGGGGTGTCCAGAATCATTCTTTGCACAAAGCTCCTAGTTTATGTTGTCCAAACAATGCGCAGATCCTATGGATTAGTAGGAACTACATAGCACCAGTACCTGGGGAGCTCCACATGGGGGGGGGGGAGGTGGGGTTAGAACTCATTCCAGCAGAGGCCAGGTGCAGGATTCAAAGTCTCTGGAGCTTGTGATGTCCCAATAGCTCACTGAGAAGGCCAGCCAACTAGCCCTTGGAGTCACTCAAATAACTCCAGGCTCAAGGAGATGGTCCTCTCTCCTTCAAGCAGCAAGGCCGTCTATTGAGGTACAAGGCAGGCTTCAAGCAGCAGGGCAGTTGTCTGGAGTACAATGCAGTCCAAAGATTTTCCACAGGTCCAGGAGTACGCTGTAGAGGTGGGTCAGGGGGTCCAATATTTGTATATGGTGTCATCCTTTAAAGTGGGTGTGACATCTTGGCTACCCCCACATTTGGTCCTGAAAAGTTCTTCCTTTCTCCTGGCAAGGCTCTATGAAATCTGTGGTTCCTGCCACACTACAAGCAATCAAACACTCAAAAGGTGATGGGATGAATGCTTGCGGATAGTCTAACCATTGGCAAATTCTCAAAGCAGTATTCAAACCCATTGTTGTTCGCCCACTGTGCCTTCTAGATGGAGGGCCTGATTTAGGGCTAGGCAGATGGAGGAAAGGCATACAGGGTGGTGAGGTACTTTATGACAGTTATCTTGCCTTTAATCCACCTGACAAATTTAGAGGTGACCTCTAGCTCAGCTGACATTTCTGAACATTGGCAGGTACCACAGTCATGGAGGTTTATGTCAATGTAAAAAATATTTGATAGACTTCTCCAACAAACATGATGCCCATCTGATAATCTTTTCAAAGTTTTTTTATTTTTCAAAATGAAACTCCCAAAGAGGGAGTTTGTTTTTGAAAAGTAAAAAGGAATGACCCCCACACCATGGGCCTTTTTCTTTGGGGTTTTTTCTGTGCCTCACCGCCAGGAAATACCTGGTGGTGAGGGACAGTTAAAAGAAAAGTAATCTGACTGTCCACTCTTAATAGGGCAGATGGTTGAAAGGCTTATCTTCGAGAGCCATAATGTGCCTGGCAGCTGCACGAAGTTTTACACAGACAGTACATTTTACTCCTTCAGTATAAAACATGTGATCCCTCTCACTTAAAATTGGGTGAATGGACCTTGGTTTTGGTGGACAGGGTACTCTGCTGCCATTGGAGTGGAGAACCCTGTCTGCCAAATTCTAAATCATCTCCAGAGGCCCACTTAATGCAAACCAGTACTGACCCCCATTGGAAGAGTCCATCCCAAACCTTGATCATCTCACATATTCACCCTGCAGCCTACTGCTTTTTTAGCTGGGAAATTTGAGACTCCCAGCCCTGAATTTTACCTACTAGGCTACGCCCCTGAAGGATGGGGAAGTATGGCGAACATAAGTGACATGGCAGGTAAATGAAAAGAGGTGTATGGTGAGCCAGCTGGTGGAAGATCAACTGTGAAGACACAGATATCTTAACGCATGGACAAAGAGGAAAATTATCAAAACATCCCGCCCTGCAAGGTGCCCCCAGTAAAGAGACATTTCTTTTTTGTCTCTGAAAGAGTTTTATTAAAATGCAAAAAATAAATAGTCCAAGTCATATATGATATGCTAACGTGCAATTTATATTGAGATAACTCGCAATACGTAGCTATACTTATTTGTACTAGGCCTCAAATTGCCTAAAGCAGCTTTAGTTTATTAGTGGCTTAACCAAATGTGCTAAAAGGTGCATAAAATGTTTAAAGTGTGACCTTACCCTGAATGCTTTTAAAATAAAGCTTCATATAACACTGCAGAATGTTTCTGATAATAATAGCGTTTTGAAAATGTTTGCTAGAAAACTTTATTTTTTAATAAATAGTTCACATAAGAAAATAATACAGGAATAAGAAATGTTGACCATTTTAATATATTTTCCTCATTTTGTAATGAAAAGATGTGGTGCAGAATAATATTTCATTGCAGTCATGCACATGTGAAAAGGAGGTTTGTAAATCAAAAAGCCTCATACGTAGACGCACTTTTAATATTAAAGTTTCACATTTCATGATAACTTTTTGTAGTCCATTGCTTCTAACGTGAACAAGGGAGAGGAGAGTCTGTTCCCAGAAGAAACAGAAAGTTTATTGGATGAGAGGAGAAGAAGATACAACGTACAATGCAACATTTCTTTCGACAGTTTATATTAATGCGTATTCCTAGAGTAGGTTAATGCCTTTTTTCCAGACCCTTGCTCCATATGTTTCCCAATTCCCTTACGCTGGATGCCAATGGCTTAATGCTGAAGGCGAAACTCTGTTTTGGAATTCTTTTTCAAACTTGTTGCTGAAAGCAGTTTGCTTCTGCTACTGCATGATTATTTTGCTTTATTGCTTGAGAATTTACTGATTTTCATGAACTTCTCTTCATGGGAAGTTCTGCAGATATTGAATGATTGAATTTGAGCTTCATGCTCTATCTCATTCTTTCCTCTTGAATCTTGAACTCATATATGGAACACTTTTGATGCATTGTTGAACACGATTTGTTCTAACCATATTTTTATTATCAATTCTGTTAATTCATTGATAATTGAACTAACTGAATAAAAACAATTTACTAAACTCTTAATGAAAAAAACACCTTGAAACTTACACCTAACTCTCATTATTGACTGAACTTAAGACAGTTATTATGATTATAATTTATGTGATGTTTAGCTCCTGATCTTCTCATATCCAACGGCAAAGGTCTGTCGCATAAAGAGAAGTGCATACTTTCAGCCGAGTGGGGATCAACCCTGTCTAAGTTGCATAGAAATGATAAACCCTTTTATTTAAACTGATTTCCGCTCCAGCATCACTGTTACTTTCTCTATCTTAGCCACTTTAGTGCTCTTTGAATACTTTTACCTCAGCCTCTATCTCTTTTTTCCTGTCCCAACTTTAGCACTCTCTTCTTTCTCCCCTTACCTATCTTTTTCTATGTCATCTTTCCCTCTACCTGCTCAAATCATCTATTTCTTCTTCCCTACATCCCTCTATGTTATTCATCATCTTATATCCTTCTATATACCTCACCTCTTCATCTACTTCACCTCTTGCAGTACCTCTCAATCTTGTTGTACCTTATTTCTCTGCATCACCAATTACTAAGTCTCCAGCCTTTTTTCAACATCACTTCTCTATCTACGCCGCGCCGTAGAGATCTGGGACCTGATCGACACCATCTCGCCAGACGTCGCATTCTTCTCTGAAACCTGGACAAATGCCACCTCCGGCCCCGACATCGCCACTGCCATCCCCAACGGCTACAAGATCCAGAGGAAGGACCGCCCCCACCGCCCAGGAGGAGGACTCGCCATTGCACACAAGACCCCCCTCCGTCTCTCCACATCCAGCACGAGTGACCCCCACTCCAACACAGAACACCTCCACTTCCAGATCCAGACCAGCCCCAGGACCACGCTTCGCGGCACCCTTATCTACAGACCGCCGAGATCTCTCAACCAGTCCGCAACTACCATCGCCGAGCTGGCCGCACCCCACGCCATCACCTCCACGGACTACATTCTACTCTGGGACCTCAACTTCCACCTCGACAACTGCAACGACCCTGACTCCATCACGCTCCTCGACAACCTCGCCAACCTCGGACTGAAGCAGCTGGTAAACACTCCCACTCACAGAGCTGGACACACCCTCGACCTCATCTTCGCAGGAGAGACTAACATCCGCTTCAGCCACACCACCCTTCCACTCTGGACGGACACCACTGCATCGATTTCACCTTCAACACCACCACCACACCCAAGCCCGCCCCGCGCCCGCCACGAAGGAACTGGAGCAAGTTCTCAGAGGAACTCCTCAACACCACCCTCCTCCAAGACCCCCCAGCACCACGACCGACACCAACACCACAGCCAAGGAATTCCACCGCTGGATCTCCTGCTGCGCCGACAAGCTCGCACCCCTCCGACACCCCACCAAACAACGCCCTCTGAAGTCCGCCTGGTTCACCACAGAACTACAAGAAGCCAGGCGCTCCTGCAGATGCCTGGAGAAAACCTGGCAAAGCCAGAAAACCTCTGAAGCACGGATCAACCACAGGAATGCCCTGAAGGAATACCACCAGCGCATCAGAATCACCAAACGGACCTTCATAAGAGACAAAGTCCAAACCAACGCAACCAACGCCAAGGAACTGTTCAACGTCATACAGCAGTTCACCAAACCCCCCAGAAAGGCCACAGACATCACACCTTCCCTGGAACTCTGCGACAAGCTCAGCTCCTACTTCCATCTTAAGATCAAGGCCCTCTACGACAACTTCAGCGAACAGACGCCGGACGCCTCCGCCCTCGACACCGCCGCCGACAAGCCAACCATCATGACCTGGAATTCTGCCACCTTCGAACACATCACCTCTACCATGATGAAAACCCACTCCAGAGCCCCAACGGACCCCTGCCCAACGCACATATTCCACAGGGCCGCCGCCGCCATCGCACCCGAACTAGGACTGACCATCAACGCCTCCTTCAGATCCGGCATCTTCCCAGACGACTGGAAGCGGGCGGAGGTCAAACCCCTCCTCAAGAAACCTACAGCTGTCCCAACAAACCTGAAGAACTATCGGCCCATCTCTCTCCTCCCCTTCTCAGCCAGTCACCGAGAGACTCGTAAACGCCCAGCTGACCGCCTTCATCGAAGAGAACTCCATCCTAGTCTAGAAGGATGAAGGCTGCAGTGTGACCCTGGTCGAGTAGCATGCGGATGTCGTCGGTGGCGGCAGGAGGCGTCTCGGTGCTGTAGTTGCTGCGGAATCCATACTGGGTATGGATTCCGCAGCAACTACAGCACCGAGACCGCCCTCCTTGCCGCCACCGACGACATCCGCATGCTACTCGACCAGGGTCACACTGCAGCCTTCATCCTTCTAGACCTCTCCGCAGCCTTCGACACCGTTTCCCACCGCACGCTCACAGCAAGACTTCACGACGCAGGGATACAAGGAGCCACCCTCGACTGGATCCAATCCTTTCTCTCCGGCAGAACCCAGAGGATCAGGCTCCCTCCCTTCCTCTCCGAACCCACCGATATCAACTGCGGAGTGCCCCTAAGATCATCGCTCAGCCCCACACTCTTCAACATCTACATGACCCCCCTCGCCGCCATCGTCAGACAACATGGGCTCAGCATAGTGTCCTACGCCGGCGACACCCAGCTCATCCTCTCACTCACGAAGAATCCCGAAGACACCAGGCTCTGCTTCCATGAAGGAATGAAGAACGTCGCAGCCTGGGTGAAAGACAGCTGTTTGAAGCTCAACTCAGAGAAGACCGAGGTTCTCATCCTCGGACCCTGCACCTCCGCCTGGGACAGCACCTGGTGGCCCTCTGCCCTCGGGAACCCACCCACCCCTAAGGACCACGCTCAAAACCTCTGCATCATCCTCGACTCCTCCCTCTCCATGAACCGCCAGATCAACGCCGTCGCTTCCACCAGCTTCAACTGCCTGCGCATCCTCCGCAAGACCTTCAAATGGATCCCCCCGGCTGCAGAAGGACCGTCACCCACGCACTCATAACCAGCAGACTGGACTACGGCAACGCCCTATACGCCGGAATCAACAGAACCCTTCTGCACAAGCTCCAAACCATCCAGAACGCCGCAGCGAGACTTGTACTCGGAACACCGCACCACGAACACATGACCCAACACCTACGAGACCTCCACTGGCTCCCTGTGGAGAAGAGGGTCACCTTCAAACTCCTCACCCACGCCTACAAATCCCTCAACAACATCGGACCCAAATACCTCAACGAGAGAGTTTCCTTCCACGTACCCAAGAGGAACCTCCGTTCTGCCGAACTTGCCCTGGCAGAGGTCCCCCGCAACCGCAGAAACAGAGCAGACGGGAGAGCTTTCTCCTACATCGCAGCCAAGACCTGGAATGAGCTCCCGGTGAACATCAGATGCTCCCCGACCCTGCACACGTTCAGGAAGGACCTCAAGACCTGGCTCTTCAACTGATCCGGAGCTGCTCCTCCCGCCCCCCAGCGCCTTGAGACCCTCACGGGTGAGTAGCGCGCTTTACAAACCCTTGATTGATTGATTGATCTACCCCTCTTGGACTACCCCAAATCCACCTTCTTCTACCACCATCTATCCTTTTTTGGCAAACCTAACTTTCTGTCTCATGTCTCTGCCTCTACTTTATCTCACCTCTTCTAACTGACCCATCTCTCTTTCTTCTTCTCTCTATATATCTCTACATCATTAGGTATCTACCCAATCTCCATCTATCTCAACTTTCTTAACCTCTATCTGAACCCCCTTTCTGCCAAATACATCTCTCTCTCTCTTCCCCATCTCTCTCAGTTCCCCTTTGTTTTTACTACTTTGTGTGCGTACCTCTTCATCACTGCCTTTTTACCACCTCTCACTCCACCTCACCTCTCTCTCCACACCCCACTGCTGTATCCATTTAATCTCCCTATCTCTTTTCTCCAGCTAGTTAACCACTCTCTCTCATTCTTATGTCTCTCTTGACCTCTTTTTCTAACTTCTCTTTACCTAACCATCTCTCTAGGTCTTACATCTCTCTACATAATCTCACCTCTCTCTACACCACCATTCTCTTCTTCACCTCTCTCTCTAACTCATTTCTCTGTTTAACTCACTTACCAACTCATTGCTCTCTTCTCTATCTCTCTTTTCCTCTCTCATTGGAAACCTCTCAGCTTACTTCAGCATTTGGTTGCTAACTCATCTATTCAAGTCACCTTTCTATCTCTGTTCCCTGTACCTCACCATTCTTACTACTTTACCCCTTTTTGCTACCTCTCTTTCTTTACATTTATTCTATCATTATCTTCTCCATCTCACTCATCACTCTCTGCATCTCCTCTGTTTCAACTCACCCTTTCCACCCCACCTCTCTCTTTACCTCTCTTTATGCATCTCTCCATATCACCTTCCTTTCTCTAGTTCACCACTTTGTCTTCCTCATCTTCTGTCCCTACCCCGTATTGACCTTATATCAGTGGATTTACCTCATCTCCATCTCCTCCGTTCACCTCTTTCCTCTATACAAATCATGTATATTTTACCCTTTACCCTCTCATGGCACCATTCTCTCAGCCACACTGCAGTTATTTGAGATGTATTTCTATGCATAACTTTTCATTTTGTCCCTCTCTCTACCTCACTACTCTCTCTCTACCTTGCACCTCTCTCTGCTTCTCTGACTACAAGACCTCTCTACCTCTCCACCTCTACCTACCTCCATCTCTAGTACTCTCTGATTCTAATTTCTTTCTGCCTTACCTCTATCTTGACATGACCTCCCCAGGTACCCCGATCCCCATCCTCTTTTTACATTTCCTTCTACCTATATCTAGATCTCTCTACCTCTGCACATAAGCCTGAACTGGCATTACCTATTACCTTTCTCACTTCATCTTGTGTATCTCTATTCTCATCTCCCTATTTATCTTTTCTGTGTCTCTACATCCTTCTTCCTCTCCTCCATCTCTCTTGTTGCAACATTCTCTTTTCTTCTCTGTCTATCTCCCACCTCATCCGTTTTTCTTACTCAACAGAACTTGAGGTATCTTTCAAGTCAGAGAAATATACACTTTGAGAGGATAGAGGAGGTAAAAGGTGGAGGGGAAATTAAGGAAGAAATTATCAGATTTCACATGATGGAATGGTGAAAATCCTCAGGGCAGTGTTTTGAGTTTCACTTTTACAGCGAGAACTCTAATTTTCAAGGGGGGTTTATTTGTGATTACAAATATTCTGCAATTAAAGTGGCTATTTCATGTCAAGTCAAATCAATCTTTATTCGGCAGGACAAAGCCAAGCCATAAAAGATACAGCGCAAGCCAATAGAAATTATATTAAAATTCATCAAAATAAATTACATTAGTAAGCATAAAAACAAGCAATAAAACAAAAACACAAGTAATGAATCTAAAAACACAGAAACATGGATAAAACCATCTTGTCAACTGTTAAAACTGCACTCGAATGGTAACAGCCTATTTCAAGTGCTAGGGTAATATGTTTTATTTTAATATTATGCACTAGTCAAACAGACATACACCGAGTCACCTTTACTCTGTCTTTTCTGCAACGGTTTGATCAGGCTGGTTAGAACTCAACTCCCATGGATTTTGATGCATTCTCAGCTTTACAAGAACTTGTAAACCTGGGAATGCATCAGAATCGTACACCTTTCCAGGGGAGGCGAAACAACAAAAAAATATATCCATTTCTCCTAATTTGTTCCTCTTTCTACGTGTGCTGCATCTACATGGAAAGAGGAATATGACTCCCAGGATTGTTTTTTGGGAGGAAGGTGCCCCCGCCTGCACAAAAACAATCCAGTATACAACAGAGGCACCCTTGCACCATGAGGCAAGGGTGCCTGCATTGCCACTAGGCAGCCAAACTGCACCAACGCCATGGTAAAGGACAGGAATGCACCGTATTGCCTTAAATATGGCACATTCCTGCCTTTTATCTGTTACACAGTGCAGTGCAGCAAGGTGACTTTCTGGTAAATAGGCCTCTCAGTTCCAAGTAATATAATTGTTATTGGAATACAAAACAATGTATATCCAAATGCAAATAAAAGGTCTTTCTTAGTCTTTGTTCAAGCGTTCTTTTGGTACTTTCTAACTGGTGAACCCCAGTAAGCTTGGACTTTTAGATGTTTTAGGGTTGCCCCTCATTCTGAAAGTTCCAAAATTCAATATTGCCTGGCTCGATGAGAGTTTGAATGATCTGAAAAAGAATAATAAATTTAAAATTGTTACAAAGAGAGGATTCCAAAATATATCCAAAATATGTCCTGCTCGGGGTCTTCCCAAATCCTTAGGATGAAACTGCGAGGACAGGCATGGGTAGGAATTCATCACGATTACCAAACTGGTAAGCCTCTACTGCCTTTGTGCCCTACCCTGGCTAACTTCTCCAATAGGAAGTCTTGTTCTTGCTTGAGGATGGGACAGGCTGGCTCACAGTCAAGGATACCTGCTCTTGTACTGCCTCCACTGTGCCTTAACATTGTAGTCACCTTGCCTAACTTTTATAATTCCATTGAGCTGATGATAAATGAAACTTGAGCTACGGTGCCATTGCATTGGCTGTAACTGATAGCTGTTCAACTGGACCATACAGCATAACGTCCATCCTCCGAATGGTAGTCTTTGTTTGGACCGGACTCCTGCACTGTGAAAAGAGATCCATCAAACAGCAACCTCTCTATCTGAACTCAGATCTTTTTCTGATCTGCTTCATTAATGGCCTCCATTGTTTCAAATCCTTGACCTATTCGAAACTTGCCAGGCAACTGTCCAACTTGGGGGCATATTTACAGCAGAATGGAGAAGCGTGGCGTTAAGCAAACATTGCTAACACCACTCTTCTCCATTCTAAAAATGCAGGGATGTGCCGTATTCATAACAATGCGGCACACCCCTGCGTTTCCCCTAGTGCTGGCGCTGAGTTCAGCTGCCTAGCGCCAACACAGGCACCCTTGCACCATAGTGCAAGGGTGCCTGCGTTGGGGGGAAGACTGTTTTTGCGCAGGATGGTCACCCTTCCTGCAGATGAACAATCTATAATTGCCGTTTTGTAACTTTTATGTATGCTGCTTAAAGCAGCACACATAGAAATTGCAAAACAGCATTTTTTTTAAATGATTGTTTATGTGCAGGAAGGGGGACTTTCCTGCACATAAACAATCATAGGCAATTTGCTGTTTCCATGTGTGCTGCACAAGGCATTGAAACAGCAAAAACAAGGAGAAATAAAGCATTTCTCCTCGTTTCTCCTGTTTAAGACCAGGTTTTCCCTGGTCTTAATTTTGGCTCTGCCTCCTATTTACGCTGCCCTTGTAAATAGGGCGATACAAAAGGGGATGATGGACGGAACGTTTGAGCCAATCAAACACTCACCCCCAGTCAACTGATCTGGGTTTAATCCATCATCATTCTTTAGCTCACTCCACCACCCCAGTTCAGACATGGCCATATGCAAATCAGTCTGACCCTGTGCCTCATGGGAACAGTCCAGCCCGAACTGCCAAGCCATGTCTTCCCTGGACCGGAAACAAGCATCCTAGGACCGGTTTCTGGCATTCCAGCCGTCATCAGCCAGGCTTGCTCGAATCCAGTGGCAAAGTGAGCAAGGGACCCACGTCTGGGCATACCCCCGCCAACTTAGGGCGAACAAAGCGATACAAAAGGGGATGATGGACGGAACGTTTGAGCCAATCAAACACTCACCCCCAGTCAACTGATCTGGGTTTAATCCATCATCATTCTTTAGCTCACTCCACCACCCCAGTTCAGACATGGCCATATGCAAATCAGTCTGACCCTGTGCCTCATGGGAACAGTCCAGCCCGAACTGCCAAGCCATGTCTTCCCTGGACCGGAAACAAGCATCCTAGGACCAGTTTCTGGCATTCCAGCCGTCATCAGCCAGGCTTGCTCGAATCCAGTGGCAAAGTGAGCAAGGGACCCACGTCTGGGCATACCCCCGCCAACTTAGGGGCTGAACAAAGCGATACAAAAGGGGATGATGGACGGAACGTTTGAGCCAATCAAACACTCACCCCCAGTCAACTGATCTGGGTTTAATCCATCATCATTCTTTAGCTCACTCCACCACCCCAGTTCAGACATGGCCAAATGCAAATCAGTCTGACCCTGTGCCTCATGGGAACAGTCCAGC
This sequence comes from Calotriton arnoldi, assembly GCA_963921515.1. Lineage (NCBI taxonomy): Eukaryota > Metazoa > Chordata > Amphibia > Caudata > Salamandridae > Calotriton > Calotriton arnoldi. The sequence continues at coordinate 465,540 of CAWUFW010007587.1, forward strand.
CCGAACTGCCAAGCCATGTCTTCCTGGACCGGAAACAAGCATCCTAGGACCCGTTTCTGGCATTCCAGCCGTCATCAGCCAGGCTTGCTCGAATCCAGTGGCAAAGTGAGCAAGGGACCCACGTCTGGGCATACCCCCGCCAACTTAGGGCGAACAAAGCGATACAAAAGGGGATGATGGACGGAACGTTTGAGCCAATCAAACACTCACCCCCAGTCAACTGATCTGGGTTTAATCCATCATCATTGGCAGTTCGGGCTGGACTGTTCCCATGAGGCACAGGGTCAGACTGATTTGCATATGGCCATGTCTGAACTGGGGTGGTGGAGTGAGCTAAAGAATGATGATGGATTAAACCCAGATCAGTTGACTGGGGGTGAGTGTTTGATTGGCTCAAACGTTCCGTCCATCATCCCCTTTTGTATCGCTTTGTTCGCCTCTAAGTTGGCGGGGTATGCCCAGACGTGGGTCCCTTGCTCACTTTGCCACTGGATTCAAGCAAGCCTGGCTGATGACGGCTGGAATGCCAGAAACCGGTCCTAGGATGCTTGTTTCCGGTCCAGGGAAGACATGGCTTGGCAGTTCGGGCTGGACTGTTCCCATGAGGCACAGGGTCAGACTGATTTGCATATGGCCATGTCTGAACTGGGGTGGTGGAGTGAGCTAAAGAATGATGATGGATTAAACCCAGATCAGTTGACTGGGGGTGAGTGTTTGATTGGCTCAAACGTTCCGTCCATCATCCCCTTTGTATCGCTTTGTTCGCCCTAAGTTGGCGGGGGTATGCCCAGACGTGGGTCCCTTGCTCACTTTGCCACTGGATTCAAGCAAGCCTGGCTGATGACGGCTGGAATGCCAGAAACCGGTCCTAGGATGCTTGTTTCCGGTCCAGGGAAGACATGGCTTGGCAGTTCGGGCTGGACTGTTCCCATGAGGCACAGGGTCAGACTGATTTGCATATGGCCATGTCTGAACTGGGGTGGTGGAGTGAGCTAAAGAATGATGATGGATTAAACCCAGATCAGTTGACTGGGGGTGAGTGTTTGATTGGCTCAAACGTTCCGTCCATCATCCCCTTTTGTATCGCCTTGTAAATAGGGGGCAGCATCAAAATCAATGGGTATTGCGGTGGAACGCCCACCACAACACCCATTGCCCTCCCCTTTCACGCTAAACAGAGCGTGAAAGGGTGCCTTATTTACAAAGCAGCGTTAAACCACGTTAAGTGGCTTAACACTGCCTTGTTAATAAGGCGAGGCCCCTATCGCCATCACAACGTCACTGAAAGTTGTGACGATGTTGTGGCGATAGGGGCTTGTAAATATGCCCCATGAACTCAGTCCCCTCGCCTCTCACATAGTACTTCCTGTTCGGATAAACACAGACCATTAAAACAGTGAATGGAAATCTAACCTCAATTCACTTTTTTAATATGCCGAGCAATTTCAGTGTATCGACATGAGAACTAATACTACAGTTGCAAAAATTGATGCTAGACATAAATATTGGATAAAACAGCATAATAGGTACATTGATAGTTTTCTATTTTAACACAAAGATATGAACAAGATTATATATAGGCCCAGGTCTACTAAACTTTTTACCAAGTGCCCACTTATTCGTTAAATCAGAGGGTTTGTGACCAATAAAATGTTTTCTACAATGTACTAAACACATTTTACATTCCAGAAAATGTTTTCTAATTCTCAAAATGAGTTTAGAAATGATTATTAATTTGGTATTTGGATGGGCCCTGTTTTGAGTGACCCTCCCAAGTACTGAATCGATGCCCTAAGTATCAATGGCTTGTAGGCGCAATTCCGGTTGTAAGCCATTTATAAATTACTGACTCGCAATTTGGGGGCATATGTATCAAGCCTTTTTCCCGTTCGCAAACGGGCCGATTCTCAGAATCGGCCCGTTTGCGAACGGGAAAAAGCCTTTTGGGATGTATCATCCCAAAAAGCCCTTGCAAAATAGGGAATCGCAAAATTTGCGATTCCCTTTTTTGCGAATGCATTTAAGGAATCGCAAATTGCGATTCTTGAAATGCAATTCTGGAAACACCCAAGTTGTGCAAATTTGCCTTAAGAAATCGCAAATTACCACCAACTTCAAGTTGGTGGTAATTTGCGATTTCCTAGAAAAATGCACTTTTTGGCATTTTTCAGAGTGCCATGTGGCGAACATACATGTCCTTAGGGCATGTATGTGCGCCACATGTGCACCCATGCATATTTCAGGGGTGTAACAGGGTGTCCTTTTAACACCCTTGCACCCTTGAAATTGCATTCGCAATTTGCGAGTACCTAATGGGTACTCGCAAATTGCGAATGTCTTCCCCTTCATTCCTATGGGCCTCTAGGCCCATAGGAATGAATGGGAAGGTATTCCTTAATTGCGATTCGCAATTAAGGAATACGTAGGAATCGCAATTAATATTGCGATACCTACGTACATTTCTTTTTGCGAGTCCTTAATAGCGATTCGCTAAAAATTGCTATTAAGTACTCGCAAAACGATTTCTTGATACATATGCCCCTTGGGGTGGTAACTCATTCGCAAAAGGGTTCACTTGGGATCCCTTACCCTTTGTGAATCGGGGTGGCAGCTTCATGGCGAACAGGATGTGGTCAAGGGGTTCACAGAATTTTCCAAAAATGCAAACTTTTTTTTTAAAGCATCCCTGTTAAATCATCCCTGTTTCCCTTAAAGAAATCGCGCTGCTTGCAGGCCACCACACCTGTCTTTGCAGGCAACCAGAGGAATTCTCAATTTGCAACCTGCGTAATGTATAATCATTGGGGAGGAAAATGTGCACCCCTCTAGGTAGTAATATTACAAACGACCTATCAGACCATAGGTCGGTTCACAAAGTAATTTAGTGGTCGAAAAAGTCAGTATGCAAATTTCGACCGCTTTTTGCTGCCACTTTTTTTGCAGAAACGGCCCATAGTTAAATAGACATGCTTGAGCTAAGATTTTGTAGCTATCCTGATGAATCTATAGCATATATCTGCTGATCTTGCAATCCTCTCTGTTTTATTCAAAGGATGCACAATTGTTCTTCCCTTTTTCTTTGGAATTTGCTCTACTTCTCAGAGCTTCAGAATATATAATCTGCAGTGCGAGCACTCTTTGCCGGTGCTCATCGGGAATGCAGAGGCTGGGGTGCAGGGTGGAAGTAAAGGTGCAAGGATGCTGCTGAGGGCAGAGTAGCCGCCGGTCAATGAAAGCGCTGTAATTTACAGCCATTCATTTTCTTGGAAGAAATCCATTTCCTGAGGTATTGACAAGGTTTGCAAAATGTGGCCTTTTGTTGTCGGAGCGATGCCGCGGCACCTCACAACGGGTGATCTGTCAAGATATTGAACACATTACCTCGTAGAAGCAGCCCTGACATTTGAAAAGAAATTAGACGAATATATGGAAGTGACTGAAGTATGTGCGCGTGCCTCTGCTGGAGACCGCGACTGCACGGCAGCACGTGCTGCCGATTGTAGCTGAGAATTGACGCGCCCTGGAAGCAAGATGCGTTTTCTCCACAATATGACGTATAATTAGCCCTCTTTTATTTCTTTTAGGGCAACAATGCACCTTGCTGCTGGAGGTTGAATGGTTTTGCCTTGCCAAAGAGCCAAACGGTCCTGTCGGAGCAGAACGGTTGTTTCACATACATTTTTTTAGTAAAAATATTTATATAGGGTATGAATCCTCTCACAAACGAATGTATATGGATTTAAAAAAAAAAAAGACATATGAAAAAACACACAAGGAATTGTTTAAGTTACAGTTTTTGCATATATTCAGACAACTATTAATTAAGATATTCCCATAGAAATTAGTTGAGACTACTCCATAGGTGCAAAGTGAAGGTGTTCGTGCAGTGCATCAAGTGAAAAAATGTGACTGATGACAAGGACCATTTGTCTCTTTGTACTAAATGTTACCCAGGCCCTGAGGCTAACAGGGTTACCCCATTGAAGTTTAATGGTTTTCCAAAGAACCAGTCCTGACTGAAGGAGGTGGGAGCGGATCTAAATACAGGGATAGCAGAATTGTAGGGCATAGCAGCATTTGTCTTTTTTATTCTGGAGATTCATAGAGCACTGCACATCTTCTCACGAATATTTCAAAGCGCTGTACAGTTCAGTTAATGTCAAGGATTGTGGAGCAGCTGCCGCCCCATAGTCGACATGCCATGACTTCCTTCATATAATCCTCATACTCTACCATCAATCCCATGTTCTGGTCATGACTTGTCTGAATTGTTTGGTTTTACAGAGTTTCTGTAACGCAGATGGGAGGGTTCAGATTGCTCTAACAGCGTCCATTCATTCACTAATAGTGGGAGGACCTTTAGCAGGGCCCTGGCCTATGTAATTAAGGGCATCTCTGAGCTTTCTATACTTTCTGTTTTTGTACCCAGATAGATAACTCAACAACTGACATACACCTAAAACCAGGGCTATTGGCTTTGTCAATGGTTGCTAGCTGTTTAAGATAAATGAGTAACAACAATGATTTTGTTGTAAACAATTAATATTGAAAATGTTTTAACTCTGTAATTATGAGACTCTGAATTAAACAATACTGAGGCCTGTAGAAGGAGTAATGGTGTTCAAAGTGTCCCATTTTGTTCACTCCATGCTAGGCATGTATGCACTTTTTTCTCCACATCTCAATTTGCATATCATACACCGCCTCTCTTTTCTCTTCAGCACCCTCTTTCAACTCTCTCTTGAGTGCACTTCCTAACATCTTCTTCACTTCACCATACCCCAACCACACAACAGATCTAATTATCTACAAGGACTGCATTTTCTTTTATTTTCATCTCGTCAATATTTTGAAATTCTGTGTACCTCCTTCACACTTGTTTTCACAAAATTGCAATTGCAGCTAGAATATATGACCATTGCTCTGTGTGCAAAACACACAAGATCATGGACCTAATGTTGCACATTGGCAAACATTCACCCCCAGTCACAGATCTGGGTTTAATCCATCGTTATTTTGCTTCACCACGCCACCCCAGTTCAGACATAGCCATATGCAAATCAGTCTTGACCCTGTGCCTCATGGGAACAGTCCAGACCGAACTGCCAAGCCATGTCTTCCCTGGACCGGAATCAAGCATCCTAGGACCGGTTTCAGGCTTTCAGCCCTCATCAGCCAGGATAGCTTGACTCCAGTGGCGCAGTGAGCACGGGACCCACGTCTGGGCATACCCTTCCCACTTAGGGCGAAATGCAAAACACACAAGATGATGGACGGAATGTTGCACATTGGCAAACATTCACCCCCAGTCACAGATCTGGGTTTAATCCATCGTTATTTTGCTTCACCACGCCACCCCAGTTCAGACATAGCCATATGCAAATCAGTCTTGACCCTGTGCCTCATGGGAACAGTCCAGACCGAACTGCCAAGCCATGTCTTCCCTGGACCGGAATCAAGCATCCTAGGACCGGTTTCAGGCTTTCAGCCCTCATCAGCCAGGATAGCTTGACTCCAGTGGCGCAGTGAGCACGGGACCCACGTCTGGGCATACCCTTCCCACTTAGGGCGAAATGCAAAACACACAAGATGATGGACGGAATGTTGCACATTGGCAAACATTCACCCCCAGTCACAGATCTGGGTTTAATCCATCGTTATTTTGCTTCACCACGCCACCCCAGTTCAGACATAGCCATATGCAAATCAGTCTTGACCCTGTGCCTCATGGGAACAGTCCAGACTGAACTGCCAAGCCATGTCTTCCCTGGACCGGAATCAAGCATCCTATGACCGGTTTCAGGCTTTCAGCCCTCATCAGCCAGGATAGCTTGACTCCAGTGGCGCAGTGAGCACGGGACCCACGTCTGGGCATACCCTTCCCACTTAGGGCGAAATGCAAAACACACAAGATGATGGACGGAATGTTGCACATTGGCAAACATTCACCCCCAGTCACAGATCTGTGTTTAATCTATCGTTATTTTGCTTCACCACGCCACCCCAGTTCAGACATATCCATATGCAAATCAGTCTTGACCCTGTGCCTCATGGGAACAGTCCAGACCGAACTGCCAAGCCATGTCTTCCCTGGACCGGAATCAAGTATCCTAGGACCGGTTTCAGGCTTTCAGCCCTCATCAGCCAGGATAGCTTGACTCCAGTGGCGCAGTGAGCACGGGACCCACGTCTGGGCATACCCTTCCCACTTAGGCGAAATGCAAAACACACAAGATGATGGACGGAATGTTGCACATTGGCAAACATTCACCCCCAGTCACAGATCTGGGTTTAATCCATCGTTATTTTGCTTCACCACGCCACCCCAGTTCAGACATAGCCATATGCAAATCAGTCTTGACCCTGTGCCTCATGGGAACAGTCCAGACCGAACTGCCAAGCCATGTCTTCCCTGGACCGGAATCAAGCATCCTAGGACCGGTTTCAGGCTTTCAGCCCTCATCAGCCAGGATAGCTTGACTCCAGTGGCGCAGTGAGCACGGGACCCACGTCTGGGCATACCCTTCCCACTTAGGGCGAAATGCAAAACACACAAGATGATGGACGGAATGTTGCACATTGGCAAACATTCACCCCCAGTCACAGATCTGGGTTTAATCCATCGTTATTTTGCTTCACCACGCCACCCCAGTTCAGACATAGCCATATGCAAATCAGTCTTGACCCTGTGCCTCATGGGAACAGTCCAGACCGAACTGCCAAGCCATGTCTTCCCTGGACCGGAATCAAGCATCCTAGGACCGGTTTCAGGCTTTCAGCCCTCATCAGCTAGGATAGCTTGACTCCAGTGGCGCAGTGAGCACGGGACCCACGTCTGGGCATACCCTTCCCACTTAGGGCGAAATGCAAAACACACAAGATGATGGACGGAATGTTGCACATTGGCAAACATTCACCCCCAGTCACAGATCTGGGTTTAATCCATCGTTATTTTGCTTCACCACGCCACCCCAGTTCAGACATAGCCATATGCAAATCAGTCTTGACCCTGTGCCTCATGGGAACAGTCCAGACCGAACTGCCAAGCCATGTCTTCCCTGGACCGGAATCAAGCATCCTAGGACCGGTTTCAGGCTTTCAGCCCTCATCAGCCAGGATAGCTTGACTCCAGTTGCGCAGTGAGCACGGGACCCACGTCTGGGCATACCCTTCCCACTTAGGGCGAAATGCAAAACACACAAGATGATGGACGGAATGTTGCACATTGGCAAACATTCACCCCCAGTCACAGATCTGGGTTTAATCCATCGTTATTTTGCTTCACCACGCCACCCCAGTTCAGACATAGCCATATGCAAATCGGTCTTGACCCTGTGCCTCATGGGAACAGTCCAGACCGAACTGCCAAGCCATGTCTTCCCTGGACCGGAATCAAGCATCCTAGGACCGGTTTCAGGCTTTCAGCCCTCATCAGCCAGGATAGCTTGACTCCAGTGGCGCAGTGAGCACGGGACCCACGTCTGGGCATACCCTTCCCACTTAGGGCGAAATGCAAAACACACAAGATGATGGACGGAATGTTGCACATTGGCAAACATTCACCCCCAGTCACAGATCTGGGTTTAATCCATCGTTATTTTGCTTCACCACGCCACCCCAGTTCAGACATAGCCATATGCAAATCGGTCTTGACCCTGTGCCTCATGGGAACAGTCCAGACCGAACTGCCAAGCCATGTCTTCCCTGGACCGGAATCAAGCATCCTAGGACCGGTTTCAGGCTTTCAGCCCTCATCAGCTATCCTGGCTGAAGAGGGGTGAAACCCCGAAACCGGTCCTAGGATGCTTGTTTCCAGTCCAGGGAGGACCTGGCTTGGCAGTTCGGGCTGGACTGTTCCCATGAGGCACAGGGTCAAGACTGATTTGCATATGGCTGGGTCCAAACTGGAATGGCATGGTGAGCAAAAACGATGGATTTAGGCCCAGATCTCTGTACTGGGGTGAATGTATGACATTGTTCTGCATTCTGTCCATCAACTGTTGTTTTTGCATTTGTCACCCCGAGTGGGACGGGTATGCCCAGACGTGGGTCCCGTGCTTCTCCATGCCACTGGAATCAAGCTATCCTGGCTGAAGAGGGTGAAACCCCGAAACCGGTCCTAGGATGCTTGTTTCCAGTCCAGGGAGGACCTGGCTTGGCAGTTCGGGCTGGACTGTTCCCATGAGGCACAGGGTCAAGACTGATTTGCATATGGCTGGGTCCAAACTGGAATGGCATGGTGAGCAAAAAACGATGGATTTAGGCCCAGATCTCTGTACTGGGGTGAATGTATGACATTGTTCTGCATTCTGTCCATCAACTGTTGTTTTTGCATTTGTCACCCCGAGTGGGACGGGTATGCCCAGACGTGGGTCCCGTGCTCTCCATGCCACTGGAATCAAGCTATCCTGGCTGAAGAGGGTGAAACCCCGAAACCGGTCCTAGGATGCGTGTTTCCAGTCCAGGGAGGACCTGGCTTGGCAGTTCGGGCTGGACTGTTCCCATGAGGCACAGGGTCAAGACTGATTTGCATACGGCTGGGTCCAAACTGGAATGGCATGGTGAGCAAAAAAACGATGGATTTAGGCCCAGATCTCTGTACTGGGGTGAATGTATGACATTGTTCTGCATTCTGTCCATCAACTGTTGTTTTTGCATTGCTCTGTGTGGTCTGCAGAGAGGCCAATGACTGGCTGACCATGTATTCTGAACACCTTTCTGATCCACTGAGAGGCACTGTGAGAAACTTACACCTCTTTCAGCCTCAACCCCAAACCTCTCACACGTGTCACGTTATAAACACTTGAAGGCGACTTAGTTCTAAGTATGCACTACAGAAGAGTAATATGCTACGCAAAAAACACAACATCCTGAAAATAGCAAACCCTCTTAGGGAATGCAACATTAAGCAAAACAAAATAAATCTAAACATGAATTAAATCGCTAACATGGATTACAACAATGTTTTTTACATTCAGTGTTTAGAAGTTGATCAGTGTTTTTGCCTGGAAAAGTGAATTACATGAATAAAAGGCCCAATAGGGTCCTGCTTCAAAGGTATATTATGTTATATTATGTTATATTGATTTGTATAGTGTACTAATCACCCAAGAGGGTAGATAAGCACTTGCGCAGGTGTGTAGGTTAGTGGTCCCCAATGTGCTGATATGAACAGCCAGGTCTCAGCTTCTTGCGGAACTAAAGAAATGAGGAGGAGGCTCTGATGTGTATAGGGAGGTTGTTCCATGTCTTGGGTGCGATGTAGGAGAATGAGCGACCTTCAGTTTTGCTTTTGCGGATGCGGTGAATGTGTGTGAGTGAGAGTGAGGTAGAGCGTAGGTGTCTGATGGATTGGTGAAAGTGTAGGCGGCTGTTCAGGTATTCTGGTCCTCTGTTGTGTAGGGCTTTGTATGTGTGCGTGAAAAGTTTGAATTGGCTGCACTTGCAAATGGGGAGCCAGTGAAGCTTCCTGGGGTGTGGTGTGATGTGGGTGCAGCATGGGACATCGAGTATGAGTCTTGCAGCGGTGTTCTGGATGGTTTTTGAGATTCCGGTGTATAGAGTGTTGCTGTAGTTCAGCCTGCCTGTGATGAGTGCTTGCATGACTCTCCGTCCGGTGTTTTGAGGCAACCATTTGAATTACTATTTTTACTTACTACCAGGTCTGCGACCGAGGGGGATGCGGCACACTTAAAGCCCTGCCTGTGGTTCTGCTTCATATTGTTCCATTTGACAGTTTGTTGAGTAATCCGATGAGTTGTAGACGACCACAGATTCTTAGTTGGCATGCAGTGGGGATCAAGATTTTGCATGTATCTTGGGCATTTCTTCCAGTATGCATTGTTTACCATACAGAGGACTAATTTTTAGGTCGAGCCTAGCATTGCAGCGCATGCGCTGCTCGCTTTGCAAGGCATGCAGTATTCAGTATAGTGTGGAAGCTTCGTGGAAGCTCCGCCCACTCTCCGCCCATCTTCTTCATTGGCTTAGGTTCTAAACGCTGCCTTCCGATTGGTTTTAGGCTTGTTAGTCCCTCCCCATGACGGCCATGTCAGTCATTTGTATCCTTCCATGGCTACTGGCCCCTTTACTCGGAAAACGATTTTCTTCCCTGTCTCCCCCCGCCCCCTCCCGCAGTCTGTGACTTCTCTGCCCCCCCTCACCCCTCCTCTCGTTCGTGCCTTCCCGCCCGCCCGCACTCCCATTTCCAATGCAATAGGTCTCGCGTAAATGCGAGTCATATTGCATTGCAAATGCTTGTTTGTTTACCTGCCCCAAGACTAGCAAAGAGTGCGCCTCGAGTGCGGGTCCAGCGCTGCTTCCGGCATCCTATTGGCCAATAGCATACGAGTCAGGTGCTCAAGGACACGCCTCCTGCCCCGGAAAGGGCACACCAGGCAGCCGTTTTGGACTTGCTAAACCGGTATCTCAGTGTAATCGGAGCAATCTGACACCCGTTGTACCTAATGTACAGAGTGCTGAAAATAATACTAAACTCGCTCGAAAAACTTTTTGGGTAATAGTTAATTGCTCCAATGCATTGTCTTTGTAAATATTTTGAAACATTCTTTTTATGAAACTAATTAAATAAGATATTACAAGAATCATATTGAAATAAAAAAAATGTGTTTTCTTCCGTTTGCTTTACCTGACAATGCCATTAGCTTTTCATTAAGTTCCAACCCTGCCCTTCAAAGATGGCCGCCTGCATGACTTTTATCTCCAGGAAGTAGGCGCGGCCGGTAGCCGGTAGGACGCCACAGCGCGGCGCACGAGCCCTCCGCGTGCCAGAAGCGGCGGGCGGCCGGTAGCTGAGGACCAAAGAAAGACACAGTATGCGGCATAAGATGGACGACAGACTAGCTGGTAATAAAAGTAAGAGCCTGCGTAATTCACACTAACTTCTTTTCACTCTTGTGTAGGCACTACGGCTCTACCTTCCAATAATTACACGACTCCTGTGCCCCAGAGCAGAGTATGTAAAATATAGCAGTCCATGTACTCTCTACAGGACAAGTTGTGTCCCACACGAAGCTAGTATTTAGCTGAGGGATACAGTAAAACCTAAGGTCTGCACAAAGGATCAAAGTATAGTGCATGCACTATGGTATATAGTGAGACACTGTAGCGCTGCGAAGATGCCGTAGAGCTGAGCTCGCGCCTGTTGACGGGAATGATGGGGTAGCTGCCACTCGGAGGGTGAGACACCTCAAGGGGCAGGTGAGCAGAGGCGCTGGCTCGGTCCTGACCGGAGTATTAATCGGAGGGTTCAGGGTTCAATCCTCAGTCGGGATAGATGCGGCTCCCTGTGTGTGCATATTGCATTGCAAAAACTTTTTCTTTTATTTCTCCCTTGCATCACAATACCTGGGTTTTTGCTTTGGCGGGCTCGGAGACATTTAGTTCTCTAGAACGGTAACCAGAGATGCCCCCTCTCCTGAATTACCTCTTTTAAATTCCCTCCTTAGGTGTCTTTCTGCATTGACCCCTTTCGAAAAGTACCCGTCTCTGGCACCCTTGGCACGTGCACCTCCCTTTGAATGCCCCTTCCCTTCGAGCGTCCTTCCGCGCGCTTCTTTCCTTTGAATTCCCCACCCTTGCAAGCTGCACACCTGTCCTGTGCCTTGATTCCCCACCCTTAAGTCACACCCTCCCTCTGCACCCCCTTGCCCAGTGGGCAGAGCTTTTGGACCTCGGACTCTGTGCTGAATACAATATATGGGACCCATGGTTGCAATAACGAGCGGACATTTTGAGGAAAAGAGATGTGCGGGCCCAGGACCTGTGCATGTGCCGTGTAAAGAATGTATTTTACGAGAAACAGAGAAGCAAACCTCAGGGAAAAAACCTGAGTGAAACCAGGGGCTGCTAAGTGAGATGAATGAGGTGATACTGTGGTGTGTCATTTTTTTGTATTATAGCACCTGTGCCGCTGGCATGACACGTCAAGGTGCTGCTACTAGACGCAGGAGAGGATGGCAGAAGTTGGTAATCGCATTGGAACGGTTGAATGAGTTTTATGAAGTGATTGTGAGGAAGAGAGCACCTTGTATGTGAAAGGGGCGGATTGTCGAAGATTTTCCTAATTGAGAGCAATCTAATATTTTACAGACAAGAGCCTGGGATTTTCACCACAGGGAGGTTTTAAAGTCAGTAGTGTAGCAAGTTTACCATGGGCCGTGGTGCGAGCAATAAAATGGCCCTAACTGCTGTTGGGGTAGTGAAATATAACCATTATCAGGGTTCAACGGGCCTCTCAGGCACTGAATCTTGGTGCCACTGCACCTGCTGAACCAATGGGAGCTACGCCCCTGTTTATAGTCCCCCTGGCTAGAAAGGGGCCCCTGACCTGGGAAAGCTTGCTCGGAAATAAAAAGCAAGTAGAAAGCTGAGCAGGGCTAGAAAGGTGGAGAACAAGTGTGTGAGCTTGTTAGGTTGTTTAGATTATTTGCTTTGTCAATGGTAGTTAGTTGCATATGATAAATAAGCACCATATATGGCTTTGTTGTATATAACATTGAAAATGCTTTAGGTCTGACATGATGATACTCTGAAACAACTAAAACGAGTCTCTTTGAAGTTGTATCAAGGGCAGTGAAGGGTGGTACTGCTAGAACAGTAGATGTTTCAGCACCCAGGCTAATGTGCTGCATAGCTAAATACATACAAGGTCCCAAAGGCGAGACCGATTGCATTGCAAATGCTTGTTCTTCCTGTCAGCAGTAAGAGAAATCTTTTCAATGCTGGCTTAACATGTATACATTTTCAGAGGTACAGGCACAGTCTTAAGGCATGATTCTGTTGATGTTGCATTTTTTGATTAGTTTTATTGAGTAGCTGTAGAAAATTGGGTTACTGGTTGGGGGGAGGTGAAACCCTACTCAAGCAGCAACCACAATTATTATCAGGGTGAAACACAAGGAAACCCCAAATTAACTTGTGCTCAACCCTCTGGTAACTTGACACAAAAGTAGTCAGGTTCAACTTAGAGGTAATGTGTAACGTATTCAAACCGTAATAAAGTAAAAACACAGCACAAAAAAAATCCCACACCAATTTAGAAAATGGAGTAAAGTTTAATACATTATTTGACACCAAAATGATAAAAAATACAATCAATAGAACTGGAGATATGCAATTTTAAAGGTTTAGGTATAAATAGTGCTTAAAATCACAATGCACCAACTGTGGTTATCTGGTCGCGCCGAACCGGGATAAAGTCACAAGTTCAGGCCGACCATGATGGAGCGCAGGCCAGATACAAGGACCAAGTTAGTCCCATTGAGAAATGTACCTTAAATCCTGGTTGTGTAGCATTGCACTGTGCAGTGGTGGTCCCGGTAAGAGATGAGAGGTTGAGGTCGAAGATGCGTCATGCAGAGGCAGTCCCGATGAGCTCTGAGGGCTGCAATGCAGACTTCTTACGAGTCTGCGTTACACTGCGCCGGTTCAGATGAGGAGATGCTAGGCCCGTGTTAAGGATGCATTGTGCAGCAGTGGTTCCGATGAGCTGAGAGGTCTGCGACTTGCGTCGTGGTTGCATCACGCTGTGTCGGTTCCTATGAGGCTCCACGAAGGGATGCTTTGGTTTTGCATTGCACTGCTTCGGTTCTGGTAAATACTGCAGCTGGGCTGTCTGAACACCTTAATGCCCCACTTCCAAAGTTCCAGGACTGGTGGGGCACCACTTGTGGGCTTAGGACTCACAGCAGGCAGAGTCCAGGTGCAGGGGACCAGATAGTTGGAGCTTTTCATGTCCCTGAGGCTTTGATCAGGCGGCCAGCCAACTAGCCAATAGAGTCACTCTGGTGGTTCTGGCTTCAAGGTGCAGGCCAGTCCTTCTCACTCAGACAGCAGGGTAGCAGAGTAGCAGAACAGCAGGGCAGTCCTTCTTTCAGAAGAGCAGCACAGCAGTCCTTCTTCTGAGTCTTTCACAGGTCCAGAAGTGTACTGAAGAGTTCGGTGTGAGAGTCCATTATTCATAGCTGATGCCCACTTTGAAGTGAGAGAAGTTTCTAGAGTTCTCACTCTACAGAGGTATCTGGAATGTCCTGCCTCCCTGCCCTGGCCCTAGCTTGTCTGGGGCACAAAAGGCTAGTGTGAAACCCTTTGTGAGTGTGCTGAGGCATAGTGTTTGTGATGTGCAAGTGTTGTAAGTGACAGCTCCACTCACCCTATCAAGTCAGAAATGGCCCATCCTGCCACCACCTATTGCCCCTTTGTCTTACTGCCTGGAGTAATACACAATGGCCAACTGTCAGTTACACCAAGCCATGTGACCTAGGATACAGGCTGTCCAAACGGTTAGAACAAGAAAATACCAACTTTTTAAAAGTGACATTTTCAGAATTGACCCTTAAAATCCAACTTTACCTTTAAAGAGGGTTTTAAATTACAATTCTTTAGAGACTAATCTTGACATTCCCGCCTGCTCCAATTTGAAAGTTATCACTTATTAAATGTAATAAGGTAACTCTATGTTATCTTATGAGAGAGACAGGCTTTGCAGTAGTGAAAAACAAATCTGAGATTTGTTCACTACCACGACATGTAAAAGTTAAAAGTGCATGTCCAACTTGAGGTTGACCAGGCCCGTGCACAAACGCTCCCATTTTTACATGTTCACATTTAAATTTGACATCTTTTTGGACAATGACTTTAAGCTGATTTTTCCTGCATGCTTGCATGCAATAGTATACTCAGAAAGTGTTTTGCTTATAAATACATGTCTTCTTAGGCACTTTATCATACCATCGTACATTTTGTTCAAGGACCACCACATCCACTAGCAAAAGTCAGAATGGGTCCCCTCAGCAATGATGGGACAACATGGCCAGTCTTAGCCGGTTACACAACATATCCACAAATAGCAGCACTCCCAGGAGGTGAGCTTTACACACTTTACAGAGGTCTAGTCAGATTATGCAGACGTATGACACAGTTTATGTGAACAATAACAACAAACCCAGCGAGGGCAGCTCAAGCTGCTAAACTGCATTTAGCAATGCCAACAATTAGTCCAGTCACTATTAACGCAATTATGGGTAAGGTTGCCACCAGACGGGAGGAGATACCATTCTTGATTGCCTAACAACCAAATCAACTTGAAGCAGTGTTTCCTTACACGGTACCCCAAGATAAACACAGAATTCCCAGAATGTGCCTACCTTTAGGGATGGTTCCCCCGATATAAGAATGTGCCACATGGGGCACAGTGTTTGCTGCAATCTAAACCATCACACATGTACACCATACATTGCTGTTTTGCCTCATGTGCTCAAATAGATACAAAATGAATACAGGGCATCCCCTGACCTGGATTTGAGGAAGAAACTAATTGGCAATTTTGCTACAGTATCCTCAATTGTATTAAGTAATATTAAAGGGGAAGCAGCAGCATTGGCAGTACGCCAACGCCTTGAAGAGGACACCTTGGCAGACCAAGAGCACGAACTACATAAAATTATTGCTGAAACCTACACATCTATAGGTTGAGATAATGTGGGGGCCAGACCAAATAAACCTCAATTAAAGGGCAACTCTAAAAAGGATACCCTGAGGCAGGCACCAGAGTCTTCTACGAAAAGAAATCATCTGAAAAGTGCTACAACTTGCATAACTGTGAAACTATAAAACAGCATGATAGGTATCAGTATACTGATGCACGTTCTTCTTGTTCCTTTCAGAAATCATCCAAAATACTTCCACAACAAAAGTCTCAATTCAAGAAGAAGAAAGTGGCAGTTTCTGCACTTAAATATGCCATACATATTGAGGACTCTGCTTCTGAACAAGGAGTGGGCTCTGACTCTGCTAGACAGTACGGCAGAGGTCACAATAGTTCACCAGAATCTTCAAGCGCTTCTGCTGGCAAGAGCAACTCATGAGTATGTTCATGTGGAAACACCGGATCAGAGAGTTATTTCTCCAGCCACATTGTATAATTTGCAACTCCGAATTGAGGGATATATACCCATTACCATTAAAGTTCTCTTTTAGGAGAGCCTGACATTTGGCTATGTCATTGGTTAAAATGATTGGCCATCCGAGTTTGTATGAAAAGTCCCACCAGGAGAAATTGTGATATTACCATCCTTCTCCATACTTGTTCCCGAATTAGTTAAACAGGTGTATGCCAAAGAATGGGCCCTTGCACATGTCCCGGCATTATATCCCCACCATGTGGGCTGGAATGAAGATTCACATTATCATATAATACCCATAAGGTCTAGCCCGCAATTTCAACCACAATACCCCATTAAATATGAAGTTAAATGCCCAGTTAGAGAAATTCTAGCACAACTTGAATATCAAGCCATAATTGAGCATTGTATCTCAACAATGAACAATCCTTTGTTTCTGGTAGCGAAACCAGAACCTTCTTATGGCTTAGTCTTAGACTACAGACAATTAAGCAGTCACATTCAGATATTTGCAGTACAAAATTCACACAGCACAGCATTAATAAGCAATTTTGTGTGCAAAAATATAAAACAACATTGGACCTTTCAAATGCCTTTTTCGGCCAATCCATAGTGCCTGAAAGCAGGTATTTAACAGCATTTACCGTGCTCGGGTCACAAAAACAATCTTGCCGATTGCCTCAAGGGTATAAAAACAGCCCAGGTTTGTTCTCTGCCCGTGTAACAGGACTGTTACAAAATTTTGACCAGGAAGCATTGTCCTATGTCGATGACATATACATTACAGAGGATGACTTAGTAACACACCTAGTCAGAGTAGATCGCGTTGTTGTGGGTTTTGCTCAAATAGGCTACAAATTCAGTTTCAAGAAATTAAAAATTGCTTTTCTCAGTGTCCTGTTTTTGGGATACGAGCTACCAAATGAAGGCAATAGCTTAGTGCTGCTTTCCCAGAGAAATTGCACTCTTAAAACCACCCAACACAATCAAAAAGCTACAATCACTTTCGGGATTACTAAATTTTGGTAGAACATACATACCAGTTTATGCACAACGGGTAAAACCATTTTATGAATTAATATGTCCAGACATTTCAAATGCACATTGGACACCAGAACATACACAGATCTTGCGTTCAGGACAAACTGACATGCTAGTTTTAAAAGTCTTACATACATGCTAACACCACAAACTTGAAATGAAATGAAAAGAACATTTATAGAGCGCGATAGCTACCCTGAGGCATCCCAGCGCTGTGGACAGAGGATCGGCGGTTAGAGGTGTTAGTTAAACAGTAAGGTTTTTAGGAGTTTGCGGAAGGATAGGTGATGGGGCTCCATCCGCATGTGGATGGGAAGAGCATTCCAGAGCTTGGCGAAGTTGTAGGAAAAGGAGCGTCCACCGCTCCTAGCTCTTTTTATTCTTGGCAGTAGGGCGAGGGAGGAGGATGTTGAGCGGAGGTGCCTGTTAGGCTGATAGGGGGTTATCAGGGGCTGGCTGATTAAAGAGCCCGTTTTCCAAAACGCCTTGTGCGCGATGCACATGGCTTTAAATTGGATCCTTTCCCTGATCGGCAGCCAGTGAAGGCTACTCAGCGCAGGGGCTGCGGACTGTCAGTGGGGGGCCTGGAGAAGCGTGCGGGATGCACAGTTTTGGATTATTTGGAGCTTGCCGATGGTGGACTGTGGGGCCCCTAGGTACAGGGCGTTCCCATAATCCAGGCGGGATAGAATAAGACCTTGTACCATAGTTCTTCTCGCTTGAAATGGGAGAAGTGGAAGTATCTTACGTAGCATCCTCAGCAGTCCATAGCATGCGGCCGAGAGTTTTGCCGCTTGGTGATTAAAGCTGAGGGAGCGGTCCAGCCAAATGCCAAGGCTTTTGATCTGATCTTTGGGTACTGGAGCGGGCCAAGGCATTTTGGCCAGAGTAGCTCCGAGCTGGGGGGGAGGAGTTTCCGAGAAACATAATCTCAGTTTTGTCCCCGTTGAGTTTTAGGCAGGAGAGTTCCATCCATTTGGCTACCTCCTCGAGACAGCTTGTAAGGTTACTTGGAGATTTTTCGGGATGGTTTATAGCCACCACAAGCTGAGTGTTGTCAGCGTAGGTAATGATTTTTATGCCAAATGGAAGGACAGAATCCGCCAGGGAACTCATGTAAATATTGAACAGTGTGGGGCTTAGGGATGAACCCTGAGGCACACCACAACTGAGGGGCATCCGTTTGGAAACAGCATCGCCTTCAAAGACCTGGAAGGATCGTTCATCTAAGAAAGATTGAAGCAAGGCGATGGCGTTGCCTGATATACACAGGTCCCTTAGTCTCTGGATTAGTATATCATGGTTTACAGTGTTGAACGCGGCACTGAGGTCGAGAAGAATGATTGTCGCAGAGCCTCCCAGATCTAAGATCCTCCTTGCCTCCTCTGTTACAGCAAGGAGAGCTGTTTCCGTCCTGTGTTGGGGACGGAAGCCAGTCTGTGAGGGATGGAGTAAATTGTTGCTTTCTAGAAATTCTACCAACACTGAGTTGATGTGTTTTTCTAAGATCTTACTGAGCCAGGGAAGTAAGGAGATTGGCCGGTAGTTGCTCAGGTTGTTCTGGTCAAGATTGGGCTTTTTTAAGAGGGCCTTTACCATGGCACGTTTCCATGCCGGGGGGACCACTCCAGTGGAGATGGAGGCGTTAAGCAGGTCGAGAACGATAGGTAGAATATTTGCTGTGACTGGTAGCAGGATACTGGGGGGGCGCTGGGTCTAAGGGGGAGCCCGACTTTACCCGGTGCTTGATAGAGTCTAGGGATGCGGGGTCCAAGGGGGGGAATAGTTCCAGTGTTGCTTGAATTCCATTTCCTGAGCAGTTAGTGGGTTCGGGCTGGGTAGGAGTGAAGGTGGAGTATATATTTAGTACTTTCTGGTGGAAAAATTCCACCAGTTTGTTGCATCGGGATGGAGCATCAACGGAGGTAGGTTGCTTCTGGGGCAGTTTTGAGAGGGTTTTGGCGATCCGATAGATTTCCTTGGGAGAGTTAGAAGCTGCTTTGATTTTTCCCTCGTAGAATGCGGCTTGGGCGAGTTTTATTACGGTTTTATAGATTTTTATTGCTTTTCTATATTTGGATTTGCTAGGGGCTGCATAGGTCTGTCTCCATTTTCTCTCTAGCCTTTTGCAATGTTGTTTAAGCTCCCGTAATTTGGGGGAGTACCATGGAGATGTCTTGGCTCTGCATATATTATGGGTAGGCCTTATGGGGAGTACGGTGTCTAAGGAGCTCTGAATCCACCAGTTAAACTTCTCATTGGCTAAGATGGGGTTAGGGTGCTTATTAGGTCTGGAGGTTTCAAGGGCTGAGGTCCAGAGTTCTCTGGGAAGCTTGGACCAGTTGCGTTCTAGGCGTGAGGTTGAATTGGTAGGGAGGGTATAGTTAGGGATTTCCCAGGTCAGGGGAATCAAAAAATGATCAGACCAGGGAAGTGGAGATGGCACCCCTGAGGTAAGATCGGGGCAATTACTAAAGACGGGGTCAAGCAAGTGGCCTTTAATGTGAGTGGGTTTAAAGACTAACTGTTTGAGCTGAAGTACGGAGAGGCTAAGGTTTAGTTCATTAGTGGTGTGATCCGAAGTATTGTCCAGGTGGATGTTAAGATACCCCAAGACTGTGAAGTTTGATGGCGAGCAGGCTAAGTTTGCAATGGTCGTCGGGAGGGTGTTGAGGAATTGACCCAGGGGTCCAGGTGGGCGATAAATTAGTAACCCAGAGAAGGTTGTAGTGGGGGAGAAGTCTATGGAGAAGAGGAAGCTCTTGCAGTCTGAAACCTGGTCTGGAGAGATGCAGCAGTTAAAGTGGTCCTTAAAAACAATCGCTAGGCCCCCCCCTCTGCCTTCTTTACGATCCTCACGTTGTATGAGGTAGCCGCAAGGGAGATTTTGGGCGAGGACCGGCTCTGACTCATTATTAAGCCACGTTTCAGTCAGGAAGAGAGCATCAGGTTTAAGTTCCTCCAGTAATAGGGCAATTTCAATGGCATGCTTAGGGAACGATCTGCAATTTAGCAGAAACATCTTTATATTGGCGTGATTTATAGGGGGGAACCGTGCTGTAACGACCGGCCGAAAGTTGAACCCACAGTGGGGACAGTCAGAGTGTGTCTCTGCTACATTCCACAGGTGACGGCATTTGTCAGAGGTCGTTCCTCTTAGATTCCATAGGGTGTGTGAACTAAAGGATCTGGTGTGGGTCGGGGAACGGACAGGACGGACAGGGGTTCTAGCACCTGGCCCCGGCCGGGTGCGGACGGGCGCAGACGGGCTTGCCTTTGTCGCGCCAGCGGCACGCCCGCTGCGCGCGTCCACTGCGCGATGCTTGTGACATGTGGGCTAAGTAGTGTGAAAACTCCGCCCCCTCCGGTCTCCTGCCGGAAGTGGGTGGGGAATGGTGCCGGATACTCCCTCCACGCAATCGGGACAGCCTGTGGTGGACCGGGGAGCAGTGCGGTTCGAGAAAGAACAGGTAAGTGAAAGTAAAATGCGGCGAGTTTAAAGAAGGATTCTTCAGTTTTTAGCAATTATTCACAACAGTGCTTGTTTAAAAAGTATCAGCGCTTCAGCTTGCCTCAGCCTGCGCGCGTCCGCAAACAAACTTGGTGATACGTGTAAGCGTGGGGACCACAAGCTACATATATGTCACTTTCAATGAGGGTGACACTACACCGATTAGATATAGATCACATTTTTATTCCAATGCAGAGATGCATTTGCACCTACAGTTAAAATGCTGACTTCAGTTCAGACGACTGTTGTGAAGGAAAGATCATTGGCTCAGGGGAAATGCATAATTGTCATGACTCCCACCCCAGCCTTAGAGGTTGTCACAAAGGCCAGAGTTCTGAACGTGAAAGCCTTACATCCTAGATGGATACAGTGACATAGACCATGTCTTCGACTCTACATTACAAACACAAGCATACCTGCAATATGAACACGAATACCCTATGCCTCAAGATCAGTATGACTTCATAGTCTATGCTGATGGTTCTGTCCAGCCCGCAGTTGGAATAAAACATCAATACTCTGCCGCTTGCACAGCGGTAAGGGGTGAAATGAAAGATGGGAATTTCCAGCCTCTCAAAACGTTTACATAGTCACCAGGTGATTTCACTGTACAGCTGACTGAACTGAAAGCTCTACTTCTGACACTAGAGAATATGGGTCCAGTCTTACAGTGAGTACTTACTCTATTGGAGCCAGAATGGATTCAGAGACTCTAAAGGGTGAACTATCAAGCACAAGCTGCTTTAGGGAAAAGGGGCAAGTCTTAAAGAAAGTTTGCCACGGGCTTATGTTATCCACACACTGAACCACCAACATGTAGGAATACACGTTGCAGGTAATTCACTGGTTGATGAAGCCACAAAGGCAGCAGTGCAAACTGTTGTCATAGCTGCAATAACATGTTCTCACATAAGGGTAGGTGGAGACATCATGATGGCTGTCACAGCTTCATGCTGTGGCACTCACTTACCAAAATCATATTCAGCAAAATACTCATACCTGTTGCATGTGCAAAACATTCCGTTTGCTTGTCTTCCCAAAGTAGGAGATGGAGTAGTTAAAAATTCAGATCGTAGACCAGAATTAATCATGGCAACACATAAAGGGCTAGCTTGTGCCCATGCTGGTGTGGTGGCTACAGTTTCACTACTACAGCAACGCTATTGGTGGCCAGGTCTACACAAGCAGACAAAACAGTGTGTCCCTAAATATGACATTTCCCAACAAATAGAAGTTTTCACCACAGCATGCCCACTGTAGACACCTCTCTTGATTTTGAACAAGCCTCTGGCCTGTGTGTATCTGGACCACTGCGTGCCACTATAGAGTGATGGCTCCTTTAAATAGATTCTTCTAGTGGTGGATTCATGTTGTAGATTCCAATAGGTGTGCCCACATCGATTGGCTGATACTTGAACTGTTATAAAGGATTTGCAAGTCTTTATCAGGACATATGCAGTAGAGGCATTCCATTCGGACCAAGGCCCAGCGTTTGCATCTAAGCCTTGCTGGGATACAATGGGTACCTTGGGTGTGTTTGTGAACTATTCCTTGCCCTTTCGTCTGAGAGATATTTGACAGAGGAAAGGAAAAACCATGACTTAAAGCAGTCTTTAACTGCTAGAGTATTAGGTTAATTTGGTAGTTGGATCCATCACCTCTATGGGGTCCAAAGAGCTGTAAACAATCTGCCTAGAAGATCCTTGAGTGGTACGACCCCTATGAGGTCCTGTTTGGCATCCAGATGTGGATTCCAGACCTAGACAATCCTAGCACAGTGGTGGCAGAAACGCCTTCTGATATCAATGCACGTTTGGTTGTACTACAGGAACTCAAAGACGTCTAAGATGAGCACTCCAATGAGCTTGAGAAACGTTCTGCCACTGGAGAAGTAAAGGTGCAACCAGCAACTCCTGGCTGTATTTCATAGATAGGGGATCTGGTCTTAGAAAAAGTCATGGACAAAAAAGGATTTGGCCCATCTTACAGAGCAACTGTGCTGGTCCTGGCAGTTTAAGGCACCTGACTGTACATATACTGCCTCTTGCTGGTTGTAAAAGCAAAAGATCTGTGTCGATTGATCTAATCAAACCACACCATATGGCCAGTCCTAAACAGTAGTCCACGAGGGCTCCTTCGTAGTTACCGGCCTCCTCTCACTACCTTACAGGAGATCCCTTTGCAGGCATGAACAAATACAGAAATTTCTGTTCCCCGGCGGGGGACTGACACTGAAGTTTTGCTTCTTCCAGTTACATCTACCAACTCCATACACACACTGTATGTGAATTCATAGTCTTTGACAACACATGCTAACAACAAAGTGGTTTATTATGATCCACCTTTAGAGTTATCTACCTGTCTTCAATACCATGTGAGGTCCCTTTTTTGCACAGACTGCCTCTGGCTATTTTGCCGACATTGATGACTTTTCCTCGGATTCATCAGACCAACAATTGAATGGAACTAGTCCATTCAATTGGCTCAAAATGACATACTTTTTCCACCTTGGATTTACATTTGGGTTTCCATCTTGTTGCCTTTACTTTTAATCTGGATCGGTTTTGTGACGGTATTCTTTTTGCTTCTGAATGGACATTATCTCCCATAACGCTCTGTTGTTGAGCTGGTAACCAAGGTATTGAAGCCTTATTCTTCATCACACACAGTACGAAGAGGCCTGTCCCTTGTGAACATTTCTGAAGTTCCCGTCCTGGGTGACATTGTTTGGGATAAGGTCCATTTGATATTTTTGGTCCAATAGAGACTTTGCAAATACCGTATGTATTCAAGATTTCACTTAATGATATTATAACTCCTGGCAGCATTTATGATGATTGGGATATCAATATGGTTAGATCTATTCTTTCTGAGCTAGAGCATTATGTTGTATTTGAAAGTGAAGATATGTTTAGTGGTATATCTAATTATGATGACATGTTTTGTTATCATCACAATGCGTACCATTATTTATACAGAGCTAGAACTCCACGTGCAGTATTTAATTATACACAATGTACACCACCTTTGGGTAGCTCCGAATCATATGCATAGAAGTGTCCATATTTTTCTGGCAATAACCCCGTAGGCCGAGTGTATGATTATTATTATAAACTTCTCTCTTCCCGGGAAGGAAAAATATGCTGACCGAAATAAAATTGTTTTATTCGCCCCCCTTTATTTCCCAGTTGTCAATACAAGGATACAGCTTTTGTAAAGACAATGTTGAATTGAAATCTGTTTGAGGAATGAAAGATTGGCAAGTTCAAGGCAATAATGCTTTGTTTAGAGCATGTCTAATACTGACACAAATGATTATTCTGAACAAAACTGTACAACAAACACCCTGCCTGGGCTTGGTTAAGATAAAAGATGTGAACACAGCACACATTCCTACATTTGCACGTTTTGAGAATTGACAAAAATTCACAAATTATACAGTGGAACAGCTCAACTGTACGCTTCAAAATTGTACATATAATTCTTCACTTTCCAGTTCAGAGGGGTGGCTAGTGTGGTCATTAAATACTAATGGTAGTCGTGCACGTTTTTTGAGCAACACAAAGGGTTTTACAACAAACAGTCCAGATCCACATTATGTGCAGTCACAACACTCAGGAGTTGGACTAGTCCAGCCATATTGGTACCTAAGCAAGGATCCACAGATTTGCACTTCTGTGTGGACTACCAGGCCCTAAATGACATGACCAAGAATGATGCACACCTGATTCCCAAAACTGTTAAGTTAGTTGACTTGCTGAGTGGTGCTCATTCCTTGAGTAATTTTGATCTGCCAGAGGTTATTAGTAGGCTGCACTAGCACCTAGTGCCAAGGAGAAGACTGCATTCTCTACACCAGAGGAATTGCGCCAGTTTAGAGAAATACCTTTTGGATTCAGGAATGCTCATGCTGCGTTTTGGCACCTAGTGAACTATGTTCTCCTAGGGCTGGAAGATTCTGCATTTCCAATCGTAAAAATAGTTTTTCAAGACATCTTAATGTATAACAATATATTGGATAAAGTAGTAAACAGCATTTCATAAATGTAGTTATATTTGAAACGAAATAGCTAAATCAGTTGGTGAGTAGCTACTATAAATCCCAGCATTCTATTTTTGTAACATTATTTTTTGGAAAGTTAATATAAGGGTTCATTAACCAATCAGATAATGATTAACAGTCCAAATCCAATCCTTGGTCATAGAGAGTCCTTCCTTATTCAAATGATGTTCACAGGTAACATTGTCCATGAAGTACAAAGTGATAATCCTTCCTTGTGATCGTAATGTGATTATTGACAATGCAACAATGTTAAATAACAACAGGAACAGCTGACATGCTTAGCTCTCTAAAAGAAGTTCCTCGATGATAAATGTTTACATTCAAATAAACAAAACATAGTAATCAGTAAATGTATAAAAACCAAGCAGTGCAAATAGATAAAGTAGTAATTACTATAGGGAAATGTGGCTGGATAGTTCTTGATTAATTTGTAATGATGATAAATAGGAAGAGCCAGCAATGACCTGGCCCTGGGACATGCTTCTAAAATAGATGTTGATCCAGATATAGGGAGCAAAAGTGACCATCAGTTCAACCAAGTACCAGTTTGTCCACTGTAGTCTGCCTTGTTAGTGAGGCTGGCAGTGATGATATCCACTGGTTGGATGCTAAGATCCAGTCTGTGGTTGAGTGGGAGGGTCTAACCACCCAAACTGAAGTAAGAGACTTTATCAAACTCACTGGATAGGGCAGGGACTATGGGACCCATTATGGGGCGGTAGTTGTGACCTTGACAGCTGTGACATTCAAGACTCTGCCTTAATGAGTGATCTGATCTTCAGAGTATTGGAAGGACATTAAAAAGCACTATTTCCTAGATCAGCACATCATGAATGGACCTGGGAATCTTGGCAGGGCAGTGTGATTAGAAACTGTCTCCCTTGTGAATCTGACTAATACCTACTGGCCCCATTCAAAAATGGCTAGCCATTTTGTATTGTGTGTAATGCATAATGCATCACATACGGAGGTCTAATGCACCCTTATGATGAAATATCACTGTCTCATGTTAACTTAACAGGTACCATCGGAAATATATCACATGAAGTGGCTGCCACTGTCTGAGCTGGTAATGTTGTACCAACACACACACACACCCTGCTCTAATGGCACATCTAGGCCCATTGCAAGTACATAGATACACTACCTTGCAGCACGCAGAGAATTAACTCCTGATCTCATTGTACTCAGCAGTACTCATCTGTTCCTCTGGCCTCACATAAAGTAGAGGGTGCCTATCAAGCACCCCCTCAATTAGCATGGTCATATCAATATCACAGAATGTGTGGGTGCCTTGTCCTCAGCTCCCTCGGCCATGTTGGGGGAGGTGTGTTAAACAATGCAGCAGCATGGTAGAGGATCTTGCTTAGAGGTGAGGATGACTCAGAATGGCCATAAAATGGCTTCCTGTACCTCCTTGAATTGAAGTGTGTTGGGAGTGCTCCTCTCTCCTGATCAAGGACTAAATCCAGAAACATATATATGGGCCTGATTCACCAGGGCCACCGCACTAGGAATCCTCATTGTGGAGAATCTGCCCGGGG
Source organism: Calotriton arnoldi (assembly GCA_963921515.1). Taxonomy (NCBI): domain Eukaryota; kingdom Metazoa; phylum Chordata; class Amphibia; order Caudata; family Salamandridae; genus Calotriton; species Calotriton arnoldi. The sequence goes on from CAWUFW010007587.1 coordinate 491,622, forward strand.
TACAAAGTCTCCCCCAGGACTCAGGGACCTACGCCACGAGTGCAGAGGCTCTTTGTGAATCAGGCCCTATGTGTCTCGAGATAAACATCACTACCTGCCCCAACTTTGGTGAAACACTATAGTCAACTTTGATGTAAGCGCAAAATGTGGACCTCATGTACCATAATGCGAAGGAGCACACTATGCTGGGATGTGATGTAGAGTGTACCCAAATCCTCCTCCCTTCCTGGATTAAAGTCATCCTCACTTCCAAATAGGATCCTCTGCCATCCTGCTGCTCTGTTTACCCAAATTGCACCAAACATGGCTGAGGGACTTGATGAGAAGGCACCCTCTTTTAGTGAGGAGGAATTGAGCGTATTAGCTGAGGGTGTGCTTGATAAGTACCCTCAGCTTTATGGGGTCCAGAGGACCAGCTGAGCAATGCAGCACATGCATGACTCTGGTCTGACATTGCTGTGTGCTGCAGTGCAGTGGGTGTATTCCACTGCGGGTCCGATCATGCCGCAAGTGCTGGGAGGACCTGAAACCCTAGATCCAGAATGAAGGCCCAGAAATATTGGGCCAGTCCTCCTAGCCCCACCTTTACCGACCCCGCCTTTCGCCACTATACAGGACGGTCCTGAGGGCAGCTGGAGGAGTATGAGCAGCGGAGACCTGGTAAGAACATGAACTGCTTTATGTGTGTGGTAGTATGATGTGAGTGGTGACAGAGCTGTACCATCATGTGTCTAATGTCACCACCATTCACGTTATCTGAGTATTAGCTGCAGTAGTAAATAAGGCCAATGCCTCATTGAAGCACAATGAACGCACTGACCAGAGTGCATTCTGGGATTTGTAGTGTTCCGAACATAACTGGGGAAATGACCCTCACATGTTGCATTTGAATGAATAAATGCACTGTCAACACCATGACTGGTGAACCATGGGCCTTATGACTGATGTGTGCAATGGGGTACAACTGGGCTAGACAATGCCCAGTATGGGGACGAGAGGCCTTTGGGTGTTGGATGCTGATTATGCATGCCTTTTGTGTGTGTTTGTTCAGGGAAAAATATATTATTATGTGCCATGACGTAAAGGCTGACTTGTGATACTTGTCTCACTCAAAATGATACCCACATTTCCAAAGGGGCCGAAATACACACATCTTCCCAACAGTCGCTTGTATTTCATTTGTAATGTCTAGGTAGCTGTACTAACTATACACATGTGCTAATCAGTGTACAGCAGCAACAAAGTTGTAATGGCATGCTAAATGTGGCACTTGCCTATAGAGTGTCTGATGTTGTCAAGGGATATTCAAATACTTAGATTCACATCGTAGCAAAGGTCAAATCCAAGGCCCTGTTCGTATATGTTTACACAAACCAGCAGTTGTGTTGTGTTAGACAATGCTACACAACAGATGACATTTGATAGTAAGTTTAAGACTTTTGAGACTGCACATTAAAGAATAATCATTGATCCATTCTTAAGTGTGGATATAACCATCCAGACTGTGTCCCATCTCAACTTGTAGACTGACATTTGAAGATGACTATGATGCAATGTCAGGAAACACTGATTGCAATAATGCTGAAGGTGAGGGTTAGTTAGTACAGAAGTGTATACTTCCCAAAATTGGGAATGATGTCAATGTGTGACTGAATTCAGGACATCACAGTGATAGTATGCATACATTTGGCTCCAAGACACATCTAATTGGTTAGTGAGATCAAAGGAGAACAAAGTCTACACTTGCTTCATGTAGTTACATGCTTTGTAATGACTTGTACGCCAACTAAATGTTTTGCCTTCTATTTCAGTGGACGCGGCTGGCCAAGAACACCAGGAACAGGACCAGGGGCAGAGTGGGACATCCTCCAGGGAAGAGGATGAGGAGGAGGGGCCTGATACATCTGCAGACAGGGGTAGTGCGCATAACCCGGACAGAGCATCCAACAACTGCATCAGGCCGGGTGGAGGCTGTAGACAATGTAGGGGGGCGCCGATCTGGACAGCTCTGGCCAGGGGGCAAGGAATGTGACTCTCCCCCTGAAACACAAGAACATGAAACAGCTGAGGTGTCCCCAAAGCAGGCAATATCACCACGTGGGCCTGCCACTGATCCCTCCCTATCTCTTGAGGCCCCCATTCCATCTGGGCCGCCAGCTGCACCCCCTGCCACTAATCCCCCTCCAAGTGGCTCTTAAGAGACACTGAGGGAAAGCTCTTCCTCTGACACCCCACACCCTTTATTTGATACCCAACCCCCTCCCTGTATTGTTAGTCCTGTGGCTGCATTCTAGGAAGAAATGGGGAGCCAGGCATGTCCTCTCAGATCTTACTGTGGCTCTGTGATGAACTGGGTATGTTCTGAGAGGAACAGGTAAGAGCTATGGCCACCCTCAATGCCACCATTGCTTCCTTGGGTGTAGCCATGTTGGTTGCCTTAGCTCAGCGTCCCTCCCAAACCACCCTCCATGTGTCTCCCTGTTCATCTTTCCACACTGTTTCTCCACGTACCCCTAGTAGTCCTAGTGTTTCCCAATCCCGTGGGGTGTCCGGTCCTGCACCGGCCAGCCAGAAGGAGGCCACAGAGGCGGAGGATCTCCACATCATGTAAAAGGAGGATGACCAGTGACTGTACCATGTTTGGAGTGTGGACATTTTGTTTTCCCCCTGTATATAGACTGGTTCCCCTGATGCTTCCTGACGTGTTTTATTTATTTTGCACAACCCCCTCCCAGTCCCCTTGCCCATACTGTATGAGGACCATTATTTGATTTCCTTTCTCCCTTTCCAATGGACTGTTTCTTAATTGCATTTCTTTTTCTTAAATAAAATCTAAAGTATTAATTTTGAACATCATCTCTGTCTTGTGTTGTTCATGATATATATATGGCGAATTCAAAGTATGGAAGTGTGCATTGTGAGTAGTTTAGCTATGCTTTCCACATAATTCCTTGTCACACAGATAGTTCTACAAATGCACGTCTCACTCACACACAATTATCGCCACATCTATGGCCTACCACCGGGGTTGCCAATTAACCATCATCACATAATACACAACTCAGTATTGACTTGTGAGGAATATTTTTTTATTGGCATATCTTGTGGGCAACATTTAACATTGATAATAAGGGATCTCGCTTGCGACTTCACAATTGTGGTGGTGGGGACTGTGAGTAAGTGTGTTTACTGTGTTGGTGGTGCGGTGGGTGTTGTGCATCTGCCTGTACAGGTGGGGGAGGTGCCTGGACAGGGGATGAGGGTGCCTGTACAGGTTGGGGAGGTGCCTAGACAGGGGACAAGGTTGCCTGTACAAGTGGGAGGGTGCCTGAATAGGGGATGAGGGTTGCTCTACAGGTGGGGGAGCTGCCTCGACAGGGGGTGTGGCTGCTTGTACAGGTGGGGGTGCCTGGGAAGGGGGTGATGGTGGCTGTACAGGTGGGGGATGTAACTGTGCAGGAGGGGGACTTGACTGTGCAGTGCGGGGCATGTGCAAGGGAATGGTACCAGTGAAGTTTTGGGCGGTGCCTGTGCAGATTGTGGTACAGGTGGCTGGGTGTAATGTGGTGCAGGTAGATGTGTTGGCTCCCCTCCATGTGTTGGATGTGAAGTAAGACTTTGGATCCCTTACAGCATGCCCTCCATAATCATCATGACCAAGGCATGGTCTCTTGCACTCTCTTCCCTATGGATGAATATGATGTTATTTATCTTCTTTGGTATGTTTTGCCAAGATTTATCCATCTCATATAAGACCTGGATCATTCTGCCTACCATCAGTGGGAATTGGTACATATCCTGTAGTAAGTCTGACATGTCAGACAGAGTAGCCCCTATGGCACGAATGTCTGGCCTCCCTTCAGCCTGCTGTTGTAAAACATCCTTCTCCCACTGGCCACCATGACCTTCTGCCAGCCCCCTCCACATGGAACGGCCTTGGATACGACCATCAGGCCCACCAGCAAGGGGGGAGTGGCAGGTGGGAGACTGTGGGCTGGAGATTGGTGCCTAGGGGACACCTGCCCCTCACTAGGAGAGGTAGGTCCCTCAGATGGTGGGGAGAAGGCCTGGGATGCACTGTCATGGGAGGAGTGTGTAGGGGAACCAACACGTTTCATCTGGACGTAAGGGCTGTGAGGGGTTGATGGTTGTGTTGAGGTAGGTGAATGCTGTGGCTGGTGAGCTGACTGCTGGGAACGGGCAATCCTCGGGGTGGAATGGTAAGCACTATGCTGACCTGAACAGGTGTGGGCTTAGATTTTTTGCCCAGTGGGCCAACTATGGCGGGCAGGGAATCAGACTCATCATCCTCTGCAAGCTGCACAATGTCTTCTTCATCCGTCCCTACTTTCTCCTCATCCTCCTCTGCTTCCTCCTCCTCCTCTTGTGCATTACTAGCAGCTGACAAAGCTGCCTGGAAGTGTAGTAGGTTCTCTCCTTGGATTGCCCGTTGCCCGCCACTGGTGGATGGTCCTTCTTCCTGAAGCGACTTATCGTATTTGCCTAACTAAATCATGTGGTGCAAGACTAGGGTTGAAACAAATGATCTTAGCATCAACGATGTTCCACATGTCACCTTGTTTGTGTACACATGACAACTCACACCATAGCACTGAGGTGTTCAATGCAGATGTGCAGTGAAAAAGCAAACTCACCAGCTCCAACCACAGCTCTGTGTGATATTTGCGATCCAGCAGCTTGAGAAGGAAGTGACACCATACTTTTAATGTTCTGCATGGATTATTTGTGAACATACACACTTGACACACACATCACTGAATATGTTGGGAACTTTTTACACACTAACTTCGGATGTTATGCAGAAGTGGCTATATCTGCTAATGTCCTTCGCAGGGATTTGGTTATTGTGCATGAATTGGGATTCAGTTGTTTACAACACTATATGGCACGCTTACCTGATGGACTGATGGTACTGGGTTTGACTGTTGCTGCCAGGATGTCTCCCAAACCCAGAGATAATGTCATCTGGTTCACTGAGGATGTCCTGTCAGGAGCTGTAATGTGACATACATGTCCATAATTAAGAGCAAAGGATGATGATAATGATTTCACATGTATATGTCATAGGTATTGAGGAGTGATATGCAATTTATGGTTGGGGGCCACATGTGACTCTCCTGACCTTTACATGCACCCCCCTGATCAATAGCAGCACAGGGCAGCTGTTAACTCAACACGACACAGACATAATAATATTCTGATTTATAAAGTTCCTGGTTGCACCCAAAGGCATGTCCCCGCGCCAGGGAAAATCAAACACATATCACACTTACAGGCAAACGTGTCATTGAAGGTTACTTTTAGTCAAAGGAAGGAAGTAACTAGGGTGACCTGCACTGGCTACCTTTCGATACACCGTAATTTTAAGTGGCATCAGGCTTCATAAGGATGATGTGGTCTCTTCAAAAATAACACAGTGTTCCTCAACATGCTGACCAGTTTCACCTTCGCACATCAGATCATGTCAGTGAATTGGAGAGTAAAAGTTTGATATGTATAATTATAAGCTAACATTTGGGAAACAGTCACCCCACCCCTTCCCCCTCCACCAGGAGAACAATGCCCATTGTGGACTGGGAGGTCAAACATTTGTGGTGTGCGCTCTTTGGATGGCCTGTGTTCCCATTATACATGAACAACATCATAGTCGGTTTTACCTAATACTGGATTAGGTTTTGTACAGCATGAATCCTGAAGTCATGTATTTCAAGGTTAGCTTATATGTGATAATGGTGGGCGAGGAGGCAAAGTGAAAATCAACATTTGGCTAGGGTCACACAATTTAGTCAAGTGGAGAAGCTGGGATGATCCAACCTTTCCTGGTTTCACATTGTGCAGTTCAGCCACCAGATGTATATGCTTCACTTCTTCCACACCCACCTTACCAGCCCCAACCCTCCTCTCCAACCACAAACCTGCTGGCATCCGCACAGCCCTCAACCACTTCAATCGCCATACATTTTGGGTCCTGTGATTTATTCAGAGATTATCCATGTCATGGACTTTCAACCCATTTGTGTCTGCTCCTCTTCATAAGAGACGTTAGCAATTAGGTATGTGGTGTACTCACTTACCATACACTTTGAGTCTTTCTTTCAATAACCAACATGTTATGAAGTGGCATAGTGTTATGAGCCATATGTAAGCATATGGAGATGAGTGACAACAGTGATATTAGACACACACCACATACTGCAGACATTTAATCCACTTTTTTGAAGCAAGAGCATTAGTTAAAGTCGTTCGTAGGTATACTTACCATGGTCCCGCATCTGCCCAGTGTGTGGTGCCTTACCAGATGTCACAACCGTACGTGTAGGAGAGATCGCTATGGACGGAGTTTTTCTGGATGTCACAGGTCTTAGGTATGTGTGTGTTTTCAGTTTACATTCTAGTCGACACTTGTGATGCACAGCATTTCCTACTTCAGTTCACAGGTTTGGGACTGTTGATGGATTCTATGTCATATATCTATGGGGTGTCTGATCACAATATAGGAGTTTGGACCCTCTCCTGTCCATATTTATGCACTAGTTTGTGGTGGTGGTATGGGTTGATTCGCCCCATGACGTTCCCTCCCTGCAGGGACCTCTGCTCCAGTGTGTAACTGTACTCTGGCTGTATGTGGCAGTAAAAGGGAAAAGTCCCCAGATGTAACCAAGAAATGTTGAATGCGTGCACCTTGTCAGCTATTTACTCAATGTCATCTACATGCCAACAGTAATGAAAGATGAATGAGGCACATTACCTATTGCTATTTACCAGTGTTAGATGGATACACCAGCAGTGATGGCCCACTGTTTGGGACTGAGGGCTTGGAATTTGCTATTTCTATCACAAAGGATTCTGGAACTTGAAGTTGAATGAACGAAATGAGACACATGAGGGTCTGACTCACCATGCAATTTGAAACTACTTGGGACAACATCCATAGTCACGTTTGTAGTGCATCACAGACATTTATCATTCAGTGTCATTGTTATAATCATCACATTTTATCTGGCACCACATTAAGGCTGACTGTCACAGGCAGCCCATGCAGCAGCTAGGGGGTGAACAGTGGAGAGGACAGCCCTCTCGAGTGGGGTGAGACAGAGGTGGGGTCCTGTTTGTCCACCAGAAGGAGCGAGGGCCACCTCTATCCTGCTGCACTTCTCCTTCACCCGTTTCTTCTCAACCTGCCACTACTTCTTGATGTCTGTGTCAGTACAGACATCCTCCCTCAATGCAGTGACTGCAGTAACCAAATGCTGCCATAGGGCTGCCTTCTATGTGGCACTGCTGCTGTGGGGGGGGAGGGAGGTAGACTCAGCAGTATTTTGTGGTGCCTCACTATGAACTGGATTATCTTGGTGGTCTCCTCACTATAATTCCTCTGCCTCCTCATTGGTAACATGGTGGAGGCAAGGCGCAGAGCAGACAGGCAAAGAGTCTGTGTGGCCAAACCAGGGCCTTGAATGTGTGGTGCTTTTATGTGGTTTGTAGTTCTGGGATTGCAGATAGTGTTGATGGTTTGCAAGTGTATGTAATTACACTTACTCTGGGCCGGGTCCAGAATGTCTGCCCCCGAGTGCAAGGCTGGGATTGGCTGTTGGGCTAATGAGTTTCGCCTGGAGCTGGTTGAGCGGATGGTAGGCACTGACACAGGTGTGTCAGGTGAAAGCAAACATCCTCCGCCCGAGTGCGGAGATTTCGGTCTAGGGTGCGGAAACTGAGCACGAGTGCGGAGATTCTAGCCTAAGTGTGGACGTAAAGATACTACTCGTAATAACTTTTGGTCTAAGTTTACCTTTGTAAATCGGGCTGTAGGTTTTTTGGAAGCTGCTGTGGCTTCTCTGTAAAATAAAAGACTGATGGGTATAATCTATCAGCACTCTGAAAGTAAGGGAATTTCTTTAAGAAATTAGGGTGGCTTCCAGGAGGCGGAGCCTCACAATGTTTCCATTATGTGTCATTGTGAATTTCTCTAGGATAGCTAGTCCTCTGGATGAAATAATGTGCATAATAGTGATAGCAATATATTTCTTTGAAATTTGCCGAGTTCAAATAAGGGTTTTCATTATTCAAAGTAGCATATGCCTGCAAGTCAGACATCATTATTTTAACAGTCTCAATATCCCAATCATCTGAAATAGAACCGGGTATTACAACAATCATTCTTTGAAACTTTAAGCGCTTAAGGCAATTGCAAAGGTCTTAGTGGGCCCCATAATCTGATAGGGCACCCTTTCCGAGGCTATGCCCTTGGGCACAGGATAAGCTGTAATGTTTGCAGCAGGGAGACCTCTTCGGGCTCTGTGGGATGAGAAGTGTTGTTGCGGTTCACAAACCTCAGTGGAGGCCTCAAGGAAAGATTATTGGGCTCACATTACAATGCCATGTCATAGCATCAGGAAAAGTAACAAAGTATATCGCAGTCAATAATTGTATAAGATGGGAACATGGGTGGATAAAGGGATGTGTGACAGTAGACATACACCTATCCTGTCACTTCCATAGAGAGAGCTATGTTTGACCCAAGGCCAAAAGAGCAGATGGTATTCTTATCAGTCTCTAACATCTGTGTGATGTGTGTGGTCAGTCTCAATTTTGTTGGTCCCAGTTTTAGTGACGTACTAGGAGTGGAAGTAGAGGTGGCAGCAGGTGATGGATAGAATGCAACACAGGACCTTAAATGTAGATTGAAATAAGAAGTGGGTGAACATAATTTGGTTAAAAAATATGGCATGTTCTAGTTAAGCAAATTGGATCATCAAAATGAAATATCAAACATCTGTTGTGGTCCAATAAACAAAGGTATACAAAGCCTCTGTAATATGTTATTGACATTAAGCATAGGGGCATACCTGTGTGTGTTGTAGAGTTGTGTTTGGAGATAGGCCCTGTGTTTCACACTGCAGCATTAGGAAGTACTCCTACACCAGCTGTAGTGACCACATTCCTTGTAATGATGTCTGTATGAGAGGAAGGAAGAGTAAAAGGTAATTAATATAAATTGAAATGAATTTGAGGGGTGTGTTTGAGGGTTATATGTGTGATGTCTCTATAACACTGTAGGGTAGTGTGCCACAGAGATGCATGAGTGGTTGTAGAATAACATCTAGGGATAGAGAGTGGGGCTAGGTTTTACCTGGCCTTATGTTAGGGGTGTCTGCAGCAGGCAGCCCATATAGCAGGTGAGAACGCACTGTGGTAAGTATATACCTTTCCTGAGTGGTGAAATTGAGACAGGACCTACATCCACCTCCGGGAACATCCTTCACCATCTGAATCCTAAAGAACTTCTCCTACACCCGCCTTCTATCATCCTGCCTTCTTTTATTTTCCCCCACAGTGCATGACTCCTCCCCAATACATTTGAGTGTGTGACCTGCAGCCACAAGCATGCTATCTCTGCTCTACTAAGGTTGTATGGAGGCAATCCATGTAGTTATTTGTGGTGTTTTAGCACAATTTGAACTACAAGGGTTGTCCCATCCTCAGTGAAGTTAATCGTCCTCTTGAGTTTTGTGTTCTACATTCCGGAGGCTGTATGTGGCTGTCTTTTGACAGAAGGGTCAAAGGGGAAGAGGACAGGAGGTGTATGCTACATGCATTTATTCTTAGGTGAATGGGTGTCAGGTGTGTATGTTTTGGGTCCTGTGCATAGTATATACCTATTTACTTCTATTCGGAGGTCTCCACCTAGTGGTAGAGGTGTCCACCAATCAGGTGGAATATAACATACAGTCTTAAAGTTACCTACCCCAGCTTTACAGCCAAAGATTTGGTCATAGGAGTCTCTATGACCTCACTGGAGACAAGTAAGTGCACACTTAGGTGTAAATCTCCACTTACCAATGGTGAATATAGAAAAATAGAGTACAGCTACAAGTGACTGCATCTACAAATACAAACTTATGTTTGTGAATAAGGCCCATTGTCTTTTTATTCTATATTTCGAATATAGAGCAAAACACAAAAAGACTGAACATCAAGTACAAGAAGTGAAAAACAGCTGGGAACTATGGCACAAACCAAGAGCACATCAAAAAAAATAAGAAGAAAATATATAATTATTAAATGCACAATGTCATTAATTGTTAAATCTTAAGCTAATAATCCTATAAACAATTTTAAAATAAATACATTAAATTTATATTTCTTACATTTATCATTTACAGGCTCCAAAAGTGTTCTATATTGCTACCTACATGTCTTCACAGAAAGGGAAACCCTTACTAACAGATAAGGGTTATATCTATATTCAAGAGAGGAGGAATGGTTTAGCCCCTCCTCTATAATGTTTTACTTTTCTTGTCACCTATGATCGATGTTTTGTTCCATCGTTGTTCATGTTGGCATTGTCTTTTTTTAACCATTTGCTTATTAATAGTGTCCCTGACTTTGCTTATACAGATCTGAAACGGTCTATCACATTCAGCAAGTTGGAAATATTGGGGTAGAGTATTTCTAGTTTGGTTTCTGGGTCTGAAGCAGTGGGCGGATTTTTTAATTGATTTGTAATTCCTCCTGAAGGTGGTGGTACATATATCTCAGGATGGTTTTGTCTTCATCTTGCTTTGTGGTCTATGTTCATAAATGATGTTTGTGATGCAGAATGTTGCACCATTAGTTTTGAGGTTCAAATATTTTGAGAGACTGCTTAGTATAATGCTTGTAAATGTTTTGGCACCATCTGTGGTTGGTAAAGGAGCTCACTCCATACAGAGCAGAGACGATTGATCTCCTGAAGCAACCCCAGTTTAACTCTATCCTGTGGTTTAGCTCTCTGAAGAATTTTCTGAAGAGCCTTGGGATGGAGGAATATTGGTACACTCCTGAAAGATTGTGTCTTATCTCAAAATGTAGGGTCAAAGAGATATACTGGGATATCATTATGGTGAAGGAGATGGCCAATCCGGTTGGCACTCTGACTCAGGATTTTATCAGTTTTAAGTTTGCCCCATTTTATGAGGAAACAATTGATGAAATTGTACCACCTCTGGCACGGAAATTGTTTATACAATTTCGCTTTAAAACCCTACTCACCAAACTGTTTTTGTAAAAAGTGGAGTAATAAGGCCACCATAGATGATCAGTGCCCTGCATGTAAGTCATGCTCAGAATCAATAGTCCACTTGCTATTCTTTTGCCCCCAATATAGAAGCTTGTGGGGCATGTGGATTGTGCTGTTGTGTAAACTGTTGGACCTGGACATTAGCTAGAGGTTATGAGAATCTTAGCTACCGACACTCGCAGGGTGGTTGTCTTTGGTTTGGCCAGATTTTGTCATGCATTATGGATCCAATGTTCTAAATGTATTACATAGTTTTTTAATTTTTGTATATCAAACCTTGGGCCACCCTGTGGAAAATGTTTTTTAACTTTGTATTGTTTTAACTACTGTTGCATATTGCACTTTGCAAATCGCCCCTTCTATTGCTTGTATTGTTTTTTTTATATTGCATGGCACTTCGCACTTTATAAGATCCTTGTGATCGAAAATAAAGTTGATGGTGATAATACTTGTTCCATCAACTACTTGGTTGATGCCCAAGTCTAGGATATAGCCATGGCCACTGGAATTATGCAATTTTGCGACCGCTGCATTTTGCTCATAATTATCAATTTGCAGCATTTGCACATAATCCATCATCTGCTGCATAATGTCCAGAATTTACCAAACAAATAGTTTCTAGCTCAAACAGATCAAGAGTTAGCAAAAATGCAGCGACCTATGTTGTAATGCATTGGAAGGAACTTCAGAAAGGTTGACCGGTCACCTGTGTGTTGTTTATCGTTGTATTTGGGTGTCAAACTAGTACTAATGAGGTGAAACTTTTGCCTAGGCAGAACTAACATGTGAAAAAATCACAAAAACTGTGGTAATACTATCACTGAATGGGCAGCAATAAGCCCCATAATTTGCTTTCTCTTGCTGCATAATTTCGTCAACCCTGCTACATAATCTGGTCCTCCAAAGCAGCATAATTCCATTGGGCCTGGTTATAGAGTATAAAATTTGAACTTATGTCGAACTTGTTTTGTCTTCCTGTTGGTTAACGCCTTCCAGTTTCATAACTGTCTGTGCTGAGGGTTGCAGAGCATGAGCACAGCATTAGATACATTGCCAGAATTGTCCTGTGGCCCCATTTTCCCCACATCAGCCAAACTGTAAAAGAGAAACTGCATAGCCTTTCAACCTTGTGAAATCATATGCAAAAGGCACACAAACATTTTTATAATTAATCAGAACTATGAATTACTGTCACCAGTATGTTAATGAACAATGTAATATGCCAGTCACAAATAAATACTAAAACTAGGAAAAGCTAAAGTCATTGCTTAAAAATGTAGCAGTCAGTTAGGGAAAAGCATAGGAACGTGAAGAAGTCCATGAAGGTTATGAAGTGAAACATTGGTAGCAATTGCTACCCCTAAATACCCCATTGATGATGCCCCTTTAGCTCCCTGGGAGTCATGGAAAAAGCCAGAAGAAAATAACATACAGAAATTAGAAAAGTAAGATGAAGAGTCTATTGGAATGGTGTGGGCGGCCCACTGTCATCTCATACACTGCCCGATAGCTCAATATCAATGATAAATTGAGCATCTACTATGAACAGTAAAGGGAATGAAAGCCATTGCACTGTTGAAATTTTGTGTCAGCTGCAGTGGCGTAGCAAGGGGGTGGGGGGGCTCCACCCGCTCTTACCTGCCGTCTCGGGGCGGCAATCGCCAGTACCCCTCTTCCCCCGCTCTACAATGCAGCCGTCGCAGGGCTGCAATCGGCAGAATCTTGCCAGAACACCCCCCGCTCTTCAACACGGCTGCAGCGGGGCGGCAAACACAAGGACCACCACAGGCGGCCAAAGGGCTAGCTACGCTACCGGTCACCTGTCTGTGTTTGCTTTTTTGACCAGTTCAGGACTGTATTCGTTAGTAACTTCACAATATTCAAGACAAGTTAGGGTGCTTCTGAATAGGACAACAGTCTGCTGAACGTGCAGTGCAGCCAAAGTGTAGCCCCTCTCCCCAGTGGGGGGAGAAGCTGGAGGCCTTTTCTCTGGGCAATAGGGAGACTGAGAGTTGGGGATATTTATAAAGTTAATTGAGGGGCACAAGTCTTTCTTTAATTAGCCACTGAAAGAGAGTGTACTGACCTTCTGGAGGAAAATCTGTTGTTTCCTTGATAAATTACCTTGATCACTTTTGGCTAAGAATATTGCGTAGTTTGTAATGTGTGGTATGCATGTTGTGGTTGAGTGTTAAAAGCATAGGGGTTCATGTAATGGGTAATGGTGGCCACCGCGAGGACACTATGACTACAATGGGGCTCTGGTTGACCTCTTTAAACCTAAGTTGGATTTCTGGGGACCACTTTTGACCAATGTCCTGAAAGCCATCTGCAAATCGGGGCATTAACAGCGTGACCTACCTCCCTGATTGTTCTAATCCATAAGAAAGAGGAAAGGGCTGACCCAAAATGCTATTGGCTGATCTCACTTTTAGACTCACTCCTGAATGTGGCAGGAAGAACATTGCTCTTAAGATTGGAGACTTGAGCTAATGAGAATCAAATCTTGTCAGAGACTCAGTATGAATTCAGAACTGGGGGTGGTAACAGTTGAAAAATGTCTCAATTTAGGTCTACTTATTGAGAAAAATCCTTTAGCAAGGTGAGGTCTCATCTATATGGCATATTTGGGCCTCTCCGGTGCTTTTGACTGTGTAAATATCAGTAAATTATAATGTGATGACTGAGATGGGCATAGAGAATCTCCTACTCATTTTTTTGAGAGAAATATAATCTGGTGCTAATGCCAGAGTTAGGTTTAGGATTCATGGGAAGTGGATACAGGAGTTTACTATTGGCAGCGGAGTATGCAGGGGCTGTGTCCTGGGTACATTTATTTTTGCACTTTCTATAACAAATTTGAGCAGGGTCCTTGAGGAAGCAAAAACTGATATTCCACAAAATGTTAAAAGACCAATACCTGAACTTTTGTATGCGGATGATGCTGTGTTTATGGCCCGTACCCCTAAGTGCCTGCAACCTTTGCTTGATCTTTTTGTTAAATATACGGCCTTCTTAGAGTGAATCTGTAAAAAACCTTCATCATGAAATGTGGTCCGAAGGTGGACAAATCTTACCAGTTTAAAGTCGAAGATACCAAGCTTCACCTGACATCTGCCTTTTCCTATTAGGAATTGTTGTTTGATGTTCAGGGCACTTGGGCACAGCTGGTCACAGTCAAAACAATGCAGATGAATAAATCAATTTTTGTGCTAAATATCCTTTCACTAAAATTGGGGAGAAAGCCTCTTAAAGAATTATGCATTATATATAGAGCAAAATGTATCTCCCTGGCCCAATATGGGGCAGGCGCCTTGGGCTATCCTAAATTAGAAAAGTTGCAGCTCACAGAAAACGTCTGCATTTAAAAGTACCTTTCAGCTACACAAAGAGTTTCTACCTATTTTTGTCACAGGGAGCTGGGCCTTCCTTTCCTTGAAGATATTAATAGGTTACATGCAAATGCATCTCAATTAATGTGTTGGAATGGAAGATTCTACAGGGCGTGTGGAAAGCCAAGTGTTCTAAATCATGAACTGGTGTTAACTAACGAGGGCATAAATTCTGTCAGGAACATGTGCACGTTCTCCAGCATAGATTTGTTTTAACCTAGTCACGGTGCAATAATTTTAATCGCTATGTGTCCTTCTCGAGAGAAAATGATTGGTGACCCATTCTCACCAGATGCTCATGTGATGGTGTCAGTGAACAATGATTCTAAGAGGTACCCCAGACACAACTCCTAAAGCCTCAATTGCAACAGTTTAAATGTAGACAATGCAGATCAGCTCTGCTTTTTTTTTTTTTTACAACTGTGCTCCCTTGAAATTTGTTCAGCTGTGCCCAAATGTTTATGGAGTGTTATATTGATATGCGAGAATTTGAGTGTGTTACTGACTAATAGAAGATTATGCAACTTTATATCTTATTGTAATGATATATTATAAAGGTTCTGTTTTTATTATTGTTATTTTATATAATTTCTTTCATATAAAATGAATTTTTATGTATTCATCATTTTTTACTCTTTTTTAATGAAATGTTTCTCTTATTGTCGTGCTTTTATGGTTTTATGTCTGAAACCGAATACAGCTTTTGTGATGATGATGATGACTGCAACACAAAATGGAGGTTCCCTTCAAATTTCTGGCTATTCCAAAATAGATAAATCCTTCAACTGCAAAGCCCTGCAGTCTGTCAGGAAGGGTAGGGGAAACCATTAATGCACCCTGCCAGATAAGGGGAATATGTTGTCAACAAAAGGTTGCACCCTGCCAGATAAGGGGAATATGTTGTCAACAAAAGGTTGACTGGAATCGGGTTGGCTGACTCACTAGTCCAGATGTGTCTATGACAGCTGGATCGCACCTGTCCTAATGATCATATCTGTGGCCACCTGAGCTGCCTCCTTTTTTGTTTTTCTGTAAGTCACCACACAAAGTGGATGGACCCCACTCCAGATGTCTGCACTGTGTCTTTGGAGTCCCCCTGCTTTTCACTATTTGTGGCACTCTCCCTTCACACTGTACTGTGGGGATGTCCTGCGGGATGTACTGGCATGGGCTCGCTGAAAATATTAATTTTTGAAGTTTACACACTTTTTTATTGGCCCTGGCGTCCTGCCAATATTCGATGTAGGATCTTTGTATAATGACCAGGAAAAGCCATTATATTCTGTTCATCAAAACTCTGCTGTATCATCTGGGAGACATTTCTGACCAGGACTAGAAAGATAGGGTTTTCCCTAGATTATGTTAGTATCCAGGGCATAGGAGAAACACCCCTGTTTGCCGCCAAAGATAAACTTTGCACTTTCCCCATATTTTGCAGATGTAAAAATGTGTTCCTCTCATAGGGTGGAATCACAGCAATGACAACACCCCCTCCTGAGATCTGAGGTTTCTCCCCAGCGATGCATGGCGGAAGCGTTCTGTACCCTCTAATATGTTGTTTTCCAGACCTATGCCATATTTTTTCAACCATAAAGAGTGAGGTGAGTGCAGAGTGCTTCCAAGTGATGCCATTTTTTTTACTTTACTGGAAACTTGTGCCTGCAATCGCTGCTTTCTCAAAACTGTCCCTTTTGATACGAGCAGTGGACATATTAGCAGTAAAAAAGGCTGTGAAAGGGGTCATGGACAAGGCTCATTCAAGCTGAAACTGGCAAACATATTTATTTCTTATGCCAAATACCTTTGGCGGGTTCTGCAAATCGTGTTATACTATTGAAAAAGGCAAAATCCCAAAAGCCCTGTTCTGAAGTTTGAGCCAAGACTAACACTGACCCCGCAGATAAGATTTCATTATGAATGAACCATTTCAAAATTAAATTCAGGTCAGGGATTTGCAAATCTCGAAAATGTGTGTGGACAGACTCTGAGATGGCGGATGAACCACAGGTCAAAATGTGAATGTGGCTTTAGCATCATGGGTCTGTAGGGCTTTTTAAGGGCAGATATTAGTCAAATAAGTTTGGGAAGAGGAGGGTTGTAATCAAGATATTTCTCAACATGCAATGTAGTGTCCTTAACTGAGTTTGCAGCGAGTCACAAAACGGTGTATTAAAATGTTACATTTAAATTGCATCAGTCTCTTCTCAGAGTGGTAACCAATTCCATATAAAATTATATGCTCTTGGTATTCTATTGTACAATTTCTAAACCACCCAGTGTGCCGAATATTTACAATTGTAAATGAATATACAATTCAATATTCTAAGCACATCCTGTAGCTTCCACATTTAAACTTCTCTCATGATGGTGGCACTGGCTCTCATCATCATCATAATAAAATCTTTATTCGGTTGACCGAAGCAACCATAAAAGAATCCAATCAATAATACAAACAGCAGATAAAATGGTCATATAAAATTGGTAAAAAGATCCAATAAACTATCAATCAAGTTAAAAACTCCATATACAGTAAATCAGTATTCAATCAGGTCTCCACTGCCTAGACATCCATGCAGCCCATAAAAAACTGACCACTGCAAATAAAACATGAACGTTAGGAAGCATCTGCAGATAAACGAGGGCAGGTCGCACCTGGGTAAAAATTAGACTTTTTAGCAGAGGTACTAAAAACTGCTTCCTAGGCTAGCTAAAATAATCGCAAAACATTACAAAATGTAAAGGGGCATATTTACAAGCCCCTTGCGCCACTTTTGCGCCGCCGTTGCGTCACGCATGTGACGCAGCGGCAACGCAAACCATGCGCTGCGTTGCGCTATATTTACAACGTGACGCATCTAGGGTGATGTGTCACGTAGTAAACCCCTGCGCCACATGAAACCTGCGTCAGGTTTCATGTGGGCGTACCGGCGCAGGGGGGGGCGTTCCGGCGCAGGTACGCCTCGGAAAAGTGACGTAGTGAAATCTACAAGATTTCACAAAGTCACTTTTCCGACGCTGGTGCGTCCAATCCTTACGCCTGCTTCAAGCAGGCGTAAGGATTGACGCACCATGTTAGGGATAGGGAAGGTTGGAACAGTGCTGGAGTTGCGTCGCGCTTGCGACACAGCTTCAGCACTGCGCCAACCTTCCGCTCGGCAGATGCGTCACGCATCTGCTTATCCCTGCGCCACGATGCGCCGCATTGTAAATGCGGCGCATCGGACGTGGCGCAAGGGTAAACTTGCGTGACGCATTTTCCCTGGCGCATCCCTGCTGATATGCAGGGATGCGCCAGGGAACGTAAATATGCCCCAGAGTGTCCTGCGGAGACCTGTTGTCGCAGCCACAGGGCAACCTATATCCTGATTGAACCCTACCACAGGGTGAGGCCAAGAGATGTGATAATTTACCAAATCGAAATTTTGCCAATAAAAATCTATCTCAACTGTTAGGTACCTGTACTAAATAATGCTCCATACCCTGAGCTGTTTATAGAAGCATAGGGGCTCTCACCAAGGGTTTCATTCATTCAGCCTCTTCACAGGTTAGCCATGCCCGCTCAAGAAACAACCCTTTTACAGCCTTTAAATGTCAGGATGTCAATGATTGGCGTTTCAGAAATATATCCTCTCATCCTGTGGAGGCAAAAGCTGCCTTCACATAGGATAACATGGGGGTTCTGTGCGCAGCATCGAGGGGAAAACAATCCGATAAAATTAGTCTATTAAGCTGTAGATCCTCTCTAGTACACATCTTTATCCAACAAAGTAGACTGAGAGTGGCTACATCAGCTATATGATGGCATCCGAGCTCTAGATGGACTGAAAAAGCCGGGGTGCATTGAGGTGCCTGGACCAGTCGCCTTAAGAATTGATTTTCTATTACCTGGATTGTGTCCGTCTTTTTTTTTCTTTTAGAAATTTCTTTATTGTTTTTTTGTTGTTAATACAGCTGACAAAAGAACCAGTCAGACTTTCAACATACAATTTTTTTTTTTTAAACATATTTCACGTCATTATCAGATAAAGTAATACATCTTATTTATCTTAGCCATAACTCGTTCCAAATCATTTCATCTTTTAATCGCAGTTCATAAAGACTGTAAAAAGCAGCTATTATTGACAAGGTGTCCGGGTGTAGGGGGATGCATGAGTGCATGGGCAGTTGCTTCATAGAGCACAGTAGCTAGTAGGCGGAGAGTGTTATTAGGGTAAATAAGGGTACCTTTCCCTGGTTTAGTATGGAAGAGTGGGTTCAATGTTTCATCTTTGAATGTAAGGGCGAGCCCCTTGATGCAAATAGCTGTTTAAGATAAGTGTGCAGGCTCAGGTGTCACTGCATCGCTTTGTGGCTGATTAAGCACATAGTTATGTAGGGCTTCCCGTATATCCCAGGGGCGGGAGTTAGGGGGCAGGAGTTCCGCATAGATAGTCAATTGATCTTGACAGTGGGTCAGGTCAGTCAGTCACTCCTTGAATTTGGATGCTCTGTCATGACCCCATCTGCAGCCAATTCTGAATTTGCAATGACTAAATTCAATGCCACATATTTCCTAAAGCTGACTTCGACTTCCCTGGTAAAACCCAGCAGCTCCATAAGTGGTGTGAGTCGCATTGGCGTACCCGTCATGTCTGTAAGTGCTGTGGTCACATCCCTCCAGTACGTTTGTATGGAAGCACAGGACCATGCCAGATGCAAGAAGTCCGCGCCCACCATGCCGCACCTATCACAATTGTCATCGGGACGGACTTAGTATTTATGTAGTCTCACCGGTGTATTGTACATTCTGCGAAGACATTTGTAATGAATTATCCGTAGTCTACTACTGGAAGCTATTTTACCTGCCTGTGTGGAGCAAAAATGCCAGTGGTCATTGGTCAGGGGAGCGCCTAGATCTATGTCCCATTGGAACCGGAGGTGATCCCAGATATGAGGAATCACTAGCTGAGCAGTTGAGTATAGGCGGGATACTAGATGGCTTGGTGTGTCAGCTCGGAGTAGCATTTGCAGTGTGTTGAGGGCGGGGGATCACATGGTAAGTCTGGAGTAGCAGCCCTTGCCTCATGCCTTATCCGTATATATAGGAAGACATCGAGTCGGGTCGGTTGTTCCCCTGCAAAGAAGGTAGTTCCGTCTATAAATTAGCCCTCGCTATAGAGGTCTCCCCAGGTAGTTGGACCATAATTATGTAGAAGTTGCCGACAGGCAGTCTCATGTGTGACTGGTAAGAGATGGGTGGTATATGGCAGGGGGATAAGGGGGAAGTATATTTGTGACTTGCCCAGCTTCCGAGCCATTTTGGACCAAGCTAGAGATGTAGACGCAACTGTGGAGTTTATACGCGTTGAACGGTTGGTTTGGGTGTCCAAATAGGAGGTTGGAGGGATGGGAGCCATGTATCCCTGTTCTATCGCTAAATGTGCAAGGAAAGGTGGTGGGCCTGTACCAATGGAATGCGAAGTGAGCTTGGGAGCATAAAGAGTTTAGCTCCATGTCAGGGGCTTCAAACCCTCCCTTGGAAATAGGCAGTATATGCGCATCCATTGTGTCCGGGCTTGCCTGCCAGCCCATGCCAACTGGATCAACTGCGTCTTAAGGGCCTTGAAGAAGTGGCGTCCATGCGAGATACAGATATTAAGGAACAAGTACAATACTTTGGCCAAAATACCTATTTTCATAAGTGAGATGCATCCCGCTAAGGACAAAGGCATGGAGATCCAACGTGAAATGCTGTCAGTGATATTAGATAGCACTGTACCATAATTAGTCCTGATGATTTCCTTGTTGTCCCTTGACACCATCACTCTAAGGTAGCAGAGTTCAGTGTCGCACCACTTTAATAGGAAATCAGGTGTGAATTGTTGCATGGATGGCTGTGGGAGGGATGGGCGGAAACAGAATCTAGGAGGTCTAATATGTGGCTCAATTTTGAAGAAATTTTATTGAACATATATGGAATGTAATAAAGTCCATCAAACTTGAAGGATAAGCACTATCCTGATGATGTTCTCTCTGTCACTCTTTTCTCTTGGTACGATTGTCCACTCAATCGGGTCAGGATGGAATACCCCCGGAGTCTCTCAAAGAGAAGAAAACAGCAGTAAGTGGAAGGTCCCTATTTTAAGTCTGTATTACCGTCACCACACCCGGAGTGAAGGTCAAGAGAAGGGGAAAGAATTCAACTGTACCAGTGCAGAAAATAGGTTTGAGACTCTGCATTTCCCTTTTAGGTTTCCATGTATCCCTTTTGCTTACAACAGCCTTATCCCGAAGGGAACGCAAAATAAAGAAGAAACTAAATCAAGTAACCTGAGGGAAAAGACTTAGGGGCATATTAGCAACAGCAGGCGAAAATTATCACTAACCGCGCTTAGCGCGCATTTTCTTAACGCCGCCTATCGCTGGATATTATCGCGGAGATAACATGCTATTAGCAAGGTTTATCTCCAATGCGATAAAATATCCAGCGATAGCGGCAAAATGCGTGAATATCGCTGGAAATCCAGCGATATTCACGCATTAACTCATGGTGGACTTAGGCTGACAATCCACCTCCTATTCTACAAACAGGTAAGTCATGTTTTTAGCAGGTGTTAAATTCTAGCGATATTCGCGCTTAACGCGAATTTTTTTATCGCTTCGCCTGCGTTGCTAATAGGGAGAAGTTGTGTTAGCGACTGTTTTCAGTCGCTTTTAGTTAGGAACGCCTACCTTGCATGTCATTAGCGATGTTATCGCTGGCATGCAAGGCGATGGAAAAGCGGGCCGCTATCGCCAGAAAGCTGTCGCTAACGCCTGTTAGCGACAGCTTGCTGATAGGGCGATAAAAAAATCGCTGCTTTAGCGGCAAAAAGTGCCGCTAAAGCGGCGATAAGGACCTTGCTAATATGCCCCTATATCCTCTTATGTTACCATATATATATTCATATATTGTCTGATAAATATAATACAGGCTGGTTCTTCACAAAGCGGTGCGTGAATTTATCAAGAGAATGTGCACGTGCAAATCCAAAGATGTGGGGAATTTCCTCTTAATTCCAACCAAACGTAATATACGTGACAAAGTGATAAAATTATGCACTTTTTAACCATACAAGTGCATGAAAGAAAATGCACATTTCAATCAGTCCATTTTTATGGGGTTAGGCAAGTGTTCATTGGGTGGTGTTAGAAGGGGCCTCTGCACACATGCAGAGCATTACCCCTCCCTCCGTTCCCATCTTTACCTCTTTCAGCCCACCCCTCACTCTCCTCCCTCCTGCCCGGTCCACTCACCGCGTCTGCCGCAACTCTCCTGAGTTGTGGTGGCTTCACAGCAACCTCCGGGAGGGGGAGAAGGAGGCGTCCACCAGTCCTCGCACCAGTCCTCCGCCTCCTCGCCATTCTCGTCCTCTTCTATGGCGGTTCTTTGGCTCTCTCAGTCCTTCGGCGGGTCCCCCTCAGGGCTCCTCTCCTCCGGGCTCCTTCTTGCTTCCGCGTCTTCCGAGAGCTTTTCCTCTTCGGAATCCTCCTTCTTACGTCATGCTTGCCCCTCCTCTTCCAGCTTCTTCCTGCATCTCCATTCGTTCTCGGGACTTCCTTCTTCCTCTGAGGAGGAGGGAGTCATTTCAGTTAACCCTTTCCATTCTTCCTGGAAACCCGGGCCGCCATTGGTGAAACACGGTGAGTTTCTGTCCTCGCTCCGGACTTCCCCCTCACATCCAACTTCCCTAACTTTCTTGCCAGCAAGAAATGAATCAAAGGGGTATCTGGACAGATAGTCTGCATTGGTTTGGTCTTTTCCTTTTCTGTGCAGAGTGGTAAACCGAAAGGGTTGTAGGGCTAAGAACCATCTCATGACTTTATCATTGTGTCCCTTATTCTTTGCGAGCCATTCCAATGGGGCATGATCAGTGAATAAAACAAATTCTCGACCTTCTAAGTAATATCTAAGGGATTCAATGGCCCATTTTATGGCTAATGCTTCTTTTTCTATTACCGCATATCTCTTCTCCCGAGGGAACAATTTTCGGCTGATATACAAGACTGGTATTTCCTGTCCTTGTGGATTGGTCTGGGAAAGTACAGCACCTAACCCATGCTCTGAGGCATCTGTCTGCAAAATAAAGGGTTTGGTGTAGTCTGGACTGAGGAGAATGGGTCTTGACGTTATAGCTTGTTTTAACTGTTGGAAGGCTTGAAGAGCCAAAGCGGAAGGATATTTTAGTTCTTTTTCTGTTTTCGCATCCTTTCTCAGGAGATCTGTGAGAGGATTAGCTATCTGAGAGAAATCAGGTATAAATCGCCGATAATATTCTAAAACACCCAAGAATGCCCTTAAGTCTCTTTTTGTTTGAGGAAAGGGTATGTTAGTGATAACTGCTACTTTTTCTTCCTGTGGTTTTATCAGACCTTCTCTTAACAGGTATCCATGGTATTTCACTGATTTAGCTGCTAGTCGGCTCTTGGAGGGATTTATGGTCAGGCCACTCTCTCTCAGGGGTTGGATCACTATTTTCAATTGATGTAGGTGTTGTTCCCAGGTAGTACTGTGAATTTCTATGTCGTCTATATATGCAGCAGAAAATGCAGTACAGAGCCTCAGGACAGTATTCTTTAATCTCTGGAACGTTGCAGGGGCCCCATGTAGCCCAAAGGGGAGGACAGTAAAATGGAATAAACCCTCTGGAGTAGAGAAGGCAGTCTTCTCTATATCTTGGCATTTCAAGGGTACTTGCCAATACCCTTTACAAAGGTCCAGGGTGCTTATATAGCGAGCTTTTCCAATCCTTTCAATCATTTCATCGACTCTTGGTAAGGGGTAGGAGTCAAATTGAGAGAACTTGTTGACTTCTCTAAAGTCTATGCAGAACCTGATGGACCCATCAGGTTTTGGTACAAAAAACGATAGGGGAATTCCACTCACTGTTGGAGGGTTCTATTATACCCATCTTTAACATTTGTTGTACTTCATTTCTAATTGCATCTCTATGTGATTCAGGGACACAATAGGGGAGTAATTTCACTTTCTTTCCTGGAATAGTATGGATTGCATGTTCCACTAAGTTTGTCTTACCAGGACTAATAGAGAACACTTATGGTAGGGTTTGTAACTGCTCACACAGTTCTTGTTTCTGAGACTCAGGTAGTTCTGGATCTATACTCCTGTGGTATAAGGGTTCTGTTTGTTCAGCCAGTCCTAGCAAAGTTGGTATGGCCCCTTCCCATTTTTTTAATAGATTTATATGGAATATCTGGGTGTGCAATGGATTCTTAGGATCCATTTCCAGGTGGTACGTTACTGGAGTTACTTTTTCTATTATCTTAAACGGGCCTTGCCATTGGCCGAACATCTTGTGATCAAAGGTGGGCATCATCAGTAAAGCAAAATCGCCTAGTTCAAGGGTACGTTCTTTAGTTCTTTTGTCGTATTGAGTCTTTTGCGAGGTCTTTGCCTGTTCTAGGTGAGTTCTTATAATACTCTGTATTTGTTGTAAATGGGTTTTTGAATTAAGAACATATTCAGGTAGGGGCTTACCTCCTTCCTGTTCTTCCTCCCATTCCTCTCTCACCATCTCGAGTAAAGTGTGTGGTTGTCTGCCATACAACAGCTCAAAGGGTGAATACCCTGTACTTTTTTGTTGTTTACATCGGATAGCAAAGAGGGCTAAAGGAAGCATGTCCTCCCACTTGCGTGTTTCTAGATCAAGGAGTTTCTTCAGGGTGGTCTTAAGCGTGGCATTATATCGTTCTACCAACCCATCTGTTTGAGGATGATATGCGGATGTTCTGATCTGTTTAATGTTCAACTGTTGGCACACCTGTTTCATAAGTTTGGAAATAAAAGGAGTGCCCTGGTCGGTTATGATTTCTCAGGGAAATCCTACCCGGGAGAAGATGTTAACCATAGCCTTGGCTATCTGTAAGGCATTAGGTTGTCTCAAGGCCACTGCCTCAGGAAAACGAGTAGCGTAGTCCACTAGGACTAGTACATAACTACACCTGCTACGACAGGGAAGAAGGGGACCTATGATGTCCATCCCCACTCTGGTGAAGGGACCTTCAATTATGGGTAAGGGTTGCAAGGCTACCTTAAGGGGAAGGGACCGGCTTTTTTTCTGACATTCTTTACAGTATCTACGAACTTGTTGGTAGATCCCTGGCCAGTAGAAATTTTGAAGAATTGCTTTCTCAGGTTTCTCACTCCCAAAATGGCCCCCCAGCAAGTGGCTATGAGCTAAAAATAGCACTTTTTCTCTATACATTTGGGGTACTAGTAGTTGAGGGGCTTGGTTCCTCCCCCCCTTTTTATACACCAGCCCTTTTTTTATAAAGATCTGGGGACCTACTTGTTCTGGGTCTTCAACATCCAGGGCTCTATTCCAGGCCTCCCTTAAGGTTGGGTCTTCTCGTTTGGCTGCATGAAAGCCCTGATCGTGCTGCCACATGGCATCCTCTTTTGGTTGGGTTAATGCTATTTGAATCCAGTCTTTCTTTTCTTTTATCTTTTGATTGTTACTTTTCTTAGGCTTTCCAGCAGAAAAGCCGAGATCCTGTTCTTCAGCAAACGGGGCAGCTTTTCTCCACTCGTCTCCATCTTCCCCGCCTTCCTGCAATAATTGGTTAATGTAGGGATAATCTCTCCCTAGGACAAAGGGTTCAGGCAACTTAGGGATAAGACCTACTCGTAGAGGAACTGGTCTTACTGAGAGTTCGTGTTGTACTTGTACTTCGGTGGTGGGATACTGTCTATTATGCCCATGGACACATTGAATGTTCACAAGACCCGTAGATCATGGATTCCCACCTGGCACGCTTTGTGGTCTCATAACACTATGCAGACATCCTGTGTCAATTAGGGCAGATCTATCCTCCCCATTTACCCTCACTGTTCTATGCTAAGGAAGTACTTGCCCCTGTTTGGTACAATAGAAGGATCGAGTAAGACCCACCTCCATGGGCTCTTCCTTTTGAGGACATACACAAGCTATGTGGCCGAACGCTCCACAATTAAAACATTGCGGACCTGATGGGGTTGGAGTTCTGAGGGGTACTGGCAAAGGTCCTGGCATTAGGGTGACGGTCTCAGGCTTTCTTGGGATAGGTTGTCGGCTGATTTTTGTGGTGGTACCCCGACGACTTCCAATGGGTTTCTTCCTGGCCTCTTTGTACTTCCTGAGCCCTATTAAACGCACTAGATATCTCGACTGCTCTTTCCATGTTCAGCTGTGTGTGTTGTCAAACCCACTTTTGTATCGGAGGGTGTAAAGACGTTAAATATTGCTCAAAGTAAATCCTTCCCATGATTTCTTCTTTGTTAGATATCAACGGTTTTAGCCACCGATCTGCCATATCTTTTACTCTGTAAGAGAGAGCTCTAGGAGTCTCTTGAGGTCCTTCCTTAATCTGCCTAAGTTGAATACGATATGTTTCTTCATCTACTCCTAATCGTTCTAGAATATTTTTCTTGACTTCGTCGTATGGGGTAACCCCAAGTGGATTGGCTGCTTGGTATGCGGCCTGCAGATCTCCAGAGAGGAGGGGTCCTAGATATTGGCCTCATTTGTCCACGGGCCACCCCGCCGCTCTGGCCATTTGTTCAAAATTTGAAAAGAAAAAATCGGGATCCTCCCCACTAACATACTTCTGTAAGACTACAGGGGAGGGTGGTATGTCCTCGCTGCTGACTAAGAGTGTCCGCCAATTTTCCAATCACTGACTCTTGGGTTTGACTTTGTTTGGTTAAAGTTTTATGGAGTTTCTCCCTGTCTTCTTCAGCCACGGCGAGAAATTTCTCCATAATGCGCCCCAATTTTTCTTACTTTTCCGCCATTTTCTGTACTGCAGCCTCCATTTCCACGGATCCCACTTCTGACACCACTTGTGGGAGGGATGGGCGGAAACAGAATCTAGGAGGCTTACTATGTGGCTCAATTCAGACGAAATTTTATTGAACAGATATGGAATGTAATAAAGTCCATCAGACTTGAAGGATAAGGACTCTCCTGATGATGTTCTCTCTGTCACTCTTCTCTCTTCGTATGAATGTCCACTCAATCAGGTCAGGATGGAATACCCCCGGAGTCTCTCAAAGAGAAGAAAACAGCGGTAAGTGGAAGGTCCCTATTTTAAGTCTGTATTACCGTCACAACACGCAGAGTGAAGGTCAAGGGAAGGGGAAAGAATTCAACTGTACCAGCGCAAAAAATAGGTTTGAGACTCTGCATTTCCCTTTTAATGATTCCCCTTGCTTACATCAGCCTTATCCCGAAGGGAACGCAAAATAAAGAAGAAACTAAATCAAGTAACCTGAGGGAAAAGACTATTTCCTCTTATGTTACCATATATATATTCATACATTGTCTGGTAAATATAATACAGGCTGGTTCTTCACAAAGCGGTGCGTGAATTTATCAAGAGAATGTGCATGCGCAAAACCAAAGATGTGGGGAATTTCCTCTTAATTCCAACCAAACGTAATATGTGTGACAAAGCGACAAAATTATGCACTTTTTAACCATACAAGCGCATGAAAGAAGATGCACATTTCAATTAGTCCATTTATATGGGGTTAGGCAAGTGTTCATTGGGTGGCATTAGAAGGGGCCTCGGCACACATGCAGGGCATTACCCCTCCCTCCGGGCCCTTCTTTACCTCTTTCAGCCCACCCCTCACTCTCTCTCTCCTGCCCGGTCCACTCACCACATCTGCCGCAACTCTCCTGAGTTGCAGCGGCTTCACAGCAACCTCCAGGGGAGGGGAGAAGGAGGCATCCACCAGTCCTCCGCCTCCTCGCCAGTCTCATCCTCTACCACCTCGGCCAATTTAACAAGTATTAGCAGAATGAGAAATTAAGACATTTAGAATCAATGGGCTTTCAACAATTTCCGGAATTTGCAGTAGTTCGCACAACTGTGAACATGTAGTGGAAGCTTATTCCAATAGTAAGGGGCAAGGTAAGAGAAAGCTCTTCCCCCGCATCTCGCTAAACTAATGCGGGGGACACACAATAGGGCTTTCTCACACAAACTTAAGCTTCTGCTGGGTATGTATGGTTTAATCTTTAATTGAAGATATCTGGGTCCTTTGCCTAGTAGAGCATTGGAAGTGAGAGAGCAGATCTTGAAAATGCTCCTTTTTTCACTGTCAGCCAGTGCAGCTCCTTTAACAATGGGGCAGAAGAGGTGCCAGGAGGAAGATTGAGAACAAGCCTGGCTGACATGTTTTGGACTACCTCTAGTTTGGCTACCAGCATCTCATTTGCTGCTGCCAAAAGAGCGTTGCCATAGTCTAATCTGCTTACTACTGGAGCTTGTACTAACATTCAAACCTTGTACTAAAGTGCAATTCATTTAAAAAAAGAGTGTGGGAGCCCTATGCGACGGAGGACAGTCCAGGGAATCAAAAGCCTTGGTGGCATTGAGAATTACTGCCACCGCTGCCAAGCCTGGATCCATGTCCTGTAAGAGGGCAAACAAAGTGCGGAGATTGTGGGAAGTGGATCGACTTGGGATAAAGCCTGATTGGTCAGGTCTCACCAAAAATGACATTAGGAGGGAAGTGCAATTAGCCAAGACTTTAGCTAGTATTTTCATATCACAGTTAATGAGCGATAACGGGCTATAAAAATTCACAACAGTCAGGTGGTTTTCCCGGCTGGAGCAAGGTAATTAACACGTCTACTCTCATGGGTAGTGGAAACAGACCTTTTGCTTTAGACTCCTGGTACACTGATTTTAAAACTGGAATCAAAGTGACAGTGTACATTTTATAAAAGTCTTCCGGCAGGCCGGCCCAGGGGCTTTGCCGGATTGTAGTTGCATTATGGCCTCTCTGATTTCATCTTCCTCGATAATTGCAGCCAGGGAGTTTCTTTGGGTGTCACTCAGCCATCCCAATATGACCATGTCTAAATAGGCATCGATATCGGAGTGTTGGGTTCTGCTAGAAGTGTATAAGGAGCCGTCAAAGAGGGAAAAGTGGGTAGGATGTCATGTCTAGTGTTTCTCTGTGTATCATCCCATCGGCATCGCGCATCTCTAATATATCATTGGCAGAGGAGGGCTTTCTAATCATTGTGGCACAGGCATGTCCCGGCCGCTAACCTCCGCCATTGGCTCTGGCACGTGCGTACCTCCCACGGTGCAGGCACTTCCTGTCCATTGTCTCCTGAAGTCTGTCATGGTAGCTCTGATATGCTTCAATATATCTGGGTTAGGAGACACCCCCAGCCGTGATTCATAAGTCTTTAAGGTCACCTCTAGCTTCACCAACTCATCCCAAAGGGATCTCAACACCCCACCCCTTCTAGTCAGGCAATTGTCCCTGAACATGACTTTAAAAGCTTCCCATACCGTGCTTACATCTGTGACCAAGTTGGCGACTTTCTTTCTCAGGTCTTCCCGAAATGGAGAATCCAGGAGGAGCTTAGGGGAGAGACGCCATGATGCATATGGAGGTGCAGGGACTGGGAGGCACAACACTAGCAGGACAGGAGAATGATCGGAATAGGTGCGGGCGATATGTTTGACCTCATGGATTCATGTACCCACACCTCTAGAAATTGACAAGTAATCTAGGCTTGACAAGCTGTTGTGGATACTTGAATAGAATGTGCCCTCTCTACCACCCTGACTACAGATAACTCCAGGCCTCTAACAGGCCCTGCTCCTCCACAATCCCCCTTAAGTGGTCTGCAGCATTGTTATGGTGGCTGGGATTCGGGTGAGAGTGGTCAGCATAGGCATACAACGTGACATTGAAAACCCCCCAGATTATGTTGGGTGAACCTATGTCTGCAATTTTGCCCCAGAGTCAGTCAAAGAAGGGAGGATCATCAATATTGAGTCCATAGCAATTTACAATAACAACTGCTGTTGAAGCCAGTCTGACCCATATCAGGGAAAAGTGCCCCTGAGTGTCATGTAGTGTGCCCTTTGGGACATAGGAGACATCCCTTCGAATGAGGATAACTGTGCCCTGTGCATGTGTGGAATATATGGAAAATTGCCTATGTGATGCCCAATGAGTGGTGAATGTAGTGCAGGTGGACTCTATCATGTGAGTTTCTTGTAATAGGGCAACATGCAAATTATGCCTATCCAAGTCGGCGAGAATATGCCTGCATTTGTGGGGGTGCCCAACCCCCAAATATTCCATATCACAAAATTGAGGGTTTGACAGCTTGGCTTAGGTGGCATAGAGGAGACGTTGTTTGTAGCACAGTGGAGTTATTAGCCTTGGACTGTGGATTTGTGAGAGAAAGCGGAGCAGTGAGTAATAGGAACAATGTAGATTTGAGATGACAACCAGATGTGTACAGCGTGATCCAGTGAACAATCCCATTTTCCCCCTTCACCCACGCTGGTGGCCCAATCCCACCATGGATGCAAATCCCTCCCAATCTAACAACAAATCATCAACAACTGAAAAGTAAACATAAAGTAATGAAGCAGCGGTATCCTATCAGGGACCTCCAGTGAGCCAAGTGGGGGCTTC
The DNA here is from genome assembly GCA_963921515.1 of Calotriton arnoldi. Taxonomy (NCBI): domain Eukaryota; kingdom Metazoa; phylum Chordata; class Amphibia; order Caudata; family Salamandridae; genus Calotriton; species Calotriton arnoldi. The sequence goes on from CAWUFW010007587.1 coordinate 521,572, forward strand.
CTCGTAATAACAAGGGTGTTCAGTGGGGGAGTAGTTTGTACCTCGAAAGGGTTCCCTATCGGATATGAAGGAAGACAGAGGCCTGTGGGCCAGATGTACTCTCGAGAGTTGGAAACGGAGGAGGGCAGTGTGCATGACAATATTGACATATAGTGGAAGAGTATCATGGAGTCCCCCGATGACCCACCTAGGGTTAGCACAGTGGTGGTGTTTAGGAATTCACAATTCAACATAGAGTACAAACCAAACCATGGAAGGTGTAAAGATCTCTTGGATTCTGCAGTATATTCAGCCTGGTTCAGACTAACTGGGCGGTAAACTCCGCTCCGCTCGTGGAGTTTGCGGAGTTTCCTGCACTCCGCATTACGCAGAGATCGCGGAGTTCTGAAAAACTCTGCTTCGCGTTGCGTAGCAGTGTTTTTTCCTCGCTCGCTTTCGTCAACGTCAAGTTTGCAGCCGCGAGCGAGCAAAATCAACCTCCCGGCAAGATTTTTCCTCTTTCGCGATCGTCAACATCAAGTTGGCGAGCGTGGAAAATCAACATCCCGGTGAGATTTCTCAACGCGGGGGGGTCAGGTTTCTGATTGCGAGTGGTCGCGTCGGCTCGCGACAGCTCGTGTTGAGAAACTGCCCGTTCGCGTTCAGAAAGCTGCCGCTCGAGTAAAAATCTACTTGAGCGGCAGAAAAGGAAAGCAGGGACTGCTTGCACTGTGCAAGGTGCCGTTCGCAATGATTGCACAGTGCGGACAAGCATCCGGCACTGTGCAATCACCTCGAACGGCATTTTTCTATTGCACTCCGCCGCTCGCGTAACTCCGCGTAGTGCCGCAGAGTTTTTTTTGCACTTCGCGTAGTCGAGCGTAGTGCAACTCTGCGAACTCTGCCCAGGGTTAGTTCAGACATTGGTGATTTAGGCCTGGAAGAAGAAGGAGGAGGTTTCTTTGGGGAGTTTCTCATGCAGCTGCATCACATAAATTCTGTGGCCTGTTGTGTTGTTTGAAAGAAGTGATCTTTCCCTTCAAAGGAGATTTTGAGTCTGGCCAGGTATAACATGGTGTAGGGGATGTCTGCCTGCCTTAACGTTTGCTTGATGGGTATAAATTTCCTTTGTGCTTCTTGCACTGCAATGGTGAAGTCTGGGTATATGGTCACCGCTTTCCCCTCAATATGGAGGTGCCGCTTTTCCTTGGCGAGGCGCAAGCAGTGTACCTTTCTTGATAGTTAAGAGTCTGCGCTGAAGAGGGTGGTGAGGAGCTGTTTGGCAAAGTCTTTTATTTTACCGGTATTAGTGGATTCAGGGATTCCCAGTATCCATAGGTTATTCCAGCGGGATCTGGCTTCTAATTCTTTGTTCTTAGCTGATATAACCTTGAGTACCCTCTCCATGTTGAGTAATTGGTCACTGCGGGTAGCAAAAGTGTCCTCGACCGTGGATAGTATCTGTCTGCCTCTGTGAGGTGGCCATCTTGCTTCTCTAGTTTATGGGTAATGGAGTCCATTCCGGTGCACATGGTGTCCAATTTTGTTTCAATGAAGGTAAGACTCTGCTGCATGGCTAGTAGATGTGTTTTCATGCCTTCAGCGTCATTTTTGGCTATCCCAGGCATTTTGTCATCATTAGGATGAGTGGAGTTACTTATAGGAACTCGAGTGGACTTACGAGAGTCAAAGTGCAATTTGGTCTGTTTCCCATCCTTCTTGCCCATGTTTGCGCAGTATAGCAGTGTGGAAGCGATAGAAATCAAACTATGTCTGCCAGTGATGGTAGGATAATGAACAGATCTATTGAAACGCCACTATGGTGGCAGTTGTGGGCAGTCGCTAGTTGAGTTTACCTCAGGGTGCCCTGTGGTTCCACCGTCAGTGGGCGCTGCATGATCCTGAAATCTGGCTGCCAATGTGGCTCCACAGTACTGTGTCAAGTGTCACGAGTAATCTGTGGACTGAGGTTTATTGACTCCAATAGCCCAGTCCCGCTATCCCGCCCCTGCCGGAGGGGCACGAGTAGACCTAAGCCACCACAGCAGTGTCTGACCCCTGTTGCGTCCATGGGAGCTCTCCCGGGGTGGGAGATGCCTCCACCCGCAGGCAGTAGAAGATAGCATCAGGTTCTCCCTCGAGGGCCCCAATGTACCATCCCCTGTCTCTCCTTCCACTAAGCCCGGGTGGAGTTGGCGGAGTACCACTATGCAGAGTTCCATAGTTGGAAAAAAATTCCATGGAAGTCCGTTCCCCTAAAACTAAAAAGCATACACAGTCCTCCCAAAACATACAACCTAGGGGTTTGCGTGGATGAGGACAGCAACGAGAATGAGGAGGCGAGACTACGGTGAGGAGAAGGGCAGCCCAGAGACGCCACAGCAGGTAAGTGACTTTTTTTTTACTGCTTTTTAGTTTTAGGGGGGGTGGAGGGGCCGGCTAACTCGACTCCGCTGTCGAATCAGAGTTTTGCCTGAACTCTGCGTTCCCAACGAATCGCAGAGTTGGCAAAACTCCGCAATCTCCGTTGGTGGAGCGGAGTTCGCTGCCCGGGGTTACCTTCCATCCAGCAGGTGGGCTGGGGATGGCTCCAAGCAGCAGTTATAGACCCACCCGTCTGGCCTTGCTCCAGGCCTCTCTCGACCCTCACACTGACCAAGCGCAGTGGAGGGCCCAGGCAGGTCATTGTCAGTGTGTAGGGTTAAGCGGGGATGTTACAGCAGAGCAGTGCATCTGTGTTCGTTTTTTTTGTTGTGTTTTAAGTTGTATATATTCTTCCCCTCTTTTGGGCTCTTGTGCCACTTTTGTATAAGTTGCCCAGCAGGATTGATCGAGAGCCAATCAGGCCAACAGTATACCCCAGCTTCAGGGTGCCCACGATTCATGGCGAGCCTGGCCGTGGGGGAAGCATGCACCCCCCGGTCGGGCCTATGACCAACACCCCCGGCATCGCCAGACAGCAGACCAGGCCTCACTCATTCTCTCCAATGCAGGTTGTAGTGTGGGCTGATCACAGTCCCTTCTCAGGCCCGGCATGGCCTATGGAGAGTAGATGCTGGGGCCCAAGCACAGGTGGACTCTGTCTCTTAGGGCTGAGCGCAGTGTTCGACTACCACTGCAGGCCAGGCCTGGCAATGTAGCCCACCGGACTTGAGTTCCCTGGAGATGGGGGAGCGGGGCACACTCCCAGACCACTGCGGGTCGATATTCCCGCCGATACCCCCCCTGGGGTCGTTACTCCCCATAGGGACTCACAGCATCAAGGAAACCTCCTCCAGTGCATTCACTCCCTCAGCAGGCCTCCACCGCGCTGTTGTCGCCCAACTCAGCAATGATTGATTAATCCGGATCTGAGCTGCCGTCGACGATACATTTTATATCGAGATGGAGCTGCCACCCTCCCCTTCTCAGGGAGCATAGTTTAAAGGCAGGATGGTCCCAAATGAGGGAGGATAATGGCGGATTGGATCCCCGGACTGCTGGAGCCTCACAGCAGTGCAGCCATCTTGCACGCCAGCTCTCTAGCACCCTGAATCGTGTCCGTCTTTACGTACCCCAGATCTGGCTACCATACAGTATCTGGGACACGCATTCAGCTTGATATATCTGAAAGAAGATCTGGGGCCACCATGAGCTCACCCTGCTTGCAAAACTGGCCACCATCCCAATGGTTTTGGCAAGATCAGCGCACTTTCCCTCCAGAAGGGGCTTCCATTTATTCTTGTTATTGAAAAGGACTCCTACATATGGGAATAACTAAACTTTACCTTGAGTGTGTGGGCCCACTTTAAAGGACCTAGATCATGGACATAGTGTCATAACATGGGATTTGGTGAAGTACACTGTCAGATCCAAACTGCCCATAAAGGCCATAAATTTGTCCAGAAGCAGCTGCAGCCTCCGGCCGTACGGGCCAGGAGAACCGCATCATCGGCATATAACAATACCGGCAGTGACTTAGCACCTGCCCTTTGGCAGTCTGCCTTAACCAAGAGAAGGGCTCCCTCAAGCCCATTAACATTGAGGGTGAACAAAAATGGGGCAAGAATGCAGCCCTGCGTGACTCCTCTGCTAGTCGAGAAAGACCGGGTACAAGCAGCACCATTAGAAAAACTTACTGAAGAAGAAGTTTCAGCGTGAAGATCAGCCAATAAAACTACTATGTTCGGATCCACCCCTAACTCATCTAACAGGGCCCATAGTTTCTCACGATTCACCCGGTTGAATGCAGACGTTAAGTCCATGAATGCTAGGTGGAGGATTTCTGACCGGGTTACCCTATACTTGTTAATTACTAGGTGAAGTTTTAAACACTGGTCAGAGGTTGAGCTTCCTGTCCTAAAACCATATTGGACATCTGACAAGATGTCGTTTTCCTTCACTCATACCAGTAACCTATTGAGAATAACCTCCCAAGGACCTTTACTACTGCTTTGATCAGGGAGGTGGGGCGGTAGCACTGGGGGTTGTCCATATCACCCTTTTTGAACACAGGTACAATAACCTGTCAACCAGGAGGGCAGCACCCCTCCTCGCGCTGCTGCATTCAGAACCGGTGTCAGTAGGGGACCCCAAGGTTCAGTGTCATCCTGGAACAGGTCCAGGGGGATACCATCAGGCGGAAAGCCTTATTATGGGTGAGCGAGTAAATACCCACAATTATTTCATCCAGGGTGAAGACCATGGGGGCCCTTTCCAATGCGGGATCTATCCTGACATCTTTCTCCTCTATCTCCCCGAAATTATAGACAAAATTGTCAACCCATTGGAGCTCAGAGATATGAATGCATTTTGCTGGGCCTGTCTCCTCCCCAAAGCAAGGCCTATTAACAACCCTCCAAAAAAGAGCACTGTCTCCACTCTTGCTAGCTTGGGTAAGGTCTTCCCAGGCTATATCTTGCAGGGCATGGTTTCGCTTGCCTATCGCCCACCGATATGCCAGCCTACAGGCTGCTACAATGCTCCTGTTCTTGGGACTTGCTTCAGGACCCCCTTCAGCTACCTTAGACTCCTAGAGCAGTCTCTGTTGAACCACTTGAGGTCCTGCCTACCCGTATGGGTTTGAAGTACTGACAGTAAAGCCAGAACTTTGTGGCAAATACCTTCAAATGCTGTCAGGACATCGTTATCTGGGGCGTCTACTTCCAAGCAAATAGCAAACTCCTGGGCACAGCCCAACACTAAGGACTCTTTAAAGTACATTGGGACCAGTTGGGACCACTTAAGTCTCCTGCCTTGGTCGATAAGAGAAAGCCCGTGGTGAATCCCAGCCTGTGAATTAGCAGCGATCATAACCCTCTCTAGAACTAACGACAGGGGATTATGATCACTAAATGGGCTGTGAATAATACTAAAATCAGAAATATACAAAAAAACGGGAGCAGAAACAAAAACAATATCAGTAATGAAGGTATATCCCCTACCCTTGACGGGTGGAACAATGCAAGGATTAGGCGAGTTGAGCAATTTATACAGTGCAAACACGAGATTGTGTGATTCTAGAATTGCACCAAGCTCCAAGCCATCTATAGAGTGATCGAAATGAAGCCCTTTAGATAAAATACATTTGGATCTGGTAGCGTCGGATGCTAAGGGGCTTTAACACAGGTGGCCATTGAAGTCCCCCCATTGCCATGATCAACTCACTCCCTTTACTCTCCCCAGAATCCATCCTGGATGTCAATTTCATATTTTAACCTTGGAGACTAGAGGCCCCATCAATACTAGCTTTAGCATTGTAAAAGTGTACCAGTAAAATATTGGTAAATCTTGGAAGTGAAATCCTTAACCCCCGCATCATCTGCACTCCCCAATGCAAATCAACAACAAACTTTCTCAATTCCACAACCACAAAGGCGATCAGTCCTCCACAAGCCCTCCCTACCACCAAGGACAGCGCAGGTAAAGAGTAGGTTTTATAGTCCTCTTAAAAGAAGTGTTCTTGACTTCCCACGTCTCCTGGAGACAAATAATTTGGAATGATTTAACAAACTTCACCAATTCAGGGTCAAGAAACTTGGTGGATAACCCAGCCACATTCCATGACAATACACCTAAATTGGAGACCTCTAAGGGCAACACTCGAGAAGGAACAGGAGAGGTGGGAGGGTGGGGGGGCTCAGGGGCTGCCACCAAAAGGCATGGTGGACAGGGACAAAGAGGGGGGATAAATCCTTGGCTCCCAGTCAGTCACACTGATCCAAATTGCCCAAAGGGGCAAATCAATTTGAGAGGTTCACAGGTAAAGGCTGCCAGATTGGTAAACAAGATATCCCTTGTGACCCCTGCCTCTGCCACCCCTGTGATGAGAAAGGACAACACACCTTCTCAGGTCTGTAGAAGAACCCCAGAGGAAGAGCTACTATGCCATGTGAGTCAAAAGGCCTATATTGAGTGGAAGCATCCAAGATGTGTGACACAACAGTCAAAGTTAACCACCACACAATATCCTGACCATTTCGTGCTGTCTCCGCCCACCCAGCTGACTTTGCAAGCCATGATAATGGACTTGGAGATTCCCATGCCAACTTGGAAGTGTCAGTGAAACCAATGCAGCACTTTATATTTTAGCCCCTGAAAAGATTCAGGACCCAAGCGGGAGGGGATATTCCCAAAAACCACAATGTATGGGGTCACCTCAGGGCGCAGATTGAGTACATTCCCATGGGCACCAGCCGGGGGGAAACTGGGTCTCAAAAAGAGCCTGCCTCCCCATGAGACCCTTGGGTCTGGGGAACCACAGAAACATCTTTAGGGCCTCGGGGAGCTCAGTGGGGCACGCCTCGCTAATAGTAACACCTCAAGCCCCTCTGATACTATCGGTATTATCCTCTAAGACGGGGTCTGCTCGAGGAGCTGTCCCCGCTTGCAAAGTCTTCCAAGAGTCAAGGATGGCCAAAATTTTGGAAACTCAGTCATCAAGTCTGGACAGAATTGGGTCAAATACCTCCTTGAACTTGGGAAGCACATCCATGGAAAATAGATCTCCCCCTAAGGAGCAAGAGGGGTTAGGTTCAACCCGAGCATCCCCTTAGACTCGGGGCCTACTCGTACCCTACATTTAACCTTGCTTCCTTCTCTTACTACTAGGGCCAATGGGGCTGATGGGGCAGGGAGAGATTATGACCAGGTCCATAGCCCCTGCCTCCCCCCAAGGGCAGGCCTCAATCCTCAGGGAGCCTAACCCAATCCCCCTCCTTCCCCTTCGATGCACACGAAACACTGAGCCCCTCCAACCCTGTTAAATCTACTGGGAGAGGGGTGAGCGAAGGATGGCAGCTGGATTTCGGGGGAGAACAACCCCTTGGCAGTGATAACCTTTTTTCTACCAACTCGATTTCTTTAGACACTACGTAAACTCAGGCGCAGCCAGTTCAGGTAAGAGTGGTGGGGCGGGGCAGAGGGAAAGTCGACAGACAACAGAATAAGGAAAATAAAATAAATAAAACCGTTTACTTTGCACTAGCCGCATCGCTGACTCGGTGATGCCGCAATCACAAGGTAAGTGGTTTTATTTATTTATTTATTTTATTTTTCCTATTCCGCCGTCTGTCGACTCCCCCTGCACTGTCCCACAGCCCCACCGCCCTTACCTGAACCGACCACGCCTGCCGAGACTGTTCATGTTAGAAAACCCTCTATTCTTGAAACTTGGGATTGCGGGACGCAGGGTGGCTGGTTTAGGTACGGGAGCTTTTCTCTCTACCATAGTGACATCGCTTTTACTATATAACACCTCTTAAGAAAGAAGCCTGAAAGCTAGTGTAGCCCGGGGATGCCCAGTTACCCAACTACCCACGATAGATCAGACACCAGGTACACAGATGTCAAAGAAGCAAGACAATCATGAGCAGACCCCGTAAAGCGTTACCACAAATGAGCCTACCCCCAAAACGTCAAACACCAGGTTCACAAGTGTCAGAGCTGTTGGACAGTCATGAGCAGCCCCTGTAAGATGTAACAACAAATGGGAGCAAAGATGGTGTATGTGCGCCCAGTCCAGAGGGTTGAACTTTGCAGCCGACATTCATGCACACTAATCCAACGAGAGTCACAAATCAAAAAGGCACTAACTTGCTTCTAGGATCCAGAGAAACTCCAAGCCGGGTAACAGCTAGCTTACATCAAGTTCACTTTGCGGCAGGATCAGTCTAATGCACTGACACAGGTCCTGTTAGGCGAGCCAATGTGGTGGCCCTGCATCACCTCTTCCTGGCTCTGACGGGTGCAGAAAGGGCCTGCCCAAGGTCGTGCGCATCCCACGCAGCGTGATTGCTGCGAGTGCTATAAGCCCGTTAAAATGACCCGTCCCCTGCAGTCACCACTCTGTACAAGCGTCTCCTGGTATGCTGTTCATTGGGGATTGGACTCCCCTGGATTGCTGCTGCTCCTTGAGGGCCAAGAGCCGCTTCAGATTTCCAGAATGCGTCCCGTGCAGTGGGATTGCTGCGAGTGCTATAAGCATGCTAGGAGGTCCCGCCCCCTGCAGTCACCACTTTCCACACGAATTTCCTGTCGCACTGTTCATTGGGGGTTCGAGTCTCCTGGATTGCTGAAGCTCGTTGGGGGCCAAGAACTGCTTCAGATTTCCAGAATGAGTCCCGTGCAGTGGGATTTCTGCGAGCGCTATAAGCACGCTAGGAGGCCCCACCCCCTGCAATCATCCACTTTGCACATACATTTCCTGGCACGCTGTTCATTGGGGGTTGGATTCTCCTGAATTTCTGATGCTCGTTGGGGGTCAAGAACCCCTTCAGATTTCTACAATGTGTCTCTCATTTTAACTGATTTTGTATAAAAAAAATGCTTTTTCTGTTGTGAAAATTCATAATATCCATTTAGTACACTTCATTTCACGGGTAAGGTCAAACTAGAACATAATTTTTCAGGATACTAGTCAAATAAGACATATGCATTAATTAAGAGGGTTTCACGCGAAAACAGTGTATCCACCACACTAAAAATGGCCAGAAATATATTAGTCGACTGAAGAATTTATGGAAGCTTCGGCATAGACAATGTGGGAAAATTTTGCTATATAGTCTGAAATACTGGGTCAGTAACATTGGTCACAATTTGATAGACTTTAAAGGCCACTTAAAGATTCCCCCTTTCTTTTCTCCTCCCTTGTCTTGGTTTCCCTTCTCTCATTTTGTCCCTTGAATACCTTTTTTATTTTCAGTCCTCTCTCCTTCTCTTTCCCTTTCTCAACCACTCTTCACTCTGCATCTCTCCTGTCTTTTAAAAAGCATTTTTTTGTTTCCCTCTCAGTATGTCTCTTTCTCTGCCTTTCTTTCCTGTTCTAGCTTTCTCTCACACTCGCCTCTCTATACCTCTCCTCCCCATTATATTTCTGGTCCTCCTCTTCTGATTCCTCTTTATTCACCAATCTTCCTCTGACTGTGCTCACCCACACTATGGTCCTCGTTATGAGTAGCCCAAAAAACTCTTGTTTGCACAGGGATCAGAATTACAAGTGTTGTACACTTTTTTCCACCCCCATAGGGAGAGGGTGCAATAAAGTTCATATCAAATTTACATATTGGCAGGCTAACCTGCTGAAAATGAACAGGAAACTATGCCCTTTAATTACAGTGACACACACGTTTTAATGCAAAACGCACCAAAATCTTAATATTATTTTCAATTATTGCAGAAAATGTTATAATATGTGCTATATTTCAGTGCCCAATGAATCTGATTCCTACGGGGTCAGATTTTGTCGGGTGGGTATCAACCTTCATAGCATTCCCTGTGCTTCTCACATTGAGAGCCTTTGTCTTCTTACTTTGTGTTTTTATCTGTGTCATCAGGCGTTTGGCAACACTAGGGAGAAGTACTTGAACTGTCAATTAAATGCATTGTTTATCTTCAGGGGAGTCCATATGCTGTCCCATGTATAGCACAGCATTCTTGCTGACAAGTGTGTTTACCGTACTATCCTAGGAGATGCCAGTGCTTTCAGTTAAAAGTCTAGCAGCCCTGCTGTGAAGAAGACATCTAAGTCATGACTGTTGTATCTATGTATGAGTTTTTTTATTTCTTTGGTATTTACACTTTTAATGCTATTCAATGTATTTTTTGTGTCTGACATAATGGTGAGTCGACTCTAAATTAAATTCAGCAAAGTAGGGAAAATAGGCCCCTCAAAGTTATTTTTTTTTAAAGGAGTGTGGATGTGGGAAATTATGAACATAAATTATGCAATGAATAGGGTGTATGCAATGATCAGCATATACCATTCAACGTGCTCACACAGATTATAGTTTACAATTATACTTTTCCTTACAGTTAAAAACAGTGGAATACTCTAGTTCCTCTAGCATTTCATGCACTGTATCAATGTCCTAATTATCGGAGACATTACTGGGGGTAAAAAAGTAATTTAAAGAAATGCTGAACACATATGGTATTTGCAAAAGTTCAGTAGGATCGAACATATCATTTGATACCCTATCCCAAACAATTCCATCAGGAACCGGAACAGCAGAAATGTTCACCAGGTAAAGGTCTCTTCACACTATGCGTATTGAAGAATGGGGTGTTAAATCCAAGTTCGCCGATTGTACAGCAGAGAGTTCTGGGTTATAGTGTCTATTCAGAAGCAAGAAAAAGACTGTCACACAACCAATTCAAAGGATGGGGAAAAGTAACGAAATTGTAATCCACAGGTACAGCCATGGAGGAACAAAGTACGTCTTCCTCAGCCAAAAGTATAATACAAGCAATCTACCTCGTGGAGGTGGAGGTGAAGGTGGTGGTGGCTCTAATGAATCTGAAGAGAAGTCATCAAAGTAAAAAAAAAAGTAGCCAGAGGCTGTTTGATCTATTTTTGGCAGCTCTGTAGGTTGTGTAGAACTTGGAGTAGACTCAAATTATGGAACATTGACCTAAAAACCATCCATGTTGGGTTTTCAAATAGAAATCTGTGTTTCTGTCCATGTTGTTTGTATAGTTGTAGTTGTTGTAGCAGTTAGAAGAGATACTTCATTATTTGTTATCCCAAGCCGGGGAATAGAGGCTTCATAGCTGATCAAACCTTCCATTGGGACTTCCTGTATAGTAGTGAGAGGAGACAGGTAACTTCTCAGGATCCCACGTGGCCTACTGTATAGAACCGGTAACATGATGTGATTTGATGAGATCGATTGACATAAAGCTCTTGTTTTTGCAACCAGCAAGGGGCAGGGTAAAAGTATAGTTCTGGTACCTTCCACAGCCAGGACAGGTACAGGCGCTCTATAGGATGGCCCAAATTCTTTCTTGTCCACTATTTTCTCCCACACCAGTTCACCAATCTTGGGGAGCCAATAAGGAGTTGTTAGTGCTTCCTTCCCTTCTCCAGTGGCTGTGCGTTTTACTTGGACATTGCTCTGTGGGTCCTGGAAGTTATTCAGTTCCTGTAAAATAGCCAAACATTCATTGATGTCAAAGGGTGTTTCTGACCACTACTGTGCTGGGACTGTTGAGGTCAGGTACCCAATTCTTTACCCCAAACAAGATCTCATAGGGAGTCCAACCACACAGGGATTTTCTAGGCAGATTGTTGAGGGCTCACTGGACCCCATATAGGTGATCAACCCAACTGCGACCTGAACCTAATACCCATTCTGCTAAAGACTGCTTTAAGTCCCGGTTCTTCCTTTCCACTACCAAGTTTCCCTCTGGATGGGAGGGGTAGGATTACTGCACAGTCACAACCAATTTTCCCATAGTGTCTTTGTAAGATTTAGAGGCGAATGCCAGCCCGTGGTCCCAATGGAATGTGCTAACTGCGTATGTCCCGATAAAGACTTGCAGATCTTTGATAACAGTTCTGGTCAGTCGATCGCTGTGGCCAAACCCATAGGAATCAAGAGCAGGAATCCACTGCAACCAAGATGTATTTGTAAGCCCCATCTGATTGTAAGGGGCCACAGTGGTCGAGATATATACAAGCGGGAGGCTTGTTTGATATTAAAAGCGGTGTCTGTGGTGGGTGTGCTATTGCAAAACCTTTCATCTGCTGGCAGATGTCGCATTTAAGGGCAATTTTTGCTATTACTCTATCCCCCACTCTGGGAACATGAGCAAATGGTATGTTTTTGTGCACTTAACTGGTAGAAATACCTTGCTGGAAAGTCTTTCTGCAAGAGGGTGTCCTCATGTGCAGTGTTGACAGCCATCATAATGTCTCTATCTATCCTCGTACTGGAATTAGTTTGCACTGTTGCTTTCGCGGCTTTGCCAGCCATGGAATTCTCAGCAACGTGTATTCCTACACGTTGATGACTCAAGGTGTGAATCACATGAGTCCGTGGCAAGCATTCTTTCAGCTTAGTCATCGGTCCCCCAAAGCGCTTTGTGCTTTATGGTGTACCCTTTGGAATCTCTGAATCGATTCTGGCTCCAGTAGTGTAGATTCTCATTGTAAGACTGGACACAATAATACAAATCAAACACTGTGAGTGTGGGAAATCCAGGAACCATATTTTCAAGTGCCAGAATTGGAGGTCTGAGTTCTGCAAGCTGTGCTGTGCAATAACCTAGGTCTTCTCCAGTTGGAACACACCATACTGCATTCTACCCTTAACGGCTGCGCATGCAGGTGAGTATTGCTGTTTTGTCCCTACGGCAGGCTGTGCAGAACCGTCAGTATAGATGATGTAATCATAATGATCAACAGGCATGACTTCATTAGGCAGAGGTTATTCATTTTCGTATTGCAGGTATGTTCGTGTCTGTAGTGTAGGATCAAATCTTTAATCTACATCTGTTGTGGTGAGAGAGTTAGCCCGGTGTCTCCATCTTTGATGTAATGCTTTAGCGTTGGGAATGCTGGCTTTCTTGAGAACCTCTCAGGCCAGCCCTGGAATCAGAATCTTTTCTATGGGTGCATCTCAGCATTGGTGTATAAATGCTATTTATATGCAATTAGTACAGTGTCTTCTTCGCTGAATGAAATGTAGGTATATTCTGATGCACCTCCAATGAAACGGATGACCAAGTTTGTAGTGTTGGCTCGTGTGTCTAAGTGTTCGAAGCTAGCATGTCAGTTTGTACTGAATGCAAAATCTGTGTGTGTTCAGTTCCCCAATATGTGCTTGAAAAGTCTAGACAAATCAAGTCGTAGACTGGTTTAAGCTGTTCTGCATAATCTGGAATGCAAGTTCTGCCAACATTTAGGAATCCCAATATGTATTGAATATTCTTCAATGTGTTTGGTGGCTGTAAAAGTGCACACTTACCTAAGAAGTTTGTTGCAAGGCTTTTGCTTTCATTTGACAGCTCATATCCAAGAAACAGAACATTGAGGTGGGCAATTTTTGATTTTTGCAAAGTTGAATTTGTAGCCCATGTGAGGAAATCCCAGAACTATGTGATATACTCTTGTCAAGTGTGTAGAAAGGCAATCATCCGTCGAAAAAATGTCATCGACATAGAACAATGTCTGGTTGTCAAATTGTTGTAGAAGGTCTGTAACCCGGGCTGAAAATAACCCAGGGCTGCTCCTATACTCCTGGGGTAAATGACAGAACTGTTTTTGAGAACTGAGAGCTCTGAAGCTTGTCAAGTGCCTGCTTTCATGTGCTAGATTTTGGCAGAAAAATCCATTTGAGATATCTAATGTTGTTTAGTATTTTTTATGCACTATATTGTTCATTAGCTATGCTGTGCACATTTTGTACCGCAAATGTTGATGTAGATGTGTTCAAATGCCTGTAATCTAATACTAGATTATATGAATGGCCTGCCTCATTACTGGAAACAAGGGATTATTCATAGGAGGGGTGCAACTTTCTATTACACCTTGGTAGTCAAGTTGTGTTAGAATCTTTCTAACTTGTTTTTTAGTCTCATTTGAATGGGGTATTGTCTTTGGCTGTGGGATTGATCTCACTGGTATTGCATGGTAAGGGGAACCATCATCCCAACCCACATGGTTGCGGTATAACGCAGGAGCCAGCACTAATGCCCACTCCTTGGCGTATGTATGCTTAACTGATTCTGGGACGAGGTAGGAAAAATCAGGTAAAATTACCATCTCTCCCTCTGAGTAATCCATCATGAATTCAGGTAGCCAATCCTTTTTGGTCAAGAAAATATCGTAGTCAAATGACAAGTTCTTCCAAAAGAGAACATTAATGTATAAAATAGAACTAACAGTGGTACCTTCCAGTTACCAGCACCTAACCTAATTTCACTCCCTTAATCTTATCCCTTCAATGCAAATTGGGATCCATGTGCACACTGAATAGCACCCACCGTCACAGTGCCTGTTCCCGAAGGAACCTAACAATTCAAAGCAAAAGCACAGGTGCACCATGCAGCAAAATTTAATCAATAAGAGAAGTCTGTATCCAGGCAGGTTTTTCTGTTTGCTGCTACGTATTCCAGCGTTCCCGTTGACCGTTACGGCTTCACTTTGGTCTAGCGGTGTTTTCCTGTACAAGTCCACCTCTCATCAAGTGGTGTCATCCCTTTACCATCTAGACCTTCGCTTGATATTTTGAAGAAACAAATCGGACGGGAAACACTTTGCTAGCAGGGAATTCTATGACCTTTAACGCTATGGCAATGTTGGATCCTACCATCATCTTGTGCCCTGAAGAAGTCCTGTATTAGGACGAAATGCGTCGGCTGTACTGTTTGTTGAGTCACTTGAGCTGGACTCTGTGTTTTTATCTACGTTAAATGAAAATGGAATAAAAGAAAGAAAAAACTGAAGAACTTTGTGTCTGGATACAGACTTCTCTTATTGATTAAATTTTGCTGCATGGTGCACCTGTGCTTTTGCTTAGAACATTAATGTATGTTGGTACTTTCCCCTCCAATTGGAGGTGCATCTTGTATAAACGAAGCAGGATGCTTACCCTAGTGTTACAAACGCTAGCAACAGGCGCGCTGTAATACGCAGGTGGTGCGATCCTTCGTTCCCAGCGTAGTGCCGCTAACGCTGAGAACTACAACTCCCATGAGGCCTAGCGCGTCACGTCCGACGTGGCAGGAGATGGCCCATAAGGAGGTAGCGGACCTCGGCTTCGTGTCGGAAATTCTCGCCGCCGAGACAGCAGCGTTCCTTGATTCCAGGAGGGGAGAGGTCTGGTAAGGGTGCTCTGCACCAACTCTCGCTCTCTGTCCATTGTTGGAGGCTCCCCCTTCCCCGTTAGTGAGCAACCCGCTCATGCAGAGGAAGGATAGCGTCAATTGGATTCCGCCCGGCGCTGTGCTTTGTATCACGTCCTCCGTTGGATGAGCTTTCTGCTCGTGCGGAGGACGGGTTTAAGTCCTTGTGAGATTCCAGGCCTATACGGCCGGAGCTGGTACAGTTACCGTTCTAGGTTGCTCTATGAGGCATCATTTACTAGCAGCCAGAACTTGGAAGTGAACTGCATTTCGTGTGATAGAGTGGTTACTTCACTGCAAGGTCACGACACAGAGTATTATTACACCCTATTGTTTTCATGTGCAAATCGTTTGGATCCGTAACATTTGGTGAAGAAACCATATACGGAATACAACCTTGTATTGTTATTATTTACGTGGATGTTTGTGTACGAACAAAGTCCGTAATCAAGTGTTATTCTGGCTCTGTTTAACAGGGGTATTAAGAGTGGTATGGGACTACGCTCTATCCCTGTGATGTAAGCTGGAGCTCATAAAAGGGTATGTTCCTCCTCTATAACAATGATGCAGTATTATAGTTACCTTTAGGATTAACATTATCAGAAAGTGACTCATACTCCTTGTGTGTTTTCCTCTATGTTATTCCTCTTTAATTACAGCCCTAACACTTCAAGCGGTGTTACCACACCGAAGACACATCATTTGTTGAAGCATCTTCTTCTCCAGTTGTCGTTCTTTTATGTTACAGGTATAGGAGGGGCGCTAGTCTATATACAGTCAGTTACTCGTTTGTATTCCATGACTAAGGTTATAATGTATATCTGATTGTGGTTTTTGTTTCAGGTCTCCCTCCCTGCTGTTCCCTTCCTTTCCTTCCCCCACTTGATCCTCCCACTGACCTGTGCCATAACGGCTATTAGGCTTGGGTAGGTCAGGAGGTGGACCATTCTGAGCGTCAAACCGATCCTGAGGACATCCCTACTTAACAGAATTTCCGACCCACGAATAGTGTCCTCCCGGTCGGGTTGTGCTGGGAATGGCCACCCTTGACGATGTCTTGGCTATGCTTGCCACTGTCCAGGCTGAGTTAATGGCGTCACGCCAGGAAGCAGCTGAGTTAAGAGCTAGGGTGGATGGGATGCAGAGGAATCCTTTCAGTGCAGGTGCAGCGGCGGCAGCACCGCCTAATGCGGTGGTGGTAGAAATGCCCGTTTCCATTCCGTTAGCGACCCCAGAGAGGTATCATGGGGATTCTGGCAAGGTGCAAGTGTTCTTGACACAGGTTATGTTACACTTTTCGTGCAAACAGAAGTCATTCCCCACTAACCAGGCGAGGGTAGCTTTTCTTATTTCTTATCTAGCGGGAGATGCGGCACAATGGGCAGTGCCGCTGGTAAGCCGAGATGACCCTCTCCTACATGATTGGGACGCCTTTAGAGCCGAATTTCTGAAGGTATTCGACAGAAGAGCTGATTCTTACACTGCGGACAGGGAACTGTTAGAGTTGCGACAAGGCAACAAGGACCTGTTGGTTTACCTAAATTCTTTTTGGCGGCTAGTGGCGGAAACTAAGTGGCCTGAGACCAAACAAGCTGCGCTCTTCCATCAAGGGTTACGGGAAGACCTCAAGGATGTCATCGCTCAGATCGATCCCCAACCTGCCACGTGTGAGGACTTGATCGATCTCGTGCTACGCTTGGATCATAGACTGAGTGAGCGAAAAGGTGACTACAAAAGGAAGGAGAGACACCCACCTTCCTATGAAAGACAGAAGGCCTCTGAGTCTAGCAACACCTCAGGATCTGAACCAATGGAAATCGGCACCATAAGGGCTACATTAACTATGGCGGAAAAAGACGTCCGTCGTAAGCAAGGCCTCTGCTTATACTGCGGTAAGAGGGGGCATTTCGTCAGGGAATGCCCCGTGAAACCCAAGACGAACCGGTTCCGTAACATTAGAACGACGACGGCGGCCATGGATAAGACGTCGGAAAACTGATGAACTCGAAGAAAGACGAAGGGGTTTCTTGGAGTCAGTTGTGTATCCCTTCCTTACAGAACAACGCTGCACCAACAGCGGGACACCTCTTTATTAACGTTTTGTTGCTCATACAAACCGAGAGGGTCCGAATGTCTGCCATGGTGGATTTCGGAGCCACCGGCATGTTTATGGACTTAGGAGAAGCTAGACGTAGAGGCATACGTCTTGTGCCCAAAGATCCGCCAGAAGAAGTCTACGCAGTAGATGGGAGAAAATTGATTACAGGACCCATCGGGTACAACACTGCAGAGTTAGAAGTACAGTATGGAGCATCGCACAGGGAGCATATCATATTTAGCATCATCCACGCCCCCCAATATGGGATCATTTTGGGGTTACCGTGGCTGCAACAACACAACCCGGAAATCTATTGGGTTGCTCGAACGGTACAGATGACCTCTCCATACTGCTGCGAACATTGTTTTGGTATCCCAGAAGACCCTGCTACGGCGTTGGCAGGTGGTGTGTATATCGCTACTGCGGCGGAAAAAGAGATCCAACTGCCCGCTGTCTATCAGAAGTATGAGGAGGTGTTCAGCGACGTACAGGCGGAAGAGTTACCACCACATAGACAGTACGACTGCCAGATCGATCTAGTTCCAGGGGCAGCAGTTCCTAGTGGAAGGATATACGCTTTAACGGAACCGGAGAACCTCCATCTCAGAGCCTATTTGGATAAACACCTAGAGATGGGTTTCATACGCCCCTCCAAGTCCCCTGCCGCCTCCCCGCTTTTTTTTATTCCGAAAGCTAATGGCGAGCTGCGTGCTTGTGTGGACTTTAGAGCGCTGAATGCAATAACTGTGAAGAACAGGTATCCCTTGCCGCTAATCAGTGTATTACTTGAGCGGGTAAAAAAGGCAAAAATTTACACCAAATTGTACTTGAAGGGAGCTTATCACTTGGTGCGCATGAGGAGTGGCGACGAGTGGAAGACGGCCTTCAAGACCCGGTACGGGTTGTTTGAATATCTAGTGATGCCGTTTGGGTTGTGTAATGCCCCTGCGGCGTTCCAATACTTTCTGAATGACGTCCTTCGGGAGATCCTAGACCACTACGTCGTGGTATACATTGATGATATACTCATCTATTCAGAAAATGAAGAAGCACACATCCACCATGTGCAAACCGTGCTACGGATCCTACAACAACACCATTTGTTTTGCAAATTGAGCAAATGTGACTTTCACGTTACCACGGTAGAATTCCTTGGAGTCATGCTTAGTCCAACAGGCCAAGAAATGGCCGCAAGAAAAATCACCGCGGTAAAAGATTGGCCCCCCCCTCAGAACGTTCGTGATGTGCAGTGCTTCATTGGCTTTGCCAATGTTTATAGACGCTTTATCAACCAATTCTCCAAACTGGTTGCGCCAATAACTCAACTTTTGAGAAAGTCACAGAAATTTGAGTGGAACCATGAAGCCCAGGATGCTTTCCTTGCCTTGAAGGCAGCTTTCGTCACTGCCCCCATCCTGGCTCACCCGGACCCTGGGAAACCTTACGTGGTTGAAGCCGACGCCTCTGACGTTGCCTTGGGAGCCATCCTGTCTCAAAGACACTCTTCCACGGGTCAACTCCATCCTGTGGCATATATGTCGAGGAAGCTTAACGAAGCCGAAAGGAATTATCACATTGCTGAGAAAGAACTCCTAGCCATTAAGGATGCCTTCGTGGAGTGGAGGCATTTCCTGATGGGAGCCAGACACGTGGTCACGGTATACACGGACCACAGGAACCTACAATTCATGACGGCAGCAAGACATCTTACCCGGCGACAACTCCGTTGGATGCTTTTCTTTTTGGGGTATCACTTTATCATCACCTATCGGCCTGGTTCAGAGAACCGGAAAGCTGATGCTCTCACTCGACAGTCCTCTGCCAGAGACCCGGAAGGCACCCCAGACAGCGCCATTATCGACCCCAAGATGGTACTAGGTGTGATACAACCGGAGGCCTTTCTCAAAGGGATACTCAAGGGGTTGGCTCATTTACCTGGAAAACCTGGCTTAAGAGCCACAAGGAATGGCAAACTAGGAGCGGTTTTCCGATGAATAACAACCGTCTGTTGGTGCCTACCCGGGAGTTGAGGAAACAGGTGTTCGGCTGGTGCCATGACTCCCCGAGTGCGGGACATCTCGGAGTGGGAAAGACCGTTGACCGCATCAACAGACAGTTCTGGTGGCCCTCTCTTAGGATGGACGTTAAGGAGTGGGTACTCTCTTGTGCTGTTTGTGCCAAAATGAAATCTGATCACAGTCGCCCGCAGGGTTTGTTGCAACCGCTCCCTACTCCTTCTAGTCCATAGGAGAACATATCTATCGACTTCATCGTCGGTCTACCGCTGGATAAAGGTTGTACCGTTATTTTGGTGGTCATCGACTATTTAACTAAAATGGGACACTTTGTCGCCTGCAACCAAGTACCTTCAGCAGGCCAGCTAGCTCGGTTATTGATGTTGCATGTGGTGCGTTTACATGGATTACCAAGTGTCATTGTGTCCGACAGGGGCTCACAATTCACGGCCCAGTTCTGGAAAACATGGTGTTCATCCTTACATATAACCACGGCCTTGTCTACTAGCTTTCACCCACAGACGGAAGGACAGACAGAGCGCCTTAACCAAACGCTCTAACAATACCTGAGATGTTACGTGGACAACAGCAAGGAGGAATGGGTGGTTTATCTATGGCTCGCAGAGATCGCCTATAATAACGCCACACATGGCTCCACACGGGCATCTCCTTTCTACTGCAATTATGGTCGCCATCCAAGGTTTCTTCCTTTTATCCATCCTTCAAAGGACACCAACATACCAGAGGTAGCGAGGAGAGTGGCCCATATCCAAGATACATTAAAGAGGACACAGGAACACCTAAACGCAGCCAAGACCGTTTACAAGGCTACCGCGGATAAACACAGACGCCCAGGTCCCTTGTATAAGAAGGGGGACTCCGTCTGGTTATCCACCAGGAATATACGCTTCCGGAAACATAGCGTGTTCAACCCCAGATTTATTGGACCCTACAGAATCAGTAAATGCCTTGGTCCCGTGACCATGAAGCTGGAACTGCCTTCTCAGTTGCGTATCCATCCTGTGTTTCACGTGTCATTGTTGAAGCCTTCCTCCTCCCCTGTCAAGAAGCAGCCTCCGCCTCTTCTGGTCAATGACACTATGGAATATGAGGTTAGGGGCATTCGTGACTCTAAGTTGCGTGGCCGCAAACTGTGGTACTTGGTGGTGTGGAAGGGGTACGGCCCTGAGGAGAACTCATGGGAACCTGCATCCGGGGTACACGCGCCCAGATTGGTAGCCTCTTTTCACAGGAGATGCCCACGGAAACCTGGCCCCTAGGCGCGCTCTTGTTATGGAGGGGATGTACTGTTACAAACGCTAGCAACAGGCGCGCTGTAATACGCAGGTGGTGCGATCCTTCGTTCCCAGCGTAGTGCTGCTAACGCTGAGAACTACAACTCCCATGAGGCCTAGCGCGTCACGTCCGACGTGGCAGGAGATGGCCCATAAGGAGGTAGCGGACCTCGGCTTCGTGTCGGAAATTCTCGCCGCCGAGACAGCAGCGTTCCTTGATTCCAGGAGGGGGAGAGGTCTGGTAAGGGTGCTCTGCACCAACTCTCGCTCTCTGTCCATTGTTGGAGGCTCCCCCGTTCACGTTAGTGAGCAACCCGCTCATGCAGAGGAAGGATAGCGTCAATTGGATTCCCCCCGGCGCTGTGCTTTGTATCACGTCCTCCATTGGATGAGCTTTCTGCTCGTGCGGAGGACGGGTTTAAGTCCTTGTGAGATTCCAGGCCTATACAGCCGGAGCTGGTACAGTTACCGTTCTAGGTTGCTCTATGAGGCATCATTTACTAGCAGCCAGAACTTGGAAGTGAACTGCATTTCGTGTGATAGAGTGGTTACTTCACTGCAAGGTCACGACACAGAGTATTATTACACCCTATTGTTTTCATGTGCAAATAGTTTGGATCCGTAACATTTGGTGAAGAAACCATATATGGAATACAACCATGTATTGTTATTATTTACGTGGATGTTTGTGTATGAACAAAGTCCGTAATCAAGTGTTATTCTGGCTCTGTTTAACCCCTTGACCGCGATCGGAATTCCGCTCGTATGCGGGACATTCCGATCGCGGGTGGAGTCGTGACGAGCTCAGCTCGTCATGCGCACAGCGCAACCGCGCAGCATGACGAGCTGAGCTCGTCATGAGCACGGAAGGGGTTAACAGGGGTATTAAGAGTGGTATGGGACTACGCTCTATCCCTGTGATGTAAGCTGGAGCTCAGAAAAGGGTATGTTCCTCCTCTATAACAATGATGCAGTATTATAGTTACCTTTAGGATTTACATTATCAGAAAGTGACTCATACTCCTTGTGTGTTTTCCTCTATGTTATTCCTCTTTAATTACAGCCCTAACACTTCAAGCGGTGTTACCACACCGAAGACACATCATTTGTTGAAGCATCTTCTTCTCCAGTTGTCGTTCTTTTATGTTACAGGTATAGGAGGGGGCGCTAGTCTATATACAGTCAGTTACTCGTTTGTATTCCATGACTAAGGTTATAATGTATATCTGATTGTGGTTTTTGTTTCAGGTCTCCCTCCCTGCTGTTCCCTTCCTTTCCTTCCCCCACTTGATCCTCCCACTGACCTGTGCCATAACGGCTATTAGGCTTGGGTAGGTCAGGAGGTGGACCATTCTGAGCGTCAAACCGATCCTGAGGACATCCCTACGTAACACCTAGTATCAGTTGTTTCCACTTGGATATAGTCACCCAACGCTACTGCCACCAAACAATCCCAGGTTCCAGCGAACTATTGTGACTTATGCCACTCTGTTCAGCATGGTCAGAGCTCTCTCCCTGCTCAGAAGCAGCGTCCTCAATATCTGTGGTATGCTTGACTTTAAGTCCTACTACCTTCTTCTTTTTGAATTGAGGCTTTGACTATTTAAGTTCATCTTCCTTTTTTTATTATGTAGTCAGAAGAGCGTTGTGAGTTCTTCTTCAGTTTCACGTACTCCTCTGATCTGCGCACTGACCGTTCAACTCTCTCTCCGATCGTTTTTCAGGTGTATCCTGAAATTAACGAGACGAACGTGTATCAGTATCCTGATACCTGTCAGGCGTTTTAATATTATCACTGTTTCCCAAATTATAGCACTTTTCAGTGGCCTCCTGTTGAGGAGATCAGCCCTGTCACTTAGTCTTTTCTTTATGTTTCTTTTTATCCCACTTCTTCTTGGAAGAATTGGGTGATTGCTTTGAGTTATCCTTTTCAGAATTACTCTTAATTTGTAGTAGGTCTGGCTCCAAAATTTTCTCTGCTTATGGATGCGTAGGTTTCTTCAATATTTTAGGTAACTCTCGCTCTTTTTCTCTCAGAGTTAAGTTAGTGAGTCGTTGGCATACCACCAATGCTGCTGCTTCCCCTTTAATGTTACTCAACATAATGGCAGATAGTGTGGCAAAATTGCACATCGGTTTCATCCCCTAATCCAGGGCAGGGGCTGCCTCATACTCACTTTGAATCTGTTTAAGTACCTCTGGCAAACAGCTAATGATGGTGTACCTTGGGTCCTGGCATATACTGCAGCGAAGACTGTGCCCCACACGTCGCTGCCCTCCACAGGGGGAGCCATCCCCATTGGCAAGAATATTGTAAAACTTCTGTGTTTTTCCTGAGGTCTTGTATGGTGAAACACTGCTTCAAGCTGACTTGTTTTTTGTGCAATCTAGAACCGAATCTCCTCCCGTCTGGTGAGAATTTTACCCATAAAAACATTGATAATCTGTGGACTAATGCCTGGTGTAGCCAATTGTGGTTGTGCAGCTTGAGCAGTCCTCTCAGGATTTACTGTCATTGTTCGCATGACAAACTGTGGCAGACTTCTATATATTCTGATTAGTCTAATATATTGTCTTTATAATTGTGGTGCTGTCATATTAGCTATGTTTAGATGTGTGTAACAAGCTAAGACTGGTCATGTTGCTCCTTCACTGCTAAGGGGACAAAGTCTAACTCCTTCTATAGAGTGTGTTAGGGAGCCCTCAAGCCAGTTTTGATGTTATTGGTATGTTAATGGTATTTCTAGAGCTTCGTAAACTGCATAGTTATTTGGAATGTCAGTTGAAATGTAAGTATGAAACAACCTTGTGCGGTCGTTCGCTGCTGGAAATGTAATCCATGAATAGAATACCGCTGTCCTAAATGCTTCGTGTGCCTCAACCACAAAGGTAACCTCCCCACCTTCAAGTGCAAGATCATGTTGTAGCAGCTTCTGGGTAGCCGCATGTCTGCAGTTCTCAGGTATGTTTAATGCTGCCTGTTCATCCATAAGAATGTGTTGTAAATTCAGAGAAGGTACTCCTATGGGGGGATCCTTTGTAAGGTTCAAGTTTGAACAATCTACAGCCAATACGTAGGGTTAACCCACTCAGCTGAGGTTGAGTTTTCCCTAACACCCAGGATGTTTCCTGTTAAGAGGTGAGTAGGGGTCTTTGGGTATACAAAAGAAAACTACTCACACGGTCCATTAAATAGAGCCCAGCTTATAACGTTGGCAGTACCATGTTGTACGGCTTGAACTTCACCAGTAAAACTGTGCGTTTGTTGGACAACATAAACGTCAGGATTGTGCCAGAATGATTCCATGCACACCCTCATGATATGTTGGCCTGTGTCTCTGCTAGCCCACAGTGCTCCATCTATACCCCTAACCTTACAGGGCAACAAATGTGTGTGCAACCTCAGAATATGATAACCCAGATCCCTCAAGGAAATCATGGTAGGAGATATAGAACCCTTCTGCTTGGCCTCTCATGCATACCCAAAGAAATATACAAGAAATACTCAGCAAGGTGTTTCAATATTTATTGAAGCACTGTGATTCTTGTATAAAATATGTGCTCTGCGATAATCAATAGAATGAAACAGATTTGAGTAATTAGTGTTACAAGAATAGTGAAAAAGATGAACATTTCCACCATTGTGCTAAGACAGTGAGTATATGCAGGCATATTAGTACTGTGTATAGTGTACGCCTAACTAGCGCTCCAAATCTCTGCCCTGGTGGTCTAACTCCCCATTACCTGTGGATAAGTGTCATCAGGCTATCTGTCTTGGTGTAGAGATGGACATCACTCATGTTGGTAAGAAGGAATCAGCTAAGCTGGAATTCCAGCATGTAGTTCCTCGCAATGTCAGCTGAGTGCTCCTCTCCTCTAAACAAGGAAGTTGTTCTGTATATATGATAACAGCACCCATGTGGCCATGTCGCAACCCATGTCAGACCACAATTGTTTATTCTAGTTGGTTAGCCTTGTCGCCTACCAGACAATAACATAAATAACATTTGGCAGTGAACTTTATTCCTTGTACTGAATGTTCAAGGTGTTGTGATAGTGTGCCTACTAAGTGGAAATGTAAGCAATGCAAATTCATAGAATTTTATCCTCCATAGTCACGCACACAAATGTATGTCAATAGTCACTGTGTTTAAAAGAGAAGGCAACTTAAGAAACGTGAGCATGCAAATAGTGGTGATTCTAACCGGGCCTATCCTGACCGCATGACACTGGCCCCGTTGAGCCTCCCAGAAAAGAGCGTGCCCTGTAACTCATTATCTTCTGAACTAAAAACACACACGCTCTAATGTTTTCCACACCTACATGAAGTTCTCATAAAATGGTCAAATCAGGTTAGAGCAAGATGATACAATTATGTGCTCTTTAGGTTCTTACTGTTTCTCACAACACAACCTTCTCACTGCGCCCTTCAGACTACACTATCTGTAACAAGATAAGCTTCATGTACCAGGATGCACACTGCAGGTGTCTTCTTGAATGTGCTATTCATGAAAACATTCCATGATTATCACAAAAAAAATAAACATTTCACATGGGAAAGAAGGAAAAAGAACATTGCTTTCAACAATTAGTACTCCAACTCACCTAGAAATAAAATGTTAATGTGTGGCAAAGTAAGAGGCAAATGTCAGCCATTTAAAAATTCAAGCCTACATTAGCTATAATCAATTTAATCCTGAATGAACAGGATTTCTCTCTACAAATAGCATTAGCGTGTCTACGTGTTAATGTTGTGTTAATACAAAACATTAAACATAAAAAAAAAATGTACATTGACAATTGCCTCGGGTCCCCACCTTCCAAGGGGTTACCTGGAAAAGTGAGTGGAATAGTTGGATTTCCTGTCATAGTAACGTTGCTCATAAATAACTGCTTATTTTTCTAATTTGACAGCCGAGCACTCTTAGCGTCAGATTTACTAAGTGTTTGCAGTGGAGCAAAGTCATGCAAAGTGACACAAAGCAGCACAAACTCTTGCAATTGTAATTACCTTCCATATAGAAAGCTATTTGGTGCTGGAAAAGTGTCCTTTTTTAGTGCTGAAAGCTCTTTGTGCTGCCTTGAGCCACTTGGCGTCAAGAGGGCGTTACTTTTGTGTAACTTGGGCCGATTACCGCAAGCACCCATAGTTTTTGAAGCAAAACCCAATCTACTGAGATAGATAGACTGGGATGTGTGTAAAACAATAACACCTCCTTGAAGCAGACACTAACATGGAGAAATGTTTTAATTTCTTCAAACATTTCACACACTGCATGTGCGCTGCATTGCACAGCACATACAATGTGTGTAATGTTTAAGAATTTGTCTCAGCATGGGATTTTGTACTGGGCAGTTATGCTTCCAGTACAAATTCTATGTTAGACAGCACTTGCACACCTAAGCACATGGTGCAAAGTTTGTGCGTGGCACTAGGTAGCCTATTTGTGCACCATTCCTGGCATAATGAGCAGCAGAATCCATTTGCAATAAATATGGCTTTGCACTGATTTTTCACCCTTGCTCAAACTACTGCAGCAACTTAGGTTGCATTGTTACATTGGTCTTAAAAAGGATATGTCTACCCAAAGTGTGCATGCCGGGTCTTCCTAACCTTAACCATCACACTCTCAGGCATTTGGGGCAATTAACTTGAGAAATAATCCTTGTGTTTCATTTCTCTCTCCTTACTTCACCTTGCCTCTTATAATGTAACCCTCTAGCTTAACCGCATCACTCTGTTTCTAATTCTTGATTTATCTCTATATCAGCTCTTTCTAACTCACCTTTGTCTACCTCATCTCTCTCTCTCAATGTACTCAACATACCTCACTCAACTTTATCTTTTTCTATGTCTCTCTCATGACCATGCCCACCACTATATCATTCTCTATATGTGTTACTTTCGATCCTCTTGCTGTACCTCAACTCTCTTTACCTTAACCCTCATTCTGTATGTCATTGCTCATTTTGCTCATTTTCCATCTGACCTCCCTCTATCTCTTCTCCATTTTCATCACTTCTCACACAACCATATCTCTATCCTCATTCACCTTTCTCCATGTCTATACTACCTTACCCCCTCTCTCTATCTCTCTCTCAGCTTTTTCTGTACATCACCACTCCCCCTCACTACTTCTAATTTCTCTCTTTAACTCACATCAGCCTCCCTACCTTACCTCGCTCTATCCCACAGCTCTCTCTCTCTCACAACCCAACCTCCCAATTTACCTTAACATTAGTTAAAAACTTCAACTTTACACCTCCACTTTCTCTTGTTCTATCTCTGTTCCCCTTCCTTTGCCTGTCTTTTTCTTTAAAATCAACTCCTCGCTTTTTCTCCCTAACTCTGTTTCACACAAACACACATCTATCTCTGGGCCTCATTTTCCATTTCAACTCACCCCTCCACCTCAACTCTCTCTGTCAACCTATTTCTTTATAGAACTCTCGATCTCACCATCTCTTCCTCTCACAACTCCCTGACTCTGCATAAGCATCACTTCTCTTTCTCTATTTGATGTTTTTCTCTCAACTTCCGCTCATTTGCTTTACACCACATTTCTCTTTCAACACTTCACCCCACTCTGTACCTTTTCCTCTTCTCCACTACTCTTTACCTGACCCCATTTCTTCTATACATCTTTTAATTTGGCTTTCTCTCTACCTTGCATCTCTTTGTTTTTCTTCAAGCCTCTTGGCTACCTCTACCTCTCACTGCATTTACCACTGCCTAATTCACCTCTTTTCTACAATACCTCTCTCTCTCTACCTGATCACTTGGAGTACTGTAATCCACTGTCTCGCTCTGCATTTCCTTCTCCATATCTCTAGCTTTCTCTGACTCTCTCTACAACACTACAAAACCTTACCTATTTCTCTACCCCTCTATCTCCACCTAAATCTTTTTTCTAACTCTCCTCTATACCTCTCGTTATCTTTCCATCGGCTGCCTCACCTTTCTCAATTTGCTTTGCTACATCCCTACCTCACATATCTTTCTACATAATCTCTATCTTTAACCCTTCCTCTTCTTGTCTCTGTCCATCTCTTGTATCCTGCCCTGTTCCATTTTTCTTACTCAGCAGGGCCTCAAGTAACTGTCTTGCCAACTAAGTGCACACATATGAAGAGGAGAGGGACAATGCAGGGGAAGTGAAACTAGAAGAAAGGTATCCAGTTTTTACCAATGGTATGGTGAAAATCCTTAGAACCGTGCCTTGATTTCACTGTGGAAGCAAGAGGGCTAGTAGTGACGGAGTCTATAATTATGATTACAAACTTTCGGCAACTGAAGCTACAATTTCAACCTCTAGGTACACATATTATTATAATATTATGAACTACTCAACTAAAAATCTGACAAGTCACCTTTAACGTGTCTTTCCTACAAGCTACAAGGTGATTTGACACTGAATTTTACATAAAACGATGTTGCTGCAAGTAAAAACTCTAGATCCTAACACAAAAAGAAATGGGTTGTTCAAGGTTTCTTTTGGTACTATTTGATATTGGACATCAGGCAGCTTGATCTTTCAGCTGTTTTTGTGTATCAGACTTTCTGAAAGCTCAGCATATAATTTAATATTGTTTGACTTCACCAGGGCTTGAATGAGCTGAAACAGGGTATTAAATTCAAAGTTGTTCTAAAGAGGAGGTCCCTAAATATACCTTGACCGGGTCCGGCAGATTCTTAAGACTTCACTGGATTTATTAGCTATATAAACTGAGGTGATGTACTGACTCTGATTTGAAGTGAGCTGCTCCTCAACTACCAAGGATTGAACATTTAAGGTGGATCCCCACTCTAGCTCAAGGGAGAACATCAACATGGAGTAGACACAATGTATGCTGCTGTAATGTTTTGACATTATGGCTCTAGTGATGCCTATTCCCTCTATATAGGAACACACCCAAAGCCCTGCTGAAGATCTGTGGGTCTGCTGTTGATGTTTTCCTTGGAAGTCCCCAGTCAGCCCAGCGGGTCTACAGAGGTTGTCACAGCACCACAAAGTCTCCTTCCTGTTAAACAGAGACAACAGGAGAGATGCATCAAGAACCAAAATCTAAAAGTGCTGATCAGGTAAGTGGTCATGATTCTGCCCTTTAATGAAAGATCCAGCACTCACTTGACTCACACAATTGCAAGACTGAGAAAACCTTGAGAAGGATCTGAATGGCCCCATTGTATGCCAATTGCCCTGTGTGCTAACACACCATTCATCAATGAGATAGTAATGTTAAGTGTGAAGCTGCTGGCCTAGAGTCTCTAGAACCTCCACGAATTGGGATCGATAAACACTAAACCTAAACTGGGAGATAAGCAGATCTTACTTACTAATTATTTACTTTACAGTTTGTCACAGTGCTGCACTTGCTTCTCCCGGTTTATGATGTTTGCAATCAGTAGGATCACAAATAGTAAAGGTTTGCAAACTGTTAACAACAGTACTTGGTTCTGGCAGGAGATTGCATTGCCCTGTTCCACAACTCAATTTTCAGCAGTTAGATAGTGATTGCTGATGGTGTACACTTGAAATTGTTATAGTGCTTTGAACCTTTTTAACAGTGATTGCAAGGTGTTTTATTGGTGTCTCTTAGAGGGCTCTATTGATATTTGTGATTATTTAGTGACAGTGACTGTTACACAATGTGTGTGTGTGATCTAGGTGGCCTGATTTATCACAATGATTTCTCTTTATTAATTATTTATTGTGCATTTAATATGTACAATTCTCACTAGGGCGTATATCTACACTTTTTGAAATGTTGCTCGTGTTGTCTTTTTATAAAATTTACAACCTTGACTGGACAGACACTTCTTCACTGAAGTTGTGACAAATCTATTGTACCCAATGTCGACTCAAACTCACACCACCTCTTCAGAAGGAAGCCGAGATGGCTCTCCAGTAGCTACCCAGAGTCAAGAAGGCTTCACAATTTAACTTTCCTTTGCAGAATGAAGTGAACCCCAGTAATCTCATATTTGATATTGTTTGGTTATCTCTCTGACTGCATGGGATGGGGAAATAGCCTGACAGGTGGCATGTTGTATGTGGTATGTTGCAGTTAGGTAGTTGTACATAGGGATCATTCATAACTGGTCTGCATTAGCATGATGTGTCTGCTTAGGCGATAGGTATTTTACTGTGATACTACCATTAGGACTTTTGTTGGCCAATATGCGCACCTACATATTTCATGGCTTGTTGTGGATACCATATAGTGGGATCAGGAGATGTCTTTCCACTCTAGGTGATTTTGTAATAACATGAGCATCGTCCTCAAAGTTTAACTGTGTTTTTTAGTTATTTTGTTCTCTTGTAATGTACTTCTAGCTCGAAAGGTTACCTGTCTTAAATGCTGAGCTTGAGAACAGAGTAGGGCAATTTTTATGAACATGTTGATGCAGTATTGCGTGTTCTTTGCTGATACTCAATGTTATTGGTACCTTAGCGATTCAGCCAGGTAAGTTGGCTGCTCCCCAAGGTTTTTGTAAGGAGACATTTGCTTGAGGACCTGTCGGTCTTAATCGTGTTTATTTGCTGTTCCTGTGGCGTCTTTGTGAGATAGTAATGCGCGGACTACCATTTCTCAATTTGCTCAGTTGCCACAGATTTTTTTTTTCTATGCTGTGGTAAAATTACCATTTTTAAATTTAAACTTTATTTTCATTTAATGTAGAGTCTTTCATAATATACCCATTATGTTTGAGTAACTACTGAAAGCCCATTTCCGCTTGTCAGTCTGTATTTTGTTTTGTAGATTTGGATTCTTCACCATGTCAAGCATCAAAAGACCATTTACTTCGCATAGTTCTCTGTGTAATTGTGCTCATTCACTCATTCATCCTTTTAATTTCTGTTTGCAGGTGGTCTGAGGTTGAGACACTTGTGTGACAGATTCGATGGTGTGTTTGCTAACAGCTTTAGCAACTGCTCTATATACAAGGTACATAGACAGAAACAGGGAGCAGTAGAATGCCAGATAGCCAGAGAAAGGACAGGCTTGGTCCTTTAAAATAATGCCCCAAAGTTCCTCCCCTTCCAGAATGCCATCCTCTCCCATTTTCTAAACTGTGCAGAGGATCCCCTGGCTGACAAGCTTTTTCTAGGGCTGTACAAACACCTCTTGAAACCTCGCTGATGAGCCATGTTCTCTAAACATGCAAAGAAAGCCCCTTCTCTGTCTCCATTCACAGTAAACCACACTATACCTACGAGGCACAAATATTCCTTTGGCAGATGGTGCCTCTTGCATGCTACCACATGTAACTATGCATGTGTGCACAATCATAAATCCAGCTCTTTCAGGTTCATGGCAATGGCTAAGGCCATGGAGTGGGCTTGTCATCTTTGTGACCCTTCTTGGTGCTTGTAAATTAAAGCTTGTGCTGGAGCTGAAGATGCAGTTTGTGTTTTTGGCTTTGGCTGATAAAGAAATTTACAAAGGTGAGGAAGATGAAAAAGTGTATAAAAAAAGGAGATTGTTTCGGTTTTAGTCTATGCTGTGTGCTGAGTTTGCAGCTGCAGCCACCAAGGGTGACCAGCGAGAAGGTTGGGCAGGGAAGCAGTGGAATAATGCAAATTACGGTCCCCGCCTGGCCAGTAGCTTAGGAAGGATGCCATAGTGCAAGCAAGGAAAATGACCCGGTGTATTAAATATTGCAATTATATGGGCTCAGTGGGCCTCTCGGTGTGTAGGACCACGGTGCAACTGCACCTGCTGCACCAATGGTGGCTATGCCTCTGTCCCCAGCAGAATGTGATAAGGGGCGCCTGAGTCTCCCATATCCCACAGATATTCATTGGGTTTGGGCTGAATGGGGCACCCTAAAAGGTTGGAGGCCCACCTGAATTGTTGCTATCCCACCGCTGCACGAGCTGCCGAGGCGTGCGTTGTGAACACAAACGCGCTCACTCCTGTGTTTTGTGTAGGAATTACCTACATGGTCCAGGAGGAAAATTAGCAGTTTATAATTGTGTGCTAATGATAATACCATGCAAAATCAAGCACAAAAAACGTTTGTGCAAGTTATGCCTCATTTTTTTGTGCAATAGCACAGAGACATCTTAAGGAATTTGTGGGCCCTGATCAAAACGTATTTTGGGGGGCCCTGTTGGGAGCAGCTTTGCATTTTTGATCCAGTTTCAGCCCTTTCATTCTCTCTTTGGACAGGCCACGGACAGTGCACAGATTCTAAATGTATTTAGATCTAATATTTAGGGATAGTGAGGTGTGTTTTCAATATTGATTTGCAACACATCAGCAGCTTACTAGAATTACTGCAAATGATCTCTGTGACATATGAATGGGTGAGGTTCTGTTTTGATCTAAAAGAATGAAACATAAACGCAGCATGCCTCTGAAAAATGAAAGAAAAACGGTATTTGAAACAATCTGCTTAAGAATTATTCAAAGTCATCAGGGCAAGACTCTCTGCAGAACAGAGTTGGCTCTAACAGAGGGCCCCTGAAAGGCTGGGGCCCTTGGCCAGAGCACACTTTGCCCATGCCTTAAAATGTCTCTGCGCATTTTTTCACACATTTTTACGTATTAGGTCTAACACACACTTTTATGGTGCAATGCATGCTATCCATGCACGGTGGGAGCACGCTGGTTGCTTGTCCTGGAGCATCTACTTGCTTCCAAGGACAGGGCATGACCTCCATCTTGCAAAAGCTGAGAACAAACAGAAGGCGTGACGCAATTCCCTCCGTCGTAGGGGGCTCCCAATCCTTCAGTGGGTCCCCCATTCAGCCTATGGGCAATGAATGTTTGAAAGATAGGACTGGGGCCCTCCTCACATTCCGTAGGAGAGGGGGGTCACCATTTTGTGTTACGCCACTTGCTAAGAAATGTGCATAACCCGACTTATTGTAAACCAGCACAATAACATTTAAGGGGAAAGGCAGAGTCACATGGAAATTCCTACCTTCACAAATGCTCAACAAATAAATACACATTGTCAGACACGAGTGCACGCGCACATCACCGCGCACACAAATAATTCCCATAACCCCAGTCTGTTATGTTTTTTTTGTTTGCTTGTGTCTTATTCTGCCGGAAAATTGAAAAAGATTTATGAGAATTCAATCCCTTATCCTCCTCCCTCGCCAGCCCAATATAAGCAGATTTCTTCCATGCATCTTCTCTGGAGGCACAGGCCGCCGCTTCAACGATCGTTGAGCAACGCGGAGACAAATTATGTTAACTTTATTAGTTCTGCTGTTGGTGGCGGTTTCCGTCATCAGAATCACATATTGGTTTGGGGAGAGGGAATTTGTTAATAACTCGTGTTATTTTTTTCCCTCTTTTGTATTCGCTAGATAGTCTAGCCGCTGCTTTCCACGGCTCCATTTTCTTTCTTTTTCGGCAAATGTAATATCTGGAGAGTGACGCTCGTCCCCTCAGGGTTATTTTTCTTACATTACCTTATGCCTTGTTTTCTAACATATCATCAATAGAACATCTGCTGCCATTTTATAAAATATATTCTTTCAGCATTATAAATGTGGCTGTGGGGAGGGATGTTGAATCGAATATCCAAATCCATCTCCATGGCACTGGGCCTTCACAATGTTTCACACTGGTAACAAAGATTGCCATCGCTATGGGCTGCCCCTATGAATGACCTAGCGGTTGTTTGACAAAATACAGTACACAAAAATATCAAGGCACAGAAATATCCTGTCAAAAATATTGTTTACCTGGGGCGGCTCCTCCGTAATGGCGGAGGATCGTCGCCTACTCTGAGTCAGTCAACGAAAAATAAAATGATAATAAAACAATTTTATAGTATTTTTTCAGAGCTGACTGACTGAGCCAGGGAGTCTTTGTCGGGCCGGGCCATGGCACGGAGGAGGAGTGGTTGGTGCACTGTAAAGTGCGCATGTGGGTTTGGCAGGCCATCTTAGGCCGGCCAAACAGACATGCGCATTTAGGTTTCTCCAACCCAGCTGAGAAACAGCACAGACTCCCAGGCACTGTCTAAGCGGGAAACCAGACCGCTCAGACCAATCCTGGCGCTGCTCTCATTCTATTGAGAGCAGTGCCCGGATTGGGTGCGGAGCTTGTGCTGGTGTCCCAGGGACTGCTGGGACACCATCAGGAGGAGGAGAGAAGAGGAGCACCGAGGTGGCTAGCACAGTCGGTAACAGGACAGGTACGTTTTTTAAAATTATTATTTCCCTAATCCCCAGTCAAACTTGAGTTTTGCAGTGGCTGCCACTGTTGTTTACCTTAATATTGTCTTCCTATACTTACAATAGGAATGACAAAAATATTGTGTCAAGAATATTTTTGATGGGGCTATCGTGCAAAACAGGGAAAGAATATTGCTTATTTAAATCAATATAAAAAATAGACTGTAAAATAATACATTTAAAATATAATTATACTTACATGTAATATAATATAAAGTACATAGTTGTAAACAAAACATATATGTCTAAATGTACACATATGTTTTAAAAAAATAATAAAACAACTTTAAATAAAAAATATATAAAACATTTCAATTAAAATAGTAGCAGTATAGTAAATTATTTGTTTTCTAAATATATACACCCAACAAAAATGCATAACTAATTTTAAATATTAACATAAACATACATTAAATATACTATAACATATAATCTACTACTTTAAAATTAAAAAAATATTTTTAAAGCAAAAACAATTATAAAAACATAAATACCAAATTATAATTAAACTAGTTTAATGAATAAAAAAAACAGCATAAAAAACAAATTTTGCTAAAAATAATATAAAGAAAAAATACAAATTATTAGAAAAAATAAAACACACTGTATTTAATATTAATACAAATAATAATTACTAAAAATATTATTTAGCAAACCTTACATAAAGTATGTATCTTTGAAGGGCTTAAGGTACAAATCCCACTCCATCGTAATGAGCAGTAAGGTAAGTCTTGGACATTGGAGGGATTACATTTACTATTCCCACTCCAATCTAAGCAACAGTATGGAAAGGGTGAGATTTACTATTACAACTCCCGTCTAAGTAACAGTAGGGTAAAGTATTGGACTTTGCAGAGGTTAGATTTACTATTACCACTCTAGTCTATGCAATAGTAGGGAAAGTGTTGGATACCAGATGGGTTAAATTTACTATGCCTACCCCACTCCAAGCAGCAGTAGTGAAAATGTTTGACTTTGGAGGAAATACAAATAGCATTTCACCTCCCAATAATTTTATGCAAAACATTTAAACACCTAATATCAGAAAAAATGTCTTAATATAAATACAAAATTACATAATATATTGTATTACAAAAACATTTAAAATACATAGTAAACGTAAAAAAATATAACTTATTTAAATAACATTTATTTTGCTACCTACAAAAAAAAATGGAACACCCAAAAAATATCTTGAATAATAAATGCAACAAAGTTTACTGTAAAAACAAAATAAACTACAAAACCTTTAAAATACAATAAATTGTTATTACATTTTACAAACATTATTATCAAAAACGCTTAAAAAATATTAATAAATTAAAAAACAATGTACATTATATGTCCACCATTAAAAACATTAATATTTATAGATTAATCAATTAAATATTACTAACAATGAATGCAAAAAATATAACTTTAATGTCTTCTCACCCTATTCCCTACAAAACCAACAACCTGCTACTGAAATATAGATTACTTATAAAAAATATTAACATTTAGAAAAGCTGTAAATGTAAAAAATAAAATTGAAATAAAACAATTAAAAAATAGAATTCCAATTCACATAATTAATAATATATACATAATTGATGCCAATTAAAACTTATTTAGCATAAATATAAATTATTTATAATTGAATTAATTTCCAACCTCATTCCCTTACAAATCCAACAACTCTCTAACAAAACAACATAATACGCAAAAATGATTATTGTAAATATACATAAAAAGGCATTAGGCCTCTTGGGTGGGGACCCTATGATGGAGCAAGGCACTAACTTAGCGTTAGTGGATGAGGGTTCTTTTAAAAACCTATAGAGTTTCCCTACTCACATGAGCGAGGGGCATCTCAAGATGTTTTGAACATCGGTAGCAAGATTGCTTTTATTGATTGTTGTAAAGTATTTCTGAACGACTTCAAACAGTAATAAAGTGAAATCACAACACAAGAAAAATTCCACACCAATGTAGAAAAATAGAGTAAAATGTAATAAATAATTTTACACCCAAATGACAAAAATCCAACTAGTAGAACCAAAGATATGCAATTTAAGGATTTAAGTTTTAAAAGCTTTAAAAAGCACAATGTGCCAACCGTGGCTATCTGGTTGTGTGAGACTGGGTGAAAGTTACAAGTTCAGGCTGACCCCGATGGAGCATGGGCCAGATACAGGGACCAGGTTAGTCCTGCTGAAAGAGTTAAATTTGAATCCAGGGCAATGAGTTTCATTCACGGTGGAAGGGACTGTGAGGAGCAGGGAGATCATCGTGGATGGGCGTCGTAGTAGAATGAATAGCAGGCTGGGCAACAAGGATGGTTATCTGTGCAGCGCAATGTTCCTGTAGTCATGATGAACGTTTGTTGCTAGCACTTTGCTTTGGTGGTTCCCACAAGTGGTCAATGCTGTAGCGCGAAGAGTTGGTTTGCTGGAACTTCATGCTGGTGGTTGGCGCAGGCAGCAAGATTTGGGCGCCAACAGGCCTATTCGCGAAAAGCCCAAAAACTTCAGGGGAGCTCAACTGAGGCTCACCAAATGTCCAGGACCTGAGGAGCACAGCTTGGGGGTCAAGAACTCACTCCAGCAGAGGCCAGCAGGACTCAGACAGTTCCAGTTGCATATCCAGGCAGCAGGTCAGCTGAGCAGTAGCGGGGAACCTCTGGAGCTTGTTATGTTCATGTAGCTCAGACCAGGAGGTCAGCTGGCTGACCCTTGAAATCACTTCAGCCTGGGATGGATGGTGCAGGTCCAATCTTCCCTCTCAGCAAGCAGGTCAGCATGCAGCAGCACAGCAAAGTGGCAGTACTTTTGGCAGCAATGCAGCACAGCAGTCCTTCTTCAATAGTATCCACAGGTCCAGGAGTGTACTGAAGAGTTGGTGTCTGAGGTCCAATATTTATACCTGGTTCCTTCTTTGAAGTCAGAGAAACATCTAGAGAATTCCATTTAAAGTGCTCATGTTTCCTGCTTCCCCTGCCCTAGCTCCAGACTAACTACAGGGGGTATACAATCATTTGCATAAAGGCATGACACAGCCTATTCAGGTGTAAATGGGGCTGTGACTAACTCTGTCCTCTCATTGTGCCTGTGATGGCCCATCCAGGCACACATAATCTCTCTATTGTGTGTGGTTATCTAGCAGAAATATACAAAGACAAAGTGCCATCTACACCCGGTCATTTGACTGTTGGACCTGGCCCTTTTTGCAGGGACTTCCCAGAACTTTTTGCCTTCTTCCTGTATTTTGTTCTGACCTGTTTTTGTTGGTTTTAAGACTCTGGGCACTTTGCCACTGCTGATCAGTGCTAAAGTGCATGTGCGCTCTCTTGTAAACTTGGTAAGATTGGTCTACACCATTTTGGGAGATTTAATTTACCTGTAAGTCCCTTGTACAGTGGGATCCTATATACCCAGGGACTGTAAACTAAATGCTACTAGTGGGACAGCAGCGCTGCTGGTGCCACCCACAGAAGTAGCCTTTCAAACCTGTCTCAGGCCTCTGCCACTCAAGGGCCTGCGTGCGCAGTTTACTGCCAAAGTGACGTGGCCTTTAAAGTTGTTGCCAAGTCTAAAACTCCCCTTTTACTACATATATGTCACCCCTAAGTTAGGCCCTAGGTAGCCCTATGGGCAGGGTGCTTTGTCGGTAAAAGGTAGAACATGTGCCTTTGTTGTGTGGCATGTCCTGGTAGTGACAAACAGTCTATTTAGTTTCTCACTACTGTGAAGCTGCTCCTCTCATAGGTTTGCATTGGGAATTCGCTGACATGTGTTTCAGTGGTAATTTCTGATATGAAAGGGGTAGCATGGCCATGTTTGGTATGTTTGGAATAGTGGTGATACATCCTGCTTATTGGTAAAAGCAGATTCGTTATTACTATTTTAGAAATGCCACTTTTAGAAGTGGGCATTTCTGTGTGGTTAAGACTCTTTGTGCCCTGCCTGGTTGTCTAGTCACCGTCTGGTTTGGACTGATAGGAGAAAGGGATGTGTATTCACTCTAGACAGTCACAAGGGGGGTTGAGGTGTGTCCTACCTTTCCTGGATGACTCAACACTGAACTGAATAGACCTTGGCTGCATTTAGAGTGGTGGAAGGAGTTTCCCTTGCACCTGAATAGACCTGGTCTGCATTTAGAGTAGTGGGAGTAGTTGCATCTGCACCTGAATAGGGTTGTGCCTGCCTTTCACAATGATGTCTACGCCCCCCTGCAGTGTGTTTGGAGCTAGGGCTTGTGATTGAATGGGGGTGTTGTACACTTCTAAAAAGTGTTTGAAGTGCCCCCAGAACAAAGACTTTTGGAGTATAAGTACAGGGGCTGTGACCCCATTTTTTTAGACACAGCGTGGAACTGTAACAGACGCTGCTGGCTCTACAGACCGCCAGGAGGAATCGCCATCGGACTTGATTGCTTTGAGGCCTGACCTGCTGCCTGTTGGGTGGAGAGAAGGACTGCCACTGTTGCTAGAGACCCTAGTGCTGGCCTGCCTGTGCCCAGTTGCTGGTGCCCCCAGTGTTCTCTAGGGATTGGATGACTCCCTCCCTGTTCCAGCCTTAGTTTTATTAGGGCCTATGATTCTGGAAGCAGCAGGTGTTTCCAACTTGCCAGCATCAGGACGGTCTTGGGCACTGCTGGGAAGTTAGTGCGGCGCCTGAAAGCACATCCCCTGTCCTCCATGTAAACCTTTGCCCCGGTGAGCTGTGTGCTCCCTGGTGCCCCTGGGGCACAAGCAGGCATCCACTTCGGTGCCCCCTTCGTGGAGAGGAATCCCTGTGTGTAAGGGATTCCCCAGGGGCCAGCACGTCTCACAATAGCGATGCCGATGATGACAGGAGGAGCCCAGCTGACCACCAGACATGGAGAGGAGCTCCCCCGGTAAATCGTCACTGACTGCCCACCCCCCCAGCAAGTAGGGATTTGGACCTGAGCGGTCCTTGAGGCTGAGCAGATAGGTGCCGGGACGAGGCCTGCTGTCAATTGCCTAGTGGGCTGCTGCTGGAGGGGCGCCTTCATTGGGGCAGCTGCGCCGCGTGATTGCGGGCAGCCGCCTTGTGCTGCTGGAGGCAGGGGACCCATACTGTTGGAGGATTGAGCCCCTTGAAATTGCTCGCAGCTGCACTGCACAATCAAGGGCAGTTGCATACCAGCACTCTTGCACTCCTGGAGGATGAGACTCCAGCAGGTCTCCCCGTTGCCTGCTCCAGTTTAGTAGTAGCAGCGGTCTGAGAAGCCCCAGAGGGTCTCAGACACGCTGCGACCTCGGAGTGTCTTGTCGCGCTGGGGAAGACTGCAGGATGTGCCTGGTGCAGTTGTCTTCCCGCCGAATTTGGCAGCGTGCGTTCGCCCCCCACTCTCTCTTTTCCGAAATGTAACTGGGGGAACTTGCTGATTGTGGTGAAGGCAGGATGGGAAAAACCTTGGCTGAGATCCCGATCTTGCTTGATGCTGGGGACAATTACCACATTCCTGGTAGTAGGAGCCCAGATGCTTTTGGTCTTACACCTTATATTCAGTACCACAGCACCGAACAGTACCTATGAGGAGCACAGGAGAGTGGTGCTCTATAATGTTATGGTGCTATGTATGATCCTGATGTGTCGTTAGGGATGCTTGGGTAATTTCATATGTTTAGCATTGTATGCCCTGATGTAATGTTGCATATCGTAATGGTGTTTTGCATGTTCAGGCATGAACAGTAGTGGTAATTCATGTTCCAGTCCCCTTACATGCTGCCTTTCATGTTCCCAGGTATAGGTCGTTTTATGCCTTACCATGACCGGTATTATTTCAGAGTATACGTTATATGTGCCGTAATGGTGAGTTTATGAGAAGTACAACATATAGGTATTTACTTGAGTGCACTACCTGTGGTTTCATGACAATTGCCTAGTTGGCAAAGGGATTTATGATTTATGCATTATGATGACAATTGCCAAGTGGCAAAGTGATTTATGATCTAAGTGATGTCATGACAATCGCCTGGTTGGCAAAGTGATTTTTGTGATTATGGTCTAAAGTGTTTTATGTACAATACAAAGGATATTTTTATATAACCTTGTGTGGAGTCTCTTTTTTGTGGTGTGCCTAGTGTGTCACTGGTGTGTGTGTGTGTGTTGCGCAATCGCTTTACAAATTGACTCTAGGATAAGCCTGACAGCTCTGCCAAGCTACCATGGGGGTGAGCAGGGGTTATCTTGTGTGTGTAACTCCCTCACCCTGACTAGAGTGTTGGGTTCTGCCTGGCTTAGGTGCATACCCTAGCCAACCAGAAACCCAATTTCTAACAGTGACCCAGAGACAGACTGCAGGTACTAAATGGCTATAGAAGAAAAATGCCAACTTTCTAAAAGTACCATTTTTAAAATTGTGACCATAAATCCGACTTCACCATAAAAGTGGATTTTTCATTACAATTCCAAAGACACCAAACATGGACTGTTTACCTGTTCCAAATTGGAAGCTACAGCTTATTAAATGTAATAAGGTAGCTCCACTGATTTTCTATTGGAAAAACAGGCTTTGCAGTAGTGAATGACAAATGTAAGAGGTTTTCACTATCAGGGCATTCAAAACTTAAAATTACATGTCCTACTTTTTAAATTCATTGCACCCTGCCCTGTGGGCTGTTTGGGGCCTACCCTAGGGTTGACTTGTAAGTATTAAAAAGGAAGGCTTGGGCCTGGCTAAAGGTTTATTTTACCGGCCAAAATGGCAGTTTAAAACTGCACTCACCGGCTGCAATGGCAGGCCTGAGACAGGTTTAAAGGGCAACTTAAATAGGTGGCACAATAAATGCTGCAGGCCCACTAGTAGCATTTAAACTACAGGCCCTGGGTACATGTAGTATCACTTTACCAGGGACATATAAGTAAAGTAATTGTGCCACTTAGGGACAAGCCAATGTTACCATGATTTAAGGAGTGAGCATGCACTTTAATACTGGTTAGCAGTGGTAAAGTGCACAGAGTCCTAAGGCCAACAAAAACTAGATCAGAAACATTTGGAGGGATAAGGCAAAAAGTTTGGGGGAAGACCACCCTAAGTAAGGCTGACAGGTCTAACAACAACCAATATTACTTACAGCTATATTTAAGTAAATGATATTAAATAAAATTATGTTATTTAAAACAATATTATTTACCAAAAAGCACCAATATTCTTGTCAGCGATATTCTTGTACTAATGATATTCGTGACATATTATATAGATATCAAATTATTACAAAATTCATATTTTATGCAATCACAGACCTAGAAATGTAGCACTAATGTTCCCTTATACTTTGGTATTCCTGCATAATGCTCAGATTTAGAAACAATGGTCTTGGTATATATACCTTGTTGTTTCTATTCAATAAGGTTGTGTCCTTATGGAAAAATGGATGTCACTATGGGGGCTGTTATATGATATCGAGCATTCCTATTAAGGTATTATTTCAAGTGAAATTCTTCCATCATATTTTTGTGACATAAAAATTGTATCAATTTGAAGTGATGTGAATTTGACTTTAAAAATTTAGTTAAGTCAAACATAGATAAGGACAGGGTCCTTGTCAGACACTCTGTTTGGGAGTGCAGTGCTGCTGATGACGGTAAAACCTCACATCCCCTTTGCTGCTTCTTGTGCCTGTGTCACTGTCCCTGAGCTGTGCGTTGGTGAAGCAATGAGCAGAAACAGACAGCTTGGTACTCACTGCATATATCCGCCTGAGATGAAGTCCTTAAGGATGCAACCTTCACGTGGTGGTGTGGACCCAAGAGTTTCCCTTGAGTCAAAAGTTGAGCTGGTGTGCCTCACTGAAAATGTGCATGAGGTGAGGCCCCTGTAACTGAGCTCCAGGCACCACATGTCTATGGTGAGGAGGAAGAGCTTATAACAGGTGACCCAGGCAGAGGTTTTATGTGGAGGCAATGAGTGATAGTGCCATTGAGAATAGGGATCCAACAGGTGTAGTAAGGTGTCATGAGATGCGAAGAGGTTCCATGTGACATCAAATGTGGATTGAGAACATCTATCAGCCTGCTCAGGCCCAGTGAACAACTGAGCTGCATCAACAAGCATCTTTCCCAAAAGGAGGACGTCTCATATGAAGACAGAGGTGGCCATTTTGGGAGGGGACCTCAAACGGGTATCGCAGACTTTACAAAGGAATCTCAAGAGCAGTGGCTCTTAAACTGTGGACCAAAGACCCCTGGAGGCCCTTGAAGCTTTCTCAGGGAGTATATTACTGTGTCACAAAATTAAATAACGCTAAAATGAATACATTAAAATTAATGAAGTATATACAAATAAAGAAGCAAAATTGAAAATTTGAAAACCTTTTCTATATTTGATTGGGAATTAACCAAAATCTTTAAATATTTGAGCATTTGTTTTGTGTACACTTGTTTTAGTATTTTTGTGAATTGTTTTGAGGTTCAAATAATAGAAATTGGGTGCCCCCAGATTCCAGTAATGATTCAGTGTGAGCCCACAAAAGTCAAATCATTAAGAATTGCTGCTCTAGAGCGTGTATCTGGCAAGTTGCTATGAAGGAGAGGACAAAATAGTAATAGATAAAACAGATAAACTGGGGGGTTTGTATTAAAAATGGAAGCGCAGTGTTTCCTGAATAAATTGACAATGGGGTGGAAACATGCAGGCTAACATTAGTGGGCAGAAATCAAGCAGTCGATGCTATAAAGGAAGGAATAAGGGGACTGCAGGTGCGGGTTGGGTTTCAAAAGTGGGCACGGATCTGATAAAAAAGCAAGGCTAATGGGTGGAAGTGAAAGCCGACATGGGAGTCCTGATAGGTGATCCAAGGTGTTTACCATATTATATTTTACACTTGTAGGCTGCACTTACACTGTGAGGTTTCTGGAAAGCTGGCTTGTGGCTGACAAGTTGAACATTGATGAGAAAGGGAAGGACAGTTTTGCCAAACAACGCCTTGATGTGAAACTGAACCTGCAAAACATAAGTTGATTTCTGCCAAGGCAGGGTCACGTTCTAGGGCACAGAATGGCTTCTATTCCTGTGACTTTTTTCATAATACATCGGCAGACTAAAAGCTAGAAACTAAAGGAGATTCTGCTCAACCACAGTTTTGTCCATGAAGAACATGGCTTTTATTAAGTTATACAAAGGAGATGCAAGGAGAATTCACTATACACGAGTAAATGTAGCAGTTGGAGCTGAGATCATGAATCTAACATTTTATTACATTTAATCTCAACTTCTAGAAGCCATTTTGGGAATATGAGCTACTACATATCGTTTCTAAAATGAAATAATTCTTTTAAATATTGTGATCCTTCACAATATTTAAAAGAATTATTTCATTCACAGGTGTCTCTGACACTTGCTTACTCCATTGAATGCACCTACATTCAGGTCGCCATCCGCCTCCCTCCGGCCCCCCCCCCCACGCAACCACCCACCAAAAGCCAGGCAACTAATGTTTGGGACCTGTAAAATTGACATATTTTTACATGTTTGGATGATATCCTAAGTAGCCCCGGTTATTAAATATTGTTAAGTAAATTCTTCTGGATATACTTATTAAACATGCTTTATCGAACCAGCTTTGTATCGAATTACCATGGTCGTGAAGCACTGAGACTGACTGCGTGGTGAGTTTGCACCTTCTTTTCTTCTAGTTTCAATTTGTTTGAAGTTTTTCATCATGTGTGGTGTGCTGCTGAGCTTGCCCATAGGTTCATTTTTGTTCTCAGGCTTACTAACTTGAGCAGAATGTGCACGTGTCCTGTGTGCCATGTTTTGTTGTGGCCCTAGTTGTGCCACTGTTAGCTGCAGGAGGCAGTTGCAAATTACAGAGAGGTATGCCAGGTTTACCTGTGAATGTCACAGGAATAGTTCCCTGGGATTCTGGTAATATCATACACTAATTAGAAAACATTTCACGTCACCTGGCATAACTAATTGGGCAGTGATGCATTTCCTCACACATTGCCTAGAGCATTATTTCTTTTTAAATTACGCTGTGATTTATCGGTGGTTTACCCTGCTTTTCCCATTCGTGAAGGAACTTCGACAGCAATACTAAGAGATTGATGCCATGCGGGTTGATTCTCATTCTATAACCATAACAAAGTAACTGCAAATATAATCAAGCCCTCATCAAAACGTGAAATACTATAGAGCTGGCCTTTGCCTCGCTGAAAAGTAGATTTTGTTATAGCTGTACTTTGGAAAGTCGTATACTGTAATTCGCCTGCGTAGTTGTGTGAAGGCAGCAGATTTTGCCTCGGACAACAGAACAGGCAAAAATTCCTGACATTTGCTGATTGGACGAAGTGAGGGGCAATACAAGCAGGGAGGTATTCAAAAGACAATTTCCTCGTGCAGTGTAGAGCCTGCAACAGCCACGAGCCCTCCAGAAGTCTCAAGGTAGGCGTGCCATTGAGGGTCAGAGTAAGCTGTTGTGCACATCGGGATGAGTGGGGATTCTATACTGCAACAAGAGGACAATGTAATGGAGGGAAATGGGAGGGACGCGCTATAGGGTAAATACTTTTAGTGAGGAGGCTGGGCCTTGGAACATTGACTTTGATCAAAGCAAGAGACACAGTTGGTTGCCAAGCAGTGCAGGACCCTCCTGCCTCAAATTGTCCTGAGCCATTTCTGTTAGTAGAATGAAAGATTCCCACTGCTTCAACGGGTTTCTAAGTGTTGGAACTGACACTTTCTGGTTGGCTGAGGCGATGCCCTAGCCAGGCAGAAACTGCCACTCCCATGAGGGGTAGGTG
Organism: Calotriton arnoldi; assembly: GCA_963921515.1. Lineage (NCBI taxonomy): Eukaryota > Metazoa > Chordata > Amphibia > Caudata > Salamandridae > Calotriton > Calotriton arnoldi. Next base: position 566,023 of record CAWUFW010007587.1, read on the forward strand.
ATTACAGTCACTGTATAACCAGCGCTCACCCTTGGGTAGCTTGGCATTGAGCAGTCAGGCTTATCACAGAGGCAATGAGTAAAGCATTGGTACAGCACTCTCACACAGCAAACACTCTGTCACATAAGAGACTTCACACGATGTGTATGTAAATAAATTTTGTATTCAACACTCACATTAATTAACACAACATGAACATCATGTATTTCTGGGCATAAATCACACTTCGAAGTATCACTAACAGTACTAGGCCCAATTGTGTTAAAATGACAACCGTACTATGCACACTTGGGAAAGATCCAGCTTTACCCCCCCGGACCTTTATGCAATGCGAAATGTTGTCAGAACGAGGCCCACCCTGGCAATTATTTCAATTCAATACCACACAGTTATAGGGTGCACGCCTGATCACAACGATATCAAAAATGTGTACACACAGATAATTACAACACTTTTAAACAGTACTGAGGGCCAAGGCCGAACGGGTGAAAACCAATGTCAAACATTGTATTCTTTTTGGCAAGGAATCAACGTGTAAAGCAACACCTCCGTGCAGTGTAATTAATAACAGGCAGTCCTCGTGCAGCCACTCCCACACACACACTCAGCACCGTTACGTGGTGCAATGGATATCAGTCAGGTCCGTAGAGAGTGCATACGCATGCACACGCACACGGCACTGTAATGCAGTGCAACTGATATCCGGCAGGTCACTGGATAATGCAAATGCTGACCCAGTGGCCCAAGCCCTCCTCCACTTTTCAGCTAACACCGACTACCCTGGATCCACTGGTTGGAGATTAAAAAAAACCTCCCCCTGATACTAGGCTGATTGCTGCCAGAGTCACACTTACTCAGGGTCCTAGGGAAGAAGATGGGGGTAGGTAGCAGGGCTACCTAGGCAGCAGTCAACAAATGGGGGTTTGGCCACCACCCAGGAAGTTCACCCAGGGTATGCAGAGCAGAAGAGGGCTGAGGGCGATAGTCCTTCAATCAAAGGGTTCCACAATTGAACTTCTGCCACCAACCCAGTTCTGTGAAGCACAGGACCAATCAGAGCAATACTACCTGGCAACAAAAAGTCATTGGGACCGGGTGAGGAGAGAGCAGTTGATCCACTGTACTGAGGGCACAAAAGCAACAATCGATGAATGGGGGATGAGGCAGGGGTGCCTCTCGGAAGAAGGAGGCACCCCGTCAGACACAAGTTGATCAAAGTAGCACCCAGGCAATCCGGGTACAATGGAACATGAATCCGCTCCTCCGCAACTCCCTGGAAATGAGGCACAATGTTTGGTGCGCGTTGATACGAGTCACACCAGACAGTTCCAGTCACACACAATGAAGAGTCGCAAACTCAGTACCTCCCTTGAAATGAGGCACAACGTCTGGTGCGCGTTGATCCGAGTCGCACTAGACAGTTCCAGTCACACACAACGAAGAGTTACAAATTCCGTACCTTCCTGGAAATAAGGCACAATGTCTGGTGCACATTGATAAGGCACGCAACAGGCAATTCTGGTCACAAAACGAAGATTTGCAAATTCTGTACCTTCCTGCAAATGAGGCACAATGCCTGGTGTGCCTTGATACGGGTCGCACAAGACAATGCCGGTCACACACACAGGTTCAGGTTTAGCAGTGCTGCATGAGGTAACTCTCTCTCCAAGGGTCACAACCTGTGAATCGGACACCGCACACAATGAGCATGCAGTTGGCGTGTCGCACAAGAGAGATGTGACAATCGATGAAGTGGACCACGCTGGATCCCACAACCATCTGCTCACCACCAACAAGACGCTTAAGCGTGTTGAGGGCCCCACGATGCAGGGGCAACACTCCTTAGATGCAGGCAGTACTTTTGGGGCTCCGCACAAGACAATCCGGTCTCCAGGCTCAATGCTTAGTTCCATGCTCATGCCACACTACTAGTTGGGATCCAGCAGACGATGTGGGTGCTTAAGAGGGCACTGCTCTCCAATTGTCATACGTAGACGGTGTGGGTCTCTCGCGGGATGTCTTTGATGTCCCTGAGACCTCCACAAGAGAACGGGGGCAAGCCAACAAGTCCTTGGAGATCACACTTCAGGGTGCCACACAGCAGAAGGTAGTTAGCCCAGTCCATCCGCTATTCAGGAAGGGTGCATTGCCCCTTCCAATGGCAGTAATCCTCCTTGTGCACAATTAATTTCCATAGCAGTGTACACCACGCAGTTCCAGGATATCTGGTCCCACGTCCCCACAAGTGTATCGCTACCCTGCTGAAGTATGGCACCAGTAGTTATACTGCAGTGTGCCTTTGAAGTTGGGGGTGGTTCAGAGGGTTTCTCTTTGAACTACACATGTCTCGCCTAAATTTCAGTCCTGTCTGCCATGAGGCCATCTTTAGTGGGGCAGTGATCTCACTTCCGAGAGGCCAAGTGTCAAAACCTCTCCCTCCAATCTCTTCAGCCAGGCCCTCAAATGGCAGAGGTCTGTTGTTCTCGTTGCATGCCCACTGTTTATAGCTGTCACTGGGGAATGCACAGATGTGCTCCCCAGCCTCCATTGTAGACTTGTGTCAAATTAAAAGGCATACAAGAAATACCCACTTGCTAGAAGTGACATTTGTAAGCTATAAATGACAAATCCACTTTTAGTACAGGAGAGGGTTTGTCATTGTGAATCGAATGATAGGAAACATTATGAGGCTGCTCCTCTGCAAGCCACTATTGCAGCTTGAAGTCATTTCCACCATTACCCCATGTTAACCTATGGGAAGAGCAAACCTCATAGGTAGTGAAAACGCACACAGGTATTCTTAACTACCTGGGCAGGGAACACACATGTGTACCTGCCCTGCCTTTCACCTACCACTTGCTTCACCCCTCAAGATGTATCCTACGGGTGCTCTAGTAGTAGTGAAAGGTCCCTTCAGGATTGGCCAGTGGTTTAGAAAGGCCATACTGAGCATAAGTGCAATTGCGCACCCACAGGCCTGCAATGGCATGCTTGACACGTGTAAAAACATCATAGGTGCAAGTGTGCAAACACAGGCCGGCAATGGCAGGCTTGAGACATGTTAAAAACATCAGGTAAGAACCACTTCCTAACGTGTGTAGGTAGGGTCGTGCACTTTCACACCGCATTTACAGAGGGAAAGTGCCCAGAGACCAGAGAATCAGCAAAACTCCAGGTGGAAAATCAAAACGTTTAGGGAAACACTATCTCAAGAGTATCAGGTCTAACACTAAAGATGTCCATTTTTGTAGCTCTGGTCTTCAGACAGCTTGTCTATTGCCAAATGACCTGCTCTGGACAATACTACATCATTGTGCCTGATTATGAGTGGGCCGCTAAATTGCGATCCCTCTATGTGCACAGGGGTCGCAATTTTACATGGTGCATGTTCCTCGCACTTGGCAATTGCTAAGTGCAATAATGTTCACATACCTTGTTAAATTTTGATAAGTCAAACCTGTCAGAATTTAAAGATTAAAAAAGACCCAGTAAGTAACAGAACGTGGATTTTGGTGCAGTAAATGCCAAAATCTGCATGATGTGAGCCATTTTCAAGACAAAACTTGAGATAGGTGATAATTATCACACATGATAAATTCTGAACACTTTAACATCAGATTTTGTCAGACGCGATAATTATCCCATTCGATCCGGGCCACTCTTACCCAGGCCTTTACAGTGTACTTTTGTTAGCTTTCTTGTTAATCTTGTTTGCTAACTTCTTATTTAATGGATTTATTTCTGATTCTTGTGTTTGTCCCTCCCCTGGAGAATAGCTTTTGCAATCATTGTGATTGAATGACTAGCATTCATTCACTGTTTTATACATGGAGCCACTTTATTTATTTTGCTTTTAGCACTACATAGAAGTAGGTGTGTTTTCCTCTCTCCCTCTCCTCTGCCTTTCACACCATCACCCTACTGTTCTATCCATTTTTCTCTCCCATCCCCAAGCGGTTCACTGCTATGCTCACCCCTCCCATCTCTGCTTTAATTTTTTTTACAATCCTCCCCCTCTGTTTCTCCCCCTCACGTCATTGCTCACCACCACCTCTCAGCCACCTTTAGTCGCTCCTCCAAACCTCTACACTCGTCCATTACTCCCCACTCTTCTTTGTCATGCTCAGCTTTTATTTCATAAGCGTTCACCCCAACTATCAGCAAAGCACCACTTCCATGTGTGTTGAAAGGGCGCGTGCACTTTCACACTGCATTTACAGTGGAAAAGCGCCCAGAGACCTAATGCTACAAGCAGAGATTCAGCAAAACCCCATGAGTAAAAAGCAAAAAGTTTAGGGAAACACTACATCAAGTGTCTCAGGTTTTACACTAAAGATGTCCATTATTTTAGCTCTTGTCTACAGACAGCTTATCTATTGCCAAAAGAACTGCTCTGGACAATACTACGACATTGTGCCTGATTATGAGTGGGACGCTAAATTGCAGTCCCTACCCGTGCACATTTTGGCACAGGGGTCACAATTTTATATGGTACATGTTCCTCGCACTTGGTAATTACTAAGTGCAATAATGTCCGTGTACCCTGTTAAATTTTGGCAAGTCAAACCTGTCAGAATTTAAAGATTAAAAAAGACCAGGAAAATAACAGAACATGTGGATTTTGGTGCAGTAAATGCCAAAATCTGCATGATGTGCGCCATTTTCAAGGCAAAAATTGAGATATACGATATTTATTACATGTGACAAATTCTGAACACCTCAACGTCAGATTTTGTCAGATGCGATAATTATCCCATCTGGCCCAGGTCACTCATACCCAGGCCTTTACAGTGGACTTTGGTTAGCTGTCTTGTCAATCTTGTTTGCTTACTTCTTATTCAATCGATTTTTTTCCACTTCTTGCGTTTGTCCCTCCCTTGGAGAATAGCTTTTACAATCATTGTGATTGGATGACTAGCAATCATTCACTGTTTTATGCAGGGAGCCACTTTATTTATTTTGCTTTTAGCATTCCATAGAAGTAGGTGTGTTTTCCTCTCTCCCTCTCCTCTGCCCTTCACACCACCACCTTACTGTTCTATACATTTTGCTCTCCCATCCCGCAGCTCGTTCATTGCTACGCTCACCCCTCCCCTCTCTGCTTTAATTTTTTTACAACCCCCTTGTTTCATCCCCTCACAACATGACACCTTTAGTTACTCCTCCAAACCTGGACACTCGTCCATTGCTCCCCACCCCTCTTCATCACGCTCAGCTTTTATTTAGTATACGTTCACCTCAACTACTCCATTGCTTTCCCACTTCTGCCCGCTTGGTGCCCCCTTTCCATAATCACATTGCAACATAGGGGTACCTCTCGGACCATAGATCAATGGTTATTCCATCAATGGAGTGCTACAAAAGTTGTCTCCACATATGAAAAATTAATAAACTGCAGTTATTTATAGAATCTTGAAAACATGATTAGCGTTTTCCCTTTCTTGCATTAATGTGTAAAGCTCATGGACTCAAAACAACAGATGAGTTGCCTGTATAGAACATTTATCTTATGAAAAAGGCATCTACATGGAACAGTAACATACAACGTTACATTTAAACCGAAGTCAATACATCAATCAAGGTGAAACACCAATGAAATACTCACAAAACAAATCATATGTACATTCTACAGAAAGGACATTCTTAACTTTATATACAGGAGAACATCACAAAAAAAAAAGTGGGACATGCTATACAAATAGATGTACCCTATTGGCCTGCTATGCCACTTATTCAGTATAATAAATAATATGTGTCCGAATCTTGCTTAGAACCGGGACCTATTGTTGGTATTCTCGATTTTACACTACTGAGGGGTCCTGAGTGAGGTCAGAGGAAGGGTGTAAATGTTCTTGAATCAGCCATATGAATTGGGCTTGTGTGTTCAGTACTTTTACGCAGTGAATTTCAGCATGGTGACTCTTGGCCTCAAGAAATTTGTGCCGCTGGGGGTCGCGTAACTAGATTTTGCTCTCCCATCCCGCAGCTCGTTCATTGCTATGCTCACCCCTCCCCGCTTTAATTTTTTTAGAACCCCCCTGTTTCATCCCCTCACAACATGACACCTTTAGTTGCTCCTCCAAACCTTAACACTCGTCCATTGCTCCCCACCCTTCTTCGTCACGCTCAGCTTTTATTTAGTATGCGTTCACCCCAACTACTCCATTGCTGTCCCACTTCTGCCCACTTGGTGCCCCCTTTCCACAATCTTCACTCCCTCCACTACCACCACTATCCCTCTCTATGGTGGCCGCTTCAATTGGCTTTGCTAATGCCGGATGCACTTATAATTTGCAAGCAATGGCAATGTCATGGTGAAAGTCAATACTAAAAGTATAGAAAACATTGTTGTCTATATTTTCAAGATGTCCCCAACGTTGCATTTTGCAACATGGCGATGTGCATCTTCACAGTGCATGAGGAAACGGTGCAGCTATACTGAGCGCATAGAAAGTATACAGAGCAATGGTTTCCATACTCCCAGAATATACTATAAATCCAATACTCTAACATCTTATGTGCCTTTTTTCAATCTTCATGATTTTTATTCAGCACTTATCAGAGATATAACGAAACTGTTTAATAATTTTCACATAATATTGACATTCATCTACATCCAATTTCATTACAATATCTGTACCTCTTGGAGGAAGATGGCTGAGGAATCCTCCTGCTCTCTCCTCTTGTAGATGTTTACAGGCCAATTAATGCAAAGCAAACATCCTTGCCAACCGAGCACATGTCAATTAGAACTTTTAGAATGCACTGTCAAGGAGGGGAATAATTAAATGAACTATACAATCACAGGAGCTATACGAGGGGTATGTTTTATGGTCTTTAACTTCATGCATTGTACCTGTAGCAGCGTAATGTTGGCTCCACCCTTTAACATCTTGACTCTGCCATATATACATGCAGGTAGTACCATATATTTGTGTGCTTTAATATCATTAAGTAAAGTGGTGCACTTGACCGGAATACTGAAGGTGCATTCGTTGTATAATTCAGACATTTATATTATTATACTAATGTTTTCCTTATAGTGATACCAATTTACAGTTTTCATATATATCTGTATTTGAATAGTTTGAGTAATTTGTTCACTCTATATATACTCACGTATTCATTTGAGTAGTATCATGCATTTATTTAATAACTATATATGTATCCATAACCATGCATTTAAATGTGTATTGAAGTGTTTTGCTGCGTTAGCTTGAACAAAGGCCTTAAGCATTTGGACTCTAATGTTTAACCTTCAACGTGAAAGTTTGTTTGGGTTGCAATGTTTTCTTCTTCTTTGCAGGTGCATTCATATGATCTCATAGTTAGTGAAAGTCACATTGTGCATGAGAAACAGTGAGGCTTGGGAGAATAACTTTTGGCAAGAACGAGAGGCGCTAACGAACAAAGTGAGGACACTTATTCATGTTATATTTACATAAGGGAGAAATCCAAGGACGTCAAAATGTCCAGACCATAAGATGGGAGTATCGAAAAAGGTTGCCAAGTTCTTCTGTGAGAAGGTGGAAAAGTACTGGAACACATGATGTGGGATTCTCACATGTGCTGTGGGGTTTTAATTTGTGGTCACACTTTAGCTTTAGGCAGATTCCTTTTAGACTCAGAGGAGTACAGAACTCCTTGCTATATCTCTGTTGTGTGGCTTTTTGCTATGCAATACTCCTGAATTTGGAGAACTTCTAAAGAAGTCTCTACAATGCTGATAACCTTCCTGCTTTACTGGATCTAATTAGGGTTTCCCCAATTAATGCTACTTAGTTCAGGCTTAGTTTACGAAATTTAGATTTACTCATGTATAGGCAAGAGGATCAGAAATCATACACTGATCACCAGATTTTGTTCCTTATTTTCTGCATTGCTATTACCGAATTCCTTATATGCTTTATGCTGTTTAGAACTAAGCTTTGTCAAATGATTTGGACTTCCAGTTGTGATTATGTATTTTTACAACATATTCTTGAGACTTATGTACATCAGTTTGGCTTTGAACCTGTAATAAATCTACATTTAATCCCATTTATTGACTTTCGGGTCCTCACTGTGTAGCCGAAAGGACTACATTGTAAATTGAACTCTTGGATGATGTTAACTCCTCATTATTTCTCAGGCATCTAAAAAGGTCTATCACAGGGGACTCTGGATATTCGACTCAGTGCTCTGGCAGATGTTAGCAAAACGAGGATGGTTAGATCCTGGTATAGGGGAGTTGGAATACTTTATGTTAGAGTAATTCAGACCCAATCCCAGCCCTACAGCCCATGTTTCGGTCTGGAAGATCAGCAGAGTTCTAGCAGTTCAAGAAAGAGTTGTAACAGCGGAGGTGTGAGTTTTAATAGGGTTGCACGTTCTAATGGTTTATGCTTAGTTTGTGGTGTTCATAGAGATTGTGTGATGTTGCCGGAGATGTTTTGAATGTTGTGTGAATGTGGTGCTTAAAGTGGAGAAGTTGAAGTTGTTATCAGGTCCGACGTGGCCTAAGATCCCGAGACAAAATTAGAAAGTGTAGAAGACACTGTATTGTAATTGTCTGCTAAATTATGTGGTACCTGTCTTGAGACGTCATCAACAGTGCAATTGAGATAGGGACATTGATCCTGGTGTGTGAAAGTGAGGTGTGATTGGTGTGGTGCACCCTTTGCACAGGGGGAAGCTGTACTAATTGGGGTGATTCCGCGCAGGTCGAGGTCTCATTCGAGTGTGTCTGAGTAGGTCGGAAAGTGTTAATCTGAACCATTTCCTGTATGATCGAATACTGTTAATTTCTTTAGTGGAGCAGGCAAAGTTATTTGTTGCAATTGCTTTGTATTTGTTTTCCATGCGTATTGCCGAGGAGTGAATTCATGAAAATTGTAAAGGAGGGTGAACAGCTGTGAGGAGCGAGATTGACTTCACGGTGTGCCACGCTGAGGTTGGTCGGTTGGTGTGAAGCTGCACTGATATTGGTTATCTACGGCATAGAGAGTTGCGCTGGTGTTGATCATTTATTCTGTAAGAGAATTGTGGGTAAACCATTATTTCCTGGTCTGAAATGAAATTCTATTTGTGATTATTGATGTTTTGCTGGAAAATGAAATGTTTTAAAGTTATATGAGATTTGTTGAGGGGAGATGTGACAATACCTGTTATAGAGGGAGAAGATCCACCACCTGAAGATACTGCAGGTCATTATATGGCGATAAATGTAGGGCTTCACACATGTATTTGGCTTAAACAATGGCACAAGACCACAGAGAAAGAAAGTGCACTGGTGTTTCCACGATATGGTACATTCAATGTGAGAATCATCAAAACTTGAGGAGGATATTATATGAGATGAAGGCACAGCCTAGACCTACACAGTTTGAAGTGCTCAATGCTTGGGAGCGTGTGGCTCATGCCAGAGAGAATGAAAGGTATCAGGGAAGAGCTAGAAAGGCAGTGCGTTCTTACGCTGATGCAACCTGGGATACTGAACAGAGAAAGTGGAGAAATGAGATGATAGAGGGAGCCAAATTATACCCCGCATTAACAAGTGAAGAATTTGAGAAAGGAAACGAGAGGAAAAAGAAAGAAAAAAGGGGCAAGTGAAAGGAACCAGATGAGAGAAGCGAAAACAGTGACAGTGACTCTAGCAATAGTCTTCTAAATGTGTTGTTGTCAGAACGCCCACCTCCGTATAATGAGACCCAGTTAATGGGAGGTGGAGGCACTAATGCAAATGCAAATTCTGGAGTGGCTACCACACCAGCAAATGTGAGCCCTAATGTGATGGGAGCCACCCCAGAGAATATGAATAAAAACCCAATGGGAGGAAGTTCAGGATTTGTGCCCCTGGTACTGTCACAGCTCTTAATGCTCCAGATGCTCTAATTATCCCAGTTACCATTGGTTCCTATATATAAACTTAGTTCTGCAGAAAATGTAACACACCATTTGGCTGTCCCTGCCAATCTAAAGGCCTCAGAAAGTGATCCTACTAGTTTGAACGTTGGAGGATCCGTTCCTTTATTTCCAATTAATGTGAGTTCCCCTTTTGGTGCGAGCGCAGACTCAACGATGAAACAGGCAGAATTTAAATCTATAAGGTAATTCCTGGGATTGCCAGAGATGGGTACGCTCACCTGGGAGCCACCCCTAAATTTATATAGTAGCACACCCAGAGAGAGGGCAGTACCTAAGGCCCCTAGAGTACAGCCTAGCCTAAGCACTCAGGAAATAGACGAATGGTTAAAGGATCTCAATGCCACTTCGAATGAAAATGGAAGCTCCGAATTGAGTCAAGGAACGATGCAGTCATCATTGAGGGTAAAGTTGGTGGATGTAGGTAAATCAAAACTAGAACTATATGAAATGATAAATGGAATTCTTGAATTGGCCCAATGAGATACTTACCGAGAAAATGAACTTTTGTTCATGAGTAAGGACGGGTCAGGCAAGTCTATGATAAATTATCTGAATCAGCTCAGAAATATGAGGTAGATCTGGCTCGGACTAAAGCTTTACAAAAAAGCCACCAACTTTGTTTTAGTGATAAGGACATAGAGTATATGAGAATACCACTAATGACATTGTAAGTTCAGGAATTGATTAAAAACATTCCGATTTGGAGTGTGCTAGATAAGTGGGAAGGTAAATGGGCAAAAAAGGAAAGGTCCAAAGAGGTCTATAGTAGAACCGCTTCCTCCCATAGAATGAAGAACCAGCACTAAAACTTTCCCCTTATGGGAAGTATCCAGCGGAGGTTATGTCCATGTGCCTTGGAGTAGGAGTGATCTTGTGTCATTCACAAATGACTTACCAAGATTAAGAGTGAAGCTTGTAGAATGGTACAAACAAGTTGAGCGGTTTGTGAAACTCTTGAAAGTTTTGTGGACTGATCTAAATACCTTGCAGTTCCAAGTGATTTGTGGACCGAATATAAAATAGCCACAGAATGGCCCAAGAGAGATGTTAAGAGATCCATTGACTAACGGTCTGTCACCCACAGTAATGAGAATGTATAATCAGGTGATGACGTGATTGAAATCTAAGGTATCGCCCCAAGATACTGACTGCCCAAGATAATGACTGGGTCAAGATTGACAGGATGACCCAAGAACCCAAGGATTTAATTCATGCATATAATGAGAGATTGCTGCAGGCATTTAAGCAGTACAATGGGTTGGAGACACTGGAGCACTGGAACCTTGTGTCCAGGTTTGTGACAGGATTGAGGCCTGAAGTTAGCATGATGATTCAGCAGCATTTGATTTGTTGGCAGAATACGTCGGTTGATGAGATTTTGTATTATGCAAAGTACTGTGATGACGAAATAGAAATGAAGCAGAAGAAATTAAAGGAGATATTGATGGTAGGGGAAGTGAAGGCTGCTCAGAGAGAAGGTCAGAGTCAGCCTTTCGTAGGAAATGTTCCTCCTATGCAAGGAGTACATCAACAGGGATCTCTTGTAATGCAAGGTGGAGGTGGATTCCAGCCACAAGGGAGAGGTCGTGGTGTCCCAATTGACCCAAGTACTGGGATTGATGTAGCTACTTTGAAGAAATCCAACCCCTTTCATAATTGCAATAGGCTGTGGCATTGAGAGCGAGAATGTCCTCTTAATCCTGCTAATTAGGGTCAAAATTCAGGGTTTCCACAGCCTCAGAATAATAACCTTGTGCAGTCACAAAATGTGCAAAGACCAAGGTCTCAAAATTATAATGTGCCCTAAGCCCCAGTGATGCAAGTTCCACAACCCCTGATGCCACAATAAGCTGCCAAAGGCCCTAGATTCACTTCAAACCAAGTTCCAAAAATGAATCAGAAGGCTTTCCAGAATAACAATCTTTTCCAGCAGTATCCCATTTTTGATACGCTTGACAATTATGGCTCCTATCAGTCCGCCTGACGATGCCTGAGGGGGGAGAAAGATTGCCTGCTTGGCGCAGTCTTGGAGATAGACCAGAGTGGTCCATTTATAGATGGTGAGGTAAATGGCCAACCAGTATCATATCTGGTTGATACTTGTGCTACCCGCACTACTGTTAGAGCAGTGGAAGCTCCAATCCCACCCCTCTCGGGAAAGAGAATCCAAACTGTAGGAGTTGCAAACGGACAAATGACAAACCCCATTACTGAGGTTGTACCTGTAAAAATAGAGAGTTTTGAGGAGAATCACCAATTTGTGGTATATGATTTGAGTCCTGTTAGCTTGTTTTGACGGGATCTGTTGTGCAAGCTGAATTGCACCATTTGTTGCACCCCAAAGGGCATAGAGTTCCAAACTCATGATGAATATGTTGCTTTTAAATTGGTGAATCAAACCCCAACAGTTGAGCTGTTCCCTATGATGACAAGTGAAGAGTTACCCCTGGATCTCAGGGATGCAGTGAGGTCGGAAGTTTGAGATTTTTCAGGGAAGGACATTGGGCTCATCCAGGAGTTGAGCCTGTCCGTATACAGATAAAACCTAATGTTGAGTACCCAAGAACCCCGCAATATAATCTGACCCCTGAAATGATTGCTTGAATTACTTCAGTAATCAAGATCATTATCCAACTAGGTATTTGGAAGGAGATTATGGGGAGCCCATGTAATTCACCCATTATGGGCTTGCAGAAGCCTACTGGTAAGTACAGCATAGTTAAAGATCTTCGAAAGATAAACAATATTGTAGTTCCCTTTTGCACCGTGGGACTGAATCCTGCTGTGATAATGTTTCAGATTCCATGTGAGGCTGAGTGGTTTACTGTCATCGATCTTTGTCAAGCTTTTTTCTCTATACCGTTGCATGAGGATAGTCAGTTCCTCTTTGCATTTCGGTTCGGCATGGTTCCAAGTCCTACATGGGAATATATGAGTCAATCCATTTTTAACCAAATTCTAAAAAGTCTATGGAGTCCTTGGTTATGCCCTGTAACTCTGTTCTGGTGCAGTATATTGACGACATGTTGGTTGCGTCAAATACCCAAGAAGCTTGCACGACTGATAGTATTGCTCTGTTAAACCTCTTGGCTGAGAATTGACATAAGGTGTCCCTCAATAGGCTGCAATACTGTTTGAGAGAAGTCCTCAATGTCAGACATAATCTTTATTCAATTTTATAAATAAAATCATAAAAGCCAAGTCATACAAATTACATACAATTTCTTATGATCAAATTCATTCTATTTCAACACTCCCATCAAGAAACACACTAGATAAAAGGACTATTTAACAGCTGTAAGAACAGTAAGGCTGGCCTAACTTGCGTAAATTTAATTAATTTTAAAATTTGACGTAGATATTTATGTCTCAGATTATTGTATTTTGGACAGAGCATAACAATATGTAATGTATCATTGATGGATGTGTTGTCACAGTTACACAGGGGCAAGTCTGATTTCGTAAAACATCCACAAATTAAAGGGATTAGGCGAGGGAATAAATTTAGCCTAAAGTAAGTCAATATACGGCGTTGATGTTGTGTCATATTCCAGGTCAAATAAGGTTTGATGTTACTGACAGTTTGCGACTGCAAAAAGGGTAATGGCATGTACAAATGCTATTTTGCGAGTCACTGATTCGCAAAATGGCATTTGCGACTCCCGCTATTAGGAAGCGGCGTCCCTTCCTAATAGCGAGTCACCATGCCATGTACGATTGTTTTGCAACCGAATTTGTGGCTGCAAAACACTCGCAGTTTACCACCTACTTCAAGTAAGTGGTAAACCACTCGCAAAAAGGAGAATGTCACATTAAAGTGATGTGCTGTTTTAAACCCTGTCACCTTGTTGCCTCTTCCTGAGAGTGATAGTGATAACGGTGAAGTGGAGCATGACTGTCTCAATGTTCCTGATCTGTGCACCAAGCCAAGACCAGATATACAAGATTAGCCATTGCTTAAATCTGATTTTGCATTGTTTGTGGATGGCTCGTGTTTGCGAGACCAAAACATTTTAGAGCTGACTATGCAGTCTATACAGTTTGAGGAGTAGTTGAAGCTTCATGGTTCTAAGGAGTATTTTCTGCACAAGTGACTGAATTAATCGCTCTCTTACAAGAGCGTGACTGTTATGGTCTCAGAGGGGGTTTATGACCTTTTTAGGGTCTCCCATCCGGAACAGAGAACAAGTGAGAAAGCTTCTTGAGGCATTGCAAATGTCTGCTCAAGTTGCTGTCGAAAAATATGCTGCTCATTGTAAGGGGGTGATTATGTGACTGTCGGCAACTGATATTCTGATGAGGTCGCAAAGTATTATGCTCATAATTCTTGCACCTTTAATGGTGAGTACACTAATTAAGGAACTGATGAGACCAACTACAACCTTATATTATCAACTGCTGATATGTGGGAGGAGATCAAGGGGCTTCAGAAAGAAGTGTAGGAGGCAGAACAGCAAAGTTGGATAAGGCAGGCTGTGTCAAGAGAGATGAGTATATTTGGTTATCAGGGGATGGAAGACCTGTGTTGCCTAATAGTTGATTGCCACTGATGGCCAGGCCTTATCACAGTCCTGCTTATGTAGAGAGAGATGCCATGGTCAGATTGTTACAACAGACCTAGTTTAAACCTAGATTTAGATTGATGGCTGAAGCATTGTGTCACAGATGTGTTGTGTGTCAACAGAAAAATGTAGGGAAAATAACTGCAGAAACATTGAGGCACATAGGAATATCAGGTGGTCCCTTCAACAGGATGCAGGTGGATTTCATTGAAAAATGCCCATGTGTAATGGTTTGAGATATGTCCTGATTGTTGTGTGCATCCTTTCAGGCTGGTATGAGGCATACTCGACCAGGAGGAATGACAGTCTCACAGTAGCAAAGTTGGATTTGAGGGAGTTCATACCTAAGTTTCATTTTCCAACTTCTCTGTAATCAGAACAGGGAATGCATTTCCACAACAAAATCTTTACAATATTGGGGCAGATCTACAAGAAAGTGCCGCAGCGTGGCGCTGCAAGCCCTTTGGCTGCGCCACGCTGCGGCACTTTCAGAGCACAGGAATGCGACATATTTACAAGAATATGTCGCATTCCTGTGCTCTCCCCTGCGCTGGCGCACAAACAGTTGCCAGCGCCGGCGCAGGCACCCTTGCACCATTGTGCAAGGATGCCTGCGCCATGGGGAGATTGTTTCTGTGCAAGAAGGGGCACCTTTCTGCACAAAAACAATCAGTACAGGCTTTTCCTCTTTCAATGCGTGCTGCAGAATGCAGCACGCATTGAAAGAGGAAAACGAGGAGAAATGAAAACATTTCTCCTCGGTGCGCCTCGCTACGCCACCTCTAGGGTGGCGTAGCTTTCAGACGCATCTCCAGAGTTACGATTTCTCGTAATTCTGGAGATGTGTCTTGTTCCATGGGTGTTGCGTGGGAACACCCACAGCAACACCCATGGAACGCCCCTTCACCGCAAAGTGCTGCGTGTGAAGGGCCGGTATTTACAAGGAGAGGAAAAGTCACGCATGGTGGCTTTTCCTCTCCTTGTAAATATCGAGGAGCCCCCTGCGCCACCAGTACGTCACGAAAAGTGACGTACTGGTGGCGCAGGGGGCTTGTAAATCTGCCCCATTGTGTGCAGGTTTACAAGTTGAACAGAGACTGCATTGTGAGTATAGACCTGAGTCTTTAGGTCAGGTGGAACAGATCAATGTAACATTGAAATCCAGGCTATCAAAAGTGTGTGCTTCTTCGCCTATGAAGTGGCCTGATGCTGTGCCTCTTGTGTTGAGTCTTCGCAGTATACCTGATCAAAGGACAGAATTGTACCCCCGTGAGATCATCATGGGCAGAGTTATGAGACTGCCAGCTGTACCTGTAAGTGCGCTTGTGAACATTACCGAATACATGATACTTGATTACTGCAAAGAGCTGGCTGACGTGGTGTGTTCTGTCTCATCAGCTGAAAGCTACCATAGCCCCACCTCATCAGTAGCAGTACCATGACCTTAGTCCTGGTGACTGGATCTTGGTGAAGAAACATGTACAAAAGAGTTGTCTGGAGCCCACTGGCATGATCATGTCCAGGTTATTCTGGGCACAACAACTGCTGTGAAGTGCAGAGGTCTACCCACCTGGGTGCATGCTGCCCACACTCGCCTAGTTCCGTGTCCCCTTGATGATGTAATAGCACCTCTCCCAGAAGTGCCGGTGGTGGTTGAGAGATCATGGGAGCAGGTTATTCAAGCTGCAGGGGACCAGCAAGAGCCTGAAGCAGCACTTGTTCAGCCTGAGGGGGGCCTTGTGGAGTCGATAGCTGCAGCCGAAGTTGGAGAGTCTTGTCCTGTGGTGACAACTGAATCAGACTCAGACCCTAACACAGGGCCTAGTGCTGCAGAACCATGAGTGGCAGCAGGAGAATGTTGGCCGAGAAGGCATGAGAGAGGGAGACTGAATCAGCCAAGAGATGATGGGCTCCAGACTATTCCGAAGGACACTGAAGATTCAGTTTTGAGTGACGGGGGAGGTGAAGTGATTGCTTTCAGAAAATCGAAATGAGCTAGAGTACCCTGTCGGACATACTCATCCCCTGAATGGAATTACTTTGCCACGAATGACATAGAGAGAGAGTTCTGTGAATACTGGGATAATAGTGCAGATCCAGTTGAATCTCTTTGAACTGAACATTTTGTTTGAACTACAATTTGAATTTACATTATCATCAAAAAGACTGAGACATTTTTTTCTGGATGTGACTATCAGTGACTTTGAACTGTGCATTTATTGGTGACATTTACATAGATTGGTAGGAGAAAAAAAAGTGTACTGAAGCCTGAGGCAGCTGAAGGAGCATAAGGTTGTCCTTTAGAAGAACATAGATCAGGCTAAGGAAGACTCATGAAGACCTTGTACATAATCTCATTAAATATTATTTGAACTTTGGTTTTGCCATGTACATAGGTGGAAATCGACAGAAAAGCCAATCTGAGGGCCTGATTTAGAGTTTGGCGGATGAGTTACTCTGTCACAAACTTGATGGATATCCCGTCCGCCGTATTACAAGTCCCATAGGATATAATGGACATGTAATATGGCGGACGGGATATCCGTCACGTTTGTGACAGAGTAACCAGATCCACCAAACCAAACAGAGCAGTCAGGCTTATCTAAAGTGGCAATGTGTAAAGTATTTTTGCAACATACCGCCACAGTAACACAATGAATACATCACAAAAAGACTCCACATAGGTTTGGAAACATAGACTATTATATTCTGAACAACACAAGACCAAAAAGCCAAAAATCCCATGTATAGAAGTTGAGATATAGAATTTAAAAAGAATAAATGCAGTAAAGCACTTAGAAGCAAGAAGCGCTAAAAAGGTTAGTTTAGGTTGCGCTGGACCACGGCAAAGTGAAAGTTCGGACGACCTTGTGGAAGCGCAGGCCAGTTACAGGACCCACGCAGGGCCCAATGAGCAAAGTACCTTTCTTGGTTGCAAGTTAGATGCGTTGATCTTCTCCACGCAGTGAAGGTGATGAGTCAGTTCTGAAGACGGGTGCCGGAGTCGAGGGATGTCGAGCGATACGCCGGATTCTGCCATGCAGTTGAGGGGATGCCGCGAACTCACCAAGTTGCCACGGTGGCGATACTCTGTCCAATAAGTCGATCTCTGAAGGCAAAGCGATAGCTTCGATGCGATGCGGAGCTTTTACTCCTGCAGCCGCATCGATGCACCGGTTCTGTTACACATAGACAGGAGATGCGATGAAATTCATGTTGCAAGTATCTGGGCCACTTCCAGTAAGCCCGGCACAGGAGCAGGGGTGGAGACTTTAATTTCCCTGAGTCTCAAGCAACATCAGGCAAGCTAATAAGCCCTTGGAGATCACTTGGAGTAAAGGCAGAGTCCAGCTCTCCTTCAGCAGAGGCAGAGAACAGCAGGCATCAGGGCAACGCAAGAGAAAAGCAGGCCTTCCAAGTTTGCAGTCCAAAGATGAGTCTTTTAAGAAGGGAAGCAAATCTGACCCTAAATGTTACCACCCGATTTCCCTCATTGATTCATCGGCTAAAGTGATGGGTAAGGTTCTTTTACAGAGATTGGAAGATTGGGCTGAGACTAACTCTATAATATCTGATGCACAATTTGGGTTCAGGGGAGGTCGGGGAACAGTGGAACAATGTGTGAATTTAGAATTACTTATTGGGAAATATACCAAAGCTAAATCGGGATCCCTCTGTCAGGTCCCCACAAGTCTTACCTGGTATACTTGCGGAGTGATCTCTCAGAGATGACGTGAACAAACTCCACCGTCCCCTACCTTTCCCTAGTAAGAGAATGTATACTGACCATGACCAGGATGGGACCGGGGGAAGGAATTCTAAATTGGAGATGTCAACGTGAAGACCTCGTTAATGCTCCTAACGATGTTGAGGGAACTCCCCTGGGATCACCAGCTAGATAATGGATAAACCATATGGTTAGTGTGTCTGCCCTTCCTTCCCCAGGATCACACATACAGCATACACACCAACACCAAGGACAATGTCAAGGACTATATAGTCACCTGGAAGATGCGAGAATCAGCAGGACAGTGAGGTCTTCAGGGTGCTCCAACGCGGGTATAGGGCAAGGGTAATTCGGACAGCGCACCTGCGTGTGCCACAAAGGAAAACAAAATGAAGGCGCTCCTGCGCGAAGGGTTAACGTAAATACGACAACGCGCTCCTGCGCGTGTCGTAAAGAACAATGAAAGCGCTTCGGCACTTAAGTAGAAACAATATAAAAGCACTCCTGTGATTATGTGGTACAAGGAAATGTAAATGTGACAACGTGCTCCAGCGCGTGTCGCGGTGAAGGAAATAGAAAAGCACACCGTGCTTCAATGGGCAAAGGAATGAAGTGCAACACCGCGCTCCAGCGCGTGTTGCGGAGAGAGTAATGAAAAAGCGTTCCTGCGCTTCACTTTAGGCAAAAGAAAAAGATGCGACACCGCGCTCCAGCACGTGTCGTGGTTAGAGAAAGGAAAATCGCTCCTGCGCTCTAATGTGCATAGAAATGAAATGCAGCACCGCGCTCCAGCGCGTGTTGCGGTGAGAGTAAGGAAAAGCGCTCCTGCGCTTTACATTGGCAAAAGAAAGAAATGCGACACCGCGCTCCAGCGCGTGTCGTGGTTTAGGGAAATGAAAAGCGCTCCTGCGCTTCAAAGGGCAAAGACATGAAATGCAACACCGACCCCCAGCGCGTGTTGCGGTGAGAGTATGAAAAAGCGCTCCTGTGCTTTCACGGACTCAAGGTAAGCGACAACGCGCTCCAGTGCGTGTCCCAACAGAAGCAGCTTCGGTTACAACGGTACTTGAAGCACTGTCGGGCTGAGAACCGCAGGCTTAAATGCGGTCTCACCTGGCAGTGCTAGCTGGCTGACCTCGATACTTCCGGAGCACGAAGGTTGTAATGATGACGTGTCCCGCCTTGGTGTCGGATCGTCCGCAAAACGCGGACCGGATCCACTCAGGCTCACAACACGCATACCAGCCCAGAGCGGAGTGGAACATGACACCCTCTACCTGTGTTTCGCTGACCTCAGTAGCGCCTTTGATTTGGTTGATCATGCACTACTCTGGTCTGCACTGATTGTGATGAGCATCCATAGGAATCTAATTAGCTTTTTAGTCCATTTGTATGAAAATCTATCAGGTATGGTGCAGTATTGCCCTAATGGGGAGTGTTCCCCCTCATTTAAAATCAGGAGGGGGATTAGACAAGGGTGCATTTTGGTGCCACTTCTCTTCTCACTCTTTATTAATGGGGTGGAAGGTTCCTTTCAGACCATGCAGACTGATGCACCGATTGTTGGCAGGTGCCCTGTACCAATTTTATTGTATGCTAACGACGCTGTCTTATTATCCAGGACACCCGTCTGCTTACAGAAACTGATGGATACCCTTGGGCACTTTAAGAATTCCAGGAAAATGAAAATGAATACGGCAAAAACATTTACCATGGCGTGTGGAAAAGTGCAGAAATCGAGGGAGCCCCAATTGTCAATGTTAACTCTTTTTGTTATCTTGGGGTTTTATTTTCGAGCAGTGGGGTACTGGAGCAGCGTAATTTTTGGCTTCACCCTTTCACGTCTTCACAATGCCATATATACGTGCATGTAGTACCATATATTTGTGTGCTTTAATATCATTAGATTAAAGTGGTACACTTGGCCGGAATACTGAAGGCGCATTTGCTGTAGAATTCGGACTTTTATATGAGTGTGCCTACTAATGTTTTCCTTACAGTCATACTAAATTGCTGTTGTCTTATATATCTTCATTTGTGTAGTTTGAGAAATTTCCATACCTCTATACATACTCATGTATTCATTTAAATAGTATCATGTATTTATTTTAAAACTGAATATGTATCCATAACTATGCATTTAAATGTGTATTGAAGTGTTTTGGTACGTTAGCTTGACCAAAGACCTTAAGCCTTTGGACTCTAATGTTTAACCTTCAATGTGAAAGTTTGCTTGGGTTTAATGTTTTCTACTTTGCAGGTGCAATCATATGATCTCATAGTTAGTAAAAGGCACATTGTATACAAAGAACTTTTCCAAGGAAAAGAGGCTCTAACGAACAAAGGAAGGACATCTATTCATGTTATATCTAGAGACAGGGGGAGTTTAAGAATGTCCTGATGTCCAGACCATGAGATGGGATTATTGAATAAGGTTGCCAAGTTCTACTGTGAGAAGGTGGAAAAGTACGTTGATATATGATGCTGGATTTTCGAATGTTCTGTGGAGTTTTAATTGGTGGTCACACTTTAGCTTTAGGCAGATTCCTTTTAGACTCAGACCTCTTTGCCATATTTCTGTTGTGTGGCTTTGGGCTTCTAAAGAGGTTTCTATAATGCTGATACCTTCCTGCTTTACCGTATCTAATTAGGGTTTCCACAATTAATACTACTTAGTTCAGGCTTAGATTAGGTAATTTAGATTTACTCATGTATAGGCAAGAGGACCGAAAATCATATCCTGATCATCAGATTTTGTTCCTTATTTTCTGCATTGCTGTAACCGAATTCCTTGTATGCTTTATGCTATTGAGACTAAACTTTATCAGACGAATTGGACTGCCAGTAATGATTCTGTATTTTTACAACATAGGGGTCGATTCCGATTCGGGCCGGAAAAAGCACCGACCGACTCGGAGCCGGTATTAATTCCGACCGACACGTACCTGTGGCGCCCGACCCGCCAAGTACGATGCAAAGCGTGCAAAATCCGACCGACACGTACGGAACCCAAGCCGAACGACTGAGCCGCACGGAAAACAGCAATCCTGCCGGAAAAACACGCGAATCGAACCGACCGACACGCACCCGGAACAAATCCGACCGAAACGTACCCGCGAACTCCAAACCGCAAAGTACGATGCAAGGCGCGAAAACCACGACCGAGTCGGATGGAGGACAAGCCGTACGACCGACACGCATACAAAACTGCGAGCCGAAGTAACACAAAACACCGCGACCGACGCGTACGCAGCATAGAAAATAGCACAAACACAGCGTGAACAAAACGGAGAAGACGTACGAGACAACTGCAGGGTCCGACTCGGTCACAAGAACGTTTCCAACATGCACAGAAAGTACTAAGGGAAAATACACAAAAAAAGGGCAAACAAGCAATTACAAAGCCAATAAATACTGGGGGTGGGGACAGAGAACAAAGACACACCCACAACTCCACCCATATAAAGGACACAAATCCCAACCATGATCCTTTGCAAATGCTATTCACCTGCCAGCACTCAACAGACAGCAACCACACACCCACAGCTCATCCCTCACACAAGCCACACACCATCAGCACACCAACAAATAGCTACCTCACATACACCCAGCAAAACACACACTCACACACCTTCACCTGCACACCAACACACACATCACTCACCATCACCACCCATCACCATGCCCCCAAGAAGAATCACAAGTTCCTAGATTGTGAATTGGAAGTCATGGTAGACGAGATCCTCAGGGTAGAGCCACAGCTGTTTGGCGCACTGGTCCAACAGACACCCATCTCCCAGAAAACAAAGATGTGGGAGAGGATCATCAACAGGGTGAACGCACAATCACCATGTCTGCGCACAAAGACTGACATCCAGAACAGGTGGTATGACGTGCGCAGGAGGGTACGGGAGCTGCTGAAGAAGGACTACCTCCTGAGCCAACACACCGGCAGTGGCCCTCCTGCCAAGCCAGTATACCTCAGGCCCTGGGAGGAGAAGGTGCAGGCCATCCTTCCGCCAGTGAGCGTCTATGGACTACAAAACATCCCAGAGCCTGGTGAGTACACAACAAATGTACACAATATTCTGCCACAATACACACACACATCACTGTCAAGGGAGAGTCAAACCATGCACTCTTAGCAATTACACAGCAACCAGAACAGAATCATCCCAAAATGTGTATGTCAGTCAGATAAACACAACACATGCCATCTCAAAGTTACATTTAACCGTGTCATCACATGTACAAACACAACTACAACTACAGCTAGGCAGTGGCACAAATATAACTAACAAACACATCCAGACATGTAGCCACCACTACAACACCAACACACAGTGAAGACCACTGAAAGAAAGGAATTCTGTGTATGCTGGTCAAGTCAGTGTAGCCAATAGCATCATGGGAGTCGTAGTCACAGATATTGCTCACCCCCACAACTGTCCCATCAACACCACCATGAACCATGCGCACATCACAGGGAGTGGAAAAGGACTCACAAGATGGCTGACACTGGCTACTGCTGTGGGGAGCACAAGGCCCTGCTGGCAACTGTGCAACAACCAACAGCAGGACACCACTGACTGACATCCTGAGAGACAACTTGCACTCCCTGCAATGGAAGCACGTTCCATGGTGGGATATCTGGCTGGGTGGGAAGGAGGACTCACAGCACTGACCATAGTCACAAGCACCTCCCCTCACACACCCCCTCAACACAAACTCCACATAACCCACCTGGGAGAATGCAATGCCTCACATCCTAACTCAAGATCCCACAAAGAACCACCACCCTGGGTTATGCTGTGTGAAGCACAGGGAGACTCTTGGGACTTTTAGCCAAACAACTGCCAGGACAACACTCCCAGCCATCCTGTCAGCACAGGCATCCCACCCCACAGGGAAGCAGAGTCAAAAGGAAGGAAGGATGGGCATGCTGGGAAGGGGGTGGAGGCAATAGCATGATGGGAGTTGTAGGCACAGATATTGCTCAGCCTCACAATTGGCCCATCAACACCACTCACAACCATGCTCACATCACAGGGAGTGGAAAAGGACTCACAAGATGGCTGACACTGGCTACTGCTGTGGGGAGCACAAGGCCCTGCTGGCAACTGTGCAACAACCAACAGCAGGACACCACTGACTGACATCCTGAAATACAACTTCCACTCCCTGCAATGCAAGCACGTTCCATGGTGGGATATCTGGCTGGGTGGGAAGGAGGACTCGCAGCACTGACCATAGTCACAAGCACCTCCCCTCACACACCCCCTCAACACAAACTCCACATAACCCACCTGGGAGAATGCAATGCCTCACATCCTAACTCAAGATCCCACAAAGAACCACCACCCTGGGTTATGTTGTGTGAAGCACAGGGACACTTTTGGGACTTTCAGCCAAACAACTGCCAGGACAACACTCCCAGCCATCCTGTCAGCACAGGCAGCCCACCCCACAGGGAAGCAGAGTCAAAAGGAAGGAAGGATGGGCATGCTGGGAAGGGGGTGGAGGCAATAGCATGATGGGAGTTGTAGGCACAGATATTGCTCAGCCTCACAATTGGCCCATCAACACCACTCACAACCATGCTCACATCACAGGGAGTGGAAAAGGACTCACAAGATGGCTGACACTGGCTACTGCTGTGGGGAGCACAAGGCCCTGCTGGCAACTGTGCAACAACCAACAGCAGGACACCACTGACTGACATCCTGAAATACAACTTCCACTCCCTGCAATGCAAGCACAGTCCATGGTGGGATATCTGGCTGGGTGGGAAGGAGGACTCGCAGCACTGACCATAGTCACAAGCACCTCCCCTCACACACCCCCTCAACACAAACTCCACATAACCCACCTGGGAGAATGCAATGCCTCACATCCTAACTCAAGATCCCACAAAGAAACACCACCCTGGGTTATGTTGTGTGAAGCACAGGGACACTCTTGGGACTTTCAGCCAAACAACTGCCAGGACAACACTCCCAGCCATCCTGTCAGCACAGGCAGCCCACCCCACAGGGAAGCAGAGTCAAAAGGAAGGAAGGATGGGCATGCTGGGAAGGGGGGTGGAGGCAATAGCATGATGGGAGTTGTAGGCACAGATATTGCTCAGCCTCACAATTGGCCCATCAACACCACTCACAAACATGCTCACATCACAGGGAGTGTAAAAGGACTCACAAGATGGCTGACACTGGCTACTGCTGTGGGGAGCACAAGGCCCTGCTGGCAACTGTGCAACAACCAACAGCAGGACACCACTGACTGACATCTTGAAAGACAACTTGCACTCCCTGCAATGCAAGCACAGTCCATGGTGGGATAACTGACTGGCTGGGTGGGAAGGAGGACTCACAGCACCGACCACAGTCACCAGCAGCTATTCACACCTCCCCCTTAACACAAACTCCACACAACTCACCTGGGAGAATGCATTGCCTCACACACCAATAATCTATCCCACAAAGAACCACAACACTGGGTCATGCAGAGTGAAGCACAAGGACACACATGGGACCTGTAGCAGAACTAACCCCAGGATGACACTGTCAGCCATCTTGTCAGCACAGGCACACAACCCCACAGGGAAGCAGAGTCAAAGGGAAGGAAGCATGGGCATGCTGGGAAGGGGGTGGAGGCAATAGCATGATGGGAGTCGTAGCCACAGCTCAACATCCCCCACCCACATGGCCCAGCAAGCTCACACTCACGCATGCACATCCCACAGAGAGTGGAAAGGCCCATCAAAGATGTCTGACACTGGTGCTGTGTTGTGGGGAGCACAAGGGCATGCTGGTAACTGCACACCAACCAACAGCAGGACACCACTGTCAGCCATCTTGCCATTGCTCTCACACCCACTGAACTCCCCACAAAAGCAAGTAAGTATGGGAATGCTGGGAAGTGGGGTGGAGGCAATAGCATGATGGGAGTCATAGTCACAGACATAGCTCACCCCCACAACTGTCCCATCAACACCACCCTGAACCATGCTCACATCACAGGGAGTGAAAAACAACTGACAAGATGGCTGACACTGGCAACTGCTGTGGGGAGCACAAGGCCCCGCTGGCAACTGTGCAACAACCAACAGCAGGACACCACTGACTGACATCTTGAAAGACAACTTTCACTCCCTGCAATGCAAGCACAGTCCATGGTGGGATAACTGACTGGCTGGGTGGGAAGGAGGGCCAGCTGTCAACCAAATACAACCAATGCAGACCATGTTCACACCCCAACAAATACATAGAAATGCCCAAATAATGCAGGACAATGTGCTACACCAATATCAACCCCTAACTGTGACAACTTAGGACAATGCAATGTACAGGCCCGCACCCAGAGGCACAGTCACAACTGTCAGGTGTGTCAAGCATTGATGCCTGCAGAAACATAACATACATTGTGTGTGTCTCCCAAAAACAGGTGATGATGGGGACACAGCAGCAGACGCTGAGGAGTCCCAGTCCCAGGCTCAAGAGGATACGGAGCTCACTGGTGTCGAACAGCCTCTGCCCTCCTCGGATGAAGAAGACCAACCTGGCACCTCCGGTGCAAGTCATCATGCAGCACCAGCAGGACCACCAGCTGCAGCACCAGCAGGACCACCAGCTGCACCCCCTGCACCCCCTGCACCCACCCCTCCAACGACTGTCACCACAAATACCATCACTGCCGACATGGACAGAACAAGGAGCACCACCAGCACAGGGACCCTGGACCAACGTGGGGCCATGGACACCGCCACCACCACCAACCCCCAAGGGGGACCAGGGTCATCTGTGCATGCCACTGCACGCACTGCACATGTCGGCAGGGGTGGTGGGAGGGGTGGGAGACAGAGGTCGCTGCTTGCAGAGGTGTCTGGTGTGCATGATGACCCACAACTGGCACGCATAGCCGATGCGTACCAGTCCAGCACCGGAGATCTCAGCCAGGTAGTGGGGCTCCTCAGGGACATCAAAGAGCAGCAGGCTGCCCGTCATGCCCGCTTGGACTCACACATGTCCCGCGTGGAGTCCAAGTGGGACACACTGCAAGAGATGACGGCGGTGCATAGGGACATATTACAATGCCTCCACCAGATGACCAGCAACCAGTCTACACCTCCCTGTGTGCCAACAACATCTGGTGCCGGAACAACTGCAACTGCCACAGGGAGGGAGGATGACTCTGGTGGAGAGTCCCCTGCACCGCAGCAGCCTGCACTTGAGGGGCCCCCCCAAAGAAGAGGGGTCAACCGAGGAGGGGCAAGTGAGAGGCCGATGGCCATGTGCAACCCCCAGGAAGCCTGAACCTGTTCTGGATGATCACCTTTGTGCGCAAACTGTTCACCCTGTTGACGGCAACACAACTCCCACACATGACATGGGGAGTACAAGTTGGACCAATGTCTCAGACAAGTGTGGCCCCGATACTGGGGATTTTGTCTACCAGTACTTTCAATTCATCTAGGAACTTCTGATTGCAATATAAATGTATAGCACTAACCATCCTGTGCACTATTCACACAAATGTATCACAATAAACACACTAATACACCATACTTGCCTCTGTTGTGATTCCAACGTGGGTGCTGTCATGGGGATGACGAACTGCAAAATTACACTGTGTATGCGAACTGCAACAGCAAGTACAACACAGGCATGTGAGTAATGGCAACGTGACACATATGAGGGAGACACACCACCAGGGCTACACAACACATACACACCTAGGCCATCTGACTCATTGCCTACACTGATGTTGCCAGGAAAGACGGTGCAATGCACAGACACCACACCTATTCCCAGTTGTAGTCAAGTAGCCCACAGGTGCAGTAAGCAAATGGCAGTCAAATGTGTGACCACAGACAACGCACATCACAAAGTGAAGCACAGGTTTATTACACAGTTGCAACATGTCATAACCACTACAGATGCAAGGTAATCCCACCTGGCAGCGGGCACACAGTCAACAACTGTAGAAGGAAGGAAGTCCATGGATGTGGCGCACATCACCTGTAGGGACACAACAGCTACCACCCTGGAAGTGCAATCACGTCGTCAGTGGACACAGTTGACCAAACGAATCTGAAAGTACCCTGTGAAGGACAGAAATGACACACAGTCAAAAGCAATGGAGAACAGGATAGAACAGCAAAACTCATGCACAATACATGTTACAAGATACCCACCCAGAACCAAGTTAGCATGTCAACACTGTTGGGGAGTACAGACTACCTGTAAGCACACATCGCTACACACATCCAGTCAAGTAGCCCATGGACACACTCTAACAGCACCAGAGCACCACCCACACATATCATGCATACTCACATCATTGACCTGACATCTCTGGATACTCACATTCAGCTGAAGAAGTTGGTGATGAGCTGTGTGCGGACATCACCATCATCATCATCATCATCATCATCATCATCATCACTGGCATCGTGGTCCAGGCCAGGATCCTCCACAGGTGGCGGATGTTGGTCATTGTCATCCTGGATGAGAGGCAACTCCTTCCGCACTGCCAGGTTGTGGAGCATGCAGCAGACGATGATAATCTTGCACACTTTCGCTGGGGCATATGGGAGGGACCCTCCTGTCTTGTCGAGGCAGCGGAAGCGGCTCTTCAGGAGACCAAATGTCCGCTCAATCACTCTCCTAGTCCGACCATGTGCCTCATTGTAGCGCATCTGGGCTGGTGTCACAGGGTTCCTGAGGGGTGTCAGCAACCATGGCATGTTGGGGTATCCCGAGTCACCTACGGACAGACAAGTGCACATTAGCTGACTTGGAAAAGTGGGCGGAATACTACAGATCAGATCACACACAATGGCACAAAGTCAGTACACACCGACAAGCCAGTGTTAGACCTGTCAGCCCTAGGGTGGTCT
Source organism: Calotriton arnoldi (assembly GCA_963921515.1). Classification (NCBI taxonomy): domain Eukaryota; kingdom Metazoa; phylum Chordata; class Amphibia; order Caudata; family Salamandridae; genus Calotriton; species Calotriton arnoldi. The sequence goes on from CAWUFW010007587.1 coordinate 594,116, forward strand.
TTCCCTGTTTTTTCCCCCCTTTTTTTGCACCTCATTTTTGCCACCATATTTTTACTGGACCTAGGTCTCTGGGCACCTTGCCACTGCTAGCCAGTGCTGAGGTGCAGGTGCTCTCTCTCACTCAAGATGGCTGCCACAGGCCCCTGCTACTGCAGAGGGGCCTTACACGCATACACACTAGTAGCCAGGGTCAGGCTGGGGTATAGGGATACAGTATCCATTCCATCCCCGCCTCTGGGCCACATAGCCAGGCATGTAGAAGGTTCCAGAACCTTCCGGGCTGTGGGAGGAGTTATGTTTTGCCGCCTTTGGGAGAGTCACCTGACCTAGGGGTATAAAAGGCTTGGAGGGAAAACTTTCTAGTCAGTTGATGAGGCACCACTGAACCTGGGAGAACCTCCGCCGGAGTAGAGGCTTTAGGGCCTAGGGGGGAGACCTACACTACTGCTGCTGACAGGGCTGAGGCCCTGCTGTAGTAAGATAGCTGAGGAACACCCACCACCCACTGACCTTGCCCAGTGTGAGGGGACCCAGGGAACCATCTTCAGCATGCGGGGAGGAACATCAAGCACTCCCAGACCACCAACTCATTCCCCCCCCCTCATGACAAGAAACTTCTGACAAGAAACTTTGACAAGAAACTTATACTAAGGAACTTCTGACAAGAAACTCCTAACCAGAAGCGCATAAGAAGCAACCAAGCTGGAGCAGTCGCAAGACACCTTAATTTGAGGAGGCCTGACCGTCCAGCCAGGCCTGAAGCCTAAACTGCCCAACTGGGGATCACCAGGTAAAGCGCCGTACCCTGAAGCGCTAGACCTTCACCCCCTCACTATTCCTGCCTACTACTGGGCTACCCCCAAGTACTTTTCCAGTCAGCCCTGCCCACAGGCTGCTGGTGCGTCCTGCTTTCTGGCACCCCCAGGTCACTGACCTTGTGTAGAGATCACCGTCGCGGCCGTCGCCGCCTGAGGAGAAGTGCCGTGAGGTGAGGTGCGCCGTCGTGCCCTCACCGAAGGGAGCGCTGAGGTGAGGGAAGCCCCTCAAGTCTCTGTGGTGAGGTGCGCCGTCCGCGCCCTCACCGAAGCCTCCACAGATTGCCCCCATCGCCGCCGTCGCGGCCAAAGAAATTGCCACTGGGCCCTGGGCCCTCATCGCCGCCGTCGCGGCCGAAGAAGTTGTCCCCGCCGCCGTCGCGGCCGAAGAAATTGCCCCCGCCGCCGTCGCGGCCCAAGAAATCACCAGCGCGATCTACGAGGCCTCCAGGCCCCGCCGACGCCGTCTCCAGGCAACCGGGGTCACCGGGCGTGACCCCAGGAAGGCCGCGCAACGATTGGGCGCCGGCCCCGGTCACGCCCCCAGCGCCGACGGAAGCCCGGGAAGAGCCCCGGCCGTGTAGAGGGAGACGGGGAGCCGGCCGAAGAGGACTGCTGGCTCCCGCTCCCTTCCCCGAAGTCCCGCAACGTGCCGCAGCTGCACTTACCTGATCCCGTGGGCTGGAGGAGTGAGATCCCAGCCACCGCAACGTGCCGCAGCTGCACTTACTTGATCCCGGGGGCCGGAGGAAGGTGATACCGGCCCCCGCAACATCCCGACAGTCCGGCCTGAAGGCCGAGGTACCCCGACCGGGCCCCGCCCTCCAGAACACGGGCCGGGCCTGGGGGAGTGCCAGTCGCTAAGGAAGCGCGACCAACGATCCAGCAACAGGTGAGCCCAGGAGGCCCCTAGGGCCCACAACACGCCACTGGGGGCCGGGGGCCACCATTAACCCCATAATTACTTGTGCAAACTTTCCCCATGAGGCGAGGCCCCGGAGAGGAGTGGGCCTAGCCTGGAGTTAACCCCTAAGGGTCATAGAAGCCCCAGGATACTGGACATGTTGAGGGGTTCCCTACAGTATTTAATAACTTATTGCAGATGCCTATTGTAATTACTGCCTAGGCCATGCTTTTAACTGCGAAGTCTTTTACCACAGGGGAAGTATTTAATTGAATTGAGTTGAAGTGTTTTATGTTACAGGTGTACTGGAATTGCGATGCCCACTGTACTGAATGTGTCGCGCCTAGATTAATGCAGGCCTATTTAAATGTAAAGTGAAAAGCCTTCTTTTAAGTAATTGAATATGCTAAAGTGAACTGCATGTCTAGGCCCCTGTTTTGTTAACGTACCTTGAGATCATTATTAAGTGCTACGTGTAGGAGATAATTCCTGCGGCCTCTTAGTGGCCTACATTGTTGATGAGCTATGATGCTTTATTTAAAATGTGCACCAGTTGAGTAATGCAATGAATTTGAATGTAGATCTGAATTAATCTGCCTCATCTAATGCCAACTTAATTTATTTATAAAAGATCTTGATTTTAAATACAAAAGCCTGGTGTGGTGTCATGTTATTGCGTTCGCATTTCTGAGTCAAAGTAAGAGTGTGCTGCACAACTGCCTTACACATTGCCTTCGCGTGCCTTCCCCGCTTCGCGCCATGCTACCGTGGCGGACTCGGTAAACCCGGTTCCAACATTTGGTGTTCAGAGGTTGGATAAGGACTGGTGCTTGTGCAGCACCCTACAGTGACTCAGTGTGCGCCGCAATTAGACACCTATTGTAATGAAAGTGCTAGGAATTCTTTGGTAATTGCCGATTGTGTACATTCCTGCGTTAGACCTGTTACCTACAGTTTAGAACACCTTCCTTAAATTGTCTGGGACCCTACCTAGGAGGATGGAGTTTGAGTTAGCCAACCTAGAAAGGTATACAGTGACACAGCTCAAGGAGTTCTGCCTAGAGAGGGGGGTGGCCGTCAAGCGAGGCGCCAGGAAGGAGGTGCTTCAGAAAGCTTTGAGGGCATGGGTAATGGCCCACCCGGAGGAAAGAGGGGATGAGGAGCAGGGGGAGACAGACAACCCAGGAGAACTGGACCTACTGCACATTGATGTTAGCGAGAATGTGTTGCCAGGAAGACGTTCCAGGGCAGGCAGTAGTGCGTCAGGGGGAAGTTTGTCGCCAGAGGAATTTGAGGACAGAAGGGAGCAAAGGCAATTAACATTAGAACTTGCTAGGATGGAAAGGGAGCGAGAACAGGCAAGGCTAGCCATGGAGGAAAGGAAGCTTGTACATGAGCTTAGCCTGAAGGAACTAGAGCTCCGGACCTTGCAGATGGAGATGCAGGGCAAAATGAATGGTGGCAGCGTACCTGCTGGGGTTCCACAGGAGCCCAAATTCTATTTACCCAGAGAGGTGATGGCCAGTTTTAGTGTAGGTGATGACATCGACAAGTGGTTGGCGGCCTACGAGGTGGCTCTGGTGGCCCATAGAGTTCCTGAGAGCTACTGGGGGAGGTCTTTATAGGTACATACCTCCACTAGTAAGGGACACACTTTTAACTTTGGATAAGGGGGAGCAGACTAACTACCCTATCATGAAGGAGGCCCTGCTCAAGAAGTTTGGCCTCACCCCAGAGAAGTACCGCCAAAAGTTCCGCAACAGCCACAAGCTTCACACACAAAACTGGGTGGATTTTTTGACTATGCCCGGAAGGCATTGGAGGGTTGGGTGCGTGGCAGCAACGTTGACAATTACAAAGGGCTGTATGACCTATTCTTGAGAGAGCACCTCCTAGAGAAATGTTTTCCGGAGCTGCGCCAGTACTTGGTGGACCTCAAGCTGACCAATCCTAGGGAGCTTGCAGAGGAGGCAGACACGTGGGTCAGCACTCGGGTGTCCCACAAGGGAGCCGGGGCGGACCCCCCGAAAGGTGGACAGGGGCTCCCCCAGAAGAAAGAGGGGGAGATAAAAAGAGGGAGTTCTTTAAAGGCCCCCAAAATAGACCGCCTGGGAGAGGGGTAGGTTCCCCATCCCAATCTGGATCCCAGAAACCCACTTATCCTGACAGGAGTCAGCAGCCCAGAACTGTCCGGTGCTACGAGTGCGGGGAGGTTGGACATTACAAGGGGGATCCCCAGTGTCGCAAGAGAACCCCAGCCCCCACAGGAGGTAAGAGCCCCGGGGTGGCCAGTGTAGCGCTTGGGGAGGAGTTGTCCCTAGGTAGGGGAGGTGAGTGGACAGGCTTGACCTTAGTTTCCCTGGGGGATAGAGAGATCATCCCACGGGTTCAGGTACCCGCGAACAGTGCCAAGTATCGGCAGAGGGTCCTGGTGAACGGGGAGGAGGTGGAGGCTTTGAGGGACACAGGTGCCAGCATGACGATGGTGAGACGTCAGCTGGTGTCCCCAGAGCAGGTGATCCCTGAGGAATTCCACCCGGTTGTTATGGCTGATAATAGCCTGGGTCATTACCCCGTGGCCCAAGTTCCCTTTGAGTGGGGAGGAGTATCAGGTCTGTTGAAGGTTGCGGTGAGCCCGGCCATGCCAGTTGACTGTCTGCTGGGCAACGATTTGGAACATACTGCCTGGAGGGAGGTAGAGTTCAATGCCCATGCTGAGATGTTGGGATTACCAGGATGGACTTGCGCCGTCACGCGGTCCATGGCTGCCCGACAAGGAACTCAGCTGGGGTTGGAGCCTGAAAGAATGGCCCAGCCCACTGCTGGACGAGGAGATGTCCAGGAGGAGACACCCGGTGAGATGGATGGGGAGCCCGCGGAGGTGACCCCGGAGTCCGCTGAGGTGGTTGGTGTTCCCGTGGGGGACCTGCCGACCCCTGCAGAGTGGCAGGTGGAAGGAGGGCCTACCCGGGAGGAATTTTGCCGGGCGCAGAAGGAGTGCCCTGCGCTTGAAGGCATGCAGCAACAGGCCGAAACCCAAGCAGCTGGAACCGAGACTGGTAACTACCATGTCTACTGGGAGGATGGTCTCCTCTACAGTGAGCCTAAGGCTCCGGTGCATGGGTCCTCAAGGGCCGTGGTGGTCCCCCAATGCTACCGAGCCTTTCTGCTAGAGTTGGCACACAAAATACCACTAGCAGGACACCTGGGCCAAGACAAGACGTTTGCGCGTCTGGTCCCACATTTTTACTGGCCCAGGATGCGCGTCACTTCTGACACTTTTTGCAAGACTTGCACCACTTGCCAAGCGAGCGGCAAGACAGGGACGAAAGTGAAGGTCCCTCTGGAACCTCTCCCAGTTGTCGATACCCCTTTTGAGCGAGTAGGGATTGACATTGTCGGGCCATTGGACCCGCCGACTTCTGCAGGACATAGGTTCATTTTGGTGCTGGTAGACCACGCCACCCGGTACCCAGAGGCAATCCCTCTGAGGACCATCACTGCACCGGTGGTGGCGCGGGCCCTGATGGGGATTTTTACCCGAGTGGGATTCCCCAAGGTCGTGGTGTCCGATAGGGGCACGAATTTCATGTCGGCCTACATGCAGGCCATGTGGAAGGAGTGTGGAGTGACCTACCGGTTCTCCACTCCTTACCACCCCCAGACGAACGGACTCGTGGAGCGCTTTAACAAAACCTTGAAGGGGATGATCAGGAGCCTACCCGAGGACTTGAGAAGGAAGTGGGACGTCCTCTTACCCTGTCTGCTCTTCTCCTACCGAGAGGTGCCGCAGAAGGGGGTCGGTTTCAGCCCCTTTGAGCTGCTCTATGGCCACCCCGTTCGGGGGCCCCTCAGTCTTGTCAAGGAGGGGTGGGAGAAGTCTTCCTCGAAGCTTCCCCGTGATGTGGTCAGCTATATGCTGGCATTCTGCAGCCAAGTGGCCAAGCTGTGGAAGGAGGCCTCGGACAATCTAGAGGCAAGTCAAGCCGTCATGAAGAAATGGTATGACCGGAACATGCGGACGGTAGAGTTAGACGCTGAACAGAAGGTGTGGGTCATGGAGCCAGGAGAGCTTAGCGCCCTCCAGGACCGGTGGACTGGGCCGTTTGAGATCTTGGAAAGGAGAGGCCAGACCACATATGTCGTTGATGTGAAGACCCCACGTC